>CM042792.1:9930029-10630844 GCA_018691245.2 Ips nitidus
CCCTGGTATATTTGTACAAAATGTCTGCTACTGATACAGTTGTGACTGAAAAACACCGGGCTGTGACTGAAAGAAAGCAAGCACTTTTTCAAAGGTTTCTTGATCAGCTTTTAACCTCAGTTTCCAGTTTACATGGTGTTATTGACTATAAGACTATTGAGCGTAAGCTTATATTAGAGCTAGAATCTCGGTTATCAAGACATGAAGGTTTATTACAAGAATTTGATGATATTCAATGCCAACTTGAATTAGAGTTGGATGATGAAAGTTTAGCCAATGCGGAAGGGGTGAGGATTGAATTTGGAAATAAATACTATGCATCAGTTAGCCTGGCAAGGGAAATTCTTAATTGCTATTATGAATCTAATAAACAACATTCCTTTAAACCTGAAGAAGATATCAGGGCATCTAGGTCTAATGTAGGAAATTCCCTTGCTGTAGGTCCCAATATTAAGTTTCCAGACATAAAATTACCCACATTTAAGGGTGACTATGATTCCTGGCTGGAATTTCGGGACACTTTTGATACTCTTATAAATAAAAATCAATCACTGGATGATATCCAGAGGTATCACTACTTACGTTCATGTTTGGAAGGTTCTGCGGCTCATATTATAAAAACTTTAGAATTTTCAGCTGCAGCTTATGAGTCTGCTTGGAAAAGTCTTCTTGATCGCTACGATAATGAAAGTGTTTTGGTATATAACCATGTGAGAGCTATTTTTGATATTCCTATTATGACTAGTGAGACAGCTGGTGGTCTTCGCAGCTTACTTGATACTGTTTCTCGACACTTGGGTTGTTTAGGTAAACTAGGTCAGCCAGTTACATCATGGGATACCCTGCTAATTTATATTTTAACTCTAAAGTTAGATAAGATTACAGCTAGGGAATGGGAGCAGAAAAGAGTAAAGTTGTCTCGAAGAGTGAATGATTCTGCCCATTCTTTACCAACTTTAAGTGATTTTTATCAATATTTACAGGGCAAGGCTGACTTCTTGGAGACATTGAAATTAACTACAGATCATAAAGCTGAAAAACATCCTACTCCAAAAGGTCAGAATGCTCATTCATTTTCTTGTCAGAGAGGTGAAGGTTTGTCTTGTAACTCTTCTTCAAACTCTTCTAATGCAGCGCTGAATGCACAATGCTATTTTTGTAAGAGTAAAGGTCACTACATTCAGAAATGCACCAGATTTTTGGATTTAGCTATAGAGGACAGGATTGAGAGAGTAAAGCAATTAAGACTGTGCATCAATTGTCTAAGAGCTGATCATTCTTACAAAAGGTGTTATGCTGGAAATTGCAGAAAATGTAATGGAAGGCATAGTACATTTTTGCATTTTGACAAAAAATCTGATAACCTTTCTCAATCATGCAACTCTAATGTAGAAACTAAAGCTGTTCTAAATTCTCTTTTTAATAAAGCACCTCCTCAGGATTGTGATCAATCACTTGAGTCTGTTAATCCACCTAATAGTAATGACATTGCTGGAATTGACTGTATTCAGTACAATGTTAATTGTGCGAATAGTAAGCCACCAAATGGTGTTAATGATTACATAATTTTGTCAACTGCTATTGTGACGGTATTTGATACTAACTTACAACCACATAATTGCAGGGTATTGCTAGATTCCGCGTCTCAATCTAATTTTATTACTCAAGAATTGTGCGAAAGTTTGGGATTGGTTATTTCAAAGGTAAATATTTCTGTGGTTGGTATAAATCAAGTATATTCTAGAATACAGGGTATGTGTACAGTAACCATTCAGTCAAAAACATCAGCATTTAAAAGGACTATTAGTTGTTTAATACTACCAGTAATTAATGCAAACATGCCTAGCCAACATATTAATGTGTCAACTATTAAGATTCCACCTCATTTAAAGTTAGCAGATCCTCAATTCAACAAGTCGGATAAGGTAGATATGCTTTTGGGTGCTGAATTATTTTTCTCACTTTTAAGTATTGGACAATTGTCATTAGGTAGAAACATGCCTACACTTCAGAAAACTGTTTTGGGTTGGGTGATTGGTGGAACCATACCCCAAACTTCCCAGTCTCAAATTTCTTGTTCACTTTCTCATCGAATCGTAAATAATTCCATGTCCAATACTGAATTGTCAGATCAATTGAAACTATTCTGGGAAATTGAGGAACCTATTGTGAATGTTAACAATCATACTCCTGATGACATTGCCTGTGAAAAAATATTCCGTGAGACTACAAAACGGGATAAGGAAGAAAGATTTATTGTTCAAATTCCTTTAAAATTTGACCCTGGTCTTCTAGGGGATTCTAGAGTTAATGCCTTAAAACGACTTAATTCACTTGAACGCAAGTTGGAAAAAAACCCTACTCTGTCTGAATTATACTATGATTTCATGTCTGAGTACCTTTCTATGGGTCATATGTCACCAGTACTTACACATGACGAATCTATATTTTCTAATTTTCTACCCCATCACTGTGTCTTTAATGAAAATAATCAAACCACAAAATTACGAACAGTTTTTGATGGGTCTTGTCCTTCAAATTCAGGACTTTCTCTAAATGATCTTCAGTATACTGGTCCTGTAATTCAAGACGACTTGTTATCTATTTTACTGCGATTTCGATTACATGTTTATGTAATTTGTGGTGACATTATCAAAATGTTCAGACAAATACTAATTGATCCCTCACAAAGAAATCTTCAGTGCATTCTTTGGATACAAACTACATCCGAGGAGGTTCAAGAGTTTCAATTAAATACAGTTACTTATGGAACTAGATCTGCTTCTTGGCTTTCTGTACGGTGTCTCAAGCAATTGGCACTAGATCACATGGATAAATTTCCCAGAGAATCTAATATTATTTTGCATGACTTTTTTATGGATGATTTGTTGACTGGGGGTGACACTGAGGAAGATGTAAAGGAACTCTGTGACACTATTGTATTAATTTTGAAGTCTGGATGTTTTCATTTGCAGAAATGGGCTTCTAATAGTAA
Source organism: Ips nitidus (assembly GCA_018691245.2). NCBI lineage: Eukaryota > Metazoa > Arthropoda > Insecta > Coleoptera > Curculionidae > Ips > Ips nitidus. Next base: position 9,933,025 of record CM042792.1, read on the forward strand.
AGTTATATTAGCCCACCTTCAACAGCAAAATCCTAAGGCTGTAATAAAGATTGGAGAAGGTAATAAGACTAAAACATTGGGTCTTCACTAGTCGTGTTTTGATGACAACCTTTGCTATAGCGTGTCAGCTAACTGCTTGAGTTCAGTGACTAAGAGAACTGTGCTATCTGACATTGCTCAGATCTATGACCCATTGGGTCTTCTGGGTCCATTCCATACAGTTATAGGTAAGATTATGATGCAGAAATTGTGGTCATTAAAGCTGTCGTGGGATGAAGCTCTTCCTTCTGACATTGATACTCAGTGGCGAACGTTTAAGAGTCAACTTTCATTCCTAAATAACGTTTCTATTCCTAGATTAGTCGTTTTGCCAGATAAAGACGATATCCAGATACACGGATTCTGCGACGCCTCAATGCTTGCATATGGAGCATGTATCTATTTTCGAAGTGTAAATCGTCGCGGTCTTGTAAGGGTTGCCCTTGTTATGTCAAAGTCCAGGGTTGCTCCTTTGAAGTCTCTGACGATTCCCAGACTAGAATTGTGTGCAGCATTGTTGCTTGCTCAATTGTACGCCAAAGTAGTGTCTTCTATAAATATAAGGCCTTCAAGAGTTTATCTTAGGAGTGATTCCACTATTTGTCTATCTTGGATAAAAACATCTCCAAGCAAGTTGAACACCTTTGTTCAAAACAGAGTATCTCAAATTAACGAACTTACGTCACCAGATGACTGGCGGCACGTGGCTACAGAAAACAATCCTGCCGATTATATTTCTAGAGGTGTCAATCCAGTTGAGTTGTCTAAATTAGAAAAATGGTGGAGTGGTCCCTGTTGGCTTTCAAACAGTGAACAGGATTGGCCGGAGTCATCTATAGTATTTGAGGGTAAAATTCCAGAATTGAGAGAACAGCGAACTATTTTTGTGAATGTTCAGATTCTAGATCCTCTGCCAATATCTGAATTTTCAAATTTTATTCGTTTGCAGAGAGTTACTGCTTGGTGTTTGAGATTAGTAAGCTTTGCGAAACATCTTACTAGGGAAAGATTTTCAAAAACCCTGACACCTTCCGAGCTTCAATTAGCTACTAACACTTTGGTCAAAATATCACAACGTGAATCATTTGGCAATGAAATTTATTTGCTTTCAAGAAAATTACCGTTACCTGTAAAGTCACGACTACTTTCATTGAATCCATTTTTAGATAAAAACGGTATTTTGCGGGTCGGAGGTCGTCTTCAGCATTCGTGTTTGACATTTGAAGCAAAACACCCTGCTCTTTTGTCAAAAGATCATCATTTGACCAAGTTAATCTTTAAATATGAACATGAACGACTGTTTCATGTTGGTCCTCAACAGCTTCTGTACTCTGTGTGTCAGAGATTTTGGCCTCTAAATGGTCGAAATATTGCTCGATATACTGTTCATAAATGTGTTCGGTGTTTTAGAGTTAACCCTGTGACAGAATTTCCTATTATGGGAGATCTTCCAAAGGATAGGGTTTGTCCAGCTCCTCCCTTTTTTGTGACAGATGTGGATTATGCCGGACCTATCTTGATAAAGAACAAGTCCGGGCGCGGTGCGAAATTGATAAAGTCCTACATAGCTCTTTTCATATGCTTTACAACAAAATGTATCCATCTTGAACTGGTTGGAGACCTGAGTAAGGACGCTTTTATAGGAGCATTTCGTCGGATTACATCTCGTAGAGGAAAGCCCAACCAGGTATTCTCAGACAACGGATCTAATTTTATTGGAGCTCAGTCTGAGCTTTCTTAATTGGCTAAATTTTTATCGTCAAATGAGACAGAAATACAAGCATCTATTACAAATACAGTTATAAACTGGAAATTCATACCAGCATTTTCTCCACACATGGGTGGAATTTGGGAAGCTGGGGTTAAAGCAACAAAGAAACATTTGAAAAGGATTTTAGGAAACGCACATTTAACGTATGAGGAGTTTTACACAGTATTAGTGCAAATAGAAGGGATTTTAAAATCCCGTCCATTATCCCCGATTTCCTCAGATCCTAACGATTTTTCCGCATTAACTCCTTCCCATTTCCTTATTGGTCGACCACTTACGTCATTGCCAGACCCCGATGTTTTGGACATACCCATAAATAAGCTTGGCCGGTTTCAACTAATGCAACAAGTTCAGCAGCATTTCTGGAGAAGATGGACCAGGGAATTCTTGTCTGAATTACAGTGCCGGGTGAAATGGAAAGTTAACAACGCTAAAGTACAAGTAGGAACATTGGTACTGCTACGAGATGACAAATCTCCACCACTTAAGTGGGCTTTGGGTCGGATCCAAAAACTTCATTTTGGAGCAGATGGAGTACCACGAGTAGCTGATGTGAAAACGGTGAATGGGGTGGTTCGTCGATCCTTTGCCAAGCTTTGCAGATTGCCAGTGGACGAAAATCAGATGACATTTGGGAAAACCCAGTCTTCCCAAGGCCGGGGGCATGTTTAGTGCTAAATGTGGAACGTGGTCTGAAAAAGTGAAAGTGACGTTTGACAGTGACGGGTGTGAAAGATGAGAGAGGAGAGACACTTAACCTAAGATTAGGGTTGTGACCGCGCGAACGTTTTTTGCTATTTTTATGTTTTGTTCACCCTAACTATAATAAAATCTAATGTTTAACCACAGTCTAAAGGTTCTATTATTGAAAAGTTACTAATAACAGGTAGAACTGTTTGTAACTTAGATTTTTAATAAGATTTAATAAAAATATTGTATTTTCTGATGTGTTAGTTTATATGATTTCCAATTTTGTTTGGTATTTTAGATATTGGCCTTTTTTTAGCTTAGCAAAGGTCTTTTTTTAAAATAACAGGATTAACCTCTACAAACTTATATGTTGTAATACACCGTTGAAAAGGTAAAAATCAACAGAATTAAATGACGAAAAAATATATAGGATGTTCTATTTAAAAAAATGTAACTTACTGTCATATGTCAGAAACTAAACGGAATAGAAAAAAACTGACTACGCCATTGGATTCTACATTAACACTTCTACCGGGAACCGTTCTTCCTTTTTTGATAACTTTAAGAGCAACTGAAATACAGAAGAGGTTCAAAAATTACCAATTTTCGAAAACCCCCCGTATCTTTGAAATAAAAGAAGTTTGCGCCGCCCACTTTTCGCCAGTCATCTCAGCTCAGAAAAAGAGATCAGAACACGTATGCTACTTTTTTTCTATCTATTACCGTTTTCTCTGTATCCCGTAAAACCATCGAAAATGCAGCACCCTGTACATGTATCTGGACTTTACGCAACTTTTTTCGTATGTACACTTTTTCCGAAAAATGTACCGTTTTTTTTATAAAAAATTATAAACTGAAAATTATAAAAAATTCAAATGCCATGCCATGTGTATGTGTTATTTTAGCCGATAATTTAAAAAGTTTTGCTTTTGAAAGATATTAAAGTATAAAAAAAATGTAAATTTACATTAATTTAAATGTTTAACAAAAAAAAAATACAAAAGTTTTCGTGTGGTGCAGTATTGAACATATTACCAACAGCGTACGATTCGGGCGATACTATTTTAGAGATTGGCGCGTGGCGCAATATGTGGCGCCATCTTATGTAAGTGGGCTACAAACTGGCGATTTCCTACGAGGCTTCCGAAATAGGACACAAACATGAAACAACTGCACATTTCTTCACTGATTTAGTCCTTCTTTCTTTCCTTTTCTTTCTTTCATTAGTAGAATAAACTAAATAGAAAGAAGAACTGATCTAACATACACCTTAAAGTGGCTGTCAAAAGTGTCAAAGTCAAATGTGTCATGTCAGTTGTCACTTTCCACTCTTGTCAGTCAGGAATTTTTGTATTGATATTTTTATTTGTGAAGGTTAATGCGCAAGACGATTCTGGTGCGCATTCCCGCCTAGCAAGTACTTTATATTTGATATTAAATCGTGTTTTTGTTTGTGCGTAATAAACATGTCGCCAAAAGTTGAAAAAGTCCGAAAATTTAGTAAAAGTTGGTGCATGGAACCGTGGGCCAAAGGTATGTAGAGCTTTACTTGTTTTCTTGTTGTCTTTAACCATTACAGCTAAATTTTTGTTGTGACTGTGACAGATTATAGTAGAAATATAGTAGTTACAGTCAAAACTAATTTTAAGCCACCTAAATATCGAGCATGGGAGCATTAATAAAATATTATTTTATTTACTTGTCTAGGCTGGCTTGTTGATGCCACAGAAATGAAGAGTTCCTTTCAAGATGCATATTGCATAGTATGCAAATCGTTCCTTCGAGCGCATAAAAGTGATCTAATAAGGCACGCTTCTACAACCGCCCATAAGAAAAATATATCCACGGTTTCCATTCCAAAGGGCCAATCCAAATTAACTGACAATACTAATGGAATGGGGTCATCAACTATAGTCCAATTTTCCGTACAAAACAATAATATTGTAAAGTTTCCTGTTTAAAAATTTGTTTTAACTGATAATTTTAAACTTTACGCCACTAGTTTTTTTTATAAAAAACTGATTAAATACTAAATTGAGCTTGGCACACCCCTATGCGTGACGTATGTATGGGACAATTCAATACGCTAACGTAGGTGAAATTCTACATTCATAAGCACATTGTGTATTGCCGGTGTTACCACCTGCATTTCATTTGAAGGAAGGAAATCTGAGAGAGAAAGAGATAACTGTGTCAACTGTCGGTATAGTCAAAATTTTACCCTTTGAGAATGACGTCAAGCAGGTGAAAAAACACGCATGTCTGGAATTAGATCACAAATTTTAACCTACAAATGCTTTGAAAAGTTAGTGCGTTCGGAAGTGACTGATGATCAAGTGCCTTGAAAATCATATGATCATGAGAGTTTCAGTTGACATCTGGAAACTGTTTCTTTTCGTACTCGAAAAAAAGCAGCACATTTAGAATTAGCATTTGGGCCTTCTCATTGTAGCGCAGCATTTTTATACCTTTGATATTCGTTTAAATCAAAGTGACAGTAAATGTCAAAGTTTTTAATTTGACAGGACGACAAAATTAACAACGTGCCTTTTTTGCTAAAATTGTTTATTTCATATGTTTGATATGCGATAAACAAAGACGTAAAAAGATTGTTAGATTAGTTATAACAAATTCTAACACCCTCTCCTAATCTTAAATAAGAATACTTATTATCTATTACAAGTACAAACACATAAATCTAATCCAACATCGTATTACATTTAAAATTTTTGAAATTTCACTTTATCTAAAGGTTTGGTTAAACTATCTGCAAGCTGCTCACTACTCGGACAATAAAACAATTTAACAATACCTTCAGATACCTTCTCATTAATAAAATGATACCGGACATCAATGTGCTTGCTGCGTTTGTTAAACTGTCCATTTTTAATTATAGTAATAGCACTTTGATTATCAACATGTAGATTATATTTATATTAACTCCCAAAAGCTCATCTATAACTGACTTTAAAAACAAAGCTTCTTTAATACATTCTGCAGCAGCTATATACTCTGCTTCAGTACTGGAAAGTGATACTATAGGTTGGCGTTTAGAACACCATGCCACAGGGCCACCACAAAATTTTATGATATACCCTGTAGTGCTTTTCCTTGAGTATATATCTCCTGCAAAATCTGAGTCACTAAAAGCTAACAAATTTAAATCCTCACTATGACTTGTATATTGAATGCCCAAATTGATTGTTGAAACTAAATAACGCAAAATTCTTTTAATATTTCCTGCGTCACGTTCTGAGGGTTTATCTAATTTCCTACTACAATATCCTACCGCATAAGATATGTCTGGCCTAGTTTTATTTGAAACATATAGTAATGTACCTACTAATTCTCTGTAAGGAAAAACTTTGTTCACTTTTAAGGTGTATCAAACCAATTGATTTTAAAACAGAAGTAAAATGTTCATTCCACCTCATTGGACTTTGTTTAAGCCCATACAATGCTTTTTTTAACAAACAGATTTTATTTTCACAATTTACTTTCGAATAACCCTCTGGAATTTCCATAAAAATTTCATCTTTAAATTCGCTATACAAAAAGGCCGTTTTGACATCGAATTTCCTAATTATTAAACTATTTTTAGCAGCTAAAGCAATCAAAATTCTTAACGGAGCTGTACTTATGACTGGACTAAACGTTTCCGTATAATCTATTCCCTGTTCTTGCTCAAATTCCCTAATTACTAGTCTAGCTTTATATTTATTATTTTCTTTAATTCGAAAAACCCATTTACTACTTAAAACCTTCTTACTTTTAGCCGCCTCTCTGTCCACATACATCCAAGTTTGATTTTTTTCTAATGACTCCTTCTCTTCATTTATTGCTTCAACCCATTTGTGCTTTTCAACCCCATTTATAGCTTCGCTGTATGACAACATGACGTACTCATTTAATCGTTGAGGCTTCTTGATGATTCTTCCACTTCTTGTTTGAACATTATTTTCGATTTCTTCTTGGACATCAGAAACTTCTTCATTAGGTACATTTTCATTGCAGATTTCATCCATGACATTTTCAGGTAAATTTACATCTGAAGCAGGTTCCAAATTCCAAATGTTGTTATAACTAATCTTAAATAAGACGAGTTAAAATTATGTCTAGTTTGTAAAAAGGTAAAATTACCTTTTTGTAATATGGTATAAGTTAGTTTTTGAAGTTGATGTTGTGAAATTTTTCGGGCTGTCTAATTTAATTTTCTTATCATAAAATAAAACGTTCAAAGTTATTACTCTGTTGCTAATTACAACCCAACAAAGATGACGTCATTCTCAAAAGTTAAAAATCCAACGATAGTGTCAGTTTTCAGTGCTTTCATTGTCGACTGGCGACTGCTAATATCCGACATACGTTCATATACTCTATTTCGCTCGAGGATCGCTAAGCTGAAAAGAAACAGCGAACACCGTTTTACGTCAAAAACTAGTCCCCTTATGACGTCAAACGGGATACAACGTATATAGGGTGAAACAACCAAATAAAATTTTTATTGTCATTTTTCTTAGGTTTAAATGCTTCTAAAGCCGAAAACAAAAAATACGGGTTAATTTGTTATAATAGATGAGTTTTTGAAGCTTATCACTAATCAAAATTAAAACTTGCGTTATACTATAGCCGAACGTAACCAAAATATTTATAAAGTTGACTTAAGTATAATTTGGATAACCATTTGAATTCAGGAGATATGTATTACTCTTTTTTGAAATGCTGGTCTTAAAACTAATACATTTAAAAAAATAAATAAATAAAATTATTACAATCAAATTTGTTCATTTTGGGAAAAAGTCAGATATTTTACTTTACGCTTTTTACTGAACTACCCTGTGTTCTTCACCTTGTACACTTGGCATTACTCGCTAAGATATTTTTTGATTTGGCACATTAAAATTCGTTTAAAATTCAGGGGTTATTTTTCTTAGAAATCGATTGGACATGTTTTTATTGTTGTCTTTATTTTTGGATGCGGTTTTCCTGATGGCTATTGCTACTTTAGCCTATTACAATTTCATTGTTATATACTTCACATGAAACTCTTTCCATATTATCGTAGTTAAATCAAATATTTTAAATATTTTTTGATTGTTAAAAAATACTGTTTGTACAAAATCAATATTTATAGGTCATATTTGAAACCAAGGGAATATCAAAAATACTGCGAGTTGATCGAGAGACATAGGTAATGTTAATAACATTTTAAAAAAGAAGTAAAACATAAAATTTATTCTAGTTCTAATGGCGAGCAAAATGCAGAAGAAAACAAGTTTTCGTCACTATCGGGACGACGAGTTGTTGACATTTCCTATTTTCTACAGTCCGTTTTAAATTTTCCTCATCATGGATTATTTTCGTGTGAAGCGCAGCATATTTACATCAAAAGAGAAATGAGACAAGGCTTAATATCAAAGTTTCTCCTAAGTTGTCGAGTTTGTAAAACCGATCACCTGGTTCACAGTGATGACCCTGCGAAGAAAATATTTAACGTGAATGCAGCAGCCCTAAATGCAAGCGTTTCTGTTGGAATTGGATATGACCAAACGTATGAATTCTTGTCTCTCCTAGAGATTCCACCAATGTCGAAGCCGAAGTATTATTCATTACAGAACGAGTTGGTAGAGGCGTACAATGAAACAGCTTGGTCGTCAATGATTGAGGCAGGACAGGAAGAAAGGAACCTTGCAATACAAAATAATGAAGTAGATCAGCTTGGACGACCACTAATTACTGTAGTGGCAGACGGAGCTTGGTCAAAAAGATCGTATAAAAGTAACTACTCTGCATGCTCCGGCGTTGCAGCTATAATTGGGTACCATACTAAAAAAATATTGTATTTGGGTGTGAAAAATAAATATTGTACTTGGTGTAAACTCTTTGGCGAAGATATAAGTCACTCCTGTTACAAAAATTTTTCCGGACCATCCACCGCTATGGAAAGCAAAATTATTCTAGAGGGTTTTAATTGCAGTATTGCTATGCATGAGCTAATTTATAAAAACCTAGTTGCAGATGGTGACAGCAGCGTATACAAAAAAATTTTGGAAAACCGGCCATATGGAGGTACATTGGTAGAAAAGATAGAATGTCGAAACCATCTTCTAAGAAGCTACTCTAACAATTTAAGGCTTCTAACAAAGCGAAGGATCAGTTGTGGTGGAAAAGTTATTCCAGCTTTTCTTCGTAGTCATCTTAAAAATAATATTTTAAGATTACGAATAGCCGTTGATTGCGCCGCAAAACATTACAGAGACGCAAATGACGATTATGACACTAAAGTTAAAAACCTACAGAGTGACATAAAAAACAGCATACATCATGTTTTTGGCAATCACCAACTATGTCTTGCGTATTACTGCAAAAGAAAGGAAACAAAAGAAAATAATTTGATTCCATAAATGGAGGAGTGTGGTTTGCTTAAACATATAGAAGCCTGCAATTACAGACTTGTTTATAATGCCAAAAGTTTACTTAAATACTTAAATAATAATGTTTGTGAGGGCTATAATAGTTTAGTCGCTAAATTCATTGGTGGTAAACGCATTAACTTTTCATGCCGCGGTAGTTACGAAATGCGGTGTAATGCTGCCGCAATATCTTTTAATTCTAAAGGACGTTTCCATGACAATTTCCACAAATCTGTTACTACCAGAAGTCCCGGTCTTTATACTAAAAGACTGATCAAAAAAGTATTAGGCCAGAGAAGCCGTCAAATAAGATTAACAAAACCTCAAAAAAGATTATTTCATAAGACCAATGATAAGAGCCACGATAGTAACTACGGACCGGAGGCCGACAAAGATCCTGAAATAGACAATCAAGAACTGGAAAGACTAAGAGAACCATTTCTTAATGAATTGGCAAAAAGTGACGATGAAATAATTAGGATTTTTGAAAAACTAAGAGCCAACGACTTTGCGACGATTGGTTTTCTGAAAGACGCAAACGATTAACTGCGTCAAATTTTGGAAAAATAGTTAAACTAAGAGCATCGACAGATAAAAACAAAGTGGCGCAGAGTTTGATATCTTCAACGTTTATGGGCAACGTGAGTACTAGGTATGGGGTTGAACATGAGACATTGGCAATTAAGGATTTAGCAGAGGTTCTTGAAGTAGATATTAAAGATTCTGGCTTAATTATTCATAAAGAGAATCCATTTTTGGCAGCATCTCCAGCTGGGCTTATTGGTAATAACATTATTGTTGAAGTGAAGTGTCCGTACTCGGCGAGAGAAATGACCCCACAAGAAGTTATAGAAAGAAAAGTAATTAAATTCGGCAAAATGGAAAATATGATTTTTTCTTTAAATCGTAATCACCCATGTTACTACCAAGTTCAAGGACAGCTATTTGTAACAGGCAGAAAATTTTGTTATTTTGGTGTATGAACTCCAAAAGGTTTGGTGTACGAACGTATCAAACCCGACACAAGTTTATGGTCAGAAATGTTTCCAAAATTACGTCAGTTTTATATGGAAAATTATTTACCTATATTACTGAAGGAAAAGTTGTACGATATGGTTTCTTAATTCCGAAGTTGTTTATTATTACCTATAATTTAATTCTTTACATAGAAAACATTGTATATTTATTTTTAGTTGAATTGTCGTCCTAGAAGAGGAACCCAAGTAGCAAGTTTCCTGCCTAGGTATGAAAGTTTTCTTTCAGTTCTTTGTATCCCGCCGGTTTAGTACCTTCAATTTTTAATATGTAAATAGTAAGTCACTACCATCTGGCTCGGTATTCTTAAGTTAAATTATGTATTAATATCTAGTAATATGTGATGTATTCATAGGTTAATCCCGAGACGTTAAAGTTTTCTCGGGTAAATTGTGAATAGGTGGTTTTTTGCAAAACGGCTCTCATTGGTGGAACTAGAAAAGTTCTCTGAATTTGATTGCCTACTGGTACAATGAAAGAAATAATCAAAATAAAATAATATACAGGGTGATTCCAAAGTTGGTGCTTTCCTTTCACCTGCGAATAGGGCTTCAAAAAATAAGGTTTTGTTTCTCTTTGACGCTTTTTCGAAATATGAACAATAACGAAGATACAGGGTGTCAAAGTTTTACTGAGAAAATAAAAATTTTATGATTTTGGCCAAACCACTTGAAGTAATTAGACAAAATTTTGTAGGTGTCAGTAGCTACGTGAAAAGGAAATTTTCCAAGAAACAACAATTTTCTTGCGCTTACACGTGGCGCGCTTATAATTTTTTTTTTAAATTTTCGAAAAAAATATTACTCAACTGGTTTTTCTTTCAACATAAAATTTATTATTGAATTCCTTGTTCAATTCTAAAAATAAAACCCCTTTTATTATTTTTTGCTACGACGCACCGCTTTCGAGTAAAACAATAAAAACCGTCTTAATGCGTGCCTAAAATTAAATGCTGTTTTAATTTAAAATGTCAAATTATTAAAACTAAGTTCAAAGGCGGCTGAAATCTTTTGTTTTTAAAAAAGAAGTAGTAGTCCATATCCTTTCAGTGGAGTTGTACAAGTACAAAAGGAAGGGAACGACACGCAGTCGTCTCCACAATACTTATGTGGAGACGACTGCGTGTCATTCCCTTCCTTTTGTCTTTTGTTTTTGTTTATGTCTGTTGATAAGGAATAACCTGTAGTTAGTTAAAATTAAATTTAAGTTATTTTTTATTTTTATTTTTTTCAGTAAAACTTGGACACCCTGTATCTTCGTTATTGTTCATATTTCGAAAAAGCGTTAAAGAAAAAAAAAACTTATTTTTTTAACTTTGGAATCATCCTATATTATACTCGATGAGAATTTTCATTATTGTCTCGAGAGTTAGTTTATTTCGACTTTAGGCGACTTGATATATCTATAAACAACATAAATCACAGTAGTGAAACTTTTCACGTCTCGTATTGAATTGCAATATACATACTATTAAAAGCGTATTATGTATGCTTAGCAGTAATCTTAATCTTAAAGTAAATCCTTAATTGAAACACATACATTTCTGAGTGATCGATTATATCTAACACCGAATAAATAATGCAACAGAATAAAACTATTAGTTCAACCCTGGTAACCAAAATGGCGATAAATTAAGCAAGTGACGGTGGAAGCGACGATGTTCCTAGTGTGGTGTGGAACAAAGATGCCAGATTTCAGGTCTGATTTTTGCGCAACTTTTTAGCCCTATCTTTTAACCCAAATTACGACTTTATTTTGTAACTTATTTGAGTTATTTTTTTTTATTTAATAGCTAAAGGTTTGGGGTATGTGCGAAAGTTATTTTTGTCACCAAAAAAGTTTTGCAGGTAGGAAAAATAGTGACCTAAAAATTATGGTAATTTTAGCATTTTTTCAAAATGCTTTTAACATTTTTAATTGACGTACTATTAAAATTATATTGACTTTCGCACATTCTAGCAAGTGTCTTCTTTCATATGCTGTTTAAAAAACAGCAATATCTAGCCTAGTTTTTCTTTAATTTAGGTTAAAAGATTGTCATAAAATGCATTGAATTTCCCATAAGAGGTTTTGCTTTACCGATGCCCTTAAATATTTTTTGAAGCGCTATCGATTAACGAAATTAAAAAAAATTGGTTGATGACCCCATTGTAATAATTTCCAATAAACAAAAGGAAAATGAACTACTTCTGGCAGTCCATGTCGGAATTCATAGTTCTGTTAAAACAATAGATCATTTGAGCAACACTGTTACAAAAATATCTGATGAAAAAGTAAACCTACAACTGCATCGTACAAAATGTTCATTATTATTAAGAAAAGTTGTGGCACCTTGTATTAGGGATGATGTAATTAAAGACTTAGAGAATCAGCCCTATTCTTTAATAGTAGATGAGAGCACGGACGTTTCTACTATTAAATATTTATGTGTATGTATTAGATATTATAGCAGAAAAGTTAGTGATATTGTTGTTATGTTTTTGGGTTTAGTGGAAATTGAACGCGCCACGGCAGATGCTCTATACAATGCTTTAAAAATGTTTTTAACTCATATAAATATAAAAAAACATGATTGGGCTTGGGACGGATGGCGCAAATAATTTTGTGGACTTAATAATTCGCTAGAAATGTCCCTAAACCCACGTACTACACTAGAGTAAGCTAGAAAACTGCTGCAGTAAGCAGAATAGTTCTTTAAAACCATTTGTTGCGTTCGTACTATTATCATTACTTATGTCAAAGCCAAGCTAACCGTTTGTTGCTGTTTAAGTATTGCTCATTAGTTATAAGTGCCTTATTTCGAAAATAAATATTTTTTAAAACATCTTCAATCGGAATAGAGCTTTAAGCGGAGAACACACATACGCGATCGCGACCACGACCGCGACCACGATAGCGATGGCGATCAAACGCTCTTTTGAAGTTAAATTAAGCCGCACATACTTGTTGCGACCTGTTAACGATAGAGTGAAAGCCTGCAGCGTTCGATCGTGGGATAGTCGACGATAAGCGATCAAACGCACCAGGTTACGTTTATCGCAGATCGCAAATCCTAAAAATGGAAGATTTCACGGAAAAATTAATAGAACACGTCAAAAAACATAATGTATTGTATGATATGTCACATGGTGACTACAAGAATGTACGCATAAAAAATAAAGTATGGGATGAAATTGCGAAGGAAATTGGAAAAGATACCGGTAAGTAAAATATTAATTTTTTCAAATAATAAATATATTATAAGTGGCTGGGTTCATAAATTACTAAAATAAGTGGCAAATTTTTTACGAATGGTAAAAGCTAGGTTGACTGCTCTCCTTCCTTCAACTGGAATGTTTTGGATTGCTTGTATTTGTACTGGCCTATCGTTATTTTGTTGCACATGAAGAAATTGTTCGTCAATATTTTTTTCCCGTAAAAAGTTGTGCAATACGCAGGCTGCTTTTACAAGTTTTTTTAGCTGTTTCCACTTTTACTTCTAATGGTCTAAAAAATAATCTCCACTTGTGTGTTAACATTCCAAATGCGTTTTCCACAACGCGACGAGCCTTACATAAATGGTAATCAAAATTTTCTTTATTACGGTCATGCCGTGATTGTCTATAGGGAAATGGTCTCATTAAGTAAGTACTTAAGGTAAAAGCTTCATCGCCTATCAAGACACACGGAACTTCATAATTTTCGCCGGGCAAAGGCCTATTTGGAGGAATATTAAATGTGCCAGTTTCAAATCTTCTTCCTATAGCTGACGCCTCAAAAATACCTCCATCACTGTTTTTACCATATGCACCTACATCTATACAAGTAAATTTGTATTCGGGGTCAACAACTGCCATAAGTACAATTGAAAACTTTTTCAAGTAACAGAAGTAATTTGATCCGCTTTTTTTTGGACACTTAATGGTCACGTGCTTTCCATCTATACTTCCTAAACAATTGGGAAACTGCCACAACTTTTCATAGCCCAAAATTGATTTATCCCATAACTCTTTTGTGGGCTCTGGCATATAAATTGGCTGCAATCTATACCAAATAGCTTTGCAAACTTCTTCCACAATTATGGCAACGGTTGAAAATCCTAATCGAAAGCTGTGACCAATTGTTTTATATGAATCGCCAGTAGCTAAAAACCTAGAAAAAAGTAGTAGGTTTTAGTATTTGGTTTTCTTTGATTACAATAGCAGTATGTTTATTTTAAATTTAGTTTGATTACGCAAACAGGCACATGTTGATTGGAAAATGTTTTATTTGCAGGCGATGACTTAAAAAAACGCTGGAAAATCTTAAGAGATTGTTTCTCAAAGCACTTACGTTCCGAGAAAACTCGAACTGGGCAAGGAGCTAAATCCATTTGTCGCTATAAATCCTGGCCATGGGCACAGCACATGGATGCTTTTAGACCTTTTTTACAATTTGCGCAAACAGAGTCCAATATTCCTACTACTGATGACATAGCAGAAAGTCCTGAAGTAGTAGATGATGGAATTGAAGCAGAGAGTTCAGAAAACGTTAACGAAGCCAGTACTGGGACTACTGTACAAGAAAGATCGACACAAATCTCATATATTCGTAATTCACGCCAGAAAAGAAAACCGGTAGAAAATTCGTCATCGAATAATTCATCTAATGTTGACAAAAAATGTTCACTTTTTGAATAAAAGGCACTCGGATGTTAAAAATAACTGCGACAGCATAGATTTAACTTTTCAAGGATATGCTTCAAGCGTTAAAAAACTGTCTAATCGACGCCAGACTATGGTGAAATATAAAATCGCCAAAATCATAATGGAAGAAGAACTGGCTCAAGAAGCGGAAACTCAGATGGAAAGTCGACCGGGTACAAGTTTTTCAAACAATTCCACTGCTTCATCTTATACATCGAATATTATGCCATATGACAACTCATCGTTAAACTCGTCCAATATACGTGAGGCTGAAGACAATTCTTCTGCTGCAACGTGGTATGAAAATTATTACCATACCAACGTGTTAAATCCATAAATATTTTTTTATATCACATTATACTTTTGAACTGAATAAAAAAGTAAAGTACTACGAAATAATAATTATATTACCTCAATGTGACTGCTAGTCGTTCTGTTGCCCCGATCGGTTCTCTAAATGTAGTTTGCTCTTTTGTAATGTCGTTCCTAATAAGATTCAATATTTCATCGAAACTTTCACAGTCCATTCTAAAATATGTGTAAAATCGATTTTCATCTTTCCGGAGTTCAGGGTATAATCTATGAAATTCGCCTTCTTCTTTACGTTTTTTGTTAATTTCGTGCACCCAAACATTTCGCCTTTTCCTTCTAAAATATACATTAAATAACGGGTGTTCAATAATTGTTATGGTCGTAGTTGGCTGTGGATCTCTTTCTAGCATGAACGTAGGGCGGAGATAATGGTTAGATTAACAGCTGATTCTGATTGCTGTCAATAATAATTGTTTACAACCTTATCTAAGACATACGTTTTTTGTGACCTGACCATAACAATTATTGAACACCCTTTATTAGTTGATAATAGCCTACATAATATTTAACCAATTTTTGCTTACCTTTGGGTATTATTATCATCTTCATCCAATAATATTGCAAGAAGCAGTGCTTTTTCTTCCAAGTCACACATTATAAAATGCGTTGATTGTAGGTCGCTATCGCTTATATGTGCTTGCTTTCCAACGCGATCGCTATCGCCATTGCTATCGTGATCGTGATCGCGATCGCGTATGTGTGTTCTCCGCTTTAATGAGCGGCCAAGTAGTTAAATCTGGTCTACATAATAAGAAATCGCCTGCTTCGTCACAAATTTTAGAGCAAATTGAAGCAAAAACAAATTCTTTTAATGAATCATCTTGAGTAGAAATAAAGTATCTTTGATAGAAACTATCTACGCTGGCTATAAAAAATTCTAAATGCTCGCTTTTTCCACTAAATGTTTTTAGTGTGCGCGCAATTTCTTTTGCTGCTGTAAGAGTAGCCATATCTAAATCTATGTTTACGAGAGTAGTATCAAGATTATCTTCCAAATTAATATTTGAAATGTCTAAGATTAGATTATCGATCTGACTTACTGACATTCAAAGTTAAATTTGATGATAAAAAAAAATATAGAAAAATGGTATTTCGCATTAACACACATCAATTTTACAATAAAAGGGTAAAAGAATGAATCTCACTTACGGTACTTTCTTAGATCCGCAACTGTGGGTTCTCTTCTGTAGGTTCAAAGGTCGATCTCAGCAAACAGTAGAAACTGACGATTTTTTGGGCCTGGCTTCAGGAAAGGCTGCTTCCAAATCACAGGTTAAACCGAAAAATCTTCTGAGATCCTACCGACGACTGCGCCAGTTAAGTAATCTTCCACGCGATAAGTCTTTTAAAAAAAACTTTATTACACAAAAGATTACAACAATAGGTGACTCACAATATGACTGCTTTAAACGAAGATCAATTGCAAAGTGATTTACAGACTGACTACGGGCCCTAGCTTGAATCTAGAAAACGTGATTTTTATATAAACAATAAAATAAGATTCTGCAAAGTCTAATCTAATAGTCAGCATTATCAGAATTATAGGCTACATAACTCATGTCATCCCAGACTCATTAGTTCAAGTAAAACATGGACTTTGTAAAATTCCCAATCCGAAACCTGAGTTACAAATAAATTTTTATCAAAGAATTAAAGTAATAAATTTTTATCAAAGAATTAAAGTAATACCTCAAGATCAATTCGAATTAATTGATCCACCTTTTAACAAAGAAACCAAATTTAACCCTGAACTTCAACTTCGATTAGATCACTTAACACCATTTGAAAGATCAAAAATCCTCCCAATCTGTCATGAATTCAAAGACATAATGTATCGTGAGAACAGTGACTTAACTTTTACCAGTCAAACTAAACATTTTATTCCGACTAGTGATGATAGGCCAGTCTACGTAAAATTGTTTAGGCACCCTCCAAACATGAATAAAGAGATAAAACTTCAAATTCAAAAGTTATTGGATAATAAAATAATTAGACCATCCATTTCTCCTTATTCAGCACCTGTTTGGATAGTACCAAAAAAAGCAGACGCTTCTGGTAAACCAAAATTTCGCCTGGTTATTGACTATCGAAAATTGAATGATGTGACCATTGAAGAAAAATACCCTTTACCAAGAATCGAAGAAATTTTGGACAATTTAGGAAAGTGTATGTATTTTACAACACTCGATTTAGCCCAAGGTTTCCATCAAATAGAAATGGATCCTTCATCCATCGAAAAAACCGCATTTTCAGTAAACAATGGACACTTTGAGTATTTGCGTATGCCCTTTAGTCTGAAAAACGCGCCTGCTACATTTCAACGTATGATGGACGAAATATTAAGGGACTACTTGTATAAGTTTTGTTTTGTCTATATGGACGATGTAGTGATATTTTCAAAATCACTGTCAGAACATCTAGACCACATTAGAATCATATTTAAAAAATTGAGAGAAGTAAACTTCAAAATACAATTAGATAAATCAGAGTTTTTAAACAAAGAAGTATCATTTTTCGGTCATATAATTACACCTGACGGTATTAAACCAAATCCGCAAAAGATTGAAGCTATTCAAAGATATCCCATACCTAAAACCCAAAAGGAAATAAAAGCCTTTCTAGGTTTAGTAGGATATTACAGACGTTTTATTCGTAATTTTACTAAAATAACTTTTCCTTTAACTAAATGTTTAAGAAAAGGATGTGAGAAAAACATTGGAAACCAAGAATATTGTGAAGCTTTTCAAAAATGCAAGGAATTAATAACAAACTCTCCAATACTTCAATATCCCGATTTTACGAAACCATTTAAATTAACAACAGATGCTTCACATATTGCAATTGGATCGGTCTTATCTCAAAATGATCATCCTATCGCATTTTATTCAAGAACTTTAAACTCTGCAGAAAAGAACTACTCAACTATCGAGAAAGAATTATTGTCTATCTTAGATTCCACAAAACATTTTAGATGTTATCTTTATGGAACCAAATTTATTATCGAAACTGATCATAATCCACTTGTATGGTTATCAAAAATCAAGGAACCAAACTCACGTTTAGTAAGATGGAAATTAAAATTAGAGGAGTTTAATTTTGAAATAAAATATAAAAAAGGAAAAGAAAACGTAGTTGCTGACGCGTTATCTAGAATTGACCTCAATGTCACTGAAACGAAAAAACAAAACGATAATACAGAAACGCAATCTCATATCGCAAATGCTGACGATACAGTTGCAAACCTGCAGGAATTTGATCTAGCGGACTACTGTGTTAATCAGCGTTATCTTAATAGCGATAAGAATACGCCAGTAAACATTAACCCAGATAATATTTCTGACACCACAGTTCACTCTAACAATGACCCTGATGCTAAAGGTCCACCTATTTCTGAATTACCAGTGAATTACGCCTCCAATCGATTGATTATCAGATATGGAGATGAATTCAAACATACTTTTTCCAAACGATTTAACAAAAATCACCATTTAGTTCAGATTAAGAAAGAAAATAGTCAAGAACAAATTTCTAAAATTTTTTAAAGAAATAATTAAGCCTGACGTAGTGTTTACAATTTATATAAAAGAGCCTGAATTAAAACTAGAATTTCAGCGATTAGTTGCTGCAAATTTAAACACAACAGCCAAACTTGTATTCTCAAACATTAACCTAATAGATGTGACCAATACAGAAGATCAAGTTGATCTCATTAGTTCTTACCATCAGAAAAATCATAATGGAATAAACGAAACTTATAACCATTTAAAACAAAAGTACTATTGGCCGAAATTACGAGATCAAATCACTACCTACATAAATCGATGTGAAATCTGTTTGCAAAGTAACCCTTACAGAATTGCCTACGAAGGACCCTTACTAGCTGAAAGACCCTTTAAGACATTACATATCGATATATTCCAATTTTCTAATTGTCAGTTTTTAACTATTATCGATTCATTTTCAAAATACGCACAAGCATATTTTATTCAAGATAAAAATTCTATCACTGTCTTAAGTAAATTACGACACTACTTTTCACATCACAACGCTCCACAAAGAATTGTTGCTGATAGAATTTCAAAATCATGTTTTTCAAGAGTTTTGTCAACTTTTTAATATCGAAGTACATTATACAACTCCTGGAAATTCCTCGTCAGATAGCCCAGTAGAGAGACTACACTCCACACTATTAGAAAAGTTACGTGTCATGAAAAAAAAAGAAAATTAAGAAAAATAATAATTTGAGGTTCTTAAAAGAAATCAGCTGAATTCAATGCATAAAATCAATGAACTCAGCTCAATTGCTGGCCATGTAATGCCAAAACAAAATTCAGAGATACTTTGAAAAGCATTAATGATAATTCTGATATGATTCAAAAACAAATATTGCAAATCAATAATCAATTGATGCTCACGCTGTCAATACAAGATTTATACATAGAAATTCATCACGTAAATGACTTATTGGAAAAACTTATAAGAGTGCTTTCTTTTGCTCATCTGGAGACACTAGACCTAGAAATTCTTTCTCTATTAGAAATTAGTGAAATCTGGCAATACTTGCTATATCACTACCCAAAGAAAGTCCTATGGTCAATAAGTCACATGACTGAGTTAACATTAATTTGTAAAACTGGAGCTTTAATACTTAATGATATGGTCTTTCTAGCGATTAAAATACCAGTGTTCGAACAAAGTTTTTGTGACTTAAAATTCGTCTACCCAATCCCAAATAATCAATCTAAAATCCTTATAAGTCCTAGTAAGTTCTATTGTGGCGAGTTATGGTTCAAAAAGTGCGAGGAAATCAACGCGAAGTGGATTTGTGCGGAACCCTTAGAAAATAGTTGTATTTTAAGGAAGAATTGTTATTACGCAAACATAGCAAATAACTATAAGGTACATTCTTTAACTTATCATAAAGCATTATTAATATGTACTAAATCAAGTGAAGTAATCTATGAAAACTGTTTCAAATTTGAGAAAAAACACCTAAAAGGCTGTAATATTGTCGGAAGTCAATGCGATGTAATTTTTAATCAATATCGATATGCCTTGGCTAGTAATAATATAACGGCAACGTTAATCGAATCTTTGAATTTTGAAATAACAAACTATACGTTGAATTTTAAAGTAAAACATTTAAATGATCCAGGCCTAATTGAAGAAGATCTCTTAGAACCTATCAAATTTGAAGACTTTGCACAGTCACAATCAAACATTATAACAACTAGTATTTTTATTATTGTATTCATATTGATTATTTGTATTATAGGTATCGTAATCTATCAATGGAAAAAACAAAAATACTTGAAGTATATTCCTATTAAAACATTACAAAAGCTTCTCAACGAGGACGTTGAAAAATCTAAGGGTGGAGGAGAAATGTCCCTAAACCCACGTACTACACTAGAGTAAGCTAGAAAACTGCTGCAGTAAGCAGAATAGTTCTTTAAAACCATTTGTTGCGTTCGTGCTATTATCATTACTTATGTCAAAGCCAGGCTAACCGTTTGTTGCTGTTTAAGTATTGCTCATTAGTTATAAGTGCCTTATTTCGAAAATAAATATTTTTTAAAACATCTTCAATCGGAATAGAGCTTTAATTCGCGAATATGACAAATTTATAAATGAATACGAACAACTAGGTCACATGAAAAGGGTGTCTGATTTTGACTCTAATGACATTTGTTATTACATGCCTCATCATGGTGTCTGGCGTGAAGACAGTACTACAAACCCGTCTCCGTGTAGTATTTGACTGTAGTGCAACCACGTTAACCGGCATTTCTTTTAATGACTTGCAGATGGTCGGTCCGACCATTCAGAATGATTTGGTGTCAATTCTTTTGCGTTTCAGCATTCATGCGTTTGTTGTATCTGCGGACATTGCTAAAATGTACCGCCAGGTCCTGGTAAATGTCAATCAACGACCTCTGCAACGAATTTTGTGGCGATATGATTCTACTAAACCTATTGACGTATACGAACTTCAGACGGTAACATACGGCACAAGCAGTGCTCCGTTCCTTGCGATTCGAAGTTTAACACAACTCGGAATTGACTGTGAAAACGAATGTCCGAAAGTTTCTCAAATCATCAAAAACGATTTTTATGTTGATGATGTGCTCTTTGGAGCTGATTCCATTCAAGAGGCATCTCAATTAGGTGTTTCTTTATTTAACGTCTTACATCAAGCTGGTTTCGAATTGAGGAAATCGCATTCTAACTCAATTGACATAATCGAAAATATAACTTCGACAAAATTATCTTCCCAAACAGAGGCATTAGAATCAATAGATATATGTCCTACTGAAACTGCAAAAACCCTTGGTTTGAAATGGTTGTGTCATGACGACAAGTTAATATATAAAATTGGGTTAACTTTCAAGGAGCGTCGAGTTTCCAAACGTATTATTCTATCTGGAATAAGTCAGATATTTGACCCTAGGTCTTGTAAGTCCTTGCGTAATTCTAGTTAAAGTTTTAATGCAGAAACTTTGGCTAGAAAAGCTTTCTTGGGATGAATCGGTTCCTTTGTCCATTCACTCCACCTGGCTTAAATTCAGAGATGAAATTTCCTTTTTAAATTCGATTAACATTCCTAGACATGTTGTTTGTTGTCATCCAATTTCCATAGAGCTACATTGTTTTAGTGATGCCAGTGAAAACGCGTATGGAGCGTGTATCTATGTTCGCTCGATTGATTCGGACAACAAACCTCACGTTTATTTAATTTGTTCAAAACGAGTCGCTCCTTTAAAGGTTGTTTCTGTCCCTAGATTGGAACTTTGCGGAGCGGTTTTATCAGCTCGACTATCAAAAAAGGTGGAAACATCACTTAATTGTAAATTAGACAACATTACATTCTGGACCGATTCCACCATTGTACTAGGTTGGCTCAAAATGATGCCAAACTCTTTAAAAACATTTGTCGCGAATAGGGTTTCTGAAATCCAGGAATTAACTAACAAACGAATTTGGAAACATGTACCTACAAAGGAAAACCCGGCGGATATCTTAAGCCGTGGTATGTGGCCGAGTGAATTAGTTCAATGCAAAAAATGGTGGTACGGCCCTGACTGGCTTTCAAATGGTTCTAATGACTGGCCGAGTTTATCACTAGACATGACAGATTTACCTGAAGTTAAATCTAAAACTTTTATTACCAGAACTGATCATCAAAATTACTTTGTTATTGACATAGAAAGATTTTCATTATTGCAACGTCTTAAAAGAGCGACAGCTTATGTGTTTAGATTCGTACATAACTGTCAACATCCTGACAACAAATTAACTGGCCCTTTGTCAGTGCAAGAAATCGATAATGCGTTCATATCTTTGTTAAAACAATCACAATTTGAAACTTACGCGAGCGAAGTCACGTTGTTGTCAGGAGGTCATATGCTGTCACCTAAAAGTAAATTATTCAGTTTGAATCCTTTCATTGATCAAAATGGTTTATTAAGAGTGGGAGGTCGACTAAGTAACGCTGATTTTAACGATAACAAAAAGCACCCTGTTATTATCTCCTCAAAACATGGCTTGTGTAAACTAATTTTTAAGTTTGAACATCTTAAACTATTGCATGCTGGACCACAAGCATTGCTCTATCATATTCGGGAGACATTATGGCCGGTATCTGGTAGAAATTTGGCAAAATTTACTGTTCGAAATTGCGTTATTTGTTTTAGACACAATCCAAAGCCTGTTTCTACGTTAATGGGTGATTTTCCTCGGACGCGACTACAAGCTGGTTTTCCATTTCAAATCTGTGGCGTAGACTACGCCGGGCCGTTTTATATTAAAGATCGTAAAGGCCGTGGATGCAAAATCACTAAATGTTGGTTAGCTTTGTTCGTTTGTTTTTCGGTGAAAGCAATTCATCTAGAATTAGTATCAGATCTAACGACTGACACATTTTTATTAGCTCTTAAGCGTTTTATCAGTCGGCGCACACTGGTAGTTTTTTTAATTTCATTGGCATAAAAGAAATACTTGGAGTTTTATATATTTGGCTAAAAGTCATTCAAATGTCAAACAATGTTTTCAAAGAACAAGTTGGCTATGATAGAATGTCACATTCTTTTATTATTGTTTGATAGTGATTCGTCAAACTCAAATACATTATTTTTTTCTAGTAAGTTTTTTTGGATGCGTTACGAAGGTTTTGTTATTATAACTTAGTAGAAGACAAGTTTCATTTTTGTTTTAAAATGGATCCTAATTGTAGGGGTAAGTAGTAAGTTTTTCACATAAAAATGTTTGATCAAAAGTTTACTTTTAAATATTAATATACTCAAAATGGAAATGCGTTTTTACGTCACTATTAAGAGACACAATTTTGAATGTTTTTTTTTATGTTCCGCCCAAAATCCCACGGGTTTGTTTAGTGTTTTGTTGAAGAAACTTACTTAATAAACTGATGCTAAACAGAAACCTTGCTCATATTTGCACATAAGTCTAAAATGCGGGGTTAATTTTTTACTGACGTTTCAAAAGTTCAAAATGCTATACTTACCTATATTTTGTTCTGCTTACAGATGTGGACGAAAACTTTTTTATTATTAGTTACCAGGACCTTTTTGACATGGTTCAGAGTTTTTCCGATAAAAGTATTAATAGTAGATTCACTACTTTAGAAAATAAAATTTTAGAACTGACGAAAAATGAGCAACTCAGCAAGAACGAAAAAAGAAATTTATCAAGATTTAAATCAGATTTTTTTAAAAAATGGATGGTTTCGTGTCGATCTAAAGACAGATTCATACAAACACATGCAAAATGGTTGAGTTTGCAAATGAAATTTTTCAAAAGAAGCAATCAAGTCAAACGAAAATCAAGCAATAAAGGTCGACCTAAAGTATCTTTTGAAGATAGCAGTGATCGTTCCAAAAGAATGAAAACTAGCAATTTGCGAAATACATCTAGTGCAGTAGAACTCGCCTATGCAACGCAAATGAATTTTCGTGCCGAAGGAAACAATCAAGCTGCAAAAATACTCAAAGACATTACCAATACACCATCAAAAGCTCACGAGTATTGCAACGCCTTAAAAAATCAAACAACAACTTATACTAAATTGAGTGCTGATGAGGCACTTTCTCTTCTAATAGAAGCAAAGTTAAGCAAGAGTCAATACAAGTTAATCAGGCGTCAAGTCAAAGAAAAAAACTGTCATATTTATCCTTCCTATGATGAAATCCTTAAAGCAAAGAAGCGATGTTACCCTAACTCAATAATTGTCTCTTCGGATACTGTAGCCGAAGTTCCAATCCAGTCAATGCTGAATCATACTTGCGAAAGATTGCTTCAGTTACAAGAAGAAGTTATTGATAGTTTAAACTCCTGCTCAAACGTAAATTTAGTTTTAATATGTAAATGGGGCCTAGACGGTTCTTCAGGTCAATCGGAGTACAAACAAAAATTTGACAAAACCGGTAGTTCTGACTCTAGTATAGTATTGACATCATTAGTACCCATAAGGCTTATATATCGTACAGAAACCAATAAAAATAATCAAATAATTTGGCAAAATGTAAGAACATCATCGCCTCGTTTTTGTCGTCCTTTAAAATTACAGTTCATTCACGAAACAGCAGAGCTAATTAAACTAGAAAAAGTTTGTGGACCGTCAAATTAATAATATCGTTCCATTTACTTGTACCATTAATAACTCAAATGTAACTGTTAATTTTGAACTACATTTTACAATGATTGACGGTAAAGTTTGCAATTCTTTAACTTCAAACAAATCTACTCAAAGATGTTATATTTGTGGAGCCTGTTCTAAAGACTTTAATAATATCGACAATATTATTCTACGACCAGCAAATACTGATAACTTTAAGTATGGCCTGTCTACTTTACATGCTTGGATACGTTTTTTTGAATGTCTCTTACATTTAGCTTATAAAATGGATATTAAAAAATGGCAAGCTAGAAGTGATATTGATAAACAAATTGTATTGGATACCAAAAAGCGTATTCAAGGGCAATTGCGCAACCAGATAGGGCTTATTGTTGATAAGCCTAAGCCCGGTTTTGGTAGCTCCAATGATGGTAACACAGCTCGTAGGTTCTTTGAAAATGTAGAAGTAGTATCAAATATAACCAAAATTGACAAACAATTAATTACAAAATTTCATGTAATATTGCAAACTTTATCGTCTGAATTTGACATCAATACAGATAGATTTAAGGAATATGCGTTAACAACTGCAAGACTTTTTGTGACATTGTATCCTTGGTACGCCATGCCTCCAACTATACACAAAATTTTAATACATGGCTTTGAAGTTATTAAATCATTTTGCTTGCCAATAGGACAATTATCCGAGGAAGCACAAGAGGCACGCAACAAGGATATCAAGAAGTATAGAGCGGATTTTTCCAGAAAAACATCCAGAAAAGATAACATACGAGATATAATAAATCGCCTTCTGGTTTCGTCAGATCTTTGCATCTCGAGTTTACGTAAACTACCTATTAAAAAATTAAAATGTTTCCTTCCTGAAACTTTTGAGTCATTAGATACTCCAAAAGTAAATAATTCCACGGAAACTAAGTTTTTAGAGTTAAGTAGTTCTGATGAAGAATAAAAATATCATTAGGTATTTTTTTTAATTAAAAAGATGTTTTTGATATTTTTAATGAATTATGCACGATATATAAGACCTTAAAATGAAATCATTAGACACATTGAACCGAATATTACCATTCAGCACTTTACTTTAACTAACAACTATTTATCTTTATGAAATACTCTGTATATTATATTGTGTGACTATTAATTTCTTTAAAAACCTGCTTAAAAAATTCCATTGTGTCATTTATAAAAAATTCCTTAACTGTATTTGACTCTTTTAATTATTGCCTAGATTTTTTAAAAATCGACCACTGTGCGGCGGCGTAAACCAGAGCGGATATACTCCGATAATGGGACCAACTTTGTGGGCGCGCATTCTGAATTGCAAGACATTTCCAAATTTCTTAAAAATACTTCTAATCAATCAATTATTATTATTATCACTGCACTGGTGAAACAATTGAATGGAGATTCATTCCTGTAAATTCACCTCACTTTGGAGGTTTATGGGAAGCGGGGGTCAAATCGTGTAAGTTTCACTTGAAACGTGTTCTCGGAAATAATAGTTTAACATTCGAAGAAATGTACACCGTTTTTGCGCACATTGAAGCAATTTTAAACTCCCGACCGATCTCGCCAATCTCAACCGATCCTAATGACATATCTCCTTTAACTCCTGCCCATTTTCTAATTGGGAGAAGCATGATGACGATACCTGAACCTGATATGACCGAAATACCAACTGGACGACTATCTCGTTACCAACTACTGGAACAGATTCTTCAAAATTTCTGGACCCGATGGTCTAAAGAATATATCTCGGAGGTCCAGCAACGATGTAAATGGAAGAGTACCAGTGTCAATGTAAAGGAGGGAGATTTAGTATTGATCAAAGAAGACCATCTTCCGCCGTTACTGTGGAAACTTGGGAGAATCGTTACTTTGCATCCTGGAAAAGATGGGATATCAAGAGTTTTGTCCATAAAAACGAAAAATGCTGTCATCAAGCGAGCCATCCAGAGGGTGTGTCTACTGCCGAATGAAACTTCTAGTCAGTTGAAAGCTGCTTCTTTCAAGGGCCTTGAATGAAATGTCCGCGCAACCGCGCAACGAATTGGCAACACCGCAAAATCGATCCCCATCGACCTCGACTTCGACGGAGAGAGAGAGGCGGACGAGACGAAATTAACCCGTACACGAAGCGAGACGTTACCCGACACATTTACGTCTTTTTTATATTTACTTGTGTGATTTACTTTTTTGAAGTAAATAAGGTTCAACAAAAACAAATGCGTACTTTCTCTACAGTAATACCTAACTGTTTTTATAAGTTTCATAACAAATAAGAGTTTTAATAAATAAAATGTCCTCAACGTATATGTATATGAATTTTCCACTTAGACATATTCTAGATTCTTCGATATAAATAGGAGCTGAGCAGACACAAAAAGTTAAATTTGCTGTAGGATGTTAATCAGTTGGAAAATAAATTGTACGTTAGATAGATATTAATGACTGATTGCTGGTCCTTGTTCACTCCCAATGTCAACTTCTGCACAGTTACTCAGTTCGCCATGCGTAGATTGACATTGAAAGGAATGCCAATATTTCTAATACTTCAGTATTTAGTTGGAAATTAAATGAAAATTATTCGGCCAGATATTGTGGATAGAACAATGCTGCATATGGCATAACAGCAAATCGAAATCGCAAATAAAACTACACACCACCCGCGCCCCAATCATTAGTTTATTATTAAAATTAAAAAAATCTAAGATTGACCTGGATGACTTTTTTTGCTTCTCGCTTCACCGGGAGAATATCTGAAACAAAAAAAAAATATTACCACGATAATATAAGAAATGTCAATGTGTTTTAAGTTTTAACTCGGTTTTAACTAATGTTAGCTGAAGCTTGATTTTATATTGTAGCATAAAATCAGTATAAAAATTCATTATACATTGAATGGTAATCTAGCACACAGGTGGTCTATTTCTGACCATAAACAAGTTTAGAAACGTATGAAAATTATACGCAAAGTTGCGAAGAAGGTATTTACCATACACATCTGTATTTACTAATTTACTGACTTTAAAAAAAATTATTTTATGCAAAACACGTATTTGTTAGCGCACGAGAAAACCCACCAGTTAAAAACAGCGCACGGGAAATGGGCACTTTCCAGCGTCCTCTCGGAAAAGGTACATTTTTTCAAACAAATCAACCAAAAAATAGATTCAGACTAGTAAGAATAATGAAAAAAACCTTTCCTACTCAGGTGCGGTAAATGCACTTTTATTTTCAACCAGGTATGTAATAACGTTATTTCTTATGTGTATACCAGGTGGAAAGATGAAAATGACCTGCTTTTACTTTCCACCCGGGTGAATAGTTGAGTCCTTTCCACCCGGGTAAATGTCAATATGCGTTTTGTCATATCTGGGCTTACTTTTTATAGTTAAGAGACTGTGCCGCCATCTCTGCAACAGCTCGCAGCTCAGGTGATGATGAGTAACATCTGCGTCTTCAGAAATCTCCATGTTAAAAGCACTTTAAGAAACGTTTCAGCTCAAAATATTAAAAACGGAATAGCACAATAATGACGTTGTCAAGATTGTAAACAATTCACCAGTCGTTTATTGCACAAAAGGTACTATACTACCTTTTTGTAAAGACTATTAGCAATCAATATTTCCGCTGAATGATTTATTAACAGATTTGGATAAATGGTTGAAAATAAAATAGTATTCAAACCACGGTAGAAAGTTTAATTTCTGTCTTGAGATAAACTACCCAATCTCTTCACCTGAGTATGTAATATACTATTACACACTTATTTGAGTGCGGGAAAGAGTACTTTTCCGCACCGGATGCGGTAAAGTTACTTTTCCGCATTGCAAAATTAATTAACAATAAATGTAAACTTTTAAAGGTAATATGTGTAGAGCGAGAATATCCACTTGCACCAACCTTTTTATGAGATGCTGAAGCAAATTAAAAAATTGAAAAAGTTATTAAACAGATAACAAACGAAAGAAAGCCCACAATATTCAGACAGGCTTTAGTTTAAAATTCTCTAATTACTCCCTAGGTAGTGAAAGTGATATTTTCATCTCTCAAATGAGGGAGAAAACTTTTATTTTCTATAGAGGTCGTAGGAAATAGTTATTTGCGCATAGTTAAAAGCAGCAGTTAAATATTATGTTAATACCTGGTTGAAGAAGGTGTTGTTACTAAAGATATGTTTGTCAATTTGACAAGAAAGTGACAAAGTGTCTTTAGACAGTGTGACTTTTACTGGTGGTACTTTTCCTCCCTAGGGAAGAAAAGTTTTAAATTGAACACCCTGTTTCTATTCTTTTTTTTTAATTATTCGCAAGAAGGCTAGTAATTATTCTTAATACTTCCCTACACCTATTTTGCACCGTTTCCTAGATGTTTCATAAAAACGGTAGTCTAAACATTAATTAAATTCTCAAGTCCTGAAAGGCTTGCCGATGTGACCTTTTGTCCTCAGTTCCTTTACCTAACTTCAACCGTTTCTGACTTATTAACAGTTTTTCCTTAAAGGGTGCATACAATCGTAATCCATACCAATCTGAATACGGACACCTGCTTGACCTTAATGACTAGATGTCGTTTCTATAACAACAACATGTTCTGACAGATATTTGTCAAATACAAAACTGGTTAAAACTTAGCACAAACAGGGGTCCGTATTCAGATTAGTATGGATTACGATTTTATTCAGTTTTATTTATTTTATACGCACTTTAAGGAAAAACTGTTATTAAGTCAGAAACGGTTGAAGTTAGGTAGAGGAAGAGTACACATAGATTTGTTCTAAATTTAATGTTCTTTTTTTCACTTTTTTTTAAAGGTTTTTATGAATTTTGTAAATGTACTTTACCCTTTAACCATTAACCGTATTAGCAAAGCAATATTAAAACATTAAATATCTCGAAAACGGTCAACATTTAAGATCTAAAACTAGTATACTTTTTTTAAATAGAAAACATATTAGAATAATATTTTGAAGTCGTATCTCCGTTTCAGCTGCGTAAAAAAAAGTTTAAGTCCTTTTAAGCAGCTGAAATAGTTGCAGATAGCGTAGTAGTAGCAAAAGAGTAGTAGTAATGATGTAGCTCTATGTCCCATTACTTATGGTCCACCCTATACAGGATTATTCACATTATTCGACACGGAAGATTGCGACTAACCTATTCACTTTCAAAAAAGTTTTGATTCTGGGATGGATATAGACCTATTGAAGGTAGGTTTTAAAAATATTTTCAAGATGTGCCGGTTGTCCCAAATGCAGAAAAAGTATCAAAGTCATGTTTTTTCAATTGGAACACCTAGTATATTACTTTATTTTCAGAATCTACGTTGAAAATAAAAATTAATTGAAGTTCATTGATGTTTGATAGGTCTAAATTTTACAGTTCCTCAGATATTCCTTAATTTGTAAAAATGTAGAACAAATATTAACATTTAAACATTCAACCTTCCTTTGAGATTTATTGACCAACATTGGTTTGGGCGCTGATAACAGATTAAGTTTTATGACCCAAAAGTGATAAATTGTCTAGCTCATATCAGGGGGGGTCTCAAAAAATTTAATCAAAAACTAAAATTTTGTAGTATAAACTTGTCAAATTCAAATGGAACCCCACCAATTTTATGGTTACAATATATGCAAAATTTAATTACCTATCGAAAATTATTAAGGTTTCATACCGCTAATTGTTAACGTTTTCTTGGAAAATCGACATTTCTTAAAATAGAGCTGACTTTGACTGATTTTTGATACCGTTCAAACATCACTTGGTATCTTTTCCAATTACATATCTATCGTTCTAATCTGAGTAAAGCTTAGAATTAACTAGTGGCTTAATACTTTGTAAATTGCTATCCAAGTTACAAAAATAATTCATAAAAAAGGTTTAAAACGGCGATAATTCGACTACAAACACAAACATAGATACTCCGTTTTTGAGTCCTTCAGCAACATTATTAAGTATCTTAATGGATATACTCCTAAAAATTTCGCTAATTCGCTAATCTGTGGTCATTTCTCAAGGGTATCAAAAATCACTCAAAATCGGTGCGAGTTCGAGAAATGTTAACTTTCCAAGAAAACGCAAACAGTTAGTCATAAGAGACCTCAATAATTTTCGGTAAATAATTAAATTTTGCATCTACTTTAACCATAAAATAGGTGGTGTTCAATTTGATTTTGACAAGTTGTTAAAGTTTAAAGGTTGGAATTATTGGGAGAAAAATTTTGAGACATCCTGTATGAGCTAGACAATTTCTCACCCATGGATCCTAAAACTTAATCATTTAGCAGTTCCCAAGCCAATTTTGTCTGATATCAAACATAGGTTTAAACAATAAACCTTATTCTAAATTTTTACAAAATAACGAATATCTGAGAAACTGTAAAGTTTAGACGTACCAAACCTCAATGTCATTACCTTTTATTTTCAACGTACATTCTGAAAATCAAATAAAATACTAAGTATTCCATTTGAAAAAACATAACTTTGATACTTTTTCTGCATTTGGTACAACCGGTAAATCTTGAAAATATTTTTAAAAGATACCTCCAATAGGTCTACATCCATCCCAGAATTAAAAGTTTGTTGAAAGTGAATACTTTAGTCACAATTTTCCGTGTCGAATAACGTGAATAACCCTGTATAATGTATAAAAAAAACAAATGTTTTAATTTTGTATGTCATTAACCACAACAATTTAAAATGTTTATTGTTCAATTGAATTGTTAATAACAATTTTCAGATTATAGTTTAGTTAAGATAAAAAAAATGCAGGTAAAAGTTAAAAAATATAAATAAATCGCAGACATTTAAATTAGGTAGGTATATGACATACTTCACAAAAGTTGAATTGCAAAAGCTATCAGAAAAATAAGTAATACACAGGCTGTTCCAATTACAAAAGTCGAAATTACTTAAGCTGAATCAGTCAACACGGTGTTTCATAATAAATGCGTTATACAGGATGTTTCACGATAAATGCGTTATATTTTAGGGTTTGATTGAACGTCAAAAAATAACTATAATTTACTATATAAACCATGGTTCAAAGATGTTTCGTTATGTAGATACAGGGTGTTAAAGTTTGGGTAAAAAAATCTAAATTTATTTATTTCATCAAAACAATAAGAGATATTTTCGTAAAACTTTTTAGGTGTCAACGATAAAGTTCCATTGCCATTAAAAAATATATTTTTTATTTTTGCTAGTGGCGTCTAATCAAACAAGTTATTGACCATTTTTGCAAAAAAAAATATGTACGCCACTGTTTTTCCATAAAATGCAAATCAGTTCTGAATTCCTTATTCAATTTAACACAGAAAAGGCATCTAGTAACTTTTTGGTACGTCATCTCGTTTTCGAATAAAAAATCCTGCAAAAGTATCATTAAAATTAATACTAAATCTTCGAATTTCGTCTCTATTCAATTTTAAAATTTTGATTTGTCCAGTTTTTTAATAAAAAAATAGGAAGATACTGCTTGTTCCTATCGAATAAAAAATTTTTGAAAAAAACTAAATTAATAAAAATTTAGATATTGATTAATAAACAGTCGACGATTTAGTATTGATTTTATGGGTACATTTTTATGATTTTCAATTTTTTATTGGAAAAAAGAAAGGTGTACCGAAAAGTTACTAGATAGCTTTTCTGTTCTAAATTGAATGGGTAATTCAAAATTGATTTGTGTTTAATGGAAAAAAGAGTAGTGTACATATTTTTTTGCGAAAATTAAAAAAATATGTTTTTTATTGCAAAACGTGCCTTATCATGGACAGTTGACCTACAAAGTTTAATAAAAATATCTGAGACCGGTTTGAATAAATAGATCCAAACTATAACACCCTGTATCCCATAACGGAACATCTTTGCCCCATGGTTTAAATAAACATGGTTTAAATAACAAACTAGGGTAAATTTTTACTTTTAATCAAACCATAAAATATGACATTTATCGTGAAACACCCTGTATTTTAGGGTTTGATTAAACGTCAAAACAAAACCTAGTTTTCTATATAAACCATGATCCAAAAATGTTTCGTTATGGAGGTACATGGTCTTAAAGTTTTAAAAAAATAATAATAGTCCCTTTGGAGCAAGATGGAGAGAATGTTCTGACGATATATGGTATTTTTTAAATAATGCCTAAATTAATTCTATTTAGACTCACAATTACTTCCATAACATTTTATTCATTATGTAGCTAAATTTTTAATAGTTTTATGAATTTTACCACGCGATCCTTGGCCTTCAAAGATCCTCTAATCTCATTTTCTCAATATAGCAGCATGTTCTAGGTAGATTTTTTGACATAACAAGTGACAAGTGACAAGTGGGATTAGTGGGAATTTTACTTGACAACACAACAGATTCAAGAGGGCGGCCCTATCAGCAAACGTTGCGTGACGTGACGTCACAGTGGGTGCTCGGGTGCACAGTATGAACTTAAAACCAATGGGTTATTCTTTACATTGAACAAGTGAAGCCACCTTCACTGAGTGGAGGTATTACTTTCCTTCTGACAAAGTATTTATACTATAAAGTGATACGCTTGAATAATCAAAATATCTAAAAATTCAGCTTTATCAAGTATTGGCTTATTTCTTTAAACCAAAACATTGGAGCTGCACAAAGACATTTGCTTTACAATCGTAGTACTAGATAGGTAAATATTGTCTCATATGAGTAGTTTCTAGACCTATTAGTTGAACTCACACCAAACTACCTTATTACTGCTATTACTGTGAGTTCCCAATCAAACTACCCGTCTGAAAGGACTTTCACGTTGTGACTTGAGTATTAAAAAAACTGAGTGGTTGTGTCTTTGAAAAAAAACTATATTATCGATCGAAAAAACCGGGAAAAAAGGGGTTGTCGACACACGAATGGTGGGTTTAGACAGAACATTTAACTGGAACATTAGTGTTTAGAAAATATACAGCATAAAATTCAATGAGTTGGTTTATACAGATTTAGCATTAGTGTTATCTGTAACATGTGACCTTAAAAGTATTTAATTTTTAATCCATACCACTAAATCTATATTTTACTTCAATGACGTGCGCACATTAGACATTTATTTGACAATTTTACTGTCATTTTAACAACATAACCCTAAAAAAATACATTTTGGTTGATGTGATGGTTTCGGGTTTCGGGTAAGGGTTCACTGTTTTTGAATTTGTAATGGTGGGGTTTATATTCATTTAAGATGTAACATTTAAGATGTATCATCTAAGAAGTAAGAAATTAAAAGTGAGGTTAACCCATAAGATATGGCGCTCCCGTTTATACTCACGTATCATTTATCATTTAACATGTATCATGTAAGAAGTGGCCTTGAAAATTGGTTATATTTTAATTAAGATTTAAGAAGTAAGAATTCTTACGTGAAAATCGTATTGCGCATGTGTTCAAAGCTATCAAATGTCAACTATGGTAATCACGTGTGTTTGAAACGTTCTCTAATTGGTTACATCTTACATGTGTTTTTTTACTTCTTAAATGAGTATAAACGCACTTAAAAATCATAAATGATAAATCTTACGTGTTACATCTTAAATGAATATAAACCCAGCATAAAAGTTTATAATAATGGATGACAAAAGATTCAATGATATTGAATTGATTGAATTAGTGAGACAATTCAGCTGCTTGTGGGATTCACGAATGTCTACTTATAAGAACAAAAACATTAAAGAAAACGCCTGGACATCCATAAGCGAAATAATGGGATTCTCAATAGATGCTTGCCAATCTAGATGGTTAGCTCTAAGGCAACGTTTCGCTAAAGAAAAAAGGGAATGGCAGTCTGTCCCATCAGGAAGTGGTGCTGATGTATCAAACAAATGGCCACTTTTTGAATTATTATTGTTTTTAGACAATATAGTAAAACCAAGAAAGTAAGTTAAAAACAATACTGTGACAAAACTATTATTTACTCACTTTCATTGAATTTTTACAGGACTGAGGGAAACATTAAGACTAAAGCTTTTGCCAGCAGCTCCTTAACATCACCTGCAGAAAGCAGTAGTTGTTCGGCACATTGGGATACATTCCAGGAAATCTTGTTGCCAGAGTCACCAAAGGAAGCACAAGACCCTATATTCTTAAGCGACAATGAACAAGTTGAAAACAATTCTACAAAAACAAATATCTCAAGCAGTACATTGACCATAAAACGAAAACTGCAAGAACTGAACCAAGATATACCACAAAAATTAAAATTGAAAAAAAAAAGATTGTACAGCACAACCTACTGCAATGCTTAGCAAAAGCATTGACATTGCTTTCGAAAAACTAAACCAGCTCGTTGATGTTCAGCCTACGAGGGAAGTTCCAAAAGAGTTGAAAAAAAAACTAATTATTCGTTTGGGCTTACCATAGCTCTGATGTTAGAAAAACTGGAACCCCAACAACAACTGATTATGAGGAAGAAAATTATGAAGCTCTGGGCAGAGAGTGATGTGTGAAACTGTGAAAAGTAGATGTATTTATTGATAAAAAAATTTTGATAGACAACTGACAGTTTAAGTTTATGTATTTTCATAATAAATACAATTTTAAACAGGAATTGAACCTTGTAACACGTTTTCCATTTGCCATGGAACACTTCCAACATCTGAAACAAAATAATCTGCCAACACATCTCTTGTTTCTTGATAGGTTCGTTTGCAGTTACTGGTTCTACTAAGTGCAATAGATGTTAGGCCTGTTCCTAAATCATCAGGAGGCGAACTCCGTAACGATGTAGGAAATAGAAAACGCATAGAAATAGACAAGAAAGAAAATTTCTTTCTATTAACTGTTGGTACTCTCTAAGAAGTTATTTTCTATCACATTTGGCTGACACCGTCAACAGAAAACGGGAAGCTATCGGTCCTAAAAACATTGACTAATTTCTAGTAATAAATCTAGGGCTTTTACTTGTTTCCTCGTATTCAGGGTTAATGACAAGTATCAATGACAATAATTTGAATAATTCTACGTTTTTTTATTCTTTCTCAGTATTTAATCATATATTTCAAAGTTTGCATTCTAAAATAGTCCGTTTTGTTCCCATTATTGTTGTTGTATTTATTGTAGTTCTGTCGTCAGTTTCTTATTTTCTTGTTAGACCATTAATATTTCTCAGTTCCTTGTAAACATGCTACCAATTGTTATGCATTTTGTGAAGGTAGTAGGATGGGACTTTAGGATGTGTTGATGGAACTCATATAGCCATAACACAACCATTCCATCATCAGCTTACACCTCACAGCTTACCCATCAACAGCTTACACCTCAAAAACAACAACTAATAGATGCATTAACACTTTTACTAAAAACTCAAAAACAATGAAAGGGGGGTGCAAACACAATCAATTGGTCCCCAACACAACCTTATTATTGACACAAAGGAAAAGAAAGATTGACAAATACAAAATTTCATAGCTCCAAGAGAGATAAATTCATAGCAAGACCTCATTTGGTCTTTCTATTTTGCACAACCCGAATAGCTACGTTGAGTGCCGATCTTCGCCAATCGAAACGTAGAGAGTACCATATATTACGATAGAGAAGGGTTTTCTATGATAGCAAAGAAATTTCCTTGCTATTCGTTACAGAGTTCGCCTTCAGATCTCCAGGAACCAAAATCCAACTGGCCATTTTCATCAATGAAATCTGTATAACCAGTGGGGCAATACTTTCTTTGTTCTGCAGGAAGACCCATATTGTTTTGTAAAAAATTGTGTAATACTACTGTAGCTTTGACAATTTTATCACACATTTCAACATTTGTCATGAGAGGACTTTTTAATATTCTCCACCTCTGCACTAGAATTCCAAATGTGTTTTCTATGGTTCTTCTAGCTCGAGAAAGTCTATAATTAAATATGTTTTTTTCTGTCACCAAGAAACTGACCTGCATATGGACGCATTATTCTGCTATGCAACGGAAAGGCTTGATCAGCAACCATAAAATGTTGCAAAGGTATTTGCGACTTTGGTAAATTTTTAGCAGGAGGCAAGTTTAACTGATCATTTAATAAACTCTGTCCAAATCCACTTTCTTTAAAAACAACACTGTCATGGTTAGAGCCATATCCACTTATGTCCACTAGAGTGAATCGATATTGGACGTCACATGCTGCCATCAAGACAATACTAAAATGCTTCTTGTAATTGAAGAATTGTGATCCAGAAAATTTTGGGCATTGTATGTTCACATGTTTTCCATCAATAGGTCCTACACAATTAGGTATATTCCATCTATGCCAAAATCTTTCAGCAATATTGTTCCAGTCAGATTCACTTGGCTGTGAAAGCACAAGTGGCACCAATTTTTCCCAAAGAACTGCACATGTTTCTTTAATAATGCAATGAGCTGTGGCTTTGCCAACTCAGAAAAAAATGTAACATTGGTGACTATTCAGGGTCATACATACATACTTCAGTGTCATTGTTAGCCTATGTGCTGGAGATAAAAGATTTTTTGTGACATCTTTTTGTAGGGCCGATTGAACAATCTCAAGGAGGTAGTTGAACAAGTCAGGTGTCATCCATGTATATTTAAAACACTGTTCAAAATCCCTCTCTTTATTAAGCATATCATTAACTAGAGATGCAAAATGTCCATGCTGATCTCGACTTTGTTTTCTATTAATTGGTCTTGCCTTAAATCTTCTGACTCTTCGACTCTGACTTTTCTTCAATTCAGTGAAAACTTGACAAGAAGAGAGCAACAATAATCAATAATGTTGCCAACAATATACACGCTTTCTTATGATTCCGTTGTAACATTTGTTTGAAATATGTAAGGTACCAAATCGGAATAATTAATATTTCAAATAAAAACAAAACAATGTTTATAGGTTAGGTCACGTGGTAATAATCTTTTACATTTGATCTAGGCGCATGCGCAAAATCTTAATGTTAAATACTGTATAAACCATACCTCATGCACTAATACTAAATTTAATTTTAACACTAAATTTGCTAATGTTAAATTTCTGTCTAAACCCACCACTAAACTTTAAAAAATGGTAAATTAAATTTAGACAGTTGTAAAAACTTAAATTGCAAAATACACGTTATGTGACGTTGTAAATGCAATTCTGCATGTTCTTGCAACACTGTAAAGGCCAGTTGACATTTGTCAAAATTAGTCACTTGACGTTTAAAATTTAAAAATTTGGTAAATTAAATTTAGACCATTTTAGACAGTTGTAAAAGCTGAAATTGCAGGAGACACATCACACATGACTTTGATTGTGAAATTTTAGAGCTTGCAACACTGTCAAATCCAACTGACATCTGTCAAAAACAGTCACGTGATTTTAAAATGTAATTTAAATGTTAATCAATTGTTAAATTTAATTTAGACAGTTGAAAAGCTGAAATTCTAAAATACACGCTGTGTGGCGTTAATAATACAATTTTAAGCATGCAACACTGTAAAAGCCAGTTGACACCTGTTGAAAACAGTCATGTGACCTTAAAAATGTAGTTTAAATTTTGCAAAATTGGTAAATTATTATGATAATTTGTAATGAATATTGCTACAACTCAATATCATGTAACAAAGATTTTACCATAATAATTACATGTGCCTATGCTGTTCTATTCATTTTTCATTCAATTTTGTTATATTAATACACTACATTTTGAAATATACAGACAATGCCTCAAAATACTCTCTAATGCCTTGTAATACCTCACAATGTTTTGTAATAATGGGAAAGTGCCTCATAATACCTCAAGTGTGTACACCAAATTACCTTGGTAATTTACCCCTTGGGTTTTTGACATTTATTTGAAAACAATTGAATATTAGTATGGAGTATGTTGCATAAAATATGTTAAGAATTGTTTCTAGAATCCAAAACCTCGTTCAAAAATAAAAACATAAGGTTCAAAGTGTTTTTGCTAAAGTGTATAATGATGATTATTGTGTTAAACATAAAACGATAATGAAAACTGTAATGCTTTTCATTTGAATGTTAATTTAAGTAACATCACTATACTGACCTTAAAACTTGCTTTTTATCCACTATTCTAATATAAGTAGTTAAACCCATTGCACATCATTTCACTCTTCAACTTGATTGATATGTTGCACCTTCTATTGGTTCCTCCTTCCTGGCTTAGGTGAATTTATTCATAAAGGTTGTGTTTTTTTACGATATTCAGATTCAAATTAATCCAAAACTAATCATAGTATCACAACCCCCTTTGGTACGTTTATAGAGCTCATAATGAAGTATCTTTACAGGGTAGTGAGAACTCCTTACACCCCGTCAGAGGGCGGCAAATTTGAATTCACTACTCTAGCAAGCCAGCGCATACGATATTCAGATTCAAATTAATCCAAAACTAATCATAGTATCACAACCCCCTTTGGTACGTTTATAGGGTTCATAATGAAGTATCTTTAGGGGGTAGTGAGAACTCCTTACACCCCGTCAGAGGGCGGCAAATTTGAATTCACTACTCTAGCAAGCCAGCGCATACGACATTCAGATTCAAATTAATCCAAAACTAATCATAGTATCACAACCCCCTTTGGTACGTTTATAGGGTTCATAATGAAGTATCTTTAGAGGGTAGTGACAACTCCTTACACCCCGTCAGAGGGCGGCAAATTTGAATTCACTACTCTAGCAAGCCAGCGCATACGATATTCAGATTTAAAAAATTCGCGGAAAGCACGGATTAATTTGCCGACAAAAAGGTCGGCACGCTTTGTGTAACGGTCAAAAATGTTCGTTCTTCGTCTTTCTTATAATTTTTGTCTTTTGTCTTTGTTTATTTTAAAGTTTCGGCCATTCCAGTTTTGTCCGGCGTCAGTTATTTTGCTGGATAGTGCATTCATTTCTATTTGGTTTGGTGGAGTGAGCGGTTGGTTGCTGGAAAAATGTAAGTAATTAAATACTGGTCTAGCATCAATGATATCTGGTGTTAAGTAACTAAATTGCTGGCAAATTAAAAGAAACCGCTAGATTTCTTTCAAAGAAATTTCAGTTAAAATATTTTGAAGTTTAAGCGATATGTTTTAATTGCCCAGCGTTTAATTTAGTAAAATTAGACTAGTAGTGATCGACCGATACCGATACCGATATAGCGGCCGATATATGTATAAAATATCTGCCTCGCGGGGCCGACATTTTTTTATAAAGAATTAAAAGCTACCAATTTTGGGAAGGAAAAAACAGTATGGGTCCAAAATTTCATATCGGTCGATCACTAGACTAGACTACATTGTTGGTTGTTTAAATTACCCGCTTTTCAATTACATTACCAAATTGTTTCAGGAGCGAAAATAATACTGGGAATGGGGGTGAAGGGATGATGCCAGAATTTAGTCTGGCATCAATCCCTGAAGAGGATGAGGACATTTTGTTGTCCGATGGTATGTAGAATTAACATTTACAACAAATTTATCGCACCACCAAAACTTAAATAAATCGGAAAAATTTGTATTTTTTTTTTTTGCAGATTCGATGGTGGAGGAAGTGGAGGAACAACC
This sequence comes from Ips nitidus, assembly GCA_018691245.2. Lineage (NCBI taxonomy): Eukaryota > Metazoa > Arthropoda > Insecta > Coleoptera > Curculionidae > Ips > Ips nitidus. The sequence goes on from CM042792.1 coordinate 9,973,168, forward strand.
ACGCCCGCAAGTGCAGGGGGGCACTTGCAGGTGCTAGTGGCCCTGCAGGTGCAGCTGGCAATCCAGGCTGGGGAGGTTGGGGCCGGAGCCGTGGGCGTGGAGGTGGGCGAGGAGGCCGTGGAGGTGGGCGAGGAGGCGGGCGAGGAGGCCGTGGAGGTGGGCGAGGCCGTGGAGGTGGCCTTCGACTTACCAATAGTAAGCTTTCAGCAATAAAGCATATATTTTTTAAATAATAACTATTTTCTTCTTTTTGCAGACCAATTAGTTGTAGCCCTCCTCAGGAAAATACTAAGTTAAGATTGTTAAGAATAAAATTGTTTGAAAATACCATGTTTGCTTTATTTACTGCCAAGTCGTTACAGCCACCAGAACAGCAACAATTTTGAAACTTATTTTTTCTAGGAATAATATACTATATAGGGTGATTCACGGTGATGGTTAATTAGAAGTATCTAGAGAACAACTCAATATTTTTTGTTGAAATTTCGAGTGTAGCCTAGGTTGGGTCCAATCTCTCTATTTAAAATATTTTGAACTTTCCGGTGTTGCCAGATCAGTCAGAATAAACACCAACTTTTGATTTTCAAATGGAAGTCTGTTTTTAATCTCATTTTTGAATTCCTCGCAAGAAGGCTAGTAATTAATTGTTAATACTTATACTATCGCCCTATACCTATCACCCTATACCTGTACCCTATACCTATCGCACCGTTCCTTAGATATTTTATAAAAATGGTGAACTTGTCAGCAAAACGGTGGTCTAAACTTTAATTAATTTCTCAAGTCCAGACAGTTTTGCTGATGTGACCTTTTGTCTTCAGTTAGACAATACTACATGGTTGAAAAGCCCAGACACAAAAAATGAAAAAAACCTACAGTGTGGTTAATATTAACCTTTTAGTCGGACAGATAAAAAAACTGCAAAAAGTCCATTTTTTTTAAATGGATATACCAGGTGTCCAAAAGCACCCTGGACATAGGAGATTAACATGGGAAAACATTTTTTTGCGTCTGTACGGTTGATTTGATTGAAAAATCGTAATAATGAAAGTTGTAGTACCTATCACGAACTAGTTTTCTGTATTATTTTCGTTGCTGACATTCCTAAGGACGACAACGTAGAACTCTCGCTTTACGCCGACGACACTGCCATCCTTACCACAGCTAAAAGAACTAATACTGCTATTAAAAAACTCAACAACTATCTCATTAAACTAGAAGATTGGCTAGAAAAATGGAAAATCACTCTAAACACTGGGAAAACCCAACTGATCCGGTTCTCATACAGTCGAATTCCACCTGAAGAGACTGTTAAATTACAGGATACGAAACTAGATTGGTCCAATCACATCAAGTATTTGGGCCTAACTATGGACAGAAAACTTAATTGGAACACACTAAAAACACCATAAAAAAGTCAACTACCTGATCAGCGCTTACTACCCAATTCCCAATAAAAAATCAAAAATTAACCTGAGGACAAAAACAATAACCTATAAACAATGCATACGTCCAGTATTAACTTATGGAGCAGCAACCTGGAGTACAACATCAAAAGCAAACACCAATAAACTTAGAGCTAAACAGAACAAAATACTAAGGATGATCACCGGAGCAACACCTTACACAAGAAATTCTACGATAAGAAATGACTTACAAATTCAAGACCTAGGACACCACATAACAGATTTAATCGCAAACCACTACAACAATCTAAAGTCTAAAGATCACTTCAACCCGAATATTAGAGAAACACACCAAGGAATTAATAAACAACATAAATACCCACTTCCAAGTGAAGCAATCTTTAGCTTCGACTTACGTAGGAGAAGCTAAAATGACCATTTCAACGAACTCCAAGTAGGAAAAACAACTAACCAATTCAACACACAGCGCGAGCAAACCGATTCAACAAAAGAAGTAAAAGGCCCAGCCTGACTTAATAACCAGACAGAATACAAGATGATGATGATGAGAAAACAGACAGTTGACGTCGAGCAGTCGATCCGGATGGTCGACAGAGCGCGCGCGGACCACTGTGTTTTTAAACACAAAGAAAAGAAAATTCTCGCGATTGAAAGTGAAAGTAGTGCGGACAAGACGAGCCACAAAACAATGGCGGGTAATAGGGGACCCCTCTTACTCGACGGCGATACAGAAATGGAGATATACAAGAAGGAAGTGGAAGCAATAGAAGCACGGAAAGTTGCAGCGAGACAAAAGCTGGAGAGAGAAAACTCCGTTCGACTCAGTCAACCAGGTGTCCGACCACATGGCTAGTTACATCGGTGAAACATTCAACAGGGCTACAATTGAAATTAAGTTGGGGAAAAGCATCTCTCGTAAAACTAATGTCCCCCCGGATGGCGAGAATTTATTCTCAAAATCTGGGTATAACCTATCCGCAGCTAACTCGGTGCTAACTGAGCTCTGGCTGCATCACGGCTCTCCAAAAAATTGGGGGACACCTCCTTCTCACCCGACCAAAACCCTACCTAGGTTTGCTAATGAAAGGGTTGGCCTGAAATGGCCTGCCTTTTGATTTGCAAACTTTCTCCGACTTGACCAAGCCGATGAAGAAAGAAGCGTCCACGAGGACAGAAAAGCGCAGAAGAGCCCTTAGTCGGCGGGGGTACTCTCAGCCAAAACCGCGGTTACACTTTTAACTTGCGAATTTCGACTCAAGTCGAAAAATTGCATTTGTAAAGGTGGAACCGATACTGGCCTAATGGTCTACAGCGATGGGGCGGTAAAAAGCAGTAGTCTTGCTTGACCCCCTTATCTCAGGCCGCACCCAAGTCATTAATAATGGCGCGCGAAAACAGTCAGTGTGTGTTCGCGTCGCGTAGTGATCGGTTCTCCGGGAGTGAAAAGTGAAAAAAGTGAAAAGTGGGGAAATTTTGGAAATCGTCTGCCGCAGGCCATTCCAGGTTTTTCGAGTCTCGTAAATTCAGGGAAAAGCGTCTGGGACCTTTTCGCCACCATTTACCGAGGTTTTTCGAGTAATTATTCGCTGTTTGCCGTCGGGGACGGAAAAACCGAAACATTTTCAAACCAGCAGCCAACTTTTGGGTTTTGAAGCCGTGAGGGTCATCCAGTCGTCTGGGAGCTTCTGGATTACCGGTGCAAGTAGTGTTTTGTGCGGTATTTTTGTGTTTTGAGAGCTTTTTCAGTGCTGTTGGTTGTGTGTGTTTTTTGTGCAATTTTAAAAGGAAATGGTAAGTCTTTAATTTTTGCCATTGTCCGTCCCGTAGTGCACCTATTTTTTGCTTTTGAGTTGGGAAATTAATTTTTTTGGGGTCAAAAAAGATTTTTCATAAAAATAATTTATTTTTATTTGTTGCTAATTGAGGGGTTGCAGGCCTGCTCAGTTGAGTGTAGGTATTCAAGTTGCGTTTAGGTTATTAATTAACCTAATTTTTTCTTTTTTGTGTACGGGTTAGGTGTGTTTATTTTTAGGGTTTTTTTCAGGGTTTTGAGTATTGTATTTTTTTCACCAAGGGGTGGAAAATTCTTTGTTTTCAGGTTTTAGGTTAACCGTGGGCGCTGAGCGTCCGGACGACTGTAGCAGCTTCCCATAACCTAACCTAACCTAACCCAATAACCCAAATTAACCCAAACCCAAGCTAGGGAGTTTAGTCCATTTTTTTATTTTATTTTTTATTTTAATTTTCTTTGTTAAGCATTTTAAGACACTTGGCCAAAGTTCGTGACAACCCTTGGTTCAGGTTGTCTTTTATATTTTTATTAAAGTAAATTTAAGGTTTATCTGTTCAACCAAAAACAGTCTGGCATCCCGGTGTTATTTTTGATTTTTTTTAAGTAAAGTAATTTTTTTATTTTGCTTTTCGATTCAGGGGCCGGTAGACGGCCGTGACTTTAAAAAGTATTTAGAGTCAAGTAAAGTTTTTTTATTTTTATACGGTATCATAAAAGTAAAATTATTGAACTAGTCACGGTCGTAAAAGGGTTGATGGTATGATGACAAACTGACCGAGTTCACCCTCTAAACCGAATACGATACTCAACAGGTCAACCAGAGCTGACATCACCCTTTTTAACTTTTTTTTATTTTTTTTAAATATACTGACATTGAGTTGTGCAGTATCTACCCCTGAACATGAACCAAGAGGGCGATTTCTTGATCAGTTTTGATGAACTCGACCCCATTGTACCATTCCCCCTCCTCTCTGATAATCCGTTTACACAGGACCCCCCTGTCTGGCACTTAGACAACGTAGCGTCCGCTGCGGCCGGTCGTTCAGTCACGTTCCCCGGTTCGGAGTTTGGACTGGCTGCCGGGGGAGAACGTGATTGTTTTTCGTCCGGAAGAGGCGGTGACCGCGACATGGCATCCCTGGCGGGGATGTTCCAGGATCTGTCAGATGGAGGCACCACGATAGAAACAGAACTTTTTGAGCTTATGTGCTCATCAGCCAGTCCGTCCGAGTTTAGGGACCAGTTGCGGTTTTTGAGCCGACCTGACGACTCGAGGAGACGTGGTTCGGGAGTACCGCCTCAGGTACACCCTTCGACGCCAGCCCAGCCGCCTACAGCCCAGGTGAGCAACGAGGTTGTGTTAGCCCAGGCGCTAAGGGTCGTGTGCACGGCGCATTTTTCAGGGACTGAAACCAAAGACCCGAGGCTATTTCTGTTGGAGCTCAGGAGGTTTTTCGCCCGAGGCCATATCGATGACCCGATGGAGCAAACTCATCAAGCGCTCTGAGCGCTTGCAAGGGCGCGCGGCAAGTTGGGGGAACAATTTTAAAATTTTTCCTATTCCCTTTCCTGAATTTGCCCGACGTCTCCTGGAGACGTTTGATAGCACCGAGTCACAAGTCAAAGTCAGAGCCCAATTTTCATCGGACTCATTCATCGCTAGGAAAAGAGCGTTGTCCGCGCGGATGACATTCCGCGACCAGTTATCGGAGGAAACGATAGTTTCCACGATAATAACACAACTTTTACCGGATCTGAGGTCTAGGTTACGATTTGCAAAAATCAGAACCTGTGAGGAGCTGCTTAGTGCCGCAGAACTACTGGAAAACGACCTACGGGAGATTCAGCGCTTCACGCAGTCGCAACAGAGGTCACCAGCACACAGCCGCACTAATCACCCTGTTTTGCCCTGTCAAACTCCCCAGCCCCACCCTGAGACGTCACAAGGAGCCAGACGCCCCGAAAGACGCCTCCAGGACGCGCCGGACGCGCGGAAAGCCGAGAAGTGCGTTGTTTCCAGTGCAACGGACCGCACTACTCACGAGACTGCAAACAGAGTCCCAGAGCGATTCGGCCACCACCGACAAGCCAGATTAATGGGGTGGACGATTCGTCGTCTTTACCATATCCTGACCTAGAATATACACCAGTAAACCGATTAGCATTGTTCGAGAAACTTGAGAAAATTAAGCACAGTTTTGGCACAGATGGTCTATTAAGTATATTCGTCAACTTCAGCACCGCCAGAAATGGAAGATAAATTCCAAAAATCTAGCTGTCGGAGAACTGGTCTTGGTTCATGATAATGACTTACCACCGTTTCGTCGGAAACTTGGACGTATTTGTGAAGTGCACCCGGGCACAGATGGTGTTGTCCGCTTATGGCACAATTAAACGAGCAGCCGTGAAACTGGCTCCATTGCCTATAGGTACTAGGTATGTCAGTAGAGGCTTCTTGGCTCAATTTTGATTGCTTAGGGGGTAAGTACTTACAGTTGTTTATCTTGAACGCATGTCAGTTTGCACACTGCAGCTTCGTATTTTGTTGCACCAAAGTCTGATTGAAGAAGTCCTACACTTGTAGAAGCAGATTATCGGGGCGAACATTCACAAAAACTGAGTTCAGCAAATCACAAAAGTAGATTGATTCTCTACAAGTACAGCTTGATTTTCCAATAAAATCACTTTTCCGTGGCCTCGAGTTGGGCGCCAGTGTAACGTAGGTTTTCGTTAGTCTTTTTAAAAGGTGGGGTCAACGGTCTTATTAGTGAAACTAGAGGGAAAAAAATAGCAAAACTTGTATTCAAAAAAAAAACTACTACAATACCCCCCTCGAATGCGGGAATTCAGACATCTGTCACAGAAACTTCTTAAAACTAAGGTTAGGGCGTAATCTTCTCTACGCGTAAGGGGTACTCTTCAGTTTATATAATAAAAGTATATGTTACAAACGTACCACTTTTGAAAAATGGACGTACAAGCTTTTGCATACTTTTAACATTTTATTAATTCAGTTGACGATTTCTATATCAATTTTGATCAATATACCTACTTACCTTACGGATTTTGTAATTCGGTTAAAACAATTTTTACAACGAATAAACGCAAAAATTCACTCAAAAGAAGCAAATGAAAATGTGCGTAGAGCTTTCCGTAATCAAGCAGAAAAATCAGTCATTATTACTCTAATTAGTAATTCACCTGATGTAGTTAAAAATCAACTTCTAACTACTAGCCCTAACTTCCATACCTGAATATAATCTAATAGAATCTCAAATTAACCTAAAGATACAGTTAAACCGACAACATGTGAACACTCCAAAACATAATTCACCTGGCAACTCAAACCATGTAACCCCACAATTTAATTCACGATTTAACACTAATCCAAGGAATGTTTCAGCAGTTTTGCAAAAAAGTGTTTCAGCAAAGATTTCCCTCTACAGCATATCCTTCTCAACCTATTCCCATACAACCACGAAATAATATTCAACATCGATTCCCAACTAATATACAAACTTTTAAAGACCCTAGACAAAACGTTTTTGCACCACAAAGGAATGCAACCTTTTCCAAACCAACCCCAATGTCATCAATAAATCCTATTCCTGGGTAGGTCTAGTTTCCTTAATATAGGATCTACTGGCACAGTTTCAATGAAAACCTATCGCCCAAATCCAAACCAGAGATCATTAACACAAAATCATTTTCAAAATCTACGTACCACTAACAAATATACCTTCCAAGAACTAACCAACTTAGAATGTTCAGAAATCCCCGTATTAGAAGGAGAACAATACCTCCCACAAGATTTCATGGATGACCCAAATTCCTTGTCTGTCTCAGACGATCTAGAAACTTCAGTACAAGAACCTGAAAATTGTACAATAACTGCCTCTCCGGAAGAGAACGAGACAAATTGAACTACCCTACATCTATTTACCTAAGCTTTTAGTTTTCAATCGCGGTTGTTAATGTTAAAAAACTGTTTAACTTTTCAAGTTTTTTAGTTAGTTGGATTGTGAATACGCGTGTGTTAGATTTTGTGATAAAATGAATACTAAGAAAAGACCAGTCTATGGAAGAATCCGCGATGTAAATAAATTGCTGCGTTTACGGAGCCATGAGTTAGGTGAGGAATGCTCTTGCAAGCGACTAAATTGTTCCAAAAAAATTTCGGCCAATTCCAAACAAAAAATATTAAGAAACTTCAATAATTTATCGTCCATTAATGAGCAGAATTTATATTTATGCGGTTTAATGACTGTAGTACCCGTACAGGTAAGGCGCCCGAGGCAAGATGAGAACGTTGCTTCTCTCAGGGATCGTGCAGTCAAATATAAAATAAGATATTGTCATAATGAAGTACTGTTGAAATACCCGTGTGTCGCCAAGAGTTTATGGCCTTGCATGGGATAACAAAAATGAAAATTGAATATCTGGAGAAATCAATGAGACAAACTGGAACTGCACCGAAAGATAAAAGGGGGATACACAAAAACCGCCCAAAAAAGTTGTCAACAGAGACAACCGAACGTGTTAAAACCCAAATCCTTCAAAGGGCGTGCCAGTCATTACAGTACAAAGGACACTATTAAAACCTATTTGCCCGAAGATTTAAACTTAAAAAAGATGTTTCGAATGTTCAAAGAAGTTTATCCAAGCTGCTCTATCTCATACGAATCATATAGAAAAATTTTTAACATCTCATTTGGATACCCCAGGTCCGATACTTGCAGTATTTGTGACACTTTTCTAGCGAATGTAAAGTGCCTTGAAAAAAATATAAATCAGCAATATAACGAAATCGAACGAAAACGTTTAGAGCACGATCTGAGAAAAATAACAATCACCAATAACGTTCACAAAGCTAATGCACAAGAATTTTATTCAAGGAAAAGAAAATCCAAAGTGGCTAGTAGACATGATGTTACGAAAGAATCGATTTGCATAGATTATGGAAAAAACTTACCTCTTCCAAATATCACGACAAATGACGTGTACTATAAAAGGCAACTCTCGATGTATATTTTCAACATTCATGTACTTTCAACCGGGAGAAGCTTTTTCTATGTTTATCCAGAAAATGTTGGGAAAAAAAAAGCGATGACGTATCGTCCTTACTACACGATTTTCTTTACAACCACCTTGATCCCAATGTAAAGATTTTAGAAATATTTTGTGATTCCTGTGGGGGTCAAAATAAAAATTATACAGTTTTTCGTTTCCTCCATTATGTGGTAAATGAAGAAAAACGGCTGGATTACATATATAATAATAATAAGTTATATTTCCAATAAGAGGGCATTCTTATATGGAGCCAGATAAGAATATGGGAATACTGAATCACAAAGCCCGATTTGAGACGCCAACTGAGTTGTGCGATATGATTAAAAGTGCAAGGTTGAAGCCTTCTCCCTTTGACGTGATTCAACTTGATGAGAAGAACCAACATATTTTTCGACAGTGGACAAAGCTTTTAAGTGGATACTTCAAAAAGAAATGTCCATTTCTAATTCGTCCAATCAGAGAGCTAGAAATTACAAAAGAGCATCCACGTTTGATAAAATATAGAGATTCCTATACTGGTCGCTGGATTAGCGGAGTTGTGAAAGACAAGAAGAACAAGGCTGCATCATCTTTAAAGGCAAATGAGTTTCTTTTTCCAAACTCCCTGTATGAAGGTAATTTTCACTTTCTTAATCATAATAATTTCTCACTCAAGTTTCGTCACTTACATCTTCAGGTTTGCCAGAAATAAGCGCTAAAAAATATGCAGACCTACAATGCCTGAAATCTTTTTATGGACCAACTGCCCAAGAGTACTTTTCCAACCTTGCATATATCGATAAAGTAATTTTATTATAAGCTGTAAATTTTAACTAAAATTAAGTCTTGCTTTTGTTTCAGAAAACATCACAAAAGTAGTAAGACTACATGGCGGATGACCTACTTACCTTTCAATCTTCTTAGTAACTAATTAGTTTAATAATTTTTTTATCAATAAAAAAAAGTTTTCACAAGTATTTTTTGACATACATTTCAATGTATGAATTACCTTGTTTGCAACTTAAGTTTGACGAATTTAAAATTTATAATATAAATCTGGTGAAAAACAGGCTAAGTCAAGACCTATTTTTGTATCTTCTTCAACAACAACCTTGTAATTATTATATTACAGTGCGTTCGGGTAATTGTGACGGGAGGTTAAATGTGACATACGCGTGTAAATATCAAAGCGTAGCCGTTGGATCCCCTACCTTGCCATATAAGTTAACCGGCACACGTTCTAGAATCTCAGTAAAATTCCTGACGCCGTTGAGTGCTGTACGTCGATGCGGGTCTACGTAACATTTTTAACCGTTTTTTGCAGTTGGGCAAAGGTACGCTAAAATTTTCGTTTCTTGCTTAATGATTATAAATGTACTTTATATAATTTTTTATAGTAACTTATACATACAGAATTATGTAAAATTGTTTATTGACTGTTCATAATTGCATTGGAATTTACATTTATATAGGTGTCACATTTACACTTTATTTTTATCTTGCGGTTTTAATTGTGATTTGTCATTAAGTTAAATTATGACACATGTCACATTTAAGCTACGAACATTTTTGTATGTAATAATTATTATAATGTTTCTTTTAAGATTGGAACTGAAAATGAACGTTGCGAAGAAAGTTAAAAAATACAATGAAAACGCATTGACTGCAGCCGTAGAGTCAGTCAAAAATGGCATGGTCTTTCGTTCAAGAAAGCATCTGAAATATATAATATCCCGCGAAGTACTCTAATTTCGAGAGTTAAAGGTTGGAAAACTAGAGGTCCTTCACAACGGACGAGCCCAGGACGAGTGACCGACTTACCATTTGAAACTGAAGTTGAACTAGCTCAACATTTAGACACCTTAATTCGATGGGGTTTTGGACTGTCAAGAAAAGAAATCCTGTGTCTTGTGGGCACTTACGTCAAAGCAAATGGATTAAAAACTAGATTCAAAGAGGGGATTCCAAAGAAGGATTGGTTCATACATTTTTGCAAGCGTCATGGTCTTTCCTGTAAAAAACCTATAAAAAGGCAAATTGTTCGGACAGAGCAAACAACCCCTCAAGTTATTTACGGATTCTTTGATTTATATGATACTGTTAAATCGTTGGACTTGCAAGATAAGCCTCATCAAATTTTTAACTTAGACGAAACTTCTTTGTGTAACGATCCTTCCAATACCAAAGTTGTTTCTAAGAAAAATCATGGTCATACGTATGGAAGCGGACGAAGTAATACATCCATACTGTTTTGTGTAGCAGCTAGTGGTGCTAAGATGCCACCATTTATTTTGTATAAAGCAAAAAATCTATCGGATGTTTGGATGCCCGCTGAAGCCTATCCGAACACCGGATATATATACACCCCATATATACATATATGCATTTCGACATATACACCTCCGACTCGCATAGTTTAACATTCGCACACGCCTCCAAAACGGAGGCGAATTCGAAAAATCGGAGGCCAATACGAATCGACCTTAATAATTTCTCAGGATGTCTCTCTGGCCTCCTGGAGGCCGTACGCAAAATTTATGTCGGAGGCCATTTTATCAATACACATATACAGTTATACAATGTAGTTCACGAAAATTCCACCACGTGGCGGAGCGATCTCATACGTTTATACAAACGACACATGGCCTGTGCGGCATCAACTCCGCATGAAATACCGCTAATCCGACTCAAAAAAGCGGCAACACCGCGGCATTACCCACTGGAGGCCAGTTGATCGAGAGCATATACCAAATTTCGTAGTTGCATATAAGAGTGAGGGGGTTGGAGGCCAAACGATCGAGAGTACATAACCAATTTGAAGGCCACTTAACTTATATTAATATATACTGGGCGTCCTAACTAGTTTGCTGTCTTATACAGAGTGTCGCACCAATATCGGCTTCATTAATTGAATGTGTGATCTTTTAAAAAGTTATCTCTAACTAAAGCTGACTTGGCATACTCATTTAGAATATTTAGAGAGAGGCACTTTTATTCGTGTCGGAAGTAGAGATCAACTGGTTGACTTAATTTTTTTAATTTTGTGCTATTCTGTCTATTGTAAGTTTTCGATTTTGATTGATCTTGCGCTAACTTGGAAAATAACCAAAAATTTAAATATTTCCGACCTTCTTTTAAAACAGCAAAATTTCTGGTTATTTTGAACGACCTGAATCTCTAATTTTGGATTTTGGACGTTTAATAGCAAAGAGGGGTTTGAAAAACCGTTTCTTATAAGATGAGATGCACAGATTGATTTTCAATAAAAGTAATTTCTTTATTAATTACAGTATACAGGGTAAGAAATATTGTACTAGACGTTTTTGCATACAACCTAGTTTATTTAATAGCTGGGAACATTTTAGAACTTTAGTTGTGTCATATACAATAATAGGCCTGAACGGTATCTCAAAACACACGTTTAGAGATTTTTAAAATTTAATTTACAAACTTGCAAGCGTAATGTCTATTTTAATATTACATTTTATGGTGTTGCAACTTAGTTCGAACACTTCCACCATTAGAAGAATTGACTAGTAGGAGTGCAGTTTTTGAAAAGTAACTTATAAGAATAACCAACTTAAACTTCTCTAACTAATTAGCTTTTACTAATTTAAAGTCTTAGTTCAAGCTCTCTAAGGGTTGTGAAAAATGTCAGTATTTTGTTGTACAAAAATGTCAGCCAAAAATGTAAAAAATTTTAAATGGACAGAAGTCACTTTTTACATTTTTACGTTCATTTAATTTGACAGTAATTGTGTACTAGGTTAAGAGCCAGTAAACTAAAAGTATACCATTCTTGAATGGAATTCTATAAAAATTTAAGACAATATTGTTTGAATACTATTTAGTAGCTAATATCAAAGAATAGCTATGTAACAAGAACAGACAGTTGAAAAGAGAAAGCGAATTAGAGAGAGATGGACTCTTCCTACCAAAGTTTAATTGACAAGCGACTGATATCGGCTTTAGCCGTTGAATATCAGGAGTTTTATTGGTTGTTTATTCAAGTTGTTGAAAAACGTTGCCGTATCTCAGACCACATCAAATATTTGTTTTGAAACATCGGTTTAAAGTTAATAATAGTTAATAAGGACTGATATTTTCCAATGATTAATAGGCGAACTTAAAACACTTTGACTCAAAAGAAGTAAACAATGATTATAAGAAATTAGTTTATATTATATTTGATTCTGATAATTAGAAGCCATTTTTATTTCAAAGAAAGGGACATCCGGCAACATGTTTCCTACCAAAGGGAACTCGAGGTCAGCCAAAAACATCACCCCAACGTCAAAGGAATTATGTCCCTTCTCTATATGTTAGGCATTTCACATTTTTTTTTGCATGTTGAATTTGTATTAGCGCCATCCGATGCAACAACAAATTACAATAAGCTACAAATAAAAACGTTTTAAGACAGTTAATATACAGTGTGCTGAATATAAAATAAGTGTAGGTTGAAACAGGCTTTCCCAGAAAATTGTGGAATAGAAAATATTTGCTTTAAAATTGAACACCCTGTATACTAAAGTAATCATTCTTATATGTGGCACTCTGAAGATAAAATGTAAACATTTAATAATAAATACAGTTTTAAATTATTATGTTTTTAAACAAATTGTATGCACTAATTTGCCATAGCTTTTTTTATCGACCTATGTAGCAGTTTTTTTTATAAAAGGTTCGACAACAAATTTATAACTTTTATTTATTTTGAAGTGTGTTTACCCCTTACATAAATATGCCCAATTTGCTAAAAGATGGCATGAAATAACTGTCACGCACCAGAAGACTTCTTTTTAAAAAGCTTTAATAATACCAAAAGATACAGTTAAAGAATATGTCTTAACTAGATTAATAAATTTTACCGACTAACTAGAAAAAATATGGAAATGACCAATGTCCGCACTGACTGTGGAGGGGATCTGCTGACAGTGCTGACTCGGTGAATCTTCATTAGGGTTAGCGTACTGAGCGGTGAGATAATTCCTCCCCCCTGAGATCCAACGACGAGGGTTAGCGAGGTAGTTGGACATCAGCTAGCTCTATTTTAAAACGATCCTTAGCTTCTTTGTCCGCTGGTTTACTTCTGCTTTTTGGCAAACAACGGGATCGTTCCATCTTCTTATAAATGAGGTAGGCTACCACTATGATCATAAGGCAGGAACAGGCGATGGTCCATACACTGGGTACATATGATATTGTTTCTGTAGATAGAAACGGCTGATTATTCAACATTTGAGTTTTTATTGATTTTAGGTCATCAAGATTCATGTCTTCGGTGAGTTGAATTTCCATGAAGTTTTTGGGCACTTTGTGTTGATTAGATGGTTTGTTGACCAGGTCAGGAAACAACATGGGTTGAGTTTGGTTAACAAAAAACTTGATGTTGGTTACCGTGCCTTTGGATGAACTAAATCGGCAGCTTACAGGTACTTCGAACAAGTAAGTTCCCATGATAAGTCGTTGAACTTCATTTTGTGAATTGCATTTCAATTTGAACGTTTCTTCATTAGGTACCGTTATAATCCATTGGTTAGAGTTTTCTAATCGTGTGATCATTGTGCCAGATAGATTGATTGGCATTTTTTGGCAATTTGAAGTATCTTTCATTTCTAACAGTTGGATTTCACAGGGATTGTCTGCCTTTAAAGGTTTGATGTCCAGATTTGCGCAAAAGAAATGCTCAGGATATATTTCTTTGCAGGGGTTGTTTGAATATGCAAAGTACAATTGGTTTTTTATTAAGTACTTATTACGCGGTACTATAACTTGAAACTGACTCTCAGTTAGTATAGGAACTGGGTATAAGTGATAATATTTAAAACTTTCAGAAAATGAGATTGGTATTCGAAGTACATATACAACTTTGTTTCCGTAGATAAAGCTTTTAATACTGATGTATTTAATAAATAAATGCATAGTATTTTTATTTAATTTCAAAGGAAATTCATCCTTTTCTAAGAACTGCTTTATTTTGAGCAATTCGACATATAAATCAGCTGTGTTAATTATAGACGGATGCATTTGTTGTAGCATAGAAAATGAGATAGAGTTTTCTATGTCTTGCAAAATTGATATGAATATTTCAAACATGTTTATCAGTTGGTTAGCAACGTCGGTTATCATATTCGCGTTCTCACGTTGAGTTTGCGATTCCACAAATAATGAAATCTGACGAAGTCGTGTTTCAAGTAATTTCTCGTTATGCCTTATCTGCTGAACCGTTTCGTTGAATTTATCTATTAAGGCCACGGTTAGAGAATTTTGCGTACGTATTGTTTTTGATAATTTAATTTGATTTGTTTGAACTTGGTTAATCAATTTATCATATCGTTCGCCATCAGTATAATCTAAATTACCTGTGATTGATTTGAAAATCGATCCCAGTGCATTGATTAGTCCTCGTTTTGTTCTTTGAGGTTGAGGCAAAATTTCAGAAAGTTTTGTGTCGACTCTATTTTCGGCAAATTTAAGAATTTTTAGATAATTAGAAATCTCAAATTGATAATCTTCATTTGTTTCTACAAGTTGTTGAAGTATTAGTGATTCATTTTTAAGTTTATTAATTTCTTTAATGATTGGATTCAAGTCGTAAAAATGTATGAGTTCGTGGGAATATTTTTCTACTCTTGCTGATCCTAGTTTTAGTGGAATTATTCCAGGATTGTTATCAAGTTTCTTGATGGCAATTTTTTCTTCAAATCCGAGAATTCCAGTTAATCTGAAATTGAATACCAAGAATTAGTCGAATGAGTATGTTTTTTGCAGAGGTCGTCTTAAATTATCCATGTGAACCTTTGGTTGTCGTTCGGTAGAAACTACCTTTCTTACAGGGTTGGTTCCAGTTAATTTAACAGGTTTAGAATATTTATTAGCACTTTTTTGTCTTATATGTTTCTTAATGTATACCTTTTGATCAGGTTGAAAAATATTAGTCTCGTCTCGTTTTTCATTCCTTTTCTCAATGAGTTTTTGTTTATTATTCATGAGATCTGAATTCAATTTTGAATACAATAATTTTGTTTTCTCTTTATGGTCATTAATGTAATCGTTTACTAGAATTTTATCTATTTCAAGATTAAATGGGTCGTCATTACAAATATGACCATTTACAACGTCGATAGGTTTTAATTGCGTTGAAGAATGTATTGAATGATTATATGCTAAAATAGCGTAAAGCATTTTCATTCTAACTGGTGTTTTAGCAAAACCTTGAGTGTTAAGTAAACGGATATGTTCGATAATAGTACTATGAAATCTTTCGATTTGTCCATTTGACTGAGGGTGGTATGGTGAAATAAAATGGATTTTGATTTTGTGTAACTCGAGAAGTTCGGTCACAACTGAATTTTTAAACTCGGTTCCATTATCTATGATGATTTGTTTTGGAATGCCATGATGAGAGAAAAATTGAATCAAGTTGTCCGTTATTTCTGTGGTTGAAAGCGAATTTAGGAAATAGGCTTGCGCATATTTGGAAAAACTATCAATGATTGTCAAAAATTTAGATTGTTCCAAAGTAAAAGTGTCAAGATGTACAATTTCGAAGGGTTTACTGGCTGTTGGTGTTAAATTCATTTTTATTTTTATTGGATTACGCTCATATTTGCTTTGTTGGCAAATATCGCAATCATTAATGAAACTTTGTATAGCGTCTTTGGTATTGGGCCAATAATATTTTGTTTTAACACGTTGGTATGTTTCATCAATACCTCGGTGGTTCGTTTTTCCTTCGTGGTAATTTTTAATTATTTCCTTAATACTCGTTTTATCGGTTACATCAATTAGTTTTTTAAGACATCTTAAAAGTTTAATGGACGGCCATTTAAAATATTTTTGAATTGTGGCTGAAAATTTCTCGTATATATCAGGGTTTTCAAAATAAATGTAATATTGAACACCTGGTAATACATATTCCTTGACAAAATTTACAACATCAATTTCAAAGTTGTTTTCCGATAATTGAACATGTATTCCCTTTTTCTTTTCAAACAAAATTGTAATTTTGGGATTTGCTGGAGAATGTGATACTAAACTGAAAATAATTTGATTTTGACCAAAGTTAACTGCAGTGTTACTCACGGGTATACCTACTACAGGATTTTCAAGGTTTGAATGCACCGTGACGTCATCGTCATCAGCTGGTTGTTCATTTTCTTGCGTAACTGAAGGTACTGTGGGTTCATTAACTCGTGATTCTATAGTGTCGTTGTCCGTATGTACGATAAGTGATACGTTGTCAGTCTCGTCTGGAAAATGTGTTTTTAAAGCGTCTTGAATGATTTGATCTATTTCAGAATTATTTTGTTGCTGTTGGTCTTTATCCAAATTATTAGTATCAGTGTTATCTGATAAATGATGAGTTTCATTGGCGTGGATTTCTATTCTTGAAAGAGCATCGGCATTACTATTAAGTTTACCTTTTTTGTACATAATATTATAGTCATACTCTTCCAATTTGATTCTCCAACGAAGAAGTTTAGAATTTGGATCTTTTAGAGAAAAAAGCCACTGAAGCGGTTTATGGTCAGTGATGATATTAAATTTACGTCCGAAAATGTAAGGTCTAAAATATTTCGTAGCCCATACAATGGCTAACAATTCCTTTTCTATAACAGAATAATTTTGTTCCGAATCATTGAGCGTGCGCGACGCATAAGCTACAGGGAGATCTTGCCCTATCTTGCCTTGTGATAGAACAGCGCCAATTGCAACGTTACTTGCGTCGGTGGTCAAGTTAAATGTTTTAGTAAAATCAGGGTATTTTAGTATAGGTTCATTGGTCAGCAAGGATTTACATTTTTCAAAACATTCTATAAATTCGGTGTTATGCTCGATTTTTGCACCCTTTTTTAAACACTTTGTCAAAGGCTTTGTTAATTTAGCAAAATTATTTATAAAACGTCTGTAATATCCTAAAAGTCCGAGAAATGCTTTTATTTGTTTTGTTGTTTTTGGTATGGGATATTTTTTGATAGCTTCTACTTTGTTTGGGTTAGGTTTCACTCCTTCTGGGGTAACGATGTGTGACTTCCCTCTGGGGAAGACCCCAGAGTCCTAGATAGGCGACTTCCTTTTTCAGAAACTCTGATTTGTCTAGTTGGATTTTTAAATTGGATTCGCGTAAACGATCGAAAACTGATTTTAATTTTTCGATGTGTTCTTGTAAGGATGTAGAATAAATAATTATATCATCTAGATATACGGCACATTTTTCATTCTGGAGACCACGAAGTATGTTGTCCATTACTCGCTGGAAGGTAGCGGGGCATTCTTCAAACCAAATGGCATGCGCGTATATTCATAATGACCTTGATCAGTGCTGAAGGCTGTTTTTTCAATATCGTCTTGATCCATCTCGATTTGGTGAAAACCACTCGCCAAATCAAGTGTCGAAAAATATTGACATTTTCCGAGCTTATCGAGAAGATCATTGATGTTAGGTAGGGGATACTTATCATTAATGGTTTTCTGATTTAAACCGCGGTAATCAACAACAACTCTCCATTTTTGTGTTCCCGAAGCGTCTAACTTTTTCGGTACTACCCAAATAGGTGAGGACCACGGAGAATTACTCGGTCTGATGATATTTTGATCAAGCATTTGTTTTATCTGTCTCTCAACTTCGGCTCTATGTATGAAGGGATATCGATAGGACTTTGTGTATATTGGTATCTCATCAGTAGTACGAATTTTATGTTTGATTTTACTCGTAAAAGTTAATGGAGTATTTTCGCGATAGAAAATGTCTGAATATTCACAAATTAATTTAAAAATTTTTGACTTTTCTTCAGGATTTAAATGATCCGTTCTAAATTTTGAAAAGTCCAGTGTATTGGTTCTGTCATAGTCATCGAAGTTATTGAGATTTATTTGTTCGATTTCTTGTTTGTTGAATTGTTCGACTGCAATAGGTTGTGAAAGGTCAAGAGTAACGTGATCTGTTGTTTTATTTAGTATAGTAGTTAGCGCGGTACCATTTTCAGCAATTGAAAGACTTTCTGGAATTTCACAATTGTTATCAAAATTTTGGTAAGGTATAATTATTTCGCCGTTTTTTATTGAAGTTCGAATTTTAATAACCTGTTCAGTTCGAGGCGACACAGTTATTAAATTTTGGGAATTTTTTAGTTTATGATATGATATTTTTATTTTAGTATAAGGAGTTGTTAAGAAACTGCTTTCAAAATCGACATTAGCTTTTAACTGTTTGAGGATGTCTAAACCAATAAGTCCATTAAATAATTCATGAAATTTAAATAGATAAAATTTCAATTTAAAATTTTCTGGTAGATTGAAAATTTTAGATGCAGGTATTATTGCACTGTAATCATTCTGAGATTGATTGAAAACTGTTGATACAATAAATGGATCGTTTACTATAGAATTTGGAAAAAACCTAAATGCAATTTCAGGGTCAATGAATGACTTTGTTGAGCCGGAATCAATGAGCACTCTAATATTATACTCAGGAAAAACAATGTAAGCTAATTCACTTGCATTTGAGCTGTTGAAATTAAATGAAAATTTTTGAGGCGTTTGTGGTGATATTAAGTTTGTTCGTTCTCGAGAGGCGTTATTGAAAAATTTGAATTTGCAATTTCATTGTCAATGTCACAGGTATTTTGGTTCAACTCAGTGTCATTTGAGGTTTCATCTACTGAATATTGACCTGTTTCTTCATCATAAAAATATGCATATTGATTAGAAACTGCTCCGGTAAACTGTTCTTCCATGTTATTTACTTGTTGAATTTCTGTGTTATATAACTCCTCAGAAATAAAATTCTGGTTTGCAGGTGGGTTATAAGAAGTGGAAGGTTGAGGAAAACGTGGAAAACGATTGGTTGAATAACTATTTCTAGTGCATAAACTCATTGGAGTTGGTTTGTCAAGTTGTCTATTTGGATTAGGTTTAAACACATTTGTATTACGAATTGAATTGGAATTTTGAGGTCTTGGTGAGCCAAATACTTGAGAATTAGTAAAATATCTTTGAGGCCTCATTGGAGGTCTGGGTTGAATTGGAATTGGACCAGTGGGAAATGAATTTTGTATTCTGTTAAAATTATTTCCATTATTAAAAGGAAAGTTCATTGGGAAACTACTGTGTCTTTGAATTGGTTGATTTTGCTTTATGTGTGGGCGTGCTGGTGTCATATTTTGAGCATTTGGTCCAAAGGAATTCTTAATAGGTGGTTTGAAGGATGGATTTTGAAAATAATGAGCGTTATCTTCGGCCAACACGTACTGTAAAGCTTCGCTAAGAGAAACAGGTTTCATACATCTTAATGTTGTCCCTAGCGGTTCTCTTAATCCAGAAAGGAATGTCTTAAGAGCCAGATTTTGATATAGATCTCGTTTTAATTGTTTAGCTAAACCAGTAGTTTCATGAAGATCAATGTATGCACACAATAAGTTCAAAATATTTAAAATTCTATCGTAAAATTGTTGAGGAGGTTCATGAGGATTTTGCCTCATCATAACAAGATCGCGATTCAGACAGCTTTCGTCTCTTTGGTCTGCAAAATTTCGAGTCAATGTACTTTTTACATCATACCAAGTAGCTACGTTTTGTATATTAATAACTAACTTAGCATTTCCTTGTAGTTTCGAAATTAACGAATTTAGCAGATAGACATTTTTAAAGCTTCCGGGATTTGTATTATCATAGAATTCATTTATAATGGCTTCACAAACTGCTAAGTATCTATTCAGATCGTTCGGGTTTCCATCGAAAACAGGAACACATTTGAGATATTCAGAGTTAAATGCTTGCGACATATTTGCTTCTAAATTTTTATCTTGGTTACTGTTTTGTGAAAATGTATTTGTAACGTTTGATAAAACGGATGGTTTTAAAGAAATATTATATTTATGATTAACTGTTTCAAAAATTTGAGAGTCGGTTTCAAGTGAATCTTCGGTTTCAGAATCGGAAGACATCAAACAATTGTACTTACATAAAACAAACAATCAATATCTTCATTGCGTTTGGTATTGTACTATAAGGCTAACGGTCTAAATTTGGCAATGGAGTCCTCTTCTAAACGTTATCCTTGCGGAGCTGGACGATTTGGTTCCAAGTCCCAGTCTTCTTAAATGGCTGCTGCGTCTTCGATAGATCCAACACACCACGGCACGGAAAGTCTCAAAAATTCAATATTCGGTAAATCGTTAACACGAAAGTCTATCGTTCGATACGATCGACCCCAAATATCCTACCGACTGCGCCAAATAACTGTCACGCACCAGAAGACTTCTTTTTAAAAAGCTTTAATAATACCAAAAGATACAGTTAAAGAATATGTCTTAACTAGATTAATAAATTTTACCGACTAACTAGAAAAAATATGGAAATGACCAATGTCCGCACTGACTGTGGAGGGGATCTGCTGACAGTGCTGACTCGGTGAATCTTCATTAGGGTTAGCGTACTGAGCGGTGAGATAATTCATGCGTTTTAAGCAATAGACAACATGCTCTACTAAAAGATGACATGGCCATCTTGCCAATAGATGACACTCGCAAAGTTACATTGGTACTCAGTTTCTTCCAAACATAGCTAATTCTCTCTCTCTCTCTCTTCACACTGATTTCCGGCTGCCATACTCTAAATAGTTTCATTGGGAATAACTTGTTTTTGAACAAACTATACTGATTTAAATTTTCTCAAATATTTTGACCCTTTGTCTGGGGGTTCATTTTTAAGTTTTTCAGACTTTTTATAGGTCGTCATCTATTGGTAGTTTTACCTTATTACATTTTGTGAATAGTTTAATTTCTTTATAAGAAGGATTAGTTATATGCTGTATTAAATTTAAATTTAAAGCAGACATTTTATTCCAAACTTTGTTAAAACATTTTTTACCCGAAAAGGATCACAAAAGGCATTTTGATATGGTGCAAAAGGCATTTTGGACACGGTGCTCGCTAGATGTGTCATTCATTTAACAAATCGTTCATACAAACAATAGAATTACTTAAATAAATGTAATATAAGGCATTTAAAAAAATGCAACTTTACCACATCTTAATTTCTGCGGCACTCTGTAAAGTTGACCATGAATTCCACGGATTATAGTTATATGATGGTGTTTTTAGGCACAATGCCTGATATTAGACAGTTATTGGTAAGGTTACGTTTTTAAACTTTTTCTTGATATTGGCACACAAATATAATGTATTAGACTCAGCAAATAGTTTTTGTCTACAAGCATCAAATAATAATGCATTTTTTTACTTTGGTATTAAGAAAATTACATTTGTGCCAAGTTAATTTTTTTGTGACCAATCAGTTGACAGACTGAAAATACGAATATTTTAGTTTATAGACTGAACAAATTATAGGCAAGGCTTTTTTACGGTAAAATTTAAGTGACTTGGTTGTCAAACAAAAATAACAGGCATTTTTAATATATAAGCGTTATAAGTTAGAACGTTCTTTAATTTGCCACCTTAAAAACTATAATTCGTTTCCCCCAGAAAACTAGAATTTAAAGTTTTAAACAAACAATAGCAAAATTTTCTTTTTAACGACCTATTGAAAAATTGAGGTCACTGAAAAATGACCCAACTCAATAAACATTGTTAATCTAAGGAATTAATCACGTTTATAAAATAATAACAATATTGATTGTAAATACTCAACGACTCGTATTATAATTAAAATGAAATAGTCTAGAAATGCAAGTCAAAGTGAAAATTATAAATTAATAAACCATTTATAATTATATTGCAATGTTTGACCAAACTTGTTCAGCGATTTATTTTATCAATTTGCTTGAGTTAATGAAGTATTAAAAAAGAAACAAAAATATTGATGTCATTATATTCAGTTATTGTCAGACATGTGTCTAATATTAGAATGAATAACGCAGAAACTATACGATCAGTATATAATATAGAACACCAAAAACTGTCTAATGTGGCTCCTATAGCGATCGAAAAAGAACGAAAATACGGCTGGACTGAATATTAAAATAAGTTTCCTGTTCCAAGAAATCTATTTTTAGCTGTCAAGGCCAAATCAGTCGGCGAACCAGACAGATAAAATTGGCAACTGTGTCGGTGACGCCTGCGTCGGTTCCACATGGCGCTGTATATTGCGCGGAGGCCAGTAAACCGCCGCATCGTGGAGGCCGGTTACATTTAAACCCATACCGTATATACAACTTTTTCCTTATAGTTTTTCCTAACCCCTCTGCTGTGCCCATGAAAGACCTTGAATTATGAAGCGTAATCGTGCAAAATACACTCCTGTAACTATGGCGGTTATAGTGGAGGCTTGGGCGCCTGTGTTATGTATGGAGGCGACTAAGATAGAAATAGCTACACCCCATAGTTGGATGACTGAAACTGCATTTTTTCGTGGTTTAGAAATCATTTCATAAAGTATGGACCAAAGGAAAGACCACTTCTGCTGTTGTTTGACGGACATTCATTCCACCACCACCACCATCTGGCTTAATACGTTGTCCACCTGTTTGCTGGTTTGGTGCATTGTTTACTTTCAACTTTACTACCTGCGGTATGAATGGTTGCGGGTTTTTAACCTTTCTATTGTTAATCTTCAATTGCTTTGTGGGTTGCAGAACTATCTACCTGTTGTCAGCTAAGTTATTGATTTTATTGTAACCCCTCTTAACGTTTCTCCCTCTGCCTTCAAATTACCGGCTTAAACTCTTTTTCCCCATAGGGTCTCACCCAGCCCTAAATGGGTCTAGTTTAAGTTTTTTGTCTTAATTTAATGTGCTAGAGTTAGTTTTTTCTCCATAATGAGGTAACTATTAAATTTTCCATAATCTTTTTAATTCATGTTACATGTGTTAAATTTTACAGCTTTGTTCGCCTATTGAACTATGTTAAATTCACTAATTCGGTATAACATGGGTCTCTCTGTCTCTCCCCTTGTAAAAAGACAGTAGTCACATTGATCGACTGATTTGAGGTATGTTTTCTCGTTTTTTAACATTTAACTTCTGGTACACCAAGTAAAGTAGGTTATTCTTGTAGCTCCTGAAGATGGTCATTTATGTGACCGAAACTTGTTGAGCAGACCTTACCATCTAAGGTCATAATAAAGTATTGTGGAGAAGACTGTTTGTCATTTCCTTCCTTTCGTACTCTTGCGACTCCACTGAAAGAATATGGACTACTACTTCTTTCTTCAAAAAATAAGTTTTTTTTTCCTTTGACGGTTTTTCGAAATATGAACAATAACGAAGATACAGGGTGTCAAAGTTTTACTGAAAAAAAACAAAATAAAAAATAACTTAAATTTAATTTTAACTAACTACAGGTTATTCCTTATCAACAGACATAAACAAAAACAAAAAATTTCAGCAGCATTTGAACTAATTTTTAATAGTTTGACATTTTAAATTAAAACAGCATTTAATTTTAGGCACGCATTAAGACGGTTTTTATTTTTTTACTGGGAGATGGTGCGTCGTAGCAAAAAATAATAAGAGGGGTTTTATTTTTAAAATTGAACAAGGAATTCAATAATAAATTTTATTTTGAAAAAAACCAGTAGGGTAATATTTTTTTTTTAAATGTTTAAAAAAAAATATACGCACGCCACTGGTAAACGCAAGAAAATTGTTGTTTCTTGGAAAATTTCCTTTCCACGTAGCTATTGACACCTACAAAATTTTGTTTAATTACTTCAAGTGGTTTGGCCAAAATCATTAAATTATTATTTTTTCAGTAAAACTTTGACACCCTGTATCTTCGTTATTGTTCATATTTCGAAAAAGCGTCAAAGGAAAAAAATCCTTATTTTTTGAAGCCCTATTCGCAGGTGAAAGCAAAGCACCAACTTTGGAATCACCCTGTATATAAAAAAATATTTATGTTTCTAATGCTTATAGGTGACCAGTTAACAACGATTTTAGAGATAAAACTGCTGTATTCAAAAACATCAAAATTTGACTTAGCTTGTTTTTCCCGTGCACCCTTCATTTATTTAGAACCTTTTGAAATAATAGCATGTAAAACCAGATTTTGCGAAAACCAAAATTTAGTTCTTCCCATCTTTAAAGAATTAGGAATACCCAATGAAATTAGATTCCGCGTAGTCAGTTGGCACAATAGTTTTTATGCATTAATAGGTACTAAAGACTTGATTACATTGAAAGGTATTATCGATTACGACAACCAAACATTAAAACTAAAAAATCACATTATGCCTTTCCATATGATATACAATCAGCCTGTAGAAAAAACAGTAGGAAATAATAATAACGTCTTACAGATACTAGTCTCACAAAAACAAGGCACAGCATTTTTACCCTCTTTTAAAATTAAAGATAACATAATTCCTGATTCACTAGTTTGTACTATCCCAAACCCATCTCAGGAAGTCCAAGTTAATTTTCAAGATAGAGTAAAAGTGATTCCTGTTGACGAATTTGATGTGATAAACCCTCCAGAAATATCTATTAAATTTGACTTAGATTAACCACTAAGATTAGAACACTTAGATGAACAAGAAAAAGACAAAATTAGAACACTATGTCATCAATTTAAAGATATTATGTATCATGAAAATTGTGACTTGAGCCTTACTAGTCAAACTACACATAAAATAAGAACTACCAATGATAGACCCATCTATACGAAATCGTACCGTCACCCACCATCTATGCAGAAAGAAATTCACTTATAAATTCAGAAATTACTAGATAACAAAATTATTCGCCCTTCTATTTCCCCTTATTCAGCTCCTATATGGATAGTCCCAAAAAAGGCAGATGCCTCTGGAACAAAAAAATTCAGACTAGTAATCGACTATAGGAAATTGAATGAATAGAAATACCCGCTACCTAGAATCGAGGAAACACTAGACAATCAAAGGAAGTGCATGTATTTTACGACTCTTGACCTTGCACAAGTCATCAAATAGGTATGAACAAAAATTCCATAGAAAAGACTGCTTTTACAGTTAATCATGGACACTTTGAATATCTAAGAATGCATTTTGGGTTAAAAAACGCTCCAGCCACCTTTCAAAGAATGATGGATGACGTAGTTATTTTTTCCAATTCTTTATCTTTAACATTTAGACCACATAAGGATCATATTTAAAAAAATCCGTGAACTAAACCTAAAAATTTTAGTAGTTATTGTCACGAAGGATAATAAATCAAATTTATTACTTGAGCGGAAACATTAAAATTGTGGAATGCGGTCGGAGTGCAACTGCAATTAAGATGCATTTGCTGAATTGCGAAATAATGTGGAATGTTTTCCAAGTACCGAGGGTCGAATGGTCGTCACGAGGCCAGGTCTGGGAGTTTTGATTGGTGGAACCAGTGTCTGGAATGCTATAAAAAGGAAGTTGTACCCTAAAGAGGGGTTCAGTCCAGTTCTTTCCAGTCAGTCCAGTTTTGCTGTGCACTACGTTGGTGCACAGCAAAACTGGACTGGAGGCGAAACTGGACTGGAGCCGAACCGCAAATGTCAAATAGACATGTCCGTAACGCTCAAGTAAAGTTAATCGCGAACCGCGCTCCAAGTGACAAGCCTCTCTTCAAGATTCTGTCTTCTATAGAGATGTAAGTATGTTTATTGTACTTCTATGTTGTGTATTAATTTACGCCTGGTTTATTATGATTTTATTGGTAGTTAATAACGTTTTCGTGGGGTTAGGAAACCTGTTATTTTACTAGTTAGTAAGTTAGGAGTTGTTAGGTTTAAGTACGTATTCAATAGAACTTGATGGTAGAGTTAACTGTGTTTTATTTTCACGCTGAAACGAGATCCCAGGCAAATAAGTTGAATTAAATTCAACACGTCACGCTAGTCGTGACATATGGTGGAGGCGCCTACGTTTCAGGGTGGAAAAAACATAATTTTTATTTTTTTTTAAATCGTTCTATTTAAAATGGGGGGTTCTTCATCAAAAGAAGAAGAAGTTATTTTTTCTCAAGCGGGTAATAGCGGAGGTATTTCTAATACAGCGTCTCAAGAAAAAGATAATTCATGGTCGGCTAAGGAAATTTTGATTATTATTTTTTTGTGCATGGGGGTATTAATGCTGGTGTATTTTAGCATTAGAAAGATTGTTAGTTTGATGAATAAGCAAATTCGCAAAGAAATTGCTAGAAATAATCAAATTGTTTAAGATAATCGTTTAAATTTTGTCCGGAAAAAAAAAATTGCAATAATTAAAAATACGGCCAAACATTTCGTATTAATTTTACATGAGTGAACCAAGTGACAAATCACGAGTACGAACTCGCAGTAGAGCTCAAAGTGTATCAGACAAAGAAAAATTTGTTTTGCAACAAGCACTAGCCCAAGGGAAAAACCCCGAAAAAGTCTTAAAAGAGTTGAGAGAGTTTAAACCCGCGCATCATAGCTCAACTGTCGGTTCCTCTGCTTCTGTGCAGGCATCGATATCTGCAGGTGCCCCAGAAGTTGACAGAACAACTTCTATTGTCAGTTTAACAAGTAGTGAGGACGAGAACAGCCCTTTCGAAAAAACTGTCGTAAGTGCTCAAATTGAAACCCCGCGAATTCAAACAACCAAAGCTTCGACTTCCCGAGTTCAGAAAGCTAAAGATTCCAAAGCAGGATCACGATCCCCAGAACAGTTTTTTAAGCCAAGAGCTTCATTGAGTAGGACTCCGCCTAAACCGCGAGAATCAGAAGAGTCTTGGCAAGAAAGTCCCTTAGAAGTGGTAGTGCCAGAGCCTACCTCATCCCGCCCCACAGATTTATTACAAGGTTGTAATAATCCTTGCCCACCCCCTGTAATTCGAGAGAGAAACAGTGTGATACGTCCTAACAATCCGGCAGCAATGGCTAACATGACTTTACAGGTAGCTTTGGCTGAGCCAAAAACTCCAGCTACACCAAAGTTTACATGCCCACCTACTTTTAACCCATCGATTGACTCTCCTATTATTTTTGTAAATAAATATGAAAAAGCAGCGATTGCAAACAGCTGGTCGGAAAACCACAAAATTTCCTACTTAGCAAATTTCCTGGAAGGCCCGGCTCAGACGGGAAGGTTATATTAACGAACCGGCAAACCAGGCAAAAACATGGACAAATATAAAAACACTTTTAAAAGAATTACTAGACTTTTACTAGACTTTTTAAAAGAATTTTCTGGTGAACAGCCACTAAGAAAATTAAAGTTTCGATTAAATACACGAAAACATCAAGACAATGAGGATGTTAAAAAATATTATTTTGATTTACTTGCGTTGGCAACAGAAATTGACCCGACAATGTCTTTTGACACTTTTAGGGACCATTTTGCAAATGGTTTACACCCATCCTACTATGAAATGTATTACTTGCTGAGTTCAGGTAATCAAAATTTTAATGACTTAAAACAGCTAGTGTTAAAGCTGAGTGACATTAAAGAGAGAACCCTGGTAAATCAGATGACACGTGATACGGCACTGCTTTCCGTGTCCGATGCGTTAAATAACGAGAATCAAATAGTCAGGAGCGGACCGGGAAATACAACAAATTTTCCACGCAGAGATGGCAATCCAAATAGAAATCGAGTCTATTATAATAGTAATAGCACAAGGAGAAATTTCGTAGATAACAGGAATGTCACCAGTAACGGTCCGAACAGGAATTTTGTAAATTATCGTAGAAATTTTACAAGAAATACGCCACCAAGGAACAATGCCGTTAATAATGGTTCAAATAATGGCGGTCAACGGCCATATTACCAAAATCGGAATATGCAAGGGAATAGAAATAATGAGTACAGAAGTCCAAACTATGGAAACAGAGCACCTTATCGAAATCAAGGTAATAGCTATTTACCTAATACAAGAACACACGATGGACGCATTAGATGCATTAATTGCAAAAGAGTAGGGCATGCATCATGCAACTGGAATGCAAACAGTTCCAGAAATAATTCAGATAACCGTCGAAATGATCGGGTATATCAAAACCCAAACGAAAGAGGACAATTTCGTCAATAGGAAGCCCTAACGAGATTGTCCACCTGTCATCAAAGGGCGTCAAAGGAGGGTTATTGTATGTGCATTTAAAACTAAATAATCAAGAAAATGTAAATGTCGTTCTAGACACCGGAGCGTGTAAAAATATTGTTGATTTAAATTATATTAATAACATGTATCCTTTGGAAAATGATGTTGAATTAATTACGGCAGGCAGTTACCTTTTAAGAATTTTTGTAATAAAAAATTCCACGATTGGTAATCTCGAGAAAACAATTAAAATGGACATGACAAAAATTCCAGTTTGTTGTATTAATGAAACCGAAAATGATGAAGAAATATTTACCATGAATGACCATAATCTAAGCAATATAACAAACTCAGGAATACATAATAAATTGCAAACGCTACTTGCGGAGTATAGTGACGTTTTTTCAAAAACACCAAAATATATGGGGAGAACAGATGTAATTGAACACGAAATTGACGTAGGAAATGCTAAACCTATAAAACAAAAACCTTACAGAGTAGCACAAAAAGAAAGAGAAATAATAGATAAGCAAATAAGGGAAATGGAACAATACGATATAATAAGGCAAAGTAACTCGCCCTGGGCAAGTCCCGTCGTATTAGTAAAGAAAAAGTCTGGAGAGACGCGATTTTGTGTTGATTATCGCAAGTTAAACAATGTAACGGTAAAAAATTCGTGGTCAGGATCTAATATTGAGGATATTTTGACTTACTTAGGAAACGCCCAGTATTTCTCATCGTTAGACATGTATTCAGGTTATTGGCAAGTCAAAGTAAAAGAAGAAAGTAAGCCACTTACTGCCTTTACAGCGCCAGGTCACGGATTATGGGAATTTAATGTAATGCCTTTTGGATTGTGCAATGCCCCGGCAACATTCCAACAGTTAGGAGATGTAGTGTTTAGAGATTTAAAATGGAAAGAAGTTTTAATTTACATGGACGACATTATAATTTTTTCTGAAACAATAGATGAACATTTGGAAAAATTACGTGCAGGCCTAACACTAAAACCTAAAAAATGTGAATATCTAAAAGAAAAAATTAATATTCTTGGTTATACAATTTCGACAGATGGAATTTTTCCTGATAAATCAAAATTAGTTTCAATTGAAAATTTTCCAAGGCCAAAAAATGTGAAAGGTGTACAAAGCTTTTTAGGACTTTGTAACTATTACCGGAAGTTTATAGAAAATTTTGCAAAAATTGCGCGCCCCTTACATGATCTGACAAAGAAACAGAGTAAATTTGATTAGCAGGACATACATGACAAAGCGTTTGAAACACTAAAATAGAAGTTAATTAGTGAACCAGTGTTGGCACATTTTCAGCCGAACAAAGGGTGTGAATTAAGGGTAGATGCATGTAAAGATGGAATAGGAGCTATATTGTTGCAGGAAGACACAGGAAATAAGTTACACCCTATCGCTTACGCAAGCAGAAGTCTTAGCAAAGCGGAGAAAAATTATTCTATAACTGAATTAGAAGGGTTAGCAGTTATATGGGCACTTTCATACTTAAGACACTTTATTTATGGTAAACCTGTAAAAATTGTAACTGATCATCATGCTTTATGTTGGCTAAAGACATTAAAAGACACCACAGGTCGTTTAGCCAGATGGTCATTAAAACTGTCGGAATTTGATTACACGGTGTGCCATAAATCAGGAATTGCGCACAAAGACGCTGACTGTGTAAGTAGATATCCGGTACTGCAACCAGATACGGATAAACACGACGTTGAGGAAATACCAACATTTATTTTGGATACTCGTAATATTGAGGAGTTACAAAAGAAAGATGAAAAAATTTCCCAAGTAATAATGACAATCAAAAACCCGGAAAATGCTACAATTGGTTTACGTAAGCAGGCAAAAAACTTCAGGATTGAATCCGGAATTTTATACCGAGTAAATCCGAATGATTTAGGTCGAGATAAGCTATTAGTAATACCACAACAGTTAGTGGGAGAAATTTTGTATTCTCACCATTCGGAACCGCTGAGTGGTCATTTGGGAATAGCAAAAACGCTATCAAAAATTAAGCAACGGTATTATTGGCAAGGGTTGCAAAAAGATGTTGAAAATTTTGTTAAGGGTTGTCCAGATTGTCAAGCTAGAAAAGGTCAGCAAAATCAAAAGCCGATAGGATTTTTACACCCAATTCCTGTGGGAACACCATTTGAAAAGGTAGGAATTGACCTTTTAGGCCCTTTTCGCCGAAGTAGTAATGGTAAAACCATGATAGTGGTAGCAACAGACTATGCAACACGTTGGGCAGAAACTGAGGCGTTACCGAGTGGAAAAGCAGGGCCCGTAGCAAAATTTATTTTGGAAAAAATAATTACGAGACATGGAGCGCCTAAGGAATTGTTAAGTGACAGAGGAAAAGTGTTTCAATCAGAATTGGTGACAAAACTATTGAAAGAAATGGGCACTACAAGTCAATTTACAACGGCATATCATCCAGCAACAAATGGTCTTACGGAGCGATTTAATAAGACTCTTGCAAATATGTTGGCAATGTACACCAACACAAATCAGTCAAATTGGGACCAATACTTACCACATGTAACTTTTGCCTATAATTCAGCGAAACAAGACAGCACGCAGTTCTCGCCTTTTATGTTAGTATATGGACGAGAACCTGTTTTACCAACTGAAGCGAACATTATGCCGCATGCTGAATCTCTTGATAGCAATCAAATGAGGGAAACTAGTCTGGCAATACGTAATTTTGCTGCTGAAAACATAAAAAGACGACAAAACATAGATAAACTTCGTTATGATTGTAAACATCGGCATGTGGAGTTTAATGAGGGTGACCAGGTGAAAGTTTTCACCCCAATAAGGAAAGTTGGGAAAAGTGAAAAATTGCTGCTTAGGTGGTTCGGACCTTATTATATAAGACGAAAAATGTCGGAAGTGGACTATGAGATACAGAAAGGCAGATCAGACAAAGCAAAAAGAGAAGTTGTTCACGTAAGCAGAATATTACCCTATTATGATCCCTGGACCCCAGAATGCACGCCTTTATAAGGAAAAAGATGGGAAAAACACACAAAAGAGACAACTTTGAATAACTAAAGAGTATATTACTACTAAAAAAAAAAGAAACAAACAAACGAAATAAGATAGAATAATAATAATAAAAAAAAATATAATAACAATAATAAGAGAAAAAAATACAATAAAATTGATAACACAATTTTAATTTTTTAGTAAAAAAAGTAATGTGAAAAAAAAAAACTTAATAATGGTGGTGGTGAAAATAAATGCGATGACCAGTACCATTTATGGTTACTTGGTCACCAGACCACCAAGTTGGAGAATTGCTGTCTCCTGAGGTTGTCTCCTCAAGATTATTTTCCGCCGTTGGAGCAGCGATCCCATTCGGGAGCCGCTCTTTTCGGACCGGGGGCGTCGATGGCCTCGTTGGCACTGGTGACCCCCACGCAGAGGTGTTAGATGAGGGTGACGGATAAGTGACACCCTGGTGGCGCCCAATGGACGGTGAAGCGGACCTGGCACCAATGTCCCTATCATTGTCAGACCAAACGTCGGCGAGCCCTTCACCAGGGCGGCGCATTGTTAAAAGTCTCCGGAAGTGCCGGAGACGGCAACCCCTTCCAAACCCAGTTTGGTTGTCACTTGGGGGGCAAGATTGTGGATCTTTAGTTTTGAAAAGAACAACAAATTGGATTACTTTATAATGTGAATAACAAAGCCAACAAATTTACTTACGGTTCATGATGAAAACACTAAACACGACGGAAAAAAACACGAGCTACTACACTCAAATGGAGTTAAAAGAAAAAGCAACTGCACTCGCAAAGGCACACAAAGAAAGTGACTGGAGAGGAAAAAAGTAAAGGACCGTTTCGTCCATAAAATGACAAAACTGCTGTGAATGCAGTGCTGTATAAGTAAAATAAATAAACGATAATAAGGCACCGTCTATCCCTAACTGACATAAAGATTGTAACACTTTGTATACAAAGTAATAATTTTGTTGAAATGAAAATATTACGTTTGTTGGGTACAAACTTCACATACCGAGTGGTACCTAAATTTGAAGTTACTGAGCTCAGGGATTTTTATTCTCTTATCCGCGTCTGAATTTAATGGCCAATTGAAAGATTCACGAACGGATATTAGTCTAATTTTCCGCAGTTACACCAAAAGTGTGTAAAATGATTATCTAAGCGCGCGTGTTACAAGTTATTTGACTACAATGAAAAAAATGATATAATTAAAATGGCATACTTAAACAAAAAATACGAGGGACGTTAGATATATCGGGAAATGCCATAGGTGCCGAACAAGTAAATACTTGAATAGATATAAATGTCAGGGGTATGTGATAATGGGGGGATAGACAGATTAAAATAACGAGTTTTCGTTTTATTTTAGTGTTGGATATTTTTGAATACCAGCGTAATGTATTCGGTCGAAACAAATGCATCAAATGAATAATATGCGACCGCAAGCGTAAAAGTGCTGACATGAAGTTAAGAGAATATAAATAATTCCATCGCTGTGATTTGCATTTTAGTTAGCGAAGTACCGTGATAGTACCGCGAGTGCGTTTCCTTGAAAAAATACCGATCGAGAGTTTATAAAAAATGGAGTGGATTGTGATGTTTTTATATTATGCCCGATGTGTTTCGGACATAAATGTTAAATTACATTTATATGACATGGCGTTATACCATTTATGGGAGTTACATCAAGAAATACAGCGACCAGGAATAGTATATTTGGGAGTCACAAAGGCGTTACTAGCACTTTGGACCCAAATAATTCACATGGAATACCAGATGATTCGTATTGATTTAATGATGAGACAAGGAAGAAACCCTACGGAAAGATGTGGTTGTGCAATCTGCGCACCTCCGAGGGTGCCATTCTATCAACCAAGACAATTTTGGGAAATTTGGGGAAATCTGTTTGTGGATGGCTGCGCATGTAATGTTTGTGCGTACAGAAGGAGTTCACAAATCAGGCGGCGTGAACTACATCAACCTCCACGACCCCATTTGCCACCAAGAATGATGGGACATCCATTTAGGGTGCCATCAAGAAGTGAACCTACATTAATTGAAGTGCCGAGGGTGACTTTGCGACCGAATTGGAACCCTGTTGAGCCACCACCGAATACAGCAAACATGACAAATTGGACTCGGCAGGTGACTGCCACTCCTCTTCGAAGACGAATAAATCATACACGTGTACATGGTACGGCACCATATCAAGTGCCTATACGTGAGAAAAGAAATGAGGACCAGTTGAACACTGATCAGGCGAAACCCGGAGAGACCCAAACCGAACAAGACAAGTGAAACAGTTATTGTTCAATGTTTTATATCTATATTATATACTATATATTTAAAGTTTATCTATATAATAATGACTATTGTAGCACGAAGAAAATAAATGATATTTAACCATTTTTCTTGTTTAATTAAAGGTAAGATGGGTAAAGTTAATAAAGGCGTCAAGTACGTCACTGTTATTAATATGATAATGATGACACAAGCGTTACCCTGACCTACCTCAAAACCGCTGACAAGACAAAATAAACCGAGTATAGGTTGTTTACACTACTTAGGTAGAGTGCATTTCAAACCATATGGTCGTTAGACAACCGTAAATTTTGTTTTGTGTTTACGTTTTGATAATTTACTTTCTTATTTTTGTTTACAGATAATCTAGGGAAGAAGCAATCAAACGTTATCGTCAATTTATTTTTTGTTTTTGGATAAATAAAATATTTCTCCGCACGGATTTGAAATGAAGTTAGAACGTTCAATATGTTCCAGTTTTTAGAACAACTTAGTTGATATGGAAATTGGGACATTAGTTAAACATATGCAAAAGTTATTGCAATCGGTTTGAGGTATACCAGTGAATAAAATTCACTGGGTTGAAGGTTATTAATTTAATTGGGATATAAAAGAAATATGCGTGAAATATTATATATTATTATATGTTATTATTAAGCCTTAAGTAACGCATATTAACCTTTGTTCTTATTTTCATTACATGTAAAAACCGCTTGAGGGAGCCATAAGAAGCCAATGTACTAAGTGACGCTGTAAGACCAGTATTGGAAGACCAATAAAGATGACACTTAACCTTATCAGTCTTATCACCAACGTCAACCACGTGATGTTAATGGAACTTAAGCAGGAAGGGACTATGAGATGGACATTGCTAGAATTCAGCTACTGGACTATTTGGTGACCAGTGGAAGACGATGTGTTAAGTCATAGACAGGGCAATTTATGATTGTGACAAATATTTTTGTGCGAACAATGGCGCAATAAAAGTCGCAACATCAGAGCTACTTATATTAGAGTAAAATGGTGCATATTTAAGGGCTACCCAAGGTTTCAAATGTGTTATGTTAATTTAAGGGTTACCTTAATGATTAGGATTACTATAAGTTTAAGGTACGACGAAGCGATGACGGAAAATGGAGAAAGTAAGTTTTTTGAAAAATGTATGATAAAAATTTTCGCTTACTCCATTTTTTTAATAATATTATGATAAAATGAATTTTATATAAGGCTAGCGATAACTTAGATTAGTAATTAGAATTGTCAAATATAGGAATTACCTCTCTTAGTTTAAACTGGAGGACCAGTTTCATGGAGGAGGGGCAAATGTCACGAAGGATAATAAATCAAATTTATTACTTGAGCGGAAACATTAAAATTGTGGAATGCGGTCGGAGTGCAACTGCAATTAAGATGCATTTGCTGAATTGCGAAATAATGTGGAATGTTTTCCAAGTACCGAGGGTCGAATGGTCGTCACGAGTTGTCGGCTAGACGAGGCCAGGTCTGGGAGTTTTGATTGGTGGAACCAGTGTCTGGAATGCTATAAAAAGGAAGTTGTACCCTAAAGAGGGGTTCAGTCCAGTTCTTTCCAGTCAGTCCAGTTTTGCTGTGCACCACGTTGGTGACCGAACCGCAAATGTCAAATAGACATGTCCGTAACGCTCAAGTAAAGTTAATCGCGAACCGCGCTCCAAGTGACAAGCCTCTCTCCAAGATTCTGTCTTCTATAGAGATGTAAGTATGTTTATTGTACTTCTATGTTGTGTATTAATTTACGCCTGGTTTATTATGATTTTATTGGGAGTTAGTAACGTTTTCGTGGGGTTAGGAAACCTGTTATTTTACTAGTTAGTAAGTTAGGAGTTGTTAGGTTTAAGTACGTATTCAATAGAACTTGATGGTAGAGTTAACTGTGTTTTATTTTCACGCTGAAACGAGATCCCAGGCAAATAAGTTGAATTAAATTCAACACGTCACGCTAGTCGTGACATTATTTATACTACTAATTTTAGTAGTAAAGTAGCGTTTAGGTATAAAGCCTAACCCATCTAAAGTCTCTGCAATAAAAAATTATCCTTTACCTAAAACACAAAAGGAAATCAAAGCATTTCTAGGTCCTGTAGGTTATTATCGGAGATTTATAAAAAAAATTGCAAAAATTGTATTTCCCATGACAAAATGTTTAA
Organism: Ips nitidus; assembly: GCA_018691245.2. Classification (NCBI taxonomy): domain Eukaryota; kingdom Metazoa; phylum Arthropoda; class Insecta; order Coleoptera; family Curculionidae; genus Ips; species Ips nitidus. The sequence continues at coordinate 10,008,941 of CM042792.1, forward strand.
AAAAAGGAACTATCAAACCAGAGAATCAGGAATATATATATTAATATACCCGGATTTCTCAAAACCATTTAAATTAACCACGTCTAATTATGCTATTGGTAGCGTCCTGTCACAAAATCACCCTGTAGCATTCTACTCACGTACTCTAAATTCAGCAGAAAAAACTACTCAACCATAGAAAAAGAACTCTTAGCAATTCTTGACTCTACAAAACATTTCAGACCATACCTCTATGGTAAGAAATTTACTATTTTATTACAACCCATTAGTCTGGCTAAATAAAATCAAGGAACCCAATTCCCGTTTAATAAGATGGAGACTAAAATTGGAAGAATTTGATTTCACTATTGTATATAAGAAAGGACAAGAGAATTTTGTTGCCGATGCTTTATCAAGAATTGAAGTTAACTTTGGAGAAACTGAATCAGTCCTACCACAAGTACGTAACGCTTCCGCTAATTTAAAAGATTTTGAAGGATTATATCAAGAAGAAATTGAGACAGAAGAGCAACAAAATATTGAAGATGAGAATTCATCAATCTGTTCATTACACTCAAACAAAAAACCTGAAGGTACCGGTAACTACTGCCTATTTCTTAACTTCCTGTCAATTGTGCTGCACGCAGAATTATAACATATGGAAATAGCTTTAATCAGTATGTCACTAAACCTTTTAACATAACTCATATTTTTGTGCGTATTCCAAGAGAGAATGATGACAAATTTTTGATACAGGTCATGAAAGAACTGTTAAATTACCAAACGTTGACTACAATATACATTAATGACCAGAATCTTAAAGAAAAATTTAAACAACCTTTAAAACAAAATCTATCGAACAATGTAAAATTAGCTATATCGTACAAGTATCTCCAAGATATCACAGATCCTCAGATACAAAAAGATATAATTGAAAACTACCACCACCAAAATCATAATGGAATCACTGAAACTTACCAACAGTTAAAAGAAAAATATTACTAGCCACAATTAAAAAATTCCAATATACACAATGCTTATTTTTAACAATATTAGACTCGTTTAGCAAATATGCTCAAGCATATTTTATTAAAGACAAAAACGCCATTACTGTACTAAATTATATTTCCGCCTTGCTTTCATGATCGGTCACCCTCGCCCGTTCAGGGAACACCTAGTGAGTACCGTTACAATATCGATTTATTTTCAGTGCGACAGGGCCGGACTATAAAGTTCCGCTTAGTGGGATGTTTAGGGAACATTTTTCCCATTTTCTTGGTTGGCTAATTGCCAGTAAACTTGATAAATCGTAAGCTGCAGCTTAGATCTAAGACTGGATTTCGAATTTGTAGGTTCGAACTAGCCTGCGATTAAAAAATCAGATTTTTAGTATCAATGGTTCCGGAGATATGGTTCATGGTACCTGTCGCTAGGATTTTTATTTCGGAACCTATGGGAACTAAATTTACCTAAATTTTTCTGATTGCAGATTTGGATTCAGCAGGTCCGAATTAGTCTATTATGTGAATTTCGTTGAGATAGTACCAAAATTATGGTACTCATATATGGAACCCATCGAGGGGTCCAAAAAATCCTCATTTGGACGAAATTTTTGTGCATCGGTTCATTCAATCGTGAATAACTCAGTTATTTAAAACATTTACTATAGACACATAATAGGATTATAGATAGCCAATGAATGGGGCTATCCATTGGTGGAAACTGCGCACCGCTAAGTTGTACCGTTTGGCCGCAAGAGGAACAAGACACCTGCCTGAGGTATGTCATGATGCACGACTCCTCAAGGCAGCTAATAAACCGCTTAACAACATTATGCGGGGCCGAACCAGGAGATTTACACTATGCGGGGAAAATCAAACAATCGCCCCTGCTAAAGGGAATGGAGTGTGCCAGCGAAGACGCTTCTAGCCGATCGTGGATCGACCACAAACCTAATGGATGGACGGGCAGAGATTACGTCAGGGCAGTCCAGCTAAGATCTGCAAACTTACCAACAGCAGAGCTGCCATCCAATCCAGCAGACCAAAGGCAGTGCCGAGCGGGGTGCGCCAAAGTTGAGACGATCTGCCACGTTCTCCAGGGTTGCCCATCAACCCACTGGGAGCGAATTCGCAGGCATAACGAGATAGCGAAGAAGCTCTCCAAACACTGCAAAAACAAGAAATGGCAGGTTTTGGATGAGCCGCACTTCAGATACGCTGACGGAACCCTTTTCAAGCCCGACTTGGTAGTAAGTATAAACACCAATACTTTAGTCGTTTCAGATGTGCAAGTAGTCTACGAGGGAAACATCGGCTTAGGTGTTATGCATGCCAACAAAAAGCATAAGTATGAGCATGACATCAAGTTCACCGAAGCCATCAGCCTAAAATTCCCCGACAAGACCATCATTCATGCGCCGGTCACCTTAGGTGCACGGGGAATTTGGCCGAGATGCAACTCCGAGACTGAGGATCTCCTCCAGCTCACGAGGGGATTCAAAGATAGCTGCGTGGCCTCCACTCTAAAGTGGGAAAGTTCCATCCACGCGGCCTTCTCTAAATAGATGTGACGAGCCAGACAATTAAGGTAAGATCTCCCTTACTGGGCGTGCTTAGCTAGTTTACAGGACAAAAGCCACTGCCTGAGGGACGGCCACTCGACCTGACGACCACCAACCGAGGCCCGGACAATAGGACTTGGACTATGGATGCCGCTGGACTTCCACCGCGCGCATACCAACCGGTATGAGGATGGGCCATCGGGGAAGCAAGGAGCGTCGAGGTGCCAGTTCCAGTACCACCAATGCTTTCCGTTACTGTGATGTCCCCTTTACGACTTAGTCAAAACCAAATTTGACTGCATTCCACAGATGTCCGCTAGATGCCCCCCTTCTGGACCACTCGGAGGTGGAATTAGCCTATAACATCATGTAATACAAGTACAACCCCCGGACTAGCCGGGAAGAACTGTATTAGGCTAAGGGCTCTAGTTGTAAACTAGCTTGATTGTATTGTTAGCGCTGCCCGGATAACACGGCCGCTAAAATAACACTAAGTTACATCTGTGTACATGTCTATATATTTTTCGAAATAAAGATTTTAAATAGCCAAATGCCTCGTCATCTAATTAGTGACGCGCATGAATGGATTAACGAGATTCCCACTGTCCCTACCCACTATCTAGCGAAACCACTGCCAAGGGAACGGGCTTGGAAAAATTAGCGGGGAAAGAAGACCCTGTTGAGCTTGACTCTAGTCTGGCACTGTAAGGAGACATGAGAGGTGTAGCATAAGTGGGAGATGGCAACATCGCCGGTGAAATACCACTACTTTCATCGTTTCTTTACTTACTCGGTTAGGCAGAACGCGTGCGCCGTTCGCTCTCGAAGCGGCGGCTGTCACGGTATTCTCGAACCAAGCACGTAGAGTGGTAGTCGATGGTTGAGCCAGCTGCGGTTGCCGAGCGCCTCGCGGCGCGATTTTTCGGCTGCCGTTTTATGCTCCCGTGTGATTGATTCGAGGACACTGCCCGGCGGGGAGTTTGACTGGGGCGGTACATCTGTCAAAGAATAACGCAGGTGTCCTAAGGCCAGCTCAGCGAGGACAGAAAGCTCGCGTAGAGCAAAAGGGCAAAAGCTGGCTTGATCCCGATGTTCAGTACGCATAGGGACTGCGAAAGCACGGCCTATCGATCCTTTTGGCTTGAAGAGTTTTCAGCAAGAGGTGTCAGAAAAGTTACCACAGGGATAACTGGCTTGTGGCGGCCGAGCGTTCATAGCGACGTCGCTCGATGTCGGCTCTTCCTATCATTGCGAAGCAAAATTCGCCAAGCGTCGGATTGTCTACACCCACCAATCGGATTCTCTACACCCACCAATCGGATTGTCTACACCCACCAACACAGATTTAGAGGGCGGCAGACCATTCGACCCTGAAACTAGACCGGTGTCAGACCCTAGGTTTTGGACTTAACCCTCTCCTCTTAACCCCCCCGATACCGTCAACATTAGTTCGGGGGACGAGGATGTATTCTTGACGCCAAGTGCGCCTGAAATCTCAGTGGCGTCGGCGATGAATACTAAAAGAAAGCGGTCAACACCACCGGCCACGCCGGAAGACTCAACTCAACTAAACGTTTTAACATGGATTTGAGCTCCCAAACAACTATTAGAGGCGCAAAACGGGGTGCGAACTGGCTGGACGAGTCTGAACAGCTGATTGCTGACGATCGGGTCGTTATTGATCTACCTGATACGCCACTGGCTGTGAATGTTATTCAGAACATAACTCTGGTCCCTGTCCCCCCCTGTGCCCGGTCACCCACCACCCACCGACAAGCCCCTGTCCCCCTTCACTCAGGTGATGGTTTAGGGTTCGAGGGGCGGGGCGAGGAACCGAATTTCATGACGTTACAGGCTGCTGCTGAACCCCCCTACGCAGACTGAAGGGGTTGCAGCACGCGCCCGGTCGTAAACCCCCGGACCAGATAGTTGGTTGGCTTAGGACTGCACGCAAGCAAATATTCGCACCGTTGCAATCATACAGTCAGCATTGATTGGTTCAGCGCTTGAACTATGCCCAACATTATAACACTAATCAGGGCGTGGTCTTCGGGCATCAAACTATAAAAAATTCGCAACAGCCCAAGATCTGGGCATCAAACTATAAAAAAGCCCAAGATCTGTATAATAAAAATCGAGCTACGTTAGCTAGCGCTATTATGGAGGGGAAAAGCTTGCAAATGGCCGATAAATATCCTTCGATGGCGAGAGTGGAAGATTTCTATCGTGGCATTCTAGAGGCTCCAATGGTCGAAGACCCCGAGCCGATATAAGAAACCAAAACATCGGTTGTTAACACTGAGCGTCCTTTTACGGCGACAGAAATAGACCAGGCAAAAACTGGTTGGGCAATGGCGTCAGCCGGCCCGGACTTAATACCGGTCCCGGTGGTGAAGAATGTGCCGAGTGAAACACTCGCCATTCTTTTTAACATCATTTACCATCGTAAACTAATTCCTAAAGCCTGGCGCCAGTCCCGGACTACTTTAATTCCCAAAGAGGGTGATAAGGAAGATCCCGCCAATTGGCGACCAATAACTGTGTCGTCAGCCTTTATATCGGAACCTATGGGACCTAAAATTTTTTCAACCCCGGATTTGGGTTCCTAAGGTGGGCTTTCCATTTGACAAAAAAAAATTTCAAAATCCAAGATGGCGGCGGGACTTGGCAATGGTAACTAAGGTGTTTGTAGGCCAAACGGTAAACAATTTGTATTGGCAAGTTTGCAGGGATGGATAGAGAAAAAATAAAGAGGAGGTGTCATCAAGGCCAAAAAAATTTAAGCTTCCTTGGTAACGGTAGCTAGGTATGGTATCTCGAAAACGGTAAGAGGTGTATTTTTTTTGATTGCAGATTTGGAATCTAGGGACCACATAGGTACCCAAAGTGAAATTAAAAAAATTTAAAATGGCCGTTTTCCCCGAGAACCCGTTTTTCGGGTACCAGTAAACCTGTCAAACGGTACATGATTTTGCAGTTTTGACTTTGGCCATGAATTCAGCAGGTCCGAGTTAGTCTAGGATATAAATATCAGATTTTTAGTGATTCAGAGATAAAAATTATGGTACCCGAAGCGAGGATTTTTCATTTTTTCACCTATGGGACTTGGAAATTTTTTCAACGCGGATTTGGGTTCCTAGGTTGGGCTTTGAAAATTTTTTCATTCCGGATTTATTATCTAGGGTCTCCATAGATGCCCAAAGAAAAAAAAAATAAAAATAAAAAATACTAAAATGGCCGTATTTCATAGGAACCCGTTTTTCGGGTACCAGTAAACCTGTCAAACGGTGAGTCGGAGCCCAGATTTGATTCCAGATTTCGATTTAGTAGGTCCGAATTAGTCTAAGTTTAAAAAAATCAGATTTTTATCATTAATGATTCCCGAGAAAAAAATTATGGTACCCGTAGCTAGGATTTTCTATCTTGAAACTATGGAAAAAAAAAAATTTCATTCCGGATTTGTATCTAGGGTCTCCATAGATGCCCAAAGTAAAAAAAAATAAAAATAAAAAATACTAAAATGGACGTTTTTCATAGGAACCCGATTTTCGGGTACCAGTAAACCTGTCAAACGGTGAGTCGGAGCCCAGATTTGATACCAGATTTCGATTTAGTAGGTCCAAATTAGTGTGATTTTAAAAAATCTGATTTTTATCATTAATGGTTCCCGAGAAAAAAATTAGGGTACCCGTAGCTAGGATTTTCTATCTTGGAACCTATGGGAAAAAAAAACTTCTGATAGCAGATTTGGTATCCAGGAACCCCATAGATATCCAAAGTGAAATTTAAAAAATTTAAAATGGCCGCCTTCTCCAGGAACCCATTTGTGGGGTACCAGTAAACTTGACAAATCGTAAGCTGCAGCTTAGATCTAAGACTGGATTTCGAATTTGTAGGTTCGAACTAGCCTACGATTAAAAAATCAGATTTTTAGTATCAATGGTTCCGGAGATATGGTTCATGGTACCTGCCGCTAGGATTTTTATTTCGGAACCTATGGGAACTAAATTTACCTAAATTTTTCTGATTGCAGATTTGGATTCAGCAGGTCCGAATTAGTCTATTATGTGAATTTCGTTGAGATAGTACCAAAATTATGGTACTCATATATGGAACCCATCGAGGGGTCCAAAAAATCCTCATTTGGACGAAATTTTTGTGCATCGGTTCATTCAATCGTGAATAACTCAGTTATTTAAAACATTTACTATAGACACATAATAGGATTATAGATAGCCAATGAATGGGGCTATCCATTGGTGGAAACTGCGCACCGCTAAGTTGTACCGTTTGGCCGCAAGAGGAACAAGACACCTGCCTGAGGTATGTCATGATGCACGACTCCTCAAGGCAGCTAATGAACCGCTTAACAACACTATGCGGGGCCGAACCAGGAGATTTACACTATGCAGGGAAAATCAAACAATCGCCCCTGCTAAAGGGAATGGAGTGTGCCAGCGAAGACGCTTCTAGCCGATCGTGGATCGACCACAAACCTAATGGATGGACGGGGAGAGATTACGTCAGGGCAGTCCAGCTAAGATCTGCAAACTTACCAACAGCCCAACAGCAGGGCTGCCATCCAATCCAGCAGACCAAAGGCAGTGCCGAGCGGGGTGCGCCAAAGTTGAGACGATCTGCCACGTTCTCCAGGGTTGCCCATCAACCCACTGGGAGCGAATTCGCAGGCATAACGAGATAGCGAAGAAGCTCTCCAAACACTGCAAAAACAAGAAATGGCAGGTTTTGGATGAGCCGCACTTCAGACACGCTGACGGAACCCTTTTCAAGCCCGACTTGGTAGTAAGTATAAACACCAATACTTTAGTCGTTTCAGATGTGCAAGTAGTCTACGAGGGAGACATCGGCTTAGGTGTTATGCATGCCAACAAAAAGCATAAGTATGAGCATGACATCAAGTTCACCGAAGCCATCAGCCTAAAATTCCCCGACAAGACCATCATTCATGCGCCGGTCACCTTAGGTGCACGGGGAATTTGGCCGAGATGCAACTCCGAGACTGAGAATCTCCTCCAGCTCACGAGGGGATTCAAAGATAGCTGCGTGGCCTCCACTCTAAAGTGGGAAAGTTCCATCCACGCGGCCTTCTCTAAAAAGACGTGGCGAGCCAGACAATTAAGGTAAGATCTCCCTTACTGGGCGTGCTTAGCTAGTTTACAGGACAGGAGCCACTGCCTGAGGCTACTCGACCTGACGGCCACCAACCGAGGCCCGGACAATAGGACTTGGACTATGGATGCCGCTGGACTTCCACCGCGCGCATACCAACCGGTATGAGGATGGGCCATCGGGGAAGCAAGGAGCGTCGAGGTGCCAGTTCCAGTACCACCAATGTGTATGTGCTTTCCGTTACTGTGATGTCCCCTTTACGACTTAGTCAAAACCAAATTTGACTGCATTCCACAGATGTCCGCTAGATGCCCCCCTTCTGGACCACTCGGAGGTGGAATTAGCCTATAACATCATGTAATACAAGTACAACCGCCGGACTAGCCGGGAAGAACTGTATTAGGCTAAGGGCTCTAGTTGTAAACTAGCTTGATTGTATTGTTAGCGCTGCCCGGATAACACGGCAGCTAAAATAACACTAAGTTACATCTGTGTACATGTCTATATATTTTTCGAAATAAAGATTTTAAATAGCCAAATGACTCGTCATCTAATTAGTGACGCGCATGAATGGATTAACGAGATTCCCACTGTCCCTACCCACTATCTAGCGAAACCACTGCCAAGGGAACGGGCTTGGAAAAATTAGCGGGGAAAGAAGACCCTGTTGAGCTTGACTCTAGTCTGGCACTGTAAGGAGACATGAGAGGTGTAGCATAAGTGGGAGATGGCAACATCGCCGGTGAAATACCACTACTTTCATCGTTTCTTTACTTACTCGGTTAGGCAGAACGCGTGTGCCGTTCGCTCTCGAAGCGGCGGCTGTCACGGTATTCTCGAACCAAGCACGTAGAGTGGTAGTTGATGGTTGCGCCTGCTTGGTTTTTTTTTTTTTTTTAAATGTGTGTTTTTTTGATAAAAATCGATTTTATTAAATTTTTACACTGTTCTACAATCGATTTGCTTTATTAAAATTGTCATTTCATTTTTTTTTTAATTTTCAAAAATTCAAAAAGTGTGATTTTTTGATAAAAATCGATTTTATTCAATTTTTATACTGTTCTACAATCGATTTGTTTTATTAAAACTGTCATATTGACTAATTTTTTCAATTTTCAAATTTTTTCAAAAATTCAAAATATATGTTTTTTTGATTAAAATCTGTTTTTAACATTTTCAAAAATTTTCAAAAAGTGTGTTTTTTATGAAAATTTGGGGTTGGAATTTTTGGGATCCTGATATCAGACCCGCAGATCATTTTCAAAATGGATAAACGCAATATTTACCGCAACCAGAGTACTCAAGTGAGGGACATTGTAAATGCACCCTATGAGCAGAGTTATGAGTTAGCTCGAGCTCAGATCGCCGCTACCAGAGGACGTGGAGGACGACCAGGTCGCCAAAACGTAGTAAGTAGTAACTTTCGACACAAACAATCACAAATTACGGAATCTCAATTGTCAGAAGAATTACGCAGGAAACTGTTTCCGGGTGTCAAAGATGGTGAGACAGCTGCCAGCAGATTGGAGACTGTGAACACCTTCAAGGCAATTACGATGTGTATAACAACACGTGCCATTGGTGGCAGCTGTCTGCTGCACGAACTTAGTACGACATTAAAAGAAACAAAAAATATTCCCCCCACCATTACACACCCTTAGTTCCAGCACCTAAATCTTCACTTGTTGAAAGTATGAATGGTTTTAATAGCTGATGGGTAAAAATTAGGGCGGGATTATTAAGTATACTAATTAAATTATACTAATTTTTATTGCTTGATTTTCGGGGGGGAATTTTGTAATATTTCGACGAGACTGCTCATATAATCCTGATCAACCTTCCTTACAGGTAAGTCGATTGATCATTTAATTATATTTCGCAGTCTTGTCTCATATTACAAAAACACCCTGTAGATGTTTAAAGTAAAAACCCATCAGCTATAGATTATAGTGTTATAACTATTTGATCAGAAAGAATTGTCAAATTTTAAACAAACGACTTTATTATGGTACCATAATAATTGGCTGCTAACAAAAACATCAAACCAAAAAATAACTAAACTAATCAACAGACCCTTTAAGAATTGCTTCAGCAAAAACGTTAGGTGAATCACGAATGAGCCGATTATAAAATCGACAAAAAACATTCGACTTTTCAGACCAGCCGGCCAGTTTGTCGTACGGCTGAGTTAAGACGTTTCGTGACGCGTTGTTTAGTGAGTGCGTACAAAATGGCGAAACATAAAAAACATGATAAGAAGAAGACTCACAAGGTGTTAAAAAGGTTAAGGCGTGTGTTAGCCGAGTTTAATAGTTCATCTAGTAAGTATTACTTGTTTTGTTTTTTGTTATATTCCCACGCTTATTCCTATATTTTATTACATTTATACTTAGTCAGCTCTAGACCCACTTCATTCCATCTCTCTCTTTAATCGCAATTCTTTTTCGCTTACTAGTTTAAGTCTTAGGCCGCAAGCATTACCATTCAATTACCATTCCGACTCTCAACCACATCTCATCATAGATTTTCAGTTTAAGAGCGTAGTCAGTAAACACCTTAACCAGTACTCGTGAATTTTACTTGTTCAGCAACATCGAACCTAACATTTTGTTATACTTAAATGTAAGATATGCATTGTGACGCATAAGGATAAATAAAATCGATATTGTTACTTGGTAAGCGGAACGAGGTATCGTACCAAGGAATCGGACCGATCGATATTCGAGCGTTGAGTTCGTAGGGTTAAAATTTATATTTATGTGTGCGAGTTTGTTTACAAAACAGAGTATAATAGCCCCTTATTGGGTGCAGTTTTTAGTTGTGCTGACCCAGGATGATTATGCCCTTCATTGGGTGCTCGAAATTAATATCCCTGAGTTGAATTTTGGCACATTGCTCCTAATTGGATGCAACTCTATTTCCGCTCCTCATTGGTAGCGTTTAAACACTGATAACTGTGGTGTGTTTACCTAGATATTTTGGTCCTTATTGGGCAGGGGTTTTTTATTTTTTATTTATTATTTAGGTGCTTCGACTTCCGAAAGTTCGGCAAGTTTGTCAGATTTTTCTGACATGGAGTCGGATACCCCAGTCCGAGATACCACATGGTCTCTCCTATGGACGGTGATGCCTCCGTGCCAGGACCTAGTACTTCTTTTCATATAAAGGAAGTGTTGGGGGATGATCCAAGTGCTAGTGTTAAATTGGGTCCTCCTATAAATGCTGAGACTGCCGTTTACTGGTCGTCGATTTTGCGTGGTGGATTAAACACGACATTACGCAAAGAATTATTGGATAATTATCCTATAGCTGAAAATTGTTTAACCCTTCGCGCTCCTAAATTAAACCAGGAGGTGGCAGTTTGTATAGACTCATCTACTTTGCGGCAGGATAATTTTTTTGGTTATATCCAACAGCAGATAGGTGTTGCTCTTAGTGCTTTAACAGAGCCTATTTCAACTATTTTCCAACAAGGCGAAGGAAGGAAGGAATTAATTATGTGTTACAACACATAATTAATTCGTCGAAATTAATAGCTGACGTGCACCATACAATATCAGTGCATCGTAGGTTTTTGTTGTCTAATCATTTGGATCCGGCCATTAAGAAAGTGGGGGATGAGTGCCCAGTGGACGAATGGTTATTTGGACAGAATTTTTCCCAATGTATAAAAAATACCCAAGAAGTGAAGGAAGTGGGCTTGGGGTTGCGGAAAGTAACTCGCCGTTCTATGAGCAGTAAACAGCCGCAACGTCAAAATTCCCAGCCTTTAAACTGGAAGCGCCAGGTCCAGTACAAAAGGAAGAAAAGAGAAGAGCGGAGCAAGGTCTGGCCTCAGACGAAGGATCAGAGCCAGACACGTCCGCGGAAATAGAGGTGCGTTATGGGGGTCGTTTATTCTATTTTTATAATAAATGGAAAACGGTTACCACCAGCAATACAGTTCTGAAATGGATTTTAGGTTATAAGATTCCTTTTATTAGACCTCCAGTTTGTCATGTGCGGCGGACTAGTTTGTCTACTTTTATTGGCAATTCTAGCACGGAAGTGTCTATTAAACTTTTGGAACCCTTGCAAATCGGAGCTGTAGTTCGATGCAAGCATCGAAAAGATGAGTTTATTTCGACTTTCTTTTTAATATCGAAGATTAATGGTTCAAGTAGATTTATTTTAAATTTACGTCAATTAAATAAATATATAGAGGTACCTCATTTTAAGTTAGAGGATTTCAGAAGTGTAAGGCAGTTGCTTCAACCCGGTTATTTTATGACTAAAATTGATTTGAAAGATGCTTATTTTATGATTCAAGTTCATAAGAGCTCTAGAAAATATTTGCGTTTTTTGTATGGGGGTGAACTTTTTGAATTTACTTGCTTGCCAATGGGACTCTGCACAGCTCCGTTTGTATTCACTAAGATGTTGAAGCCAGTCATTTCTCAGTTGCGATTGTCTGGTATTATTTGTGTTATTTGCCTAGACGATCTGTTAATTATGGCAAAAGATACAAGTTTGTGTTTACAACATACAAAGAGGGCCTTAGATTTGTTTAGTTCCTTAGGATTTGTTATCAATTTCAACAAAAGTGTGCTACATCCAACTATTAGTTGCCAATTTTTAGGGTTTCTGTTTAATTCAGGTGGCATGACAATGTCATTGCCAGAGAAAAAAGTACTTGCATTGTGTGGTGCATGTTCAGATTTTCTAAAACGTGATAGCTGTTCTATTAGAAGTTTTGCTCAGTTAGTAGGGCGTTTAACAGCAGCATGTCCAGCGTTTAAATATGGTTGGGCTCCTACAAAATTGTTTGAGCAAGCTAAATTAAAGGCTCTGTTGAAAACAGGTAACATGAGTTTGTTTGGTTCTATAAAAGTAGAATTAAACTGGTGGTTGACAAACTTGCCTAATAGTTCAGTTTCCTTGTTACCAAGAAAATTTCTAATCGAAGTTTTTTCGGATGCTTCCAACGTTGGTTGGGGGGGAAGTTGTGGACCTCATAGAATCCATGGACTGTGGGACGAAGAGCAGATTTGTCACCATATTAATTATTTGGAATTGTTAGCTGCTTTCAAATGTTTACAGCATTTTACACAACAGCTTCAGCATGTTGACGTGTTGTTAAGAGTCGATAATACTACTGCTATCAGTTATATAAATCGTATGGGAGGAGTTAAGTATAGAAGTTTAAATAGTATTGCCCAGAAAATATGGAATTATTGTGAATCAAAAGATATTTTTATTTTTGCATCTTACATTAATTCAAAAGAAAATGTCATAGCGGATTATGAATCACGGAGAGGTTATATTGAAACAGAATATGAGTTAGCTCAATATTGTTTTAATAAAGTTTGTCTTCACTTTTTTAAACCTAGTGTAGATTTATTTGCTTCAAGTACAAATGCAAAATGTGAAATGGTTGCTTCGTGGAAGCCTGATCCAAACGCTTTCGTCTTAGATGCTTTTACAATTTCCTGGGCTAATATAAAGTTTTATGCTTTTCCCCCATTTTCAATGGTGAGTAAAGTTTTAAATAAAGTTGCACATGATAGAGCTGAAGGTCTAATTATTGTCCCTAAATGGCCAGGCCAACCGTGGTACCCGGTTTTCATGAGTTTATTAGTGAAGAAACCTTTATTTTTTGGTCCAGATATTAAAATGGTTTTGTCCCCGGATAGGAACCCTCATCCATTGTGGAGGTCGCTTATCCTGGTTGTCGGTCATATATCCGGGAAGCATATAAACGTAGATCCTTTCCCGCGGTAGGTTTAGATGCTATAATTCATTCTTTAAGTGACCAGACTCTTAACCAATATAATAATGTATATTCACAATGGTGGTCGTTTTGTGCACAAAATAATGTCGATCCGTATGTATACAATCTTCAAGGTTTAGTAGAATTTTTGCAAATTAGATTTGTGAAAGGTTGTTCTTATTCGGTGCTTAATACTTACAAATCGGCATTAGCTTTAGTTTTACCTATAAACAAAGTTGATGATGTTATGCTTGTACGTTTTTTGAAGGGTTTACGTAATATTAAACCACCAAGAGCAAGATATGCCACTACTTGGGATCCTCATCCAGTGTTAGTATTTTTAGAAAGTTTGTATCCTCTAGAGGATATTTCTTTGAAAGAGTTAACTCTTAAATTCGTTACATTATTAGCATTAGTCTCAGCGCATCGTATGCAGACTCTTGGTAAGTTAAAAGTTTGTAATATTAAGAGGACGGATGATTATCTTGAGATTTTTGTTGATGAAGTCATTAAGACGTCGGGGAGGAATAAGCTACAACCAGTGTTACGTTTACCTTACTTTCGTGAAAGACCTCAGTTATGTGTGGCTTCTACGTTAGATATGTATTTACAAAGGACTGAGAGAGTCAGGCCAGCCGGTGTTGATAGTCTTATTTTAACAGTTAAAAAGCCTCTGCATCCAGCTTCTTCTCAGACTATTAGCCGTTGGATTAAGTCAGTTTTAACTAGAAGTGGAATTAATACAAATATTTATACAGGGTATAGCATTAAACATGCTGTAGTTTCTAAAGCCTATGAAGCGGGAGTTAATATTGAAGTTATACGTAAGACTGCCGGCTGGTCTGAAAAGTCGAATGTTTTTTGTCGATTTTATAATCGGCCCATTCGTGATTCACCTAACGTTTTTGATGAAGCCATTCTTAAAGGGTCTGTTGATTAGTTTAGTTATTTTTTGGTTTGATGTTTTGGTTAGCAGCCAATTATTATGGTACCATAATAAAGTCGTTTGTTTAAAATTTGACAATTCTTTCTGATCAAATAGTTATAACACTATAATCTATAGCTGATGGGTTTTTACTTCTTTAAACATCTACAGGGTGTTTTTGTAATATGAGACGGGACTGCGAAATATAATTAAATGATCAATCGACTTACCTGTAAGGAAGGTTGATCAGGATTATATGAGCAGTCTCGTCGAAATATTACAAAATTCCCCCCCGAAAATCAAGCAATAAAAATTAGTATTCTTAATAATTCCGCCCTAATTATTACCCATCAGCTATTAAAACCATCCATACTTTCAACAAGTGAAGATTTAGGTGCTGGAACTAAGGGTGTGTAATGGTGGGGGGAATATTTTTTGTTTCTTTTAACGTCGTACTAAGTTCGTGCAGCAGACAGCTACTACAGGGTGTTTTTGTAATATTTCGACGAGACTGCTCCTATAATCCTGATCAACCTTCCTTACAGGTAAGTCGATTGATCATTTAATTTTTATAGTGTTCTACAATAGATCTACTTTATTAAAATTGTCATTTTGACTAATTTTTTCAAATTTCAAAATTTTTGAAAAATTTAAATTACTTTTTCTATTTTAAAATTAATTGTAATTAATTTTTAAAGTGTTTTGCAATCATTTAGCGCCATTAAAACAGCCATTTTAACTGTTTTTAACATTTTGAAAAATTCAAAAAGTGTGTTTTTTTGATAAAAATTAATTCTATTTTTAAAGTCATCTACAATTGATTTGCACAATTAAAACTGTCATTTTGACTGTTTTTTTTTTTAATTTTGAAAAATTTTAGAATCATTTTAAAATTAATTTAAACATCTTCAGAACGGTTATTTTTTACGGAAACGAAACGTGTTTAGGCATTGTTTTGAGTGGAACGAGAAAACGTAATTTTTCAATTGAGTCAGTGGTTTTTTTAGAAAAGAGGGAATTTTTGGGAAATTTTAAAATTTGAAATTAATAAATGTTTGATTTGTTTTTGTAGAAATAGACGACTAGCATCATGAACAACGGTAACAACGACGACGAGCGCCAACAACAATTCCTTCGGCAACTTAGGGTGATGCTCGAGCGATTCGATTGGGAGCGCCGCATCCTGCGAGTGGCCTTGGAGCGATTTGATTGGGATCGTTGTCGAGAACTCCAGGTAGTATTACATCGGATGGAAGAGTTGACACGAACTTACAGACAAGCCATAACTGTGGGCACGCGTCTCGATGCCAAGTCCCGTGTTGCAGTTTACAATGTGGGCGATTTAACAAAACGGTGTTTGTTGTGTTTAGCCTTGGGCTTTGAACAAGAAAAATCTGTCGGCAAAGAGTTTTGCTGTAAGAGTGACGATGTTGTGTTACCGCCGTTGGGTTCATGTCCCCGCGAGATGTTTGAATATCTCACGGACGATTCACCGATGGCCGTTCAATTTCGGAACAACGTCCGTACAATAAACAGTTTATTTGCTATGGCATCGTTCAAATCGACTGTTCCTACCGATGTTCATCCGGAAGGAGTGAGTGGTCATTGGTGTTTTACGATTTGCGGACAGATTTACCACTATACTCACGCCATTCCGGTTCGTCTTTTTGCAGCAGACAATAGTAATGGTCAAGTAACGGTAAATAATAGCCAGCAGGTTAGGGACGACACCATTACTCTCAAACTTAATCAGTATTATTTCGTTGACTCGAATAATGCTGTCAATCGAAGGGTGGAATTTTTGGGTGACCGCATCGCACCCCTAACTATACGTAACATTGAAACGATGTTGCGTCGGGTCAATCCGATAATTCAAAGTTACCAAACCATCAGTGAGGTAATTCAACGTAAACAGGCGGCCGCGACCTCTCCCGAGGAAAGAAACGACATTCTCGACAGTTTAGTGATCAAAATGTGTGTTTTTTTGATAAAAATCGATTTTATTAAATTGTTATACTGTTCTACAATCGATTTGCTTTATTAAAATTGTCATTTCATTTTTTTTTTAATTTTCAAAAATTCAAAAAGTGTGATTTTTTGATAAAAATCGATTTTATTCAATTTTTATACTGTTCTACAATCGATTTGCTTTATTACAACTGTCATATTGACTAATTTTTTCCACCACCATTAAAACTGTAATTTTAACTGTTTTTAACATTTTCAAAAATTTTCAAAAAGTGTGTTTTTTTTATGAAAATTTGGGGTTGGAATTTTTGGGATCCTGATATCAGACCCGCAGATCATTTTCAAAATGGTGTTAAACCTTGATAATTCGGAGGGTTGTGGGTTGCCTAAACTGAATAAACTAAATCAAGTGTTAGTGAGCGTTTGAGAAAGCTGGCAACAGTGTTTGACAATTCTGACTGAAGTGTGTGTGTAGACAGAAGACAGATTAAAAAAAAAATTAGAAAAAATAGACTCATGTTTTTTAGCAGTACGTGTAAAAAAGTTTAATTTCTTTTGTTTTATTATAATTAAAACTGTTGTAACCTAAAAAAGGTAGTAAAGATTATTTTGTGTATACAGTCCACTTCAAATATCAACATGTTTTTGGACCATCGAGCCGCATGAGAAGTTCAAGGAATGGAACTAATATTAAGAACGTGCTGCATGTAAGTGAGTTTCCTTTTTGCCCTTTCCTAATCACATTGCAAGTTGCTTTCATTTGGTTGATTAGTGAATTTATACAGTTGTCATCGTTAGTTGTACGGTAGTGTTTATTGGCAAACTTATTCATTTTTGCACGTCTTTATTTGGTTATTTTAAACTAATATCAAATTATAACCTCTATTTATCTGGTGCAATCTAATTTTGCCTTTAAAAACATATACATAAAAAAAATACGTACTTTTGAACAATGGCAGATGAATCTGTAAGAGACTTAATTAAAAAGAGAGGTGTAATTAAAGGTAAAGTTACGCTTTTTACAAAATATGTGTCCACACTCAAGAATAGGGTAGACAATGGTGAGGAAATTTCACCGACAAAAGTTATTGAACTACAGGAACGTATTTTCAAAAATGAGGACCTTAGCAATGAACTTGACACCATACAAAGTCAGATTGAGATGGAGTTTGTAGAAGATGAAGTAAAGTTTAGTGAACAATTAAATATTCGAGAAGAAATTATTCAGTCATTTTTCGAAACATTGTCTTTGAGTAAGCATTTGCTTAAAACTCTATCTCAGTCTGAGCAATGTTTACATGAAGGTCAATTTAATAAGGCCCTTTCCATATCCTCTACTCAAGAGGTTGCTTGCTGTCAAGTTACCTGACATAAAGTTGCCTACATTTAATGGCAGTTCCGAGACTTGGCTAGAGTTTCGAGATACCTTTGGATCATTAATTAATAATAATCCTGATATAAGTGAAATAAATAAGTATCATTATTTAAGAGCTAGTTTAGAAGGAAATGCTGCTGAAGTTATCAAATCCATAAATATTTCTGCTAGCAATTACAAAGTAGCATGGGAATTGTTATGTAGACGGTATGATAACAAAACGCTTTTGATTTTCAATCATTTAGATGCATTATTTAATTTAGGAAAAATTACTAAAGCATCATCTTCTAAATTGAGACATCTTTCTGATACAGTAAGTAAACATTTGCGAGCTCTTGAAATACTAGAGTTGCCAACCGAGCATTGGGATGCTTTAATTTTACATTTAATTTCAATAAATCTAGACAGTTCTTCTATGGCTAGATGGGAAGAAATTAAATCAAAAAAGGGTCAAGATGAACTTCCAACTCTTAAAGAAATGTTTGATTTTATTCAACACAGAGCAGAACTGTTAGAGCGCTTAGAGCTTAATAAAACTGAAACTAGAGGTTTGCTTTCTTTTGAGAATGCAAGTAATAGTGTTGCATTAAAAAGTAAATGTGTATTTTGCACTGGTGATCACAAAAATTATTTATGTGAAAAGTTTGCTTCTATGTCTCTGTCAAATCGTTGGGATCAAGTAAAGCGTTTAAAATTATGCTCAAATTGTTTGCGGGTTGGTCATAAACCCAATGTATGTAAGTTATATGCTACTACTTGTCGAGCTAAACATAATTCTTTATTACATCAAGAAGAATCAAAAAATAACCAATCATTGACTTCAGATGAAAAATCTAAAGACGTATCTTTAATGTCAAACAGTAGAATGTCACAATCTCTTTTGGCTACTGCTGTAGTGGACGTTTTGGACAATAATGGTGTATATCAGCCAGTTCGAGCAGTCTTAGATCCAGGTTCAATGTCTTCATTTGTTACTGAAGCTTTGTGTTCTAGGTTAAATTTATGTAAACAAAGAATTAATTTCTTGGTATCGGGCTTGAGCAGTGTGACTTCTTCAGTTAATTTTAAATCAGATATTGAACTAAAATCTAGATATAATAAATTTAAAACTACCTTGACTTGTCTTGTATTACCTGAAATAACCGGTAGTTTGCCGGCCAGTCCTGTTAATAAAGAAATCTTACCAATTCCAAGCGATTTAAAACTTGCAGATGAGAATTTTCATAAAATAGGACCCATTGACTTGTTGATAGGTGGAGAAATATTTTGGCATATTTTAGACAACAAACAGTTAAGTTTAGGTATAAATTGCCCTGTTTTACAAGAAACTCAACTTGGCTGGGTAGTGGCAGGCAAATTACAATGCAATAGTTTTTTGGTTACATATTGTAATTTAGTGAAAAATGAAATAAACATTGAAATTCAGGATCAACTAGCTGAATTCTTTAAGTTAGAAGATGTAAAGGTTGCAAGTCCATGGTCACCCGAAGAAATTCAATGTGAAAATCATTTTATTAACACAACTCGAAGACTGGAAGATGGTCGTTTTTTAGTCTCTATTCCACTGAAAGGTAATATTGGTGCACTAAATAGTACTTTAGACTTAGCAACAAAAAGATTTTATTCATTAGAAAGAAAATTTAAGTTAAATAATTCTTATTACAATTTATATTCTGCTTTTATTCATGAATATCAAAAATTGAGCCACATGAAAAGGCTATGCAAGCTTTCTGAAATTAATGATGATGGATATTTTCTACATCACCATGGTGTTTTGCGCGACCATAGTACCACTACTAAACTAAGAACTGTTTTTGACGGTTCGGCTCGCTCATCTTCAGATTCTGTGTCATTTAACGATGTCCAATTAAAGGGTCCAGTCATTCAAGATGATTTGATATCAATTCTCTTAAGATTTCGGCAACATTTATATGTGGTCACAGCGGACATTGAGAAAATGTACCGTCAAGTGAGAGTATCAAGTGATCAACATAAATTCCAAAGAATTTTGTGGCGCGATAATGAAAATGAAGAATTATCTGTCTATGAACTACTAACCGTCACTTACGGTACCACAAGTGCCCCTTATTTGGCTATACGATGTCTGATTGAGTTGGGCAAGCTTTTTAAAAATCAATATCCACAGGTATCCAATATAATTCAACATGATTTTTATGTTGATGATTTATTAACTGGGTTTGATGATCTTGAAACAGCTCAGGAATGCTGTCAAGCTCTAAATGATATTCTTATGTCTGGATGTTTCCCACTTCGAAAATGGCGATCAAATTGTCCTCAAATATTTGAAAACTGTAAGTTTTTTTATGAATAATTCATTAGAAACTCTCATAATTGGGGAGGACAATACAATGAAAACTCTGGGTCTAACTTGGGTTAGTAATATCGATAAACTTGGCTTCAATATTAATGTACACAATACTGGACAGATTACAAAGAGATCGATGCTTTCATGCATCTCAAAAATATTTGATCCTTTGGGTTTGGTCAGCCCAACCATAGTTTTAGCAAAGGTTCTCCTCCAGAAACTGTGGTTGGAAAAATTAAATTGGGATAGTTCTGTTCCATACGAAATAAGAATTAAATGGAACCAATTTGCTGGAGATCTTCCGTCTTTGAATGATTTGAAGGTCAGTCGATATGTCGCTTGTAATAATGCTGTTCGAATCGATTTACACGCATTTTCAGACGCTTCTGAAACTGCTTATGGAGGAGCTGTATATGTAAGATCTGAAAATGACAATGGTGAAGTTTTCTGTCATCTACTCACTTCCAAGGCAAAGATAGCTCCATTAAAACCATTAACCACTCCACGTTTAGAATTATGTGCAGCACACCTCTTGGCTAAGCTTCTTAATAAGGTGACAAGTTCTTCAAATTTGACTTTTAACTCACTAACCGGTTGGACTGATTCGAAGGTAATTCTGGGTTGGATTCGAACTTCAGTAAATGTATTAAAACCTTTTGTTAGAAATCGGGTCGCCGAGATTCAGGATTTGACCGAAGTGTCCTCATGGCGTTATGTTCCGACTAATGATAATCCTGCGGATATATTGTCAAGGGGGTTAAGTGCAAGTACTTTAAAATCGTCAGAACTTTGGTGGCACGGTCCACGTTGGCTGAAGGAAAATTCAGTCCATTGGCCTAGCGACATGAGTACTTTAGTAGAGTTACCGGAAATAAGGTCTTTATTTGTGAAAACTTTATTCGACTTTTCATTTGAGAAATTTTCTTCTTTGTCTCGTTTAAAAAGGTGTATGGCATTTGTTCTTAGATTCATTCATAATTGTTCAACTAAAAGGGAATTGCGAACTACTGGAGTACTATCTGCTCTGGAGTTGGAGAAAGCTTTAAATTTGTTAGTAAAAATATCTCAATCGTCATCATTTACCGAAGAGTATCATGATTTGAAATCAGGAAATGGTGTTAGTGAAAAAAGTAAAATTTTAAGCCTAAATCCATTTATAGATGAAGAAGGAATTCTTAGAGTTGGAGGAAGATTGAAAAATTCAAAATTTGATTACAATAAAAAACATCCTATGCTACTGTCGTCCAAACATTATCTTACTAGACTTATTTTTGAATATGAGCATATTAGACTTCTACATGCAGGTCCACAACAGCTCTTATTTAGTGTACGACAAAGGTTTTGGCCAACAGCATCTCGCAACCTAGCCAGGTCAGTTGTACATAAGTGTTTAAAATGCTATAAGCTAAACGCAAAGCCTGTTCAACCTATGATGGGTGACTTGCCAGCTGATAGATTTCTATCGGGATTTCCATTTCAGGTAACCGGCATTGATTACGCTGGTCCATTTTTTATTTTAAATAAAAAGGGAAGAGGTTCTAGACTGCTTAAGTCTTATGTTTGTTTATTCATTTGTTTTAGTTCTAAAGCCGTTCACCTAGAAATTGTTAGTGATCTTTCCTCCGATGCTTTCCTTTTAGCTTTAAAACGATTTATTGGCCGCCGGGGAAAACCTTCTAAATTGTATTCTGATTGCGGAAGCAACTTTGTGGGTGCTAATAAAGAGCTGAAAGAGCTCTATAAATTAGTAAACAATAATAATGTTATCAATGATTATGTCAACAATGAGGGTATTTCATGGCACTTTAATCCTGCATATGCACCACATTTTGGGGGTCTGTGGGAGGCGGGTATTAAGTCCATGAAACACCATTTAAGACGTGTAGCAATGAATTCTAATTTCACGTATGAAGAGTTCGGCACATTACTCTGCCAAGTGGAAGCAATACTTAATTCCCGTCCACTTTCTCCCCTTTCGGCTGATCCGCATGACCCTTGTCCTTTGACTCCAGCTCACTTCATTATTGGAAGACCATTGACATCAATTTTGGAACCTGATCTGGCGATGATAAAGGAATCAAGGCTATCTAGTTACCAGAAGATTGAAAACGGACGCCAGCACTTTTGGACGAGATGGTACAAGGAGTACGTGTCAGATCTTCAATTAAGAGTTAAATGGAAGACTGAATCAGGAAGACTTACTGAAGGCACATTGGTTGTCATTAAAGATGACAAGCTTCCCCCTTTAAATTGGAAGATGGGGCGTGTAGTTAAAACCTTTCCAGGAGGCGATGGGATAGCAAGAGTGGCTGAAGTAAGAACTCCAACTGGTATAATTAAGAGGGATTTCTCGAAGCTGTGTCCGTTGCCGTTGAACGATACATCTGTATAGTTTCGCTACTGTTTGTTCTTAAAAGGCAGTGCTTTTAAGGCTGGGGGCATGTTAAACCTTGATAATTCGGAGGGTTGTGGGTTGCCTAAACTGAATAAACTAAATCAAGTGTTAGTGAGCGTTTGAGAAAGCTGGCAACAGTGTTTGACAATTCTGACTGAAGTGTGTGTGTAGACAGAAGACAGATTTAAAAAAAAATTAGAAAAAATAGACTCATGTTTTTTAGCAGTACGTGTAAAAAAGTTTAATTTCTTTTGTTTTATTATAATTAAAACACTTGTAACCTAAAAAAGTTAGTAAAGATTATTTTGTGTATACAGTCCACTTCAAATATCAACAAATGGATAAACGTAATATTTACCGCAACCAGAGTACTCAAGTGAGGGACATTGTAAATGCACCCTATGAGCAGAGTTATGAGTTAGCTCGAGCTCAGATCGCCGCTACCAGAGGACGTGGAGGACGACCAGGTCGCCAAAACGTAGTAAGACGGACCTACCAGACAATCCGATTCGACAACTTTCGACACAAACAATCACAAATTACGGAATCTCAATTGTCAGAAGAATTACGCAGGAAACTGTTTCCGGGTGTCAAAGATGGTGAGACAGCTGCCAGCAGATTGGAGACTGTGAACACCTTCAAGGCAATTACCATTACACACCCTTAGTTCCAGCACCTAAATCTTCACTTGTTGAAAGTATGGATGGTTTTAATAGCTGATGGGTAATAATTAGGGCGGGATTATTAAGTATACTAATTTTTATTGCTTGATTTTCGGGGGAGAATTTTGTAATATTTCGACGAGACTGCTCATATAATCCTGATCAACCTTCCTTACAGGTAAGTCGATTGATCATTTAATTATATTTCGCAGTCTCGTCTCATATTACAAAAACACCCTGTAGATGTTTAAAGAAGTAAAAACCCATCAGCTATAGATTATAGTGTTATAACTATTTGATCAGAAAGAATTGTCAAATTTTAAAGAAACGACTTTATTATGGTACCATAATAATTGGCTGCTAACAAAAACATCAAACCAAAAAATAACTAAACTAATCAACAGACCCTTTAAGAATTGCTTCAGCAAAAACGTTAGGTGAATCACGAATGGGCCGATTATAAAATCGACAAAAAAACATTCGACTTTTCAGACCAGCCGGCCAGTTTGTCGTACGGCTGAGTTAAGACGTTTCGTGACGCGTTGTTTAGTGAGTGCGTACAAAATGGCGAAACATAAAAAACATGATAAGAAGAAGACTCACAAGGTGTTAAAAAGGTTAAGGCGTGTGTTAGCCGAGTTTAATAGTTCATCTAGTAAGTATTACTTGTTTTGTTTTTGTTATACTTAAATGTAAGATATGCATTGTGACGCATAAGGATAAATAAACTCGATATTGTTACTTGGTAAGCGGAACGAGGTATCGTACCAAGGAATCGGACCGATCGATATTCGAGCGTTGAGTTCGTAGGGTTAAAATTTATATTTATGTGCGCGAGTTTGTTTACAAAACAGAGTATAATAGCCCCTTATTGGGTGCAGTTTTTAGTTGTGCTGACCCAGGATGATTATGCCCCTCATTGGGTGCTCGAAATTAATATCCCTGAGTTGAATTTTGGCACATTGCTCCTTATTGGATGCAACTCTATTTCCGCTCCTCATTGGTAGCGTTTAAACACTGATAACTGTGGTGTGTTTACCTAGTTATTTTGGTCCTTATTGGGCAGGGGTTTTTTATTTTTTATTTATTATTTAGGTGCTTCGACTTCCGAAAGTTCGGCAAGTTTGTCAGATTTTTCTGACATGGAGTCGGATACCCCAGTCCGAGATACCACATGGTCTCTCCTATGGACGGTGATGCCTCCGTGCCAGGACCTAGTACTTCTTTTCATATAAAGGAAGTGTTGGGGGATGATCCAAGTGCTAGTGTTAAATTGGGTCCTCCTATAAATGCTGAGACTGCCGTTTACTGGTCGTCGATTTTGCGTGGTGGATTAAACACGACATTACGCAAAGAATTATTGGATAATTATCCTATAGCTGAAAATTGTTTAACCCTTCGCGCTCCTAAATTAAACCAGGAGGTGGCAGTTTGTATAGACTCATCTACTTTGCGGCAGGATAATTTTTTTGGTTATATCCAACAGCAGATAGGTGTTGCTCTTAGTGCTTTAACAGAGCCTATTTCAACTATTTTCCAACAAGGCGAAGGGAGTAAAGATGTGTTACAACACATAATTAATTCGTCGAAATTAATAGCTAGAACCTGGAATGTCCAGAGTTGGTACAGACCTGGAGCTGCTATAAATGCTGTGGAACAAATGGAAAACATAGGAATGGATATAACAGCCGTCCAAGAAATAAGATGGCCAGACGATGGAAATATAAGAATAAGTAAATCCACCATCTTCTTCAGCGGTAACAAAAACGGAAGACATGAATTCGGAACGGGCTTTGTGATTAGAAACAACCTAGTACAGAATATACTAAATTTTAAACCTATAAATGAAAGGATATGCTACATACGAATGAATAGGCAAAGAGCCTAGCCTACACCCCACAATAGGTAAACACAGCCTACACAATATATCCAACGACAATGGCTTAAGACTCACAGAAACTGCAGCAGCTAATAACATGCTAATAAAGTCAACCATGTTTCCGCATAAAGACATCCATAAGCAAACCTGGGTCTCAAACGACCATATTACGCGCAACCAAATTGACCACATCATTGTAGATGCCCGTCATAGTAACAATATTATAGACGTAAGAAGCCTGAGAGGATAGACGGAGACACAGATCATTACTTAGTCAGAGCAAAAGTCAAATCCAGAATATCTAGCCACAAATACAATAAAACAACAATAAACCCACAGTGGAATATGGACGAAATACACAATGCAGAGAATCAGCAAAACTATAGAGAACAACTTGAACAAACCTTGAACTCTGAAAGAGAAGACAATGATATAGAACAGCTATGGGAAGCGACTGCCGAGATAATAACCAAGACAGCTGACAAGATATTTGGAAGGAGTAAACAGAAGAGGGCAAAAACATGGTATGACGAGGAATGTGGGAAACAACTGGAAAAGAGACAAACAGTAAGAAAGACTTGGATACAACTGCAAACAGACCAAAGTAAAAAGGAATATGACGACTGCCGAAAGGAAACAAGGAAAATATTACGCACAAAGAAAAGAAACTACGAACAACAAAAATATGAAAATATGGAGAGAGACCGGCCCAAACCAGGCTCCAGGGAATTCTATAAAGCAATCTCCTCTGAGAAAAGAGGGCATAGAACCAATTCCATCCATACACTGAGAGACCACCAAGGCCGCATGATAATCGACGGTAGAGAAATAACTGAAGAATGGAAAAAGTATTTTAGAGACCTCCTAAACATCATACAGGAAGAACAACACAAAGAAGAGATCTATATCACAGCGGACATGCCCGTCAAAAATCCCTCCTTTGAAGAAACCCAAAGGGCCTTAAATAAGCTTAAAAATCACAAAGCGCCGGGCACGGACGGGATACCAGCAGAACTTCTGAAATATGGGGGAGACGCACTACATCGCCAAATCTATCACTACATCGCCAATACTACTACTACCACCACCAGTACTCCTGTCACGAATACTGTAGATGATGTTGTTGCTGGGGCGGCGACTGCTGCTGTTGCACAAGCTGCTACTGATGCTGCTGCCCTCAATGATGATGATAATTATGCCGACGAAAGTAATCGTGAACGGATTGCTTGGGAGGAGTATTGCGCTAAATACCGTGTTGGTAGTTTGACGGTAGAACAGCTTGCCATCTACCGTCGTATAGTGCCATTATAATGCCAGTATAATGCCATTTTACGGCGAGAAAATTTACTAAACAATTTACAACCAGAATAGAGACCAACAAGGAGTCAATGACGGTTACGTCACACCAACCAACACATCCAATCATGTATTGCCACCGATTCCTAATGTTCGCTATTGCCAGAATTTGTTTTATATTGATGGTCCGGCTGGCACGGGCAAAACCTTTTTGTATAACGTATTAAATGCTCGATTAAAGTCGAGCCGGTATATACATGGATTGACAGTGTTGGCGGTGGCGTGGAAGGGAATTGCAGCATCCCTAATTATGGATGGCATGACGTGCCACAAGGCCTTCCGGATCGGCTTGGACCTCAACGAAACGTCCACGGTGAGCACAATCGCAGCAAGCGGTTGGCTGAAGTTGACGTCATCTTATGGGATGAAGTGTCAATGACCAGTCGATTTGCTTTGGAGGCCGTCGATCGTTATTTGCGAGACATTACGCGCTCTCAAGTACCGTTCGGCGGCAAAGTGATTGTGTCTGGCGGTGACTTTCGTCCATCCTTGCCCATTGTGATGCGTGAACATGGGAATGCAATGTCGATACTGAATCGATCGGTTTTGAGTAGTTTTCTCTGGCATTACGTGATGCCAGGCAAGCAGAGTCTCTCTGAAAATTTGAGAGCCAGATCGTGTCCAGATCCCGTCGTCGCAGCGCGGTACGCCCAACAGCTGTTGGAAATTGGTGAGGGACGTTTTCCGCTCAAGTTGACGGGTGTAGCTTATGCTCCGCGGGATTTGATCGACATCCCACCCGAGTTTCGGGCGCCAACGCCGCAACACCTCATCGATTTCGTATACGTCGGTGCGGGTACTACGGCTAGTCGAATACGGGAACGTCGAATACCATACACGAACGCGTCATTTTATGTCCAACCAATGCCGAAGTTAGCGAAATTAACGACAAAGTGTTGGAATTGCTTCCCGGTGAGGTCTGCTCCTTCTTCTCCGTTGACGAGCAACTGAGCGATAATCGGCCGGCGCCCCGTCAACGAGCAAGACACCAACAGGAGCAGCAGCAACAACCAGCAGCAGCACCACGAGCCAATAACGGAATGCCACCACCCCCCGATCGTGACAATAACAATATTGGCGACGATGCAATCGAACAACTGATGCTAAACATCTGTATGGACGACGACGGGATTGTGCGAACACCACCACCACCACCACCACCACCTGTGGTACAAGCCATTCCACCAGCCACAGAAGATGTCGTCGCCAATATTGTACAACAACAGCAACAACAACAGCGAACTCAAATCCCGGTACGCCTTGCATTCGCTATGACTGTCAACAAGTCGCAAGGACAAACTTTTAAGCGGGTAGGGATTGCGCTCACCAGTCCCTGCTTTGCTCACGGCCAGTTGTATGTCGCCATGTCGCGAGTCGGCGCTCCTGCACAGGTTCGAATTTTCGTGGGGCCACATCCGATGCAAGGTCGTTTCACATTTCCTACCACCGTGCTCACAACGCGGAATGTGGTACACCGCAAAGTGTTTACGGTAAGACCGGATCCGCCTGTAGTCGTATATAATATACGCAAACGGGCCCATCAAAACGTCAATACTGTAGTCGTTGGTCCCGATGGTGGCAATGTGGTTGATGGTGATGGCGGTAATGATGGTGGACCACCACGATTATTGTCGCTGCCACAATTATTGTTGCCCCCATTGGACACGGCGGTATTACGTGTTGATGGAACCAGGCGGATTGGAGATCGACCATCGACCATTTACGACCGAGACGCTCTGTTGATGCCACCACCAATCGCCTTACCACCTAGAGCGCGCCCACGAAAAAAACGACACAACGAACCAAAAACCTACTTGGCACCACCATCACAATCATCACAGGCCGGCACGCATAAATCATCGTCGAAGATTCGAATTTTGTCAGACGTGCAGATTCGGCCGCCAAGAGGTTCGCCACAACCTGGGCTACTGCTACGATCATTGCCCTCTGCTATACCACGACATCCACCATCATCATCATCATCAGCAGAGGAGCAATGGGTCGAAAAAGAGCCGAAACCGACTGTGACGCCAGAACAAATCGAGGACAGTGACGGAGAAGTGAGCGAGGCGCACCTGGTGCAAATTGCAAAAGAGCAATTTTTCAACCCCATTTGTCCAGATCTCACCGATGTGGAGCTGAAAATGCGCAAATCCGTCGCGGATATGCCTGGCACCTCGGATACGATNGTNNNTTGTTACAGACTNCATNCNCTCGTNNANAGCAAATNATTANTTCTCTNAANGTCCGTCNNANTACNTGTNANGTNNTCANGCGNANCTGNCACCCGANTATATCCGNAGNCCNTGTTGGTTAATCCAAAGTACCNCCNACANNAGGGTNTCNATGCTATNCGCGNTTTGCNTAGACTCNGAANCTCACTTNATGGACAGNNCTGTTNCNNGCTGCTCCTCNTAGGGNGAANTGCGNNATTTNNTCAANNCANNCGTCGNTTTNCATGGGTATATAGNGNCNNGCNGATAGGNGATTGTTCTATTGGCCNCCCNGGAACAAANCNCCATNNNCATGGTCANATTAGGNAGATNAGCCTTCGTAGCGTNNGGCCCGTGANNAATNNCGNTTCTNCCGGTGNTACTGCCACAGCAGTCNNCGANGNANNAGAAGATCCACGGTNGCCNTTCTCNATCAGGNGGGGNGTCATGCCNCGGGTGATTCTANACNGNNCNTGTTATTTCAAAAACAAAGATGGCATGGGGTGTTCAATTATTTTTGCAATAACCTGCTTTAACTTCTTAACAGTTTGACCAATTTCAACAAATTTGGTATTGTTGAAAAGAGCATTTCTTGGGCAATAAGAATCAACCAAAATATAGTTAATTTAGTTGATTATTTCTCCGCCAGGGGGCTAGTTTTGACACCATAACTCAAATTCCAAAAATGATAAAAAAATAAATGGTATGATATGACCTTTTTCTTTATGAAAAATTAGCCAAAGAACATCCAAATAGGTCAGTAAAAACCGTTTTTCAAATTCTGGTTCCTAACCTGAAATATTGAGCAAATTAGATTAATGGATCTTTGAAGGCCAAGGATAGCGCGGTAAATTTCATAAAACTATTAAAAATGTAGATACATAATGAATAAAATGTTATAGAAGCAATTGTGAGTCTAAATAGAATTCATTTAGGCATTATTTAAAAATACCATATATCATCAGAACATTCATGTTGCTCCAAAGGGACTAAACGTTATACCTTAAGTTAAACCTTCTTTTTAAGTTATACCTTATACTTTTTAATTTACAAATATATTATATATTTTTTGGCAGAAATTGATTCCAAAAGTCACACAAAAACAGGAGGACATTACAATGCAATAGACAAATTTCGAGAGGAACATTAAAGTGACTTAATAAGTTCAGGATGCATTTAGTCCCTTTGGAGCAAGATGAATGTTCTGACGATATGTGGTA
Source organism: Ips nitidus (assembly GCA_018691245.2). NCBI lineage: Eukaryota > Metazoa > Arthropoda > Insecta > Coleoptera > Curculionidae > Ips > Ips nitidus. Next base: position 10,038,681 of record CM042792.1, read on the forward strand.
TTTTTTAAATAATGCCTAAATGAATTCTATTTAGACTCACAATTGCTTCTATAACATTTTATTCATTATGTACCTAAATTTTTAATAGTTTTATGAAATTGAGAAAACTTAATTTGACTTGAATGAAAATTTAGTTTCATTTTAATTCGCAGGTCTACATAGACGTAATTAAAAACTTAATTTTTGTCCATAACAACACGTAGTAAACAAAGTAGTCGAGGTTACTTTACTCTGGGTTGATATCGAGGGGTAGACCGCCGATAATTTTTTTTACACCAAAATGCCTTTTTGCATACGAAATACCTTGAAATGCTTTTAAAATACCTCACAATGCTTCGATTATGCCTCATAGTGATAATGCCTTAAAAAAACTGCCTAAAATGCCTCTAACTGCTTTGAAATACATCAAAATGCCTTTAAATTATTTAAACTGCCTTAGGATACCTTAAAATGTTTACACATTTGTTGCTTTCTTAAATACAGACATAGAAACAGTTGAAGTAATTTAAATTTAGACAGTAATAAAATTGTAAGAACTATAGGTCACATGACTTGATAATTCAATTTTTGAGCTTGCAACATTGTAAAGGCTAGTTGACATTGTCAAAAACAGTCACGTGAAGTTCAAAACGCAGTTTAAACTTTGAAAAATGGTAAATTAAATTTAAACAGTTGTTAAAACTTAACTTGCAAAATACACGTTACGTGACGTTGAAAATGCAATTCTGCATGTTCTTGCAACACTGTAAAGGTCAGTTGACATCTGTCAAAATTAGTCACATGACCTTTAAAATGTGGTTTAAAATTAAAAACTTTGGCAAATTACATTTAGACTATTTTAGACAGTTGTAAAAGCTGAAATTGTAAAATACACGTTGTGCGACGTTAATAATACAATTTTGAGCCTGCAACACTGTAAAAGCCAGTTGACACCTGTTAAAAACAGTCACGTGACCATAAAAATGTAGTTTAAATGTTGAAAAAATGGTACATTTTTATAATAATTTGTAATGAATATTGTTTCAACTCAATATCATGTAACAAAGATTTTACCATAATAATTACTTGTGCCTATGCTGTTATGTTCAATTTTCAGTCAATTTTGTTATATTAATAAACTACATTTTGAAATATACAGACAATGCCCCACAATACTCTCAAATGCTTTATAAATATCTCAAAATGCCTCGTAATGTTTGTAGTAATGGAAAAGTGCCTCATAATACCTCGAGTGTGTACACCAAATTACCTAGGCATTCTACCCCTCGGTTGATATGGAGAATAAGTATATTTATTAATACTACAACTAAAAACTTGGGTAAACCCTGCCTCATATACTACATATAATACATATTAACTCAAGGTTGAACAATGCAGTCTACAAAGTGAACAATGATGATTATTGTGTTAAAGGTAAAACCATATTGCTTTTTATTTTAATGTTACTATCATTAAAATCAGTTAACTCACCTTAAAACTTCCTTTTTTAATCCACTGTTGTAATGTAGATAGTTTAAAATATTGCACAGGATTTTATTCTTCTCCAACTTGACTTGATTGCAGTCCCTGGGAAATGTAGTCACTTTCTTCATAAAAGTTGTGCTTTTTCAACCACATGGAAAAGTAGTGATGTATGCAGCATATACCAGTTGCAGATCTGTAAGACTAGCCTAATTAGTTACTAGAACCACCCTTAAAAAATGTTAGTACAAAAATGTGTAGTAATGATGCATCAGCAATAGCATGGTTTATTACATAGGTTAGGTATGAAATTGCCATCGTAATCTTACCTGGGCCCAGCAGCTGTTGCATCCATTATGTCTATCAAAAAACATACATTTCCTTGATATTAGTGTATAATTTTCATTAATTAAATTATTGGATTTTGTCATAAAAATATAATTTAGCAGCATGTTCTAGGTAGTTTTTTTTGACATAACAAGTGACAAGTGGGAATTTTACTTCAACACAACAGATCCAAGAGGGCGGCCCTATCAGCAAAACCTGTTTCCTCAAAGCGATACGTCGCGTGACGTCACAGTGGATGCTCGGCTGCACAGTATGAACTTAAAACCAATGGGTTATTCTTTACATTGAACAAATGAAGTCCACCTCCACTGAGTGGAGGTATTACTTTCCTTCTGACAAAGTATTTATACTATAAAGTGATACGCTTGAATAATCAAAATATCTAAAAATTCAGCTTTATTAAGTATTGGCTTATTTCTTTAAACAAAAACATTGCAGCTGCACAAAGATGTTTGCTTTACAATCATAGTACTAGATAGGTAAATATTGTCTCATATGAGTAGTTTCTAGACCTATTAGTTGAACTCACACCAAACTACCTTATTACTGCTATTACTGTGAGTTCCAAATCAAACTACCCGTCTGAAAGGACTTTGAACTTTCAAGCCAGAAAGGGTAATTACTTCAAACTCATTTTAAATTGCAATTAATATAAAAATTACAATTATTGTAGGTTACAGGAGTATTGTTAGCCATATCGGTTAGATTGTTTTTAATTATGTTTGTAGTAGCACTATTCTCTATGTTGCTGTGAGGAGTGTCAAACGATTGATGGTGTTGGCTCGAAGAAGTGTCTATTTTCTGTTTTTTCAAGGGAGCTTCGAAGCTTGTAGATGGTACATTATTTTGGACGGTTCTTAAAGCAGTAATGATACTTGAATGATGTTGACTGTCCATTTGTAGATATGGTTGGATAGACGCAGCTTTAGAATGTCCTGTGATTTTGATGAGTTGCTGCTCGCCTACACCGGCCTTTGCAAGATTTATAGATTTATGTAGCTTTTAATTTTTTTGGAAAAGCAAAAGGAATTTTTGTGGTTATATATCGTTTTTGATTTTATTACAAAAATAGTATAGCTAGCAAATTTTGGATGCTAAAAAATGACTTTTTATTTATTTAATTTAATTTATTTAATTATAAATAACTTCTCAAATCTTTGCGCACTAAAAAAGTAAAAATTACGAGATTAACGCGATAATTATATAGTTTTTTGGTCCAATTGGCAACGCAGCGACTGCAATTGCGCGCCGCGACATGAGATTTACGGTACGTGCAGTGTTTTAGCATTTTACTACTGCTTAGTAATATTTTTTAGTTCTGTATTCGTTAGCTAAGTTAGCTTTCGTTGTTTGTACTTATTTCTTGTATTGGTACTTGAAAATATGGGTCAAAATAGGAAAAGAGAAAGAAAAGATGCTTCCCGTACGAAATTATGTATTTCAACGCATAGAAAAAATCGGCGACTTGCTGTTAAAAAAAGGTTGGTATTGTAAAGTATGTACCTATAGGAATTTTAGGTTAAATTTTATTGCATAAGTTTTATCACCAGAACTTTGTGTAAGTGATCTTTACACAAGTTTATCTGTTTTGTTTTACTACGAAACACACCATTTGAATCACTAGAGATTAGAGTTCTTCAAAACATTGATTCAATAAATATTTCAGATGGAAAAATAAGACAGAAAAATTAACATGCGTTAATAAAGAATCGTTAATAGAGCCTACAACAGAGTAAGTATTTCAAAATACATGTATTTTAAAATATATATATAATATTTTGGTTATTAAGTACATGTATTTCGTATGAAGCATAAATACTTTGAATTTTCCTTACCTGTATAATATGGCGGTTTGATTGATTATTTGTTGAATTGGTCTTAAAATGTCGCATGTGCTTATGTGTCAAAACCATTACAACAAATGAAAACGTAGAAAATTTAGACGTAAACTCCTCTGTGGTGTTGGGTTGTATAAGTACCGGCATAGGGTATTCCCAAATGAATGAACTATCAGGTTCACTTAATATGCCTTTGATGTCACATAACACTTTTAATAACTATCATGAAAAAGTAGCTCATGTGATACGTAACGCAAATATAACCCTTATGCATGAAGCTGCGGTAGAGGAAGCCAATTTAGCAATAGAATAAAAGGAAGTAGATAAAGATGGATGTCCCTGTATAACTGTGGTAACTGACGGTGCTTGGGGAAAGAGATCTTACAACGTTAATTATGATTCTATGTCTGGTGTGGTAAATATTCAATGATTTTATTTTGCTTCGATTTTTTTCTTCGACTTCTTTTGGTACTGATGTAGATATAAAACAGTAAGAGATCTGAATTCAATATACCATATACATATATCCATTTTTTAGGCCTGTATCATTGGTTTCAAAACAGGAAAAATATTATACCTTGGAGTTGGAAATAAATACTGTTCTGTATGTGCTTGGTATGAAAATAAGAAAAAAGAAGTTTCTCAACATACATGTTACAAAAATTGGAGTGGCTCTTCAACTTCGATGGAAACAGATATTATTGTGGAAGGATTTAAAAGAAGTGTGGACATGTATAATTTAAAATTTACCAAAATGGTAGGAGATGGAGATTCATCGGTACATCGAAAACTACTGCAAGTTAAACCTTATGGAAACCATCAACTTGTCCAAAAGATAGAATGCAAAAATCACCTTCTACGAAATTTTGCTAAGAAATTTCGTGATATTTGCAGTACGTCAGTAAGTGCAGTAGTAGTATTCAAAAACAATGTTTTATTTTTTAGGTAAAAAGAGAAGCTCTTCGAAACATATTGCAGTTCCTTTAGCTGTAAGGAAAGAAGTTTTTGCTAAATTTATGCGGCTTAGAACATCAATTACAAAAGCTACAGCTTACCGTATTAAAGAAAGCACCAGCTTAGAAGAAAAAATTAATCTTTTAAGAGATGATATTAATAATGCCCCTAGTCACGTATTTGGAGAGCATGCCAAATGTGATGAAAAACAATACTTTTCCTGTAACAAGGAAAATGAGAAAAATTTAGTACCTATCCTACAGGAATACGGTATTTATGCTGATATTAAAGCAGCTCTACAAAGAGTTGAAGACAACGCAAGTAGCCTTGTAATGAATATGGATAATAACTTGGCCGAACATTACAATAGTGTCGTATGCAAATTTGTGGGTGGAAAAAGAGTTAATTTTTCTTTACGGGGTTCTTACCAGACCCGATGTGAAGCCGCCGCCTTAGCATATAGTAGTCGGGGAGAATATTACAGGTTGGTCCATAAAAGTGCACACGACAAAAGTCCCCAAAGCTTCACAAAAAAAATCATGCGCCAAAAACAAAAGGTACTAACAAATGTACGCAGAAAACTGTATTCGAAACGAAAATCGAAAACCGGAAAACCGTTATTGCCTGATAAGGATTATGGCCCCGATGCGCATTATACCCCTTTAGATTTAGACAGTCCTGAGTACTTGCAAAAGGTTCAAAATTTTCTAGCCATATTAAAGAAATCATCAAAAGAAATTGATGAAATTGATCAAACTTTGGCAAAATATGTAAATTGCGTCAGACAACATCTCCAGTGAACACAATAAAAACTCTACTGTACGGAAAATTTACAGGTAACCAAGCCACCCGATATGGTAACGATAGCGAAACTTTAGCTATTGCGAATTTTGAAAAATTATTCAAAGTTAAAGTATTAAAATGCGGCTTGTATATAGATAAAGAAAACTGTTATTTGGCAGCAAGTCCGGATGGGCTAATAGAAAGTGATGGCTTAGTGGAAATTAAATGTCCATTTACAATATCCAAAATGTCTCCAGAACAGGGTACAGCTGAAGGACGTATAAAGTTTGCTAAATTATCAAATAATGACCTCTGTTTGAAAAGAAACCATAACTATTACTACCAAGTTCAAGGTCAACTTGCTATTACTAGAAGAAAATATTGTTTTTTTTTAATATGGAGTCCATGTGGAATGTTGGTAGAAAAGGTGAATTGAACTTGTTCTTGTGAAAAAGGATCACATTTTCAAAAAGTAATTATTTTGCACGAGTTTTTATAATACTTGTGGTATTTAAATTTGGATATGCAATTTTGGGTGACTTTTGGTTAAATTGTTTTTTACTATCAAATATTGAAACTTTTAAGATGTAATCCTTTCTTGTGTTATCGATTTACACACAGATTTTTGATATTAACTTTTCTGTTCCGTAGATCATATACGACGAAGAATTTTGGAAAGGGAGAATGGTTCCAAAACTCAAAGAATTTTATGAGAAACATTTACTCCCGGAACTAATTGATCCTCTGTTTCCCAAAGGTTTACCTATAGGGGGAGGACCTTCATAAAACTTTAATTTTTTAGTACTATTATATTTTTTTTCTACAAACATTCAATAATGATGGATTAGGTTTACACCTACATAGATGTTTCAAATCATGAAAACTTACTTTTTCTACAAACATTGATGTTTGATACAAACATTGATGATGATAAACAATGATGCATTTTTCGCTTCCAAATCTCAACGAAAAGTTACCCTTTACCGACGAGTTTACTTTATCGCGCGTTGCCAAGGGTAGCGAGCGATAAAATTTTTTTCGCTTGCTGTCCAGAGCAACGGCCACAATAAATGCCATTATTGGAAATGTCAGTGTCACCAGTTTGATGTCAGTATTCAATTGTGTATAGTTTTGATCCTGTTTTTGAGTACCTACGCAGTAAGTTTAGTTGTATTAGATATTTAGTGATGTTTGTAGAAAAAATATTGTATGTAATACATAAAAGTCACATAAAACACAAAAGTCACATAAGACATAAAAGTCACATTGTACGCGCACAATGTGACTTTTATAATCTTGAATGATTGCTGCGCTCCACTTTTTTTGCAGTTCGCAAGGACAACAGCTAGTGATAAATTTTAACATAGTTTTAAGTTTTTTTCTGAAAATTGTGGCTGGTAGGTCTATCACCACTTCCGAATAATTGTCCTTATTGTATGGACTCAAAGTTTTTGATTTCCGTTAAAGTCAGTAAAACTCATACAAATCGAATATTTACTGTCGTAGACAATGAAGAACACACCCTCCTTAATTTAATCCGACAATATATTTCATTAAGACCCCTACATACACCACATCAGCGCTTTTTTGTTTTTTATAAAAATAATAAATGTTCTACACATCCTGTGGGCATCAATACATTTTCAAAACTACCATCTACCATAGCGACTTTTTTGAAATTAGACCAAGTGCATCTTTATACTGGTCATTGTTTTCGACGCTCTTCAGCTTCTATACTATCAGAAAGTGGGGCTGACTTTTCAGCTATCAAAGGCCTTGGTGGCTGGAAATCCACTTCTGTCGCTGAAGGGTATATTGAAAATTCAATACAAAGCAAAGACAGCACTGCAGCAAAACTTATTTGTAACACAGAAACCTCGGTTTCTCCTGAGGCTCCTTCCACTTCTACAAATCATTCAAACACTTACCTCAAGGAAAATAACATAAACTTAAACCTAAATTCCAATCCCACAAGCAGTAATGATGTATCTATGCCATCCTTTAATTTTAGCAATTGTACTGTTACAAATGTTAATATCAATATGTACAAACACTAATTACATTCTGCACAGATTTATGCTGGGTGTTATTTAGCTTGACTCAAAGCAAGTTTTAGCAGCTCAACTACACAGTTTAACTCAAATATACATACCTAACTGTGAGTTAAGTTTTATAATACCCACCATATTAATGTTTTGAAACTAGAAATTTCTATTAATAATTAGTTTTAAACATAGGTATAGTAGTTGTTCAAGAAATAATATATATTGTATAGTACATACTAGAGATATTATTTCAAAATAATGTCCTCCAATTCTCCATGTGGAGTATATGTATAATCAGGTCCTCAACAAGCAGTCACAAGTTAATCTGAAAATTCCAATATTTAAGCAAAAGTCTCAACATCCATCTCAGCATAATCAGTTTACCTAGATAATTAATTGTGGTTTGGCAAAATGAAAAGCAAATGTTTTATTCTTAAACCGTTTTTGAACTAGAACCTCCATTATATAATTAGTAATCTGTACACAGCAAGCACCACCAGAACCTGAAAATGTTTATGTTACCATATGGTAATCATCTAGTTCTGGTCAACTAGTATAGACAGACAGAAGACAGAAGTGTAAAAGACAGATAAACGAAAAAAGAAGAGAGGTGCACAACTCGCCGTACACGGGATAGGTAAAGTGGGTTTCCATCAACTAAGTGCCTGTGGTGTAGAAAATTGACGCTTTCTGGCGCTTTTTTGTCCAAAGTTTGGCGGTGACGATAGCCGAAAACCTGACAACCCTGTGTAACGGTTTAACGGTTTTTCTTCAGTTTAGGCGCGGTTTACGTTGCGTTCACGTCGCTCCGTGAATTTCGGTTCGGTTTTTCCGGGATTTTTCCTCAAAAAGTGCGCCTTTAGTGTCGTAAAGTGTTTTATTAGTTTAGTGCCTTTGGATTATCGACCTGGATTAGTATTTTTCGTCAAAGGTTGGTGATTTTCGATTATTTTTAAGTCGACTTTTTTATTTCAACTGCCATTGCATTTTTAAACCGATCTTTCCAAAATCGGATTCAGCACGACGAAATACTCAATTAAATCTATTTTTTGTGCCAAAATTCCCATTTTTGATTTTGAATTTATGGCCATTTTTTCGATTTTTTGGGGGTGCACAAACCGTGCGCTTAGCATCTCGTTTATTTCAACTCGAATTGCATTTTTAACCCTAAAATAGGATTCAGCACGATGAAATACTCATTTAAATCTATTTTTTGTGTTAAAATTCCGATTTTTGATTTTGAATTAATGGCCATATTTTCGAATTAATGGATATATTTTTATTGGTAGGTGTTTATAAGGAAAGGAATTTTTCTAAGTCATACTGTCGACTCAAATTCTCACCTTTTTGACCCCAAGCAAAAATGATTTATTGCCTGCAGCTGCAGAAAAAAAATTGTTATTATTTATTGCACCCGACGACATGTTTTTGAAATTCCACCTTTTGACCTGACGCATTCCTGCTCCCAGAATGACGTAAATTTCGTAGTATAAATATTACCACCATTTTGGTAAACAGTCAGTCAGAATCGGGCAGTCAGAACTGAAACGTCGTCAAGTCGAAGACAAGTGTGAAAAGTCGGTTAAAGTCCAAAAAAGACCTAATGGGGTCAAGTTCTAGTCATGTTCAGTAGTGCAAAATAAGTTCTACCAAAATTCTTCAGGTGCAAGATTTGTGAAACTAAGGTGTTTGGAAAACCCTCCAAAATTCTCGTAAAGAAACCACGTAGCCGCTTGACCTAAAGCCTGTCACTTCAACTCAACTCAACATGTCCAGAAGGTACGTTAACGCCAGAATTGCTAACTAGACCTAAGTCTTTGGAACCGAACCGTACCCAGCTGAGTAATTATCTATGTTTTTGGAATCTGAATAAATGTTTGATCCAAGATTGGTGGTTGTGTCATTTAGGGTATAGCGCATGCCCCTCGAACCCCAAAAATAAGCTTGTAAGACCCAAAATTGGAAGAAGGTATTTTTGGGCCATTACACTAACTTTCCGCATAGGACAATTTGGCTAAATCGTATTATTTTGATGTCAAGAATATGCTGTAGCTCTATGTCCCATTACTTATGGTCCACCCTGTATACCTACCTAAGTATACATATTTATAAGCATAGTTATACATAGGTTATACCTACCTATATAATATTAGTCAAGTGTGGGCTAATTTATTTTCACTGATTTAAGCTTAATTAAGGTGTATTTATATGGTGTACAATAATAAGTTATTATTTAATAGGGTAAGTTTTCAAGGATTATAGTTTTTAAGAGATTTTATGATAAATTACGTTTTTCCCAACATTTATAACGTGTCTAGACGCTTTTGCGGAATTTTGCAATTTTTTTTAGAGTGTTCTGCAATCATTTTGCACCCTTAAAACTGTCATTTTAACTGTTTTTAACTCTTTTTAAAATTTTTCAAAAACTCAAAAAATGTGTTTTTTGATAAAAATCGATTTTATTCAATTTTTATAGTGTTCCTCAATCGATCTGCTTTATTAAAATTGTCATTTTAATTATATTTTTTAATTTTCAAAATTTTTTAAAAATTCAAAAACTGTGTTTTTTGATAAAAATTTATTTTATTCAATTTTTATAGTGTTCTGCAATCATTTTGCACCCTTAAAAGTATCATTTTAGCTGTTTTTAACTTTTTTAAAAATTTTAAAAACTCAAAAAGTATGTTTTTTTGATAAAAATCGATTTTATTCAATTTTTATAGTGTTTAGCAATCAATTTGCACAGTTAAAACTGTCATTTTGACTTTTTTTTTAAATTTGAAAATTTTTGAAAAATTTAAATTACTTTTTCTATTTTAAAATTAATTGTAATTAATTTTTAAAGTGTTCTGCAATCATTTAGCGCCATTAAAACAGCCATTTTAACTGTTTTTAACATTTTGAAAAATTCAAAAAGTGTGTTTTTTTGATAAAAATTAATTCTATTTTTAAAGTCATCTACAATTGAATTGCACAATTAAAACTGTCATTTTGACTGTTTTTTTTTTTTAATTTTGAAAAATTTTAGAATCGTTTTAAAATTAATTTAAACATCTTCAGAACGGTTATTTTTTACGGAAACGAAACGTGTTTAGGCATTGTTTTGAGTGGAACGAGAAAACGTAATTTTTCAATTGAGGCAGTGGTTTTTTTAGAAAAGAGGGAATTTTTGGGAAATTTTAAAATTTGAAATTAATAAATAAATAAATGTTTGATTTGTTTTTGTAGAAATAGACGACTAGCATCATGAACAACGGTAACAACGACGACGAGCGCCAACAACAGTTCCTTCGGCAACTTAGGGTGATGCTCGAGCGGTTCGATTGGGAGCGCCGCATCCTGCGAGTGGCCTTGGAGCGATTTGATTGGGATCGTCGTCGAGAACTCCAGGTAGTATTACATCGGATGGAAGAGTTGCCGCGTGAGTTGCATGTTTTGCTTACGCCTCTCGATTATGTGGGATTGATGAGGGAATTGCGCATGGTACTGGAACGGTGCGTCGAAAGACCGCGTCAACTGCGCGTAATTCTAAATCGTGTTGTCCAATTCATCGGTTCGACCGCTTTCTTTTCAAAATAATGATGACAACAATGTAATTTTACTAATTGACGATGACGACGTCGTGACAGCAACGGAACCGATTTTGGTTGACGCGTCTGTACCATCATCGCCACCACCATCACCATCTCCTGTCGAGTATATTGTTGTTACACCTGATTTACCAGTTTTGTCCCCAGTTTCGTCAGCAACGTCGTCGTCACAAGGTTCTTCTGCGTCTCCTGTTTTTGCAGCGGTTTTTGATCTGCTTTCCCCCCTTTACCTCTGTCGCCACCTTTTTTACCGGCTTTGCACATACCAACACCGGCGGAACAACGACGGGAACGTGTTCACGCTCCCGATCCAATCACACGAACTTACAGACAAGCCATAACTGTGGGCACGCGTCTCGATGCCAAGTCCCGTGTTGCAGTTTACAATGTGGGCGATTTAACAAAACGGTGTTTGTTGTGTTTAGAAGTGGGCTTTGAACAAGAAAAATCTGTCGGCAAAGAGTTTTGCTGTAAGAGTGGCGATGTTGTGTTACCGCCGTTGGGTTCATGTCCCCGCGAGATGTTTGAATATCTCACGGACGATTCACCGATGGCCGTTCAATTTCGGAACAACGTCCGTACAATAAACAGTTTATTTGCTATGGCATCGTTCAAATCGACTGTTCCTACCGATGTTCATCCGGAAGGAGTGAGTGGTCATTGGTGTTTTACGATTTGCGGACAGATTTACCACTATACTCACGCCATTCCGGTTCGTCTTTTTGCAGCAGACAATAGTAATGGTCAAGTAACGGTAAATAATAGCCAGCAGGTTAGGGACGACACCATTACTCTCAAACTTAATCAGTATTATTTCGTTGACTCGAATAATGCTGTCAATCGAAGGGTGGAATTTTTGGGTGACCGCATCGCACCCCTAACTATCCGATAATCCGATAATTCAAAGTTACCAAACCATCAGTGAGGTAATTCAACGTAAACAGGCGGCCGCGACCTCTCCCGAGGAAAGAAACGCCATTCTCGACAGTTTAGTGATCGGATTTAGGGACAATATTAATCGCGAGGTAAGAAAATACAGTTTGCCCGCGTGCGACTCTGAAATTGCGGCCGTTTTTGTCAACGAACCACCCTTCGAGGTTGATTTGTGCATCTACCCACGCGACGGCCGGGGTAGACACGAACTTAAAAACCTCAATAAATGGGCCGACCCCATGGTGTACTCGATCCTGTTTCCGAATGGGGAATTTGGCTTTGATAAAGAGATCCATCACGTTCGGAACGTGACGAAGACAATCACTTTTCGCGAATTCTATCGCTATCGTCTAAGATACGCGATACGAATCGCTTACAAAGACCGCCTACCACCATCCAAAACCCAACTCAACAACAAAGTGAGTCTTCGAACCGTCACCGCTCGATCTCGCCTATCCGTGAATTAAATGAATTTACAATTTTGCATAATGGCTGCAAATTGCTTCAATAGTACGTAGTGGACGCTTATGTCAAAGTGGAGGCGAACGAGCTGTGGTAACATAAAACCCACCAGCTATTTAGATGGCGAGCCAGTTATGGTAGTGTGTTAAGGTACTTGGAGACAAGGGCAAACGCAGCTGGTACGGATTATCGAGTTGGGTCAATTTTCATTTTGCCTGCGTCGTCGAGACGTGGAATGCGTTTCACGAATCGCCAGTACCTCGATGCGATTAATGTAATAGCAAGACATGGCAAGCCGGATCTCTTTATCACGTTTACGACGAACCCGAATTGGCCAGAGATCCAAAACAATCTCGCTTACAAACAGAAATGGCCAAACCGTCCTGATTTGGTTTGTCGCGCATTCCACATTAGATTAACCGAGTTTATGGACGATATCGTCAAGAAACAATTGTACGGTACCGTCCATAACTATTTCTACACGATAGAATTTCAAAAACGAGGCTTGCCTCATGCTCACTTTGGTGACGTTTTTACCGCGCAACAAACTAAACAGCCGTGAGCGCGTCGACGATGTCGTTTCAGCCGAGATACCGGACTATCAATGCATACAAAGTGTAGAGGACCGACCCGCGACCCAAAAGTTACCTGTTTGAGAGCGGACGGTACCTGCAAAAAGTATTTTCCAAAGGCCCTACGGGAGGTCACTAATTTAAACTATAACGCTTCAACGGTCAAAAATGGACACCCTGAATATCGTCGACGTCGCAACAATCACATGATCATTTCGAACAACATTACGTACACCAATGCCGATATCGTGCCTTACAATCGTTACGCGGCACTCAAATATCAGAGTCACATCAATTTTGAGTGCGTCGGATCCTTGGCATCCGTCAAATATCTGTACAAATACGTAACGAAGGGTGAGGACATGTGTCGCATGGAAGCGAAAAATAAAGTCCATCGCACTATAAATTGGGACGAGATTAGTAATGACCTAGACTGTAGGTATGTGAGTTCAATGTTCAATGGAGGCGTGTTGGCGCCTGTTCCAATTTAAGATGAGCGATCGAAGTCATTTGGTTGTATGTCTGCCTGTTCACCTTGAGGGCCAACAGACCATCGAGTACGAGGAGGACGAAGACGCGGCAGATTTTGCTACGCGCCACCATCGACACCAAACTCACGGCTTACTTTAAGCTAAACCAGATGGAGGGAGCGCCACGTGATTTATTTTATAGGGAAATCCCGGAAAATTACACGTGGAACGCAAAGCGCGGTCAATGGCAATCACGTGTTTATAATCGAAATGTGGTTGGCGTTGTCGTCATTCAACGCACAACGATGAATTGTACTGTTTGCGTACACTGTTGCAACATGTGCGTGGCTGCCGATCATTTGTCGAACTGCGCACTGTCCGTGCATTTGATTCGGACAGTGGTCAAACACAGACAGGTGGTGAAACTATCGTGTGCGACACGTATCGTGAAGCGTGTGTGCGTCGCGGTCTTTTCGCAAACACTGATATATTTGAACGTGCGATGCAACAAGCTTCGACGCGTGTGGCACCATATCGTTTACGTAAATTTTATTCTTTAATAGTGTTGATCAGTTTGGACGCGGGCCAATCCTATGTGGTCAATGTTTTAGCGGTTTGGTCCAAATTCAAGTTTCCGCACATGATTGCCGACTTGGTATTGGGTCCACGTCCCACCACCACTTCATACGGTCATGCCTATCATCTTGCCATTGCACAGATCGATTCGATCTTGGCGAGAAATAGTAATGACGATAACTTGACGTTGGCCAGGTTGGGTTTGCACGATCCCGAAGCAATATCCTACGATGACGGACGTAATGACGCAGATACCGAGGTAGTTGCGTCATTGATGCGTCGGGCGTCGTGCGGTGGAAGGGGTGGCGGGGCAGTTTCCCAATTGTCAACATCAGTGATGACGACGACAACAACACCAGTAGCAACAATAACGACAACAACAATTGCTGCTGCTGCCGCTGCAACAGGGACATCATCAACAGTACAAGTGATGGAGTCGTCTGTAGTAGCAGTGGTACCGCAAGTAGAAGTAACGGAAGTGACGGAACCGCAAGTGGTGGAACAGGTTGTGATGAAGGAGACGGAAGTGGGGGCGACGGCGGCGGAGGGAGTTGCAGTAGTTGTAGTTACAACTGCTGTGACTACCACCACCACCACCACCACCACCACCACGACGACCACAACCAACATTTCAACTTTGACCACAACCACACTACGATTACTTCTTCCGATGCTACTACTACTACCACCACCACCACCAGAACTCCTGTCACGAATACTGTTGATGATGTTGTTGTTGCTGGGGCGGCGACTGCTGCTGCTGCTGTTGCACAAGCTGCTGCTGCTGCCCGCAATGATGACGATAATTATGCCGACGAACGTAATCGTGAACGGATTGCTTGGGAGGAGTATTGCTCTAAATACCGTGTTGTTAGTTTGACACTGAGTGGCATCGTTTGGGGGGGTCAGTTTGTTATTGGCACTTTTTGGCATGCGCAGTAGGTCCTACCTCTGCGCAGTCGTATAAATATTGTTATTGACACTGAGCGGTATAGTTTAGGGGGGTCAGTTTGATTTTCGCACCTTTTGGCATGCGCAGTAGGTCCTACCTCTGCGCAGTCGTATAAATATTGTTACTGACACTGAGCGGCATAGTTTGGGGGGGTCAGTTTGTTTTCTGCACTTTTTGGCATGCGCAGTAGGTCCTACCTCTGCGCAGTCGTATAAATATTGTTACTGACACCGAGCGGCATAGTTTAGGGGGGTCAGTTTGTTTTTCGCACATTTTGTCATGCGCAGTAGGTCCTACCTCTGCGCGGTCGATTACATTTGGTAACTAGGGTCACGGGAAATAGGTTGCGATTGTAAATTGGTGAAAATAAGTGTATATTGCTATAATTGGTAGAATAAGATTGTAAATTGTAAAATTAAGAGGAAATTGTAAATTGTAACATTTAGTTAAACGGTAAATTACTTGTAGGTAAGTTTAGGATAGAATAGATTAACAAGAAAGAGCTAAAATTAGGGCATTACACAAAATGTTAAGTAGAGAAAAGGAAAAAGAAAGGGAAAAAGCGAAAGAAAAAGAAATGGAAAAAAGTAGAGATAGTGAGAAGGAAGTAGAGAGGGAAAAAAGGAAGAGGGAGGAAGATGAGGGTAAAACAAAAGAGGAACTAGATAGGGAGGAGCGTGTAAGACAGGCAGCTTTTAATAGGAGCTCTAAAGTTAGGAGGCCACCAAATGAATATATGAAGGAAATAATGGAAAGGTCGGTAGAGATAGCAGCAGGAATAGTAGAGAAAAAAACTTTAGCAAAAGAGTTAGAAGAAGTAAAGGAAACGGAAATAGCAATAGATGATATAATTAGTTCAGATGACTTGGATTTAGATGAGGAAGAGCAGGAATTTCAAACTCCGATCTGGCAGAAAGAGGGGTGGGAAAAAAGTACCTTAAAGAGAGTTGCGTTCGATAGTCTGGTGGAGGCGGTGATCAAACAAACCGGGGTTGTAAAAAAGGGCAAAATAAAATTTTATTTGGGGGACATGGCTAATGTGATGAAAATTATGCATGAGATTAGCGCGAGGTTTAATAGTAGGGAAAAGAAACTGGCGGAGGTCCGAGAGGAGAGTGCGGTGTTGAGAGAAAGGTGTGAGTGGTTGAAGGTCGAAAACGGCAGGTTGCAGAAGGAGGCGGAGAAGGCAGAGAAGGAACTGGAAAGAAGAGAGAGAGATGGCGAGGTGGCAGAAAAGACATGGCAGAGACATGGAGGAGATAATGGTAAAAAAACAATAAATGGAGGAGCGAATACGAGGATGCAGGAGCAAAGGCAGGGGCAAGCGCGGACAGACATGAACCAAAAAGTACAGCAGAGGTGAAAAATGGTAGAGCGAATGAGGTGCGAATGGGGTTGGGTTATGAGTCGGACAGTGCGAGTTTGGTTGATGTAGATATGGCGAGAAGGGAGGGGGCGATAAGAAAAAGGACCGTGGGGAGGGAGATGAGGGTGCCCATGGTGACGACGGACACTGAAGGGGGGGAGGACATGGCAGAAGAAGGGTGGAAAGAGGATAGGAGGAAGAAGAAGACGTATGCGGAAGCAATTGGGGAGAAAAGGGGTCAGAAGGAAAATCGCCAGGGTTAACCCTGGAGGACGCCACCAAGGGCTGAGAAAAGGGGGGTTGAATTAAAGGTGGGGAAAGGGGATCTAAAAGGGCAGCAGTTGCTACAGGAGGTGAAGGGTGTGATAGGAAGATCTGGGGTGAAGGGGGCGAGAATGGTGCGTGAGGTGGTACAGGGCAAGGTGGTGGCGGTCTTCGACACCGAAGAGGACTGCGAAAAGGTCAAGAGAGAGTTTGAGGGTGCGGAAGGGTTTAGGCTGGGTTCGGCAGAGGGGGCTATGCCTAGGTTAAAAATGACGGGTGTGGAGAAGGGGTACTCTGACGAAGCGCTAGTTAGGGGAATCTTTGAAGATAACAGGGATCTGTGGGGGGTGTGAGCATGGATGAGTGTATGAAGGGGGTAAGGGTACTTTACAGAAGGCCATGCAGGAGCGAATACAAAGATAATATAGTGATGCAGTTTGGAGGGGAGACCTTTAGGAGGATTGTAAAGGCGGGCAGGATTTCCCTGGACGTCGTATGGGTGTATGTGGAAGAGTGCACGGAAATAACGGTTTGTTTTAGATCCAGTAGGTTTGGACATAACGGGAAAGATTGCAAGGATGTTGAATGTTGCTACAAATGTGGGGGAGAACATCAGGGGAGAGGATGCGAGCGTGAATGGGATTGTCCAAACTCTAGGAGACTGGGGGTGGAGAGGGAACAACGGAGGCACGCGGCGAACGATAGACAGTGCCCGGTCTACGCGAAGCAATGGGAACGGAGGAGGAATAACACGGCCTACTAATGGCGGTGTTATTCCTACAAGTTTAGAAGGTCAAGAGATTAGGTTTAGCAAGTAAGGAAAATGTAAAAAATTGTAATTAGTATAAGTTAAGATTTTAGTGGTTAAGATTTAATGTACAAGATGGAAAAGTTATGTAATAAAAAAAAGAAAAAAGAGAAAAAAAAGGGAAGAAGAAAGAACAAAAAAGAAAAAAAAAAAAAAAAAAAAAAAAAAAAAAAAAGGAAAAAAAAAAGGAAAAAAAGGGGGTAGAAATTAAGACAAAAATGGGAGAAAAGAAGGCAAAATAAATAAAAAGGAATGACAAGAAAAAAGAAGGAAAAAAAAAGGGAAAAAAGAAAAAACAGGAAAAGGAAAAAAAAAACAGGGTTTAGCTTTCCCCGGGAATTTTTAGGAGACGTGGAGGTTGGTGGGTTCCCTCGAGAGTGGTTTTGTGAAGATAGTGGGTAATGGATACGGCTTAAGCCCTAAAAAGGGTCAGGTGGCTCAACCTCATTTCGGTAGAACAGCTTGCCATCTACCGTCGCATAGTGTTTGCCATTTTACGGCGAAAAAATTTACTAAACAATGGTGATGCGTGTTTTCATTTTGGTGTTAGTGAGTGGTTAGTGTCGCAACGTCTCCATCGATTTGGTCAGTCCGATGACGACGACTACGACGACGAGGACCAGAATAGAGACCAACAAGGAGTCAATGACGGTTGCGTCACACCAACCAACACATCCAATCATGTATTGCCACCGATTCCTAATGTTCGCGATTGCCAGAATTTGTTTTATATTGATGGTCCGGCTGGCACGGGCAAAACCTTTTTGTATAATGTATTAAATGCTCGATTAAAGTCGAACCGGTATATACATGGATTGACAGTGTTGGCGGTGGCGTGGACGGGAATTGCAGCATCCCTAATTATGAATGGCATGACGTGCCACAAGGCCTTCCGGATCGGCTTGGACCTCAACGAAACGTCCACGGTGAGCACAATCGCAGCAAGCGGTTGGCTGAAGTTGACGTCATCTTTTGGGATGAAGTGTCAATGACCAGTCGATTTGCTTTGGAGGCCGTCGATCGTTATTTGCGAGACATTACTCGCTCTCAAGTACCGTTCGGCGGCAAAGTGATTGTGTTTGGCGGTGACTTTCGTCAAACCTTGCCCATTGTGATGCGTGAACATGGGAATGCAATGTCGGTACTGAATCGATCGGTTTTGAGTAGTTTTCTCTGGCATTACGTGATGCCAGGCAAGCAGAGTCTCTCTGAAAATTTGAGAGCCAGATCCCGTCGTCGCAGCGCGGTACGCCCAACAACTGTTGGAAATTGGTGAGGGACGTTTTCCGCTCAAGTTGACGCGTGTAGCTTATGATCCGCGGGATTTGATCGACATCCCACCCGAGTTTCGGGTGCCAACGCGGCAACACCTCATCGATTTCGTATACGTCTGTGCGGGTACTACGACCAGTCGAATACGGGATACCATACACGAACGCGTCATTTTATGTCCAACCAATGCCGAAGTTAGCGAAATTAACGACAAAGTGTTGGAATTGCTTCCCGGTGAGGTCTGCTCCTTCTTCTCCGTTGACGAGCAACTGAGCGATAATCGGCCGGCGCCCCGTCAACGAGCCAGACACCAACAGGAGCAGCAGCAACAACCAGCAGCAGCACCACAAGCCAATAACGGAATGCCACCACCCCCCGATCGTGACAATAACAATATTGGCGACGATGCAATCGAACAACTGATGCTAAACATCTGTATGGACGACGACGGGATTGTGCGAACACCACCACCACCACCACCTGTGGTACAAGCCATTCCACCAGCCACAGAAGATGTCGTCGCCAATATTGTACCCGGAGGAGCAGCTGCAACAACAGCAACAACAACAGCGAACTCAAATCCCGGTACGCCTTGCATTCGCTATGACTGTCAACAAGTCGCAAGGACAAACTTTTAAGCGGGTAGGGATTGCGCTCACCAGTCCCTGCTTTGCTCACGGCCAGTTGCATGTCGCCATGTCGCGAGTCGGCGATCCTGCACAGGTTCGAATTTTCGTGGTCACGAAATTGAATGAATCACCGTGCTCACAACGCGGAATGTGGTACACCGCGAAGTGTTTACGGTAAGACCGGATCCGCCTGTAGTCGTATATAATATACGCAAACGGGCCCATCAAAACGTCAATACTGTAGTCGTTGGTCCCGATGGTGGCAATGTGGTTGATGGTGATGGCGGTAATGATGGTGGACCACCACGATTATTGTCGCTGCCACAATTATTGTTGCCCCCATTGGACATACCGAAAAAGATTACTACCCGACCCTACACAGGGCTTTAGTCCGTCCTGTACCAACAATCCAGCAAAACCACTCTCAAGGAAACGCCATCCCATCTCCGCCTACCAACAATTCAGTAACCATGCGCACCAAGTACACATGATCACTGAATTGCGAGCTGCGGGGAAAGAAGACCTGGGGAACATTTTATTGATTTACCAACTTAACCTAACATAAAACTTAGCCTAAAAAACAGAATAATATCATGCTCAACAAAATAACCTATTCTACAAATTTGCAATGACCATTAGCCTATAAACTTAATTCTAACATTACCCTTAAAACTCTTAACTATACAAACATATTTACAATATATATATTATTGGAACGCAAGTCACGTAACCTCTTCCCCGTTCCCTTAACCCTCCATTACCTCCTCCACCATAGCCTCCTCTGCAAACTCATTTACTAGCCGTATATCTTCCAGATTCATCTTTCCTTCCACTCTAAGTCGCACCTCCTTCCACTCTCTCCCATTCATCTTTTCTCTCCCCTTCAACCTATCAACCCTAACACATTCCTCCCTTACATGATTGGCAGTTTCCCTGCCCCCCCTACAAACACAAAGATCGTCTTCCCTTTTCAAACCAAACCTTTTTAGGTAACTTTTTAGGTTACCATGTCCTGTCAACAACTGACTGCCCTTGAAGGACAATGGCAACCTATCGTGCCCTACCTCCCTACAAAACTCATATAATTCCCTCCCTTTCTCCGAACCGTCCCACTCCAATTGCCAATTACCGATTACCCAATCTTTTTCTTTACGCCTAATCCCCTTCCTATCCCATAACTTAATATTACCTAGGTCCTGCTTCTCAGCTGCCACCCTGGCACCCCTAGCAACCCTATCTGCCCTTATGATACCTTTACTTTCCCGTTGAATCCACTCAAGCGCCACTGTCTTCCCACCCATCCTACAGCTCCCCACCCTATTCCTAATCTGTTCCACCAATTTATGGATACTATCCTTTCCAAGGAATTCTACCGCCAGCCTAGAATCAGTAAGGATGAGGAAACATCCTTCCTTTTCCTTCTCCACCCATACAACTGCCTCCTTAATTGCCAATAGCTCCGCCTCCAAGCTAGTCCTCTTTATGTCGTCCCACTTCTGTGCAATGGTCACCTCTTCTCCAACTACACCTATTCCAGTACCCCATTCACCCACTGACGCATCTACCCAAACCTTCTTCCACCTTTCATATTCCCTGTCCCCCTTGTGCCAAAGTTCCCAACCCGGAAAAGGCCTATCACATTCACTCGCCGCATTCATAATCTTTTCATCCTTTTCCTTTCCCGCTCCATACAAACTGACCAAATCACCCTTCCATACATCCCATACATGCTTAACGCACTCATTGGGTATCCGATCGTCTCCACAAGCCTTCTTCCTCTTCAGGCTACCGATTACCCCTTCAATTTCCTGTTCTAGGAAAACCTTATCATATACCCCACATCCAGCAACTTTCCCAATCCCTGAATTTCTGTTTGCCTCATATTTTACTCTAGATTGTTCTTCTTCATCCGTAGGTACCGGATGGTACTCGTCAAGCAGCGCAAGGTCCCAATCATCACCCTCGTCCAATTCACGTCCGTCTCTCGTCATTAGTCGCTTTTCACCCCTCTACTAACTAACTCCCCATTTATTAATTGTCTCCCAAACCCTATCCCACCCTTCCTCTGTTGTGATTTCTTCTAAGTCTTTTAGTCTTGCTTCCGCTTTTTTTCGTCTTATTAACTTTTTATATTTAACCTTTTCTTCATAGTACCTAAACTTAGTCAGTCGTGAGTCGATTCCTAGTCTGTTGTTGTATTGAAACTCTCGCCTAAACCCATTCACTCTCCTCTTTATTTCCATCAATTCATTATCCCACCAATCATTCAATTCTCTTGCAGATACTTTCACTCTCCTGATTAACTTGCAGGCTTCGCTGCATTTAGTCTGCGCCCTAACCGCTTCCAATTCTACCTGTTCTTTACTGTCCATAGTCCCCCAGTCATGTCCCTCCAGTAACCCCTTAAAATTATCCCAGTCTGTCCGCCCGAAATCATATTCCCACTTGTCCGTTTTCCTACTGTCCAGTAATCCTTTGACCGCGTAAGTGATGTACTTATGGTCGCTGAGAGTCTCAATATCTTCCACTCTCAACAATTTCAACTCCCCTAGTCCATGTCACATCCACCCAACTACGCCCATTCACGCTTTCAAAAGTAGGTCCCTGCCCCGAATCATTCGCCAACTCCCACCCAAACATTATTGCCAGTTCCAACAACTCCTCGCCCCTGGGGTCGGTAATTATACCTCCCCAAGCCTCATGCTTGGCGTTGAAGTCGCCAGCAACAATGGTGGGTCCCTTATGCCTCCCCCACTCAGCCATTCTTCCTTTCACTCGTTCATTCGTCCTTCCACCCGGTTCATCATACACGGCCACCACTACCATGGCCTTTCCTCCCAACTTAACGTTTACCTTAACCACATTCTCATCCGTCTCACTAGAAATTTCCCACCCCTTAACGCTTTCTCTCACCCACACCTCGGCCTTACCGTTAGCCTTTCCAAACTTCTTAAAACCCATCCATTCAGTTTCATACACATATGGCTCAGATACCATAACTACATCCACCCCTCTCTCAGTCACGTATTGTCTCATTGCGTCCGTAGCGTCCCTCCCTCGTCCCAAGTTTACTTGTAAAAATTTTGTCCCCATTTAGTAGCTTGTTATGCCCCTGCGCTGCTCAACCTTTCTCCTGTACACCGGGCACCTCTTGTCTACCGCCATATGCCTCCTTTCCCCAATAGCCACCCCAGCCCTTTTACAGTTTGCGCAGTCCCACTCAACATCCTTCTCACATTCACGCCCCTCATGCTCACTTCCACATCTGTAACAACACTTCGCTTCCTTACAACGGCCGCCCGTATGACCGTACCTGCTGCACCTGAAACAGACTCCAATCTCGGTGCTTTCCTCCACATAGATCACCCGCATGTCTAGGTAGATCCTTTCAGCCTTAACCATCTTCCTGAATGTTTCTCCTCTCATTTCCAAAATTATGTTTTCCTTGAACTTATTAAGGCAAGGCTTCCTATACACCACTCTCATGCCTTCCTTCCGAAAAACACTCTCTCTCTCCACAAACAGTTCCGGATTCTCATCGAGGACCGCCTGAATAATTTCCTCATCCTTATAACCTTTCTCTACTCCTGATAACTTTAACTTTGGTAGAATTCCACCCATATTACCCAACATTATCCCATCAACACCCTCCATAGACACCCTAACCTTTTCATAGTCCTCTAATTTTTCGAACACTATTAGAACCTTTCCCTCCTCTACCTCCTTAATAGTTCGAATTGCCGTAACTCCCAAATTCTTAATAATATCCTTTATTTCCCTTACCCATTCCAACCCCTTCTTTCCCTCTTTCTTGACCCTCAACTCATGTCCTTGCGTCGGTACTACTCGAGGTGGGGTTTTCCATCCCGGCCTTTCTTTGACCAACCTAGCTCTCCCCAACTTAGCTACGTCCGCGAAAGTTTTCTTCTTTTTGGCAACCGTTTCCCACTCCGACTCAC
Source organism: Ips nitidus (assembly GCA_018691245.2). NCBI lineage: Eukaryota > Metazoa > Arthropoda > Insecta > Coleoptera > Curculionidae > Ips > Ips nitidus. The sequence goes on from CM042792.1 coordinate 10,061,963, forward strand.
TCTCAGTACCCGTTTGCAACTGTTTACTAACTTTCCTATCCAAACTCCTATCCTCTACCCCAACTAGCTCTTTATTGTTCCCATTTCGACCTTCTTTAACCAACTCTCTACTTCCACGCCCCGCTTTCACTCCCTCACTTTCCACTACTCTTTTTTTATCAAACCCCTCATACTCACTCTGCCAGCCTTTTCTTGCCCCCTGGACCTCTAATCTCTGAAGAGATTCCCTCATTTTTCCTAATTCCTGCGCTATGTCAACTTCCCGTTGCATTCTAGCCAGCTCTCTCGTAAACCTAGCTTTTTCTTGTTCCTGATAATTTTTGGCCCAAATAAAATTTTCCTCCATCTTTTCAAAATCTACCGCTTTTTGTACAAATTTCTTCTCTAACTCCGCATACCTACTCATTATTTCGTGCATAACACTACCAACCTCTGCCATATCCCCTGTTGTGAATCTCACTTTCCCCCCTTTGCTACTCGACGTGCGTTCAATAACAACCCTTACTAAATCGTTAAAAAAAAATCAAAATTTTATATAATAAAATATAAAATAAAATTTTTCCCCCCTTGTTCTTAATACTATCTTCTACGTCTACCCCACCGACCTTGGCTTTTCTACAGTCCAACTCGTTCTCGCCCTCCTCTTCCGACATGTCTTCCTCCAAAACTCTTTCTGTCCCCGCAACATTTGCCTTGACCGGCTCTTCCATCTCTCTCTGCTTCTCCAACTCCGCCAGCGACTTGTTAAATTCCGATTCGAACTCCAACTTCCTCTTACGTAGCACCTCTATTTTCTCCTCCATACTACTCCTCTCGCTCATTCTGGCACCACACCGGTAAAATACCGGTAGTGAGCGTTGTTAAAAAATTCGCGTCCCTTATCTGACTTCCTCCAGTTTTTATTCCCAAAAAAAACCAAATTCCTGTTCCCGGCCTTCCACAGGGAAACGGACACCGGGATCGTGTCCGCCGTAGTCTGGATCGACTACAACACCCCCCTTTTGGGGGTCTCCGACGCCGTCTTCCCCTTCAAAATTCCAAAAAACCGAAACAACCGGTTTTTGGAATATATACCGGTAATATATCGACAGTTATACCGTCGGTAACGTGGCCCAGCTCTATGCTTTCATATACCGGAACCACGTGCGTTACCGACGTTGACGTACACCACCGGAAACACGCTATTACAAATTTCCAAGTTTCACAAATCCACCAATATCTTGAGCATCCCTGAACGTTTTCACTTCAAAATTTCAGGGTAGGCTTATACCCCCCTGACACACCCCCGCACAAAATATTTATGGTCTCCCTTAACGGGAACACCCTTAAATTCCGTGGGGAAAATCGCTCACCCTTTACGAAACTATATCCACTTTTATCACAGGCATTCCTTCACGTAATCACTCCAAACTTTCACACCACCTTTATAACCACTTTATACGTCCGCCCACCAAAAATCTTTAGGATCGCGCCACAATGTCCGCTGTTATTAACAATTTCGTCGGAGCTTAGATATAACACGTCGTTAATCCATTCATGCGCGTCACTAATTCTGCCCCCATTGGACACGGCGGTATTACGTGTTGATGGAACCAGGCGGATTGGAGATCGACCATCGACCATTTACGACCGAGACGCTCTGTTGATGCCACCACCAATCGCCTTACCACCTAGAGCGCGCCCACGAAAAAAACGACACAACGAACCAAAAACTTACTTGGCACCACCATCACAATCATCACAGGCCGGCACGCATAAATCATCGTCGAAGATTCGAATTTTGTCAGACGTGCAGATTCGGCCGCCAAGAGGTTCGCCACAACCTGGGCTACTGCTACGATCATTGCCCTCTGCTATACCACGATATCCACCATCATCATCATCATCAGCAGAGGAGCAATGGGTCGAAAAAGAGCCGAAACCGACTGTGACGCCAGAACAAATCAAGGACAGTGACGGAGAAGTGAGCGAGGCGCACCTGGTGCAAATTGCAAAAGAGCAATTTTTCAACCCCATTTGTCCAGATCTCACCGATGTGGAGTTGAAAATGCGCAAATCCGTCGCTGATATGCCTGGCACCTCGGATACGATTAGCGACCAACTGACAGAGGATCAGAGGGATGAAACGAGACAAATAGCGGAAATCGAGGCGAGAATTCGTCAGCGCAAAGCGATGGAAGCTATTACCCGATTTGGACAGCCCCCTTCAAAGAAGGAAAAAAAATAAAAAAAATTAATATAAATATTTTAAATTGATACAAAAGTGTAGACGAATTTGGTCTTGCTAGGCAATTTTAAATGTTTTATATTTACCAAAAAAATTTAAAAAAATGTAAAATCAATTTAAAATGTTTACAGATTGGTGTGGTCAATCTGAAATTGGGTACGTTTTTTAGATGATCTCGCACGTACAGTCTGTAGGTGTTTAAAATTGACCCAAAAAAAAAATTGTTAGTTTTAGGTGCGCATAGTTTTTAAGTTCCCCTCTGGTCTCTGTTGTAGATATAGGAGATAATAGAATAGGAATAAAAAAACCCCCAAAAAAAATTAATATACAGAATGTAAAGTTTACTTAGAAATTTGTTCGATAATATGACATTTCGATACAACTTTACATATTGTATATTTGCTCAAAAAAATGTTTAAAATTAAAATCCAAAAAAATTTAAAAACAAAAAACCAAAAAATACACAAACGACACAAGTGTTTAAAGTGGTACTAAAACACTTTAAACAACACTATTTTTTGCATGCAACAACATTGATCGAAGCTCGAATTTTATTGGTTTCGACTTTGAACCCGTCTGGCTTTAGTCAGTGGCGTTCCATTTAATGCGTTTTTTTAGTGCAGTTGATTTATGCGTGTTGAAACCTGTTTGATATCTAAGCATTACGCGTTAATTATATTAATTATTATTTACGTAGGCGAGTCATTTATTCAGCATTCAGTTTAAAAAAGCTCTGAAATGTCTTCCGATGCAGTTCAAGCGCAAATAAGAACCCTTAATCGTCAAAGGGGTGGAGTAAAAGCAAAATTAACTCATTTTACGCGATTTGTTGCTGACATGATGCGGGATATTCACAATATTGATGTTGATGTCCAAGAACAAGATTATTTACAGTTGGAACTTCGTTCCACTCAAGCGGAAAATTAATTGATAAATTCAATGATGTTCAGATTCAATTAGAGACGATTGTCGAAGAGGTGGACTTGCAACATCAGTATGATGAACGAGATGCGTTTACGACCGATTATTATCGTGAAATGTCAAATAGTAAAAGTCTTCTTTTGGAAAAATGTAAATAAAATATGGCATCAATTTCTTCTAACGATACAAGCGAAAATTCTATTAATGTTCAGCAAGTTAGACTTCCTCCAATAGAGGTCCCTAAATTCAAAGGCGAGTATGACACGTGGCTGGAATTTCGTGAAACATTTACGTCATTAATTCACGCGAATTCATCACTAACCAATATTCAGCGGTACCATTATTTAAAAACATCGTTATTTGATAGTGCTGCGGAAGTAATTGCTTCTTTGGAGTTTTCCGGGGAAAATTACCGTGGAACAGGTTACAGTGGCGTGGGAACTTTTAAATGAGAGATTCGATAATAAACGGTTACTCGTGCAAAATCATTTAAAAGCCATTTTTGGAATGGAGATCCCTGGAAATAGAATCACTTCGAAAATCATGCGAAATGTTATAGACAATTTGTCCAAACATTTAAAAGCATTAAAGCAACTTAAACAGCCAACTGAATCTTGGGACACAATTATAATTTTTGTCGTGACCTCTAAGTTCGATGGACAACTAGCACGCGATTGGGAAGGATATATTGCTAATATCGATTATCCTACACTTGATAATTTAAAATCATTTTTGAGATCAAAAGCGGATTTAATGGAAACGTTAGAGTTGAAAAAAGACAATAATCAGTTGCCATCTAACAAGAGTAATCAACAGTATTCGAAGTCGTTTCTTACAGGCGTTGAAGTAAATGAAGAAAGCGAATTTAATAAAACCAGTAATTACACTAGTTCTGATAATTTAAAATGTGCTTTCTGTAACAAAGTGAATCATTATATTCGAAATTGTTCTGAGTTTTTAAAGCTATCTCCAGTTGACAGAACTACACGCGCAAAACAGCTTAACTTATGTATTAACTGTTTAAGATTTGGTCACAAAAATTTTGTTTGCAAATTGTCAAACTGTAGGAAATGTAATGGGCGACACAATACTCTTTTACATCATCCAAAACCAGAATTAGGTAGCAGGCAAAACCAACGAGAGTATTCCCTGGAAGAAACATCCAACCAGTCCACAACACTAACAACTTTTAATGCAAATTCAAACGGTGGTGTTTTATTGTCAACAGCACTTATTCAAGTAACTGGGAAAAACAATGAGCTACATACAGCCCGCGCTATTTTAGATTCGGCGTCAGAATCAAGTTTTGTTACTTCAGAATTTTGTAAATAAAATCTGAACTTTAAAGACGTCAAAATAGCTGTTAGCGGCATTAATAATGTTAAATCCAAAATAAATCGAAAATGCGACTTAAATATCATGTCTTTCCATACCCCGTTTAAAACCAATGTCACATGTTTTGTAATAGATAACATAAGCGGAATTCTTCCCGGATTTCCTGTTAATGCTAGCAAATTAAATATTCCAAATAACATTACTTTGGCAGATGCGTCATTTTCAGAGCCGGGACATATTGACATTCTTATCGGCGCGGAGCTCTTTTTCGATTTACTCTGTATTGGTCAAATTAAGTTGGGACCCGGTCTCCCTCTGCTACAAAAGACACTACTAGACTACATTAAACATACAATGCGAAAGTTCCAATACTTATTGTAATTTTTCAAAAAATGTCGACATTCAGGACCAACTTTTGAAGTTCTGGGAGTTGGAGGAGTGCGGCAAATCTGTTTGTTTTTCGAAAGAAGAGGAATTATGTGAACAACATTTCAAAGAAAATACGATACGCGATAAAAACGGCCGATTTGTTGTCACAATCCCACTTAAAGATTCATTACAAAAATTAGGCGACTCAAGACAACAAGCCGAAAAACGTTTTATAGGCTTGGAAAGAAAATTATCCCGAAATGCGGAATTTAAGCGCGAATATGACAAATTTATAAATGAATACGAACAACTAGGTCACATGAAAAGGGTGTCTGATTTTGACTCTAATGACATTTGTTATTACATGCCTCATCATGGTGTCTGGCGTGAAGACAGTACTACAAACCCGTCTCCGTGTAGTATTTGACTGTAGTGCAACCACGTTAACCGTCATTTCTTTTAATGACTTGCAGATGGTCGGTCCGACCATTCAGAATGATTTGGTGTCAATTCTTTTGCGTTTCAGGATTCATGCGTTTGTTGTATCTGCGGACATTGCTAAAATGTACCGCCAGGTCCTGGTAAATGTCAATCAACGACCTCTGCAACGAATTTTGTGGCGATATGATTCTACTAAACCTATTGACGTATAGGAACTTCAGACGGTAACATACGGCACAAGCAGTGCTCCGTTCCTTGCGATTCGAAGTTTAACACAACTCGGAATTGACTGTGAAAACGAATGTCCGAAAGTTTCTCAAATCATCAAAAACGATTTTTATGTTGATGATGTGCTCTTTGGAGCTGATTCCATTCAAGAGGCATCTCAATTAGGTGTTTCTTTATTTAACGTCTTACATCAAGCTGGTTTCGAATTGAGGAAATGGCATTCTAACTCAATTGACATAATCGAAAATATAACTTCGACAAAATTATCTTCCCAAACAGAGGCATTAGAATCAATAGATATATGTCCTACTGAAACTGCAAAAACCCTTGGTTTGAAATGGTTGTGTCATGACGACAAGTTAATATATAAAATTGGGTTAACTTTCAAGGAGCGTCGAGTTTCCAAACGTATTATTCTATCTGGAATAAGTCAGATATTTGACCCGCTAGGTCTTGTAAGTCCTTGCGTAATTCTAGTTAAAGTTTTAATGCAGAAACTTTGTCTAGAAAAGCTTTCTTGGGATGAATCGGTTCCTTTGTCCATTCACTCCACCTGGCTTAAATTCAGAGATGAAATTTCCTTTTTAAATTCGATTAACATTCCTAGACATGTTGTTTGTTGTCATCCAATTTCCATAGAGCTACATTGTTTTAGTGATGCCAGTGAAAACGCGTATGGAGCGTGTATCTATGTTCGCTCGATTGATTCGGACAACAAACCTCACGTTTATTTAATTTGTTCAAAAACGAGTCTGTTTTGAGGTTGTTTCTCGAGGTTGTTTCTGTCCCTAGATTGGAAATTTGCGGAGCGGTTTTATCAGCTCGACTATCAAAAAAGGTGGAAACATCACTTAATTGTAAATTAGACAACATTACATTCTGGACCGATTCCACCATTGTACTAGGTTGGCTCAAAATGATGCCAAACTCTTTAAAAACATTTGTCGCGAATAGGGTTTCTGAAATCCAGGAATTAACTAACAAACGAATTTGGAAACATGTACCTACAAAGGAAAACCCGGCGGATATCTTAAGCCGTGGTATGTGGCCGAGTGAATTAGTTCAATGCAAAAAATGGTGGTACGGCCCTGACTGGCTTTCAAATGGTTCTAATGACTGGCCGAGTTTATCACTAGACATGACAGATTTACCTGAAGTTAAATCTAAAACTTTTATTACCAGAACTGATCATCAAAATTACTTTGTTATTGACATAGAAAGATTTTCATTATTGCAACGTCTTAAAAGAGCGACAGCTTATGTGTTTAATTTCGTACATAACTGTCAACATCCTGACAACAAATTAACTGGCCCTTTGTCAGTGCAAGAAATCGATAATGCGTTCATATCTTTGTTAAAACAATCACAATTTGAAACTTACGCGAGCAAAGTCACGTTGTTGTCAGGAGGTCATATGCTGTCACCTAAAAGTAAATTATTTAAATCAGATTTTTTTAAAAAAATGGATGGTTTCGTGTCGATCTAAAGACAGATTCATACAAACACATGCAAAATGGTTGAATTTGCAAATGAAATTTTTCAAAAGAAGCAATCAAGTCAAACGAAAATCAAGCAATAAAGGTCGACCTAAAGTATCTTTTGAAGATAGCAGTGATCGTTCCAAAAGAATGAAAACTAGCAATTTGCGAAATACATCTAGTGCAGTAGAACTCGCCTATGCAACGCAAATGAATTTTCGTGCGAAGGAAACAATCAAGCTGCAAAAATACTCAAAGACATTACCAATACACCATCAAAAGCTCACGAGTATTGCAACGCCTTAAAAAATCAAACAACAACTTATACTAAATTGAGTGCTGATGAGGCACTTTCTCTTCTAATAGAAGCAAAGTTAAGCAAGAGTCAATACAAGTTAATCAGGCGTCAAGTCAAAGAAAAAAAGTGGTCATATTTATCCTTCCTATGATGAAATCCTTAAAGCAAAGAAGCGATGTTACCCTAACTCAATAATTGTCTCTTCGGATACTGTAGCCGAAGTTCCAATCCAGTCAATGCTGAATCATACTTGCGAAAGATTGCTTCAGTTACAAGAAGAAGTTATTGATAGTTTAAACTCCTGCTCAAACGTAAATTTAGTTTTAATATGTAAATGGGGCCTAGACGGTTCTTCAGGTCAATCGGAGTACAAACAAAAATTTGACAAAACCGGTAGTTCTGACTCTAGTATAGTATTGACATCATTAGTACCCATAAGGCTTATATATCGTACAGATATATAAGCGAGGTAGCACAAGAGGCACGCAACAAGGATATCAAGAAGTATAGAGCGGATTTTTCCAGAAAAACATCCAGAAAAGATAACATACGAGATATAATAAATCGCCTTCTGGTTTCGTCAGATCTTTGCATCTCGAGTTTACGTAAACTACCTATTAAAAAATTAAAATGTTTCCTTCCTGAAACTTTTGAGTCATTAGATACTCCAAAAGTAAATAATTCCACGGAAAACTAAGTTTTTAGAGTTAAGTAGTTCTGATGAAGAATAAAAATATCATTAGGTATTTTTTTTAATTAAAAAGATGTTTTTGATATTTTTTAATGAATTATGCACGATATATAAGACCTTAAAATGAAATCATTAGACACATTGAACCGAATATTACCATTCAGCACTTTACTTTAACTAACAACTATTTATCTTTATGAAATACTCTGTATATTATATTGTGTGACTATTAATTTCTTTAAAACCTGCTTAAAAAAATTCCATTGTGTCATTTATTAAAAAAATTCCTTAACTGTATTTGACTCTTTTTAATTATTGCCTAGATTTTTTAAAAATCGACCACTGTGCGGCGGCGTAAACCAGAGCGGATATACTCGATAATGGGACCAACTTTGTCGGGCGCGCATTCTGAATTGCAAGACATTTCCAAAATTTCTTAAAAATACTTCTAAATCAATCAATTATTATTATTATCACTGCACTGGTGAAACAATTGAATGGAGATTCAATTCCTGTAAATTCCACCTCACTTTGGAGGTTTATGGGAAGCGGGGGGTCAAATAGTGTAAGTTTCACTTGAAACGTGTTCTCGGAAATAATAGTTTAACATTCGAAGAAATGTACACCGTTTTTTGCGCACATTGAAGCAATTTTAAACTCCCGACCGATCTCGCCAATCTCAACCGATCCTAATGACATATCTCCTTTAACTCCTTCCCATTTTCTAATTGGGATAGCATGATGACGATACCTGAACCTGATATGACCGAAATACCAACTGGACGACTATCTCGTTACCAACTACTGGAACAGATTCTTCAAAATTTCTGGACCCGAATGGTCTAAAGAATATATCTCGGATATGCTGTCACCTAAAAGTAAATTATTATTATTAATTATTAACTTAGTAGAAGACAAGTTTCATTTTTGTTTTAAAATGGATCCTAATTGTAGGGGTAAGTAGTAAGTTTTTCACATAAAAATGTTTGATCAAAACTTTACTTTTAAATATTAATATACTCAAAATGGAAATGCGTTTTTACGTCACTGTTAAGAGACACAATTTTGAATGTTTTTTTTTATGTTCCGCCCAAAATCCCACGGGTTTGTTTAGTGTTTTGTTGAAGAAACTTACTTAATAAACTGATGCTAAACAGAAACCTTGCTCATATTTGCACATAAGTCTAAAATGGGGGGTTAATTTTTTACTGACGTTTCAAAAGTTCAAAATGCTATACTTACCTATATTTTGTTCTGCTTACAGATGTGGACGAAAACTTTTTTATTATTAGTTACCAGGACCTTTTTGACATGGTTCAGAGTTTTTCCGATAAAAGTATTAATAGTAGATTCACTACTTTAGAAAATAAAATTTTAGATCTGACGAAAAATGAGCAACTCAGCCAGAACGAAAAAAGAAATGTATCAAGATTTAAATCAGATTTTTTTAAAAAATGGATGGTTTCGTGTCGATCTAAAGACAGATTCATACAAACACATGCAAAATGGTTGAATTTGCAAATGAAATTTTTCAAAAGAAGCAATCAAGTCAAACGAAAATCAAGCAATAAAGGTCGACCTAAAGTATCTTTTGAAGATAGCAGTGATCGTTCCAAAAGAATGAAAACTAGCAATTTGCGAAATACATCTAGTGCAGTAGAACTCGCCTATGCAACGCAAATGAATTTTCGTGCCGAAGGAAACAATCAAGCTGCAAAAATACTCAAAGACATTACCAATACACCATCAAAAGCTCACGAGTATTGCAACGCCTTAAAAAATCAAACAACAACTTATACTAAATTGAGTGCTGATGAGGCACTTTCTCTTCTAATAGAAGCAAAGTTAAGCAAGAGTCAATACAAGTTAATCAGGCGTCAAGTCAAAGAAAAAAAGTGTCATATTTATCCTTCCTATGATGAAATCCTTAAAGCAAAGAAGCGATGTTACCCTAACTCAATAATTGTCTCTTGGCGTACAGATTATATAAGCGAGGTAGCACAAGAGGCACGCAACAAGGATATCAAGAAGTATAGAGCGGATTTTTCCAGAACAACATCCAGAAAAGATAAACTTACGAGATATAATAAATCGCCTTCTGGATTCGTCAGATCTTTGCATCTCGAGTTTACGTAAACTACCTATTAAAAAATTAAAATGTTTCCTTCCTGAAACTTTTGAGTTATTAGATACTCCAAAAGTAAATAATTCCACGGAAACTAAGTTTTTAGAGTTAAGTAGTTCTGATGAAGAATAAAAATATCATTAGGTATTTTTTTTAATTAAAAAGATGTTTTTGATATTTTTAATGAATTATGTACGATATATAAGACCTTAAAATGAAATCATTAGACACATTGAACCGAATATTACCATTCAGCACTTTACTTTAACTAACAACTATTTTTCTTTATATGTATATCTGTATATTATATTGTGCTTTAAAAACCTGCTTAAAAAATTCCATTGTTATTTATTAAAAATTCCTTAACTGTATTTGACTCTTTTAATTATTGCCTAGATTTTTTAAAAATCGACCACTGTGCGGCGGCGTAAACCAGAGCGGATATACTCCGATAATGGAACCAACTTTGTGGGCGCGCATTCTGAATTGCAAGACATTTCCAAATTTCTTAAAAATACTTCTAATCAATCAATTATTATGGATCACTGCACTGGTGAAACAATTGAATGGAGATTCATTCCTGTAAATTCACCTCACTTTGGAGGTTTATGGGAAGCGGGGGTCAAATCGTGTAAGTTTCACTTGAAACGTGTTCTCGGAAATAATAGTTTAACATTCGAAGAAATGTACACCGTTTTTGCGCACATTGCAGCAATTTTAACCTCCCGACCGATCTCGCCAATCTCAACCGATCCTAATGACATATCTCCTTTAACTCCTGCCCATTTTCTAATTGGGACAAGCATGATGACGATACCTGAACCTGATATGACCGAAATACCAACTGGACGACTATCTCGTTACCAACTGGAACAGATTCGTCAAAATTTCTGGACCCGATGGTGTAAAGAATATATCTCGGAGCTCCAGCAACGATTCAAATGGAAGAGTACCAGTGTCAATGTAAAAGAGGGAGATTTAGTATTGATCAAAGAAGACCATCTTCCGCCATTACTGTGGAAACTTGGGAGAATCGTTACTTTGCATCCTGGAAAAGATGGGATATCATCATCCAGAGGGTGTGTCTACTGCCGAATGAAACTTCTAGTCAGTTGAAAGCTGCTTCTTTCAAGGGTCTTGAATGAAATGTCCGCGCAACCGCGCAACGAATTGGCAACACCGCAAGATCGATCCCCATCGACCTCGACTTCGACAGAGAGAGAGGCGGACGAGACGAAATTAACCCGTACACGAAGCGAGACGTTACCCGACACATTTACGTCTTTTTTATATTTACTTGTGTGATTTACTTTTTTGAAGTAAATAAGGTTCAACAAAAACAAATGCGTACTTTCTCTACAGTAATACTTAACTGTTTTTATAAGTTTCATAACAAATAAGAGTTTTAATAAATAAAATGTCCTCAACGTATATGTACCTATATGAATTTTCCACTTAGACATATTCTAGATTCTTCGATATAAATAGGAGCTGAGCAGACACAAAAAGTTAAATTTGCTGTAGGATGTTAATCAGTTGGAAAATAAATTGTACGTTAGATAGATATTAATGACTGATTGCTGGTCCTTGTTCACTCCCAAAGTCAACTTCTGCACAGTTAATCAGTTCGCCATGCGTAGACTGACATTGAAAGGAATTACAGTATTTCTAATACTTCAGCATTTAGTTGGAAATTAAATGAAAATTATTCGGCCAGATATTGTGGATAGAACAATGCTGCATATCGCATAACAGCAAATCGGAATCGCAAATAAAACTTCACACCACCCGCGCCCCAATCATTAGTTTATTATTAAAATAAAAAAAAATCCAAGATTGACCTGGATGACTTTTTTTGCTTCTCGCTTCACCGGGAGAATATCTGAAACAAAAAAAAATATTACCACGATAATATAAGAAATGTCAATGTGTTTTAACTTTTAACTCGGTTTTAACTAATATTAGCTGAAGCTTGATTTTATATTGTAGCATAAAATCAGTATAAAAATTCATTATACATTGAATGGTAATCTAGCACACAGATGGTCTATTTCTGACCATAAACAAGTTTAGAAACGTATGAAAATTATACGCAAAGTTGCGAAGAAGGTATTTACCATACACATCTGTACGCATATTTTCGTATGCGTAACTTAACGTGTAATGTAAGAAATTTACTGACTTTAAAAAAATTTATTTTATGCAAAACACGTATTTGTTAACGCACGAGAAAACCCACCAGTTAAAAACAGCGCACGGGAAATGGGCACTTTCCAGCGTCCTCACGGAAAAGGTACATTTTTTTAAAACAAATCAACCAAAAAATAGATTCAGACTAGTAAGAATAATGAAAAAAACCTTTCCTACTCAGGTGCGGTAAATGCACTTTTATTTTCAACCAGGTATGTAATAACGTTATTTCTTATGTGTATACCAGGTGGAAAGATGAAAATGACCGGCTTTTACTTTCCACCCGGGTGAATAGTGAGTCCTTTTCACCCGGGTAAATGGAAATATGCGTTTTGTCATATCTGGGCTTACTTTTTATAGTTAAGAGACTGTGCCGCCAACTCTGCAACAGCTCGCAGCTCAGGTGATGATGAGTAACATCTGCGCCTTCAGAAATCTCCATATTAAAAGCACTTTAAGAAACGTTTCAGCTCAAAATATTAAAAACGGAATAGCACAATAATGACGTTGTCAAGATTGTAAACAAGTCGTTTATTATGGTTGAAGGCATAACTACTCGTGCACCTATACTACCTTTTTGTAAAGACTATTAACAATCAATATTTCCGCTGAATGATTTATTAACAGATTTGGATAAATGGTTGAAAATAAAATAGTATTCAAACCACGGTAGAAAGTTTAATTTCTGTCTTGAGATAAAGTTCACCTCGAGTTCGTCTCGGCGAACTACCTAATATCTCGACAGAAATCAAACACTTTTTACCTGAGTATGTAATATACTATTACACACTTATTTGAGTGCGGGAAAGAGTACTTTTCCATCTACAATCTAAAATACAGGACACCTGCTAGGCCTTACAGACTAGTTGTCGTTTCAATAACGACAACATGCTTTGACAGATATTTGTCAAATACAAAACTCGTTAAAACTTAGCACAAACAGGGGTCCGTATTCAGATTAGTATGGATTACGATTTTATACGCACTTTAAGGAAAAACTGTTATTAAGTCAGAAACGGTTGAAGTTAGGTAGAGGAAGAGTACACATAGATTTGTTCTAAATTTAATGTTCTTTTTTTCACTTTTTTTAAAGGTTTTTATGAATTTTGTAAATGTACTTTACCCTTTAACCATTAACCGTATTAGCAAAGCAATATTAAAACATTAAATATCTCGAAAACGGTCAACATTTAAGATCTAAAACTAGTATACTTTTTTTAAATAGAAAACATATTAGAATAATATTTTGATGTCGTATCTCCGTTTCAGCTGCGTAAAAAAAAGTTTAAGTCCTTTTAAGCAGCTGAAATAGTTGCAGATAGCGTAGTAGTAGCAAAAGAGTAGTAGTAATGATGTAGCTCTATGTCCCATTACTTATGGTCCACCCTATACAGGATTATTCACATTATTCGACACGGAAGATTGCGACTAACCTATTCACTTTCAAAAAAGTTTTGATTCTGGGATGGACCTATTGAAGGTAGGTTTTAAAAATATTTTCAAGATGTACCGGTTGTCCCAAATGCAGAAAAAGTATCAAAGTCATGTTTTTCCAAATGGAACACCTAGTATATTACTTTATTTTCAGAATCTACGTTGACAATAAAAATTAATTGAAGTTCATTGATGTTTGATAGGTCTATACTTTACAGTTCCTCAGATATTCCTGAATTTGTAAACATGTAGAACAAATATTAACATTTAAACATTCAACCTTCCTTTGAGATTTATTGACCAACATTGGTTTGGGCGCTGATAACAGATTAAGTTTTATCATCCAAAAGTAATAAATTGTCTAGCTCATATAGGGGGTCTCAAAAAATTTAATCAAAAAGAAATTTTGAAGTAGTATAAACTTGTCAAAATTAAATTAAACCCCACCAATTTTATGGTTACAAGTTACAATATATGCAAAATTTAATTACCTATCGAAAATTATCATTAAATTACAATTATCATTCATACCGCTAATTGTTAACGTTTTCTTGGAAAATCGACATTTCTTAAACTAGAGCTGACTTTGACTGATTTTTGCAATCGTTCAAAGATCACTTGGTATCTTTTCCAATTACATATCTATCGTTCTAATCTGAGTAAAGCTTAGAATAAAATAGTGGCTTAATACTTTGTAAATTTGCTAAACAAGTTACAAAAATAATTCATAAAAAATTTTTAAAACGGCGACAATTCGACTACAAACAGAAACATACCTACTCCGTTTTTGAGTCCTTCAGCAACATTATCAAGTATCTTAATGGATATACTCCTAAAAATTTCGCTAATTCGCTAATCTGTGGTCATTTCTCAAGGGTATCAAAAATCACTCAAAATCGGTGCGAGTTCGAGAAATGTTGACTTTCCAAGAAAACACGAACAGTTAGCCATAGGAGACCTCAATAATTTTCGATAGATAATTAAATTTTGCATCTACTTTAACCATAAAATAGGTGGTGTTCAATTTGATTTTGACAAGTTGTTAAAGTTTAAAGGTTGCAATTATTGGGAGAAAAATTTTGAGACATCCTGTATGAGCTAGACAATTTCTCACCCATGGATCCTAAAACTTGATCATTGAGCAGTTCCCAAGCCAATTTTGATTGATAAAACAAACATAGGGTTGAGTGATTAAACATTAAAATTTGTTATAAATTTTTACAAAGCAACGAATATCTGAGAAACTGTAAAGTTTAGACGTACCAAACCTCAATGTCATTACCTTTTATTTTCAACATGGATTCTGAAAATCAAATAAAATACTAAGTATTCCATTTGAAAAAATATAACTATGATACTTTTTCTGCATTTGGGACAACCGGTAAATCTTGAAAATATTTTTAAAAGATCCATCCCAGAATTAAAAGTTTGTTGAAAGTGAATACTTTAGTCACAATTTTCCGTGTCGAATATCGTGAATAACCCTGTATAATTTATAAAAAAACAAATGTTTTAATTTTGTATGTCATTAACCACAACAATTTAAAATGTTTATTGTTCAATTGAATTGTTAAAGACAATTTTCAGATTATAGTTTAGTTAAGATAACAAAAAATGCAGGTAAAAGTTAAAAAATATAAATAAATCGCAGACATTTAAATTAGGTAGGTATATGACACATTTCACAAAAGTTGAATTGTAAAAGCTATCAGAAAAATAAGGAATACACAGACTGTTCCATTTACAAAAGTCGAAATTACTTAAGATGAATCAGTCAACACGGTGTTCCATAATAAATGCGTTATACAAGAGGTTTCACGATAAATGCGTCATATTTTAGGGTTTGATTAAACGTCAAAAGATAACTTTAATTTGCTATATAAACCATGGTTCAAAGATGTTTCGTTATGTAGATACAGGGTGTTAAGTTTGGGAAAAAAATCTAAATTTATTTATTTCATCAAAACAATAAGAGATATTTTCATAAAACTTTTTAGGTGTCAACGATAAACTTGGTTTTGCCATTAAAAAATATATTTTTTATATTTGCCAGTGGCGTCTAATCGAACAAGTTATTGACCATTTTTGCAAAAAAAAAAATGTACGCCACTGTTTTTCCATAAAATGCAAATCAGTTCTGAATTCCTTATTCAATTTAACACAGAAAAGGCATCCAGTAACTTTTTGGTACGTCATCTCGTTTTTGAATAAAAAATCATGCAAAAGTACCATTAAAATTAATATTAAATCTTCGAATTTCGTCTCTATTCAATTTTAAAATTTTGATTTATTCAGTTTTTTAATGAAAAAATAGGAAGATACTGCTTGTTCCTATCGAATATTTTTTTTTTTTAAAGACTAAATTAATAAAAATTTAGATATTGATTAATAAACAGTCGACGATTTAGTATTGATTTTATGGGTAAATTTTTAATAGAAAAATAGAAAAAGAGTGGTGTACATATTTTTTTGCGAAAACATTCAGGAACGTGTTTGATTGAACGCTACTGGCAAAATTAAAAAATGTGTTTTTTATTGCAACACGTGCCTTATCGTGGACAGTTGACACCTACAAAGTTTAATAAAAATATCTGAGACCGGTTTGAAGAAATAGATCCAAACTTTAACACCCTGCATCTCCATAACGGAACATCTTTGGCCCATGGTTTAGCAAACTAGGGTAATTTTTTACTTTTAATCAAACCATAAAATATGACACATTTATCGTGAAACCCTGTATTTTAGGGTTTGATTAAACGTCAAAAAAAAACCTAGTTTTCTATATAAATCATGATACAAAAATTTTTCGTTATGGAGGTACAGGGTCTTAAAGTTTTGATAAAAAAAATTTCAATTTATTTATAATTCTCAAATCGGCTGCAGCAATTTTCATAAAACTTTATATTCAACAAAAATATTCACCAACTCGTTCAATTGGATACCACTGGCAAAATTGAAAAATGTCTTTTTTATTGCAAAGCGTGCTCTATTGTTGACACCTACAAAGTTAGTTATGAACATAGGAATCTGCAGCCCTTTTCGTCCCGTACCGGGTGACCCAATAAGACTGTTCCTCGACCATATCTTGGGAACCGTTCGTCGTATGACTTAGGGGTAAAAATTTTTTTAGGTTAATCGGCCCTGACGAATCGCTGGAGAATATTTTAAAGTTCTAAAAATGACCACCAGAGGCCGTAACTGCCAGCTTAAATTTTTAAATAGCATTTTTTATAAATTTTACACAATAAACTAGAATTTTTTTTCCACATTTTTAAAGCGAACCAATTTATCTATTATTTTCGTAAAACACAAATTTCTGTTATTTCAAAAACAAAGATGGCATGGGGTGTTCAATTGTTTTTTCAATAACCTGCTTTAACTTCTTAACAGTTTGACCAATTTCAATAAGAATCAACCAAAATATAGTTAATTTAGTTGAATATTTCTCCGCCAGGGGGCTAGTTTTTCTCAAATTCCAAAAAAGATAAAAAAATAAATGGTATGACCTTTTTCTTTATGAAAAAGTAGCCAAAGAACATCCAAATAGGTCAGTGAAAACCGTTTTTCAAATTCTGGTTCCTAACCTGAAATATTGAGCAAATTAGATTAATGGGTCTTTGAAGGCCAAGGATAGCGCGGTAAATTTCATAAAACTATTATAAATGTAGCTACATAATGAATAAAATGTTATAGAAGCAATTGTGAGTCTAAATAGAATTCATTTAGGCATTATTTAAAAATACCATATATCATCAGAACATTCATGTTGCTCCAAAGGGACTAAACGTTATACCTTAAGTTAAACCTTCTTTTTAAGTTATACCTTATACTTTTTAATTTACAAACATATTATATATTTTTTGGCAGAAATTGATTCCAAAAATCACACAAAAACAGGAGGACATTACAATGCAATAGACAAATTTCGTTTCGAGAGGAACATTAAAGTGACTTAATAAGTTCAGGATGCATTTACTCCGATATATGGTATTTTTAAATAATGCCTAAATGAATTCTATTTAGACTCACAATTGCTTCTATAACATTTTATTCATTATGTAGCTAAATTTTTAATAGTTTTATGAAATTGAGAAAACTTAATTTGACTTGAATGAAAATTTAGTTTTAGTTTAGTAATTTTAATTCGCAGGTCTACATAGTCGTAATTAAAAACTTAATTTTTGTCCATAACAACACGTAGTAAACAAAGTAGTCCAGGTTACTTTACTCTGGGTTGATATCGAGGGGTAGACCGCCGATAATTTTTTGTACACCAAAATGCCTTTTTGCATACGAAATACCTTGAAATGCCTTTAAAATACCTCACAATGCTTCGATTATACCTCATAGTGATAATGCCTTAAAAAAACTGCCTAAAATGCCTCTAACTGCTTTGAAATACATCAAAATGCCTTTAAATTATTTAAACTGCCTTAGGATACCTTAAAATGTTTACACATTTGTTGCTTTCTTAAATACAGACATAGAAACAGTTGAAGTAATTTAAATTTAGACAGTAATAAAATTGTAAGAACTATAGGTCACATGACTTGATAATTCAATTTTTGAGCTTGCAACATTGTAAAGGCTAGTTGACATTGTCAAAAACAGTCACGTGAAGTTCAAAACGCAGTCTAAACTTTGAAAAATGGTAAATTAAATTTAAAAGGTTGTTAAAACTTAACTTGCAAAATACACGTTACGTGACGTTGAAAATGCAATTCTGCATGTTCTTGCAACACTGTAAAGGTCAGTTGACATCTGTCAAAATTAGTCACATGACCTTTAAAATGTGGTTTAAAATTAAAAACTTTGGCAAATTACATTTAGACTATTTTAGACAGTTGTAAAAGCTGAAATTGCAAGAGACATCACGTGACTTTGATTATGTCATTTTAGAGCTTGCAACACTGTCCAAGCCAACTGACACCTGTCAAAAACAGACACATAACTTTAAAATGTAATTTAAATGTTGATCATTTGGTAAATTAAATTTAGATATTTGTAAAAGCTGAAATTGTAAAATACACGTTGTGCGACGTTAATAATACAATTTTGAGCCTGCAACACTGTAAAAGCCAGTTGGCACCTGTTAAAAACAGTCACGTGACCTTAAAAATGTAGTTTAAATGTTGAAAAATTGGTACATTTTTATAATAAATTGTAATGAATATTGTTTCAACTCAATATCATGTAACAAAGATTTTACCATAATAATTACTTGTGCCTATGCTGTTATGTTCAATTTTCAGTCAATTTTGTTATATTAATAAGCTACATTTTGAAATATACAGACAATGCCCCACAATACTCTCAAATGCTTTAATGATGATTATTGTGTTAAAGGAAAAACCATATTGAAAACTGCATTGCTTTTTATTTTTATTTTATTTTTTATGTTACTATCATTAAAATCAGTTAACTCACCTTAAAACTTCCTTTTTTAATCCACTGTTGTAATGTAGATAGTTTAAAATATTGCACAGGATTTTATTCTTCTCCAACTTGACTTAATAATAATAATAATAATAATTCATTTATTTCATCAATTAAGCATGAACACTCAGAACATACAACTGTTGAAAACGTCAAAAAAATAATTAAAAATACAATACATAAGACGGGCATACAATATTTTATAAAAATTCTTGAATTGAATAGTATGCCCTACCAGTCAAAAAGCGCTTTATACTAGATTTAAAACTATATAAATTAGGCGAGGCTCTAATGGAGTCCGAAAGGATATTGTAGAATTTGCAAGCGTTGAAGAAAATATTTTTTTGGTAGAGAGCAGTACGATGTGAACCGGGCACCAACAAATTTCTGCCACGAGTGTTGTGCTCATGGGATCCGCGATATGCCTCAAACCTTGTTTTATTTTTATAAACAAAAACACAGGCCTCATAAATGTAGATACTAGCTAAGGGAAGAATTTTATGTTGTTTGAAGATTTCTCTACAAGACTGACGTGGGCCTAAGCCCATGAGTATTCTGATGGCATACTTTTGTAACAAAAATACTCGTTGCACATGAGCACAAAGTCCCCAATTTAAAATTCCATAACGCAAATGGGAATGGAAGTTTGCAAAGTATAAAGTTTTAAGCACTTCCAGTCCAAAATGATTGGTCATAAATTTAAGTGCAAAACAGGTCTGTCGCAGTCTCGAACACAGGCCACTTATATGATCGTACCATAACAGCCTGCTGTCGAAAGTAACTCCTAACATCTTTGAGGTAGAAATAGACTTTAAAGCATTTTCGGAATCTGCAAAAATTGTAATTTTGTCTGATACAGTCTTATTGGAAAAAAGAACAAAGTTGGTTTTATCTAAGTTTAAATTTAAATGATTCTTCATTGACCACATTAAAATTTTATGTATATAATTTCAGTTTTATTAATTAATTCTGGGGAATTTTTATCAACAATTAGAACGTTGGTATCATCGGCGTATGATGTGACTGATACGCCGTGAGCGCTTCGCTCAATAAAGTTAAACAAATCGTTTGCAAAAATTAAAAAAAGAAATGGACCAATGACTGACCCCTGCGGCACACCCATACTCAAGTACGTATGTTTACTTTTTTTATTATTAATATTTACATACTGACATCTATGACCGAGATACGAAGAAATTAAGTTGTGACAGTTACCACGAAAACCGTACCTATGCAACTTGGCAAGTAAAATACTGTGGTCAATGACATCAAAAGCACGTGAGAAATCAACGAACAAACCAACCACAGACAATCCTCTGTCTAAAGCATCAATCATCTTAATCTGAAACTCACACAACGCAGTTTCAGTGCTTTTTGATAATGTAAATCCATGTTGAGAGGCACTGAGCATTTTATTACTTTGCAAGAATTGCAACATCTGATTGCGCAGATGCAGTTCAAAAATTTTAGATATACTTGACAGGAGGCTAATTGCTCTGTAGTTTGACACATTATTACGGTCTCCCTTTTTGTAGAGTGGGATGACAACTGCAAGTTTTAGGGCTTCCGGAAATATTTCCTCGGAAAATGACAAATTTATTAAGTAAGCTATAACCTCACACAAATAGTCTTTACAGTTTTTAATTAATTTATTGGAGACTCCATCAAAACCCGCCGAATTAGAATTCCTCAAGGTATTTACAAGAGATAAGACATCAAACTTACAAACAGGAGACAAAAAACACGTATTGCGACAAAAACTCGTATTGCTATCCAGAAACATATAGTCAATATCACCACGATTAGATGGTGCTGATGAAAAATGATCATTAAACATGTCTGCCAAACATTCATCCGACAGTTTAACTCCATCGTCAAAAATCTCTATATTCTTACCTGAAACCTTTTTTTGAACATCATTTATAAAACGCCACATTGATTTAGTTTTATTGTCAGAACTGAAAATTTTTTTGTCATAGTAATTCTGCACATGAATTTTCAACTTATCTCTATACAATTTATTACATTCGTTAAGAGCCTGCTTATATTTTACATCAACTTTACTTAGATCATGATACATCGTAACTCTGTCCCTCAGCAGCCTCAATTCCGACGAAAGGACCACTGAAGACCTGCTAGGCCCCTTTGAAATCGAAACACGCTGTTTGCTTAATGGAAAGCTTTCTTCGAAAGTAGTACACACGATTCTCAAAAAGGCATTACAAGCCTCATTCGGACAGTCCTGCGCATAAACGCAATCCCAGTTCTGCAAACTTATGCAATTTACAAATGTATCTATATTATTTTTACAAAAATTGCGTTTTATGACATACTTATTATTATCAAGCCCTTTAGAAGACACCAAAGACTCCACCACGTTTACCCTAACCAATTGAGCAAAATGATCGCTCAGTTTTAAGTCTATCACAGCGGATGAATAAGAGAGCGCAGCACTAACCAGAATATTATCAATGCAAGTTGATGAGCATCCCGCTACCCTAGTGGGTTCGGTGATAGTAGAAACCAAACTATAAGTACACAAAAGGTCGTGAAAAAGTGACAGATTAAAGCTAGGGGCAATAAAGTTCAAATTAAAGTCTCCCGCAATTATAAGTGAAAAAGAGTTTTTAACAGACTTATTCAGAACACAGTCCAATAACTGCAAAAAGCGAAAAAAATTGCCGCCAGGAGGCCTGTAAACTACTATCAATATTAATTTCAATTCATCTAGAGCTAAAGCAGCACACTCAAATGTTGTACCCTCTTCACAGAATTCCCCAACCTCCAGACAACTAACAGAATACTTACATTTGTCATTCACGTAAATAGCAACCCCACCATGTTTCATGTTTTTTCTACAAAAGCTATTATGAAAGGTAAAGTCGCGAAGCTTTATAGCGCCGATGGAGTCATCACTAAGCCAATGCTCAGACAATAGCAAAAAGTCACATTCCCGTTGCATCGCAAAATCTAACTAACTCAAATACTTTATTAGAGAGACATTGAATGTTCTGGTGCGTAATTATTATTTGGCTATGCTCTCTTCTATCGGCATACTCATACGTCGGCGCGGTAACAGAAAATTTAAATTACTAACATTTGTAGAATTATTAACACCACGAGAAAGGTTTTGTGTCGAATTGGAAAAGGACACATTATTTATCAAATCTACGTCCAGGGTACTAAAATTGGCATCAGCCGAAACACCCTTATCTACATCTAAATTATTCGCGGTGAGGGCACCATCGATTAACGGTATTTGGATCAAGTTACCACTAGCATTTGGCTCCAAAAACTGCATGTCTATCACAGATTTTAAAATTATTTTCTTAGCAGCATAACTTAAAACTGGACTATAATTTTTAAAATTTGCATTCCTTAAAATTTTGTTAGTCTCAACATAGTTGACATGCATAAAAGACCGAGAAAGTCTTACTAAATTACAGTTAAAATCGAACATAAAACTATTCAAAATTGTCCTACCTTGGCAGTATGTTGTACCCAGGAGAGTTACATTTGTATGATATAAATCGGTTAAAAGTTTCGTAACCTTATTTAAATCTATTTTCTTGCCTTTTAAAACATCGCTAGTACCCGCAAAAATAAATATGTGATCGTCAGAAGTAAAATCCCTGCAAGCCTTCGGAATTACGTCCCGCACTTCATCGAAAAAAGCATTTGGTTTAAAAAAAGAGGTCACCAAGATATTCTCTGCATTGTGACGATTTAGAATGGCCCTGCTGAGAGAGACGCACTGGTCTCCATTAGCATCTCCGGCAAAAAAAATCCGCTTCTGACTGATTTGCTTTGGGTTCGGACACAGATCTGGATTGACTGTATTTCCGCCACTAACAATCTCCGCCAGATCCTCTTCAGAAGACAATTGAGTATGTACGGAGTCTCCCATAACTTGAGGAATTGCACCCGAAAAGGGCGCTTTGTTACGATTCTCCCTACGCAGTTTCGTTTTAGTAATAGTCCCATTAAAAAATATATTTTTTATATTTGCCAGTGGCGTCTAATCGAACAAGTTATTGACCATTTTTGCAAAAAAAAAAATGTACGCCACTGTTTTTCCATAAAATGCAAATCAGTTCTGAATTCCTTATTCAATTTAACACAGAAAAGGCATCCAGTAACTTTTTGGTACGTCATCTCGTTTTTGAATAAAAAATCATGCAAAAGTACCATTAAAATTAATATTAAATCTTCGAATTTCGTCTCTATTCAATTTTAAAATTTTGATTTATTCAGTTTTTTAATGAAAAAATAGGAAGATACTGCTTGTTCCTATCGAATATTTTTTTTTTTTAAAGACTAAATTAATAAAAATTTAGATATTGATTAATAAACAGTCGACGATTTAGTATTGATTTTATGGGTAAATTTTTAATAGAAAAATAGAAAAAGAGTGGTGTACATATTTTTTTGCGAAAACATTCAGGAACGTGTTTGATTGAACGCTACTGGCAAAATTAAAAAATGTGTTTTTTATTGCAACTCGTGCCTTATCGTGGACAGTTGACACCTACAAAGTTTAATAAAAATATCTGAGACCGGTTTGAAGAAATAGATCCAAACTTTAACACCCTGCATCTCCATAACGGAACATCTTTGGCCCATGGTTTAGCAAACTAGGGTAATTTTTTACTTTTAATCAAACCATAAAATATGACACATTTATCGTGAAACCCTGTATTTTAGGGTTTGATTAAACGTCAAAAAAAAACCTAGTTTTCTATATAAATCATGATACAAAAATTTTTCGTTATGGAGGTACAGGGTCTTAAAGTTTTGATAAAAAAAATTTCAATTTATTTATAATTCTCAAATCGGCTGCAGCAATTTTCATAAAACTTTATATTCAACAAAAATATTCACCAACTCGTTCAATTGGATACCACTGGCAAAATTGAAAAATGTCTTTTTTATTGCAAAGCGTGCTCTATTGTTGACACCTACAAAGTTAGTTATGAACATAGGAATCTGCAGCCCTTTTCGTCCCGTACCGGGTGACCCAATAAGACTGTTCCTCGACCATATCTTGGGAACCGTTCGTCGTATGACTTAGGGGTAAAAATTTTTTTAGGTTAATCGGCCCTGACGAATCGCTGGAGAATATTTTAAAGTTCTAAAAATGACCACCAGAGGCCGTAACTGCCAGCTTAAATTTTTAAATAGCATTTTTTATAAATTTTACACAATAAACTAGAATTTTTTTTCCACATTTTTAAAGCGAACCAATTTATCTATTATTTTCGTAAAACACAAATTTCTGTTATTTCAAAAACAAAGATGGCATGGGGTGTTCAATTGTTTTTTCAATAACCTGCTTTAACTTCTTAACAGTTTGACCAATTTCAATAAGAATCAACCAAAATATAGTTAATTTAGTTGAATATTTCTCCGCCAGGGGGCTAGTTTTTCTCAAATTCCAAAAAAGATAAAAAAATAAATGGTATGACCTTTTTCTTTATGAAAAAGTAGCCAAAGAACATCCAAATAGGTCAGTGAAAACCGTTTTTCAAATTCTGGTTCCTAACCTGAAATATTGAGCAAATTAGATTAATGGATCTTTGAAGGCCAAGGATAGCGCGGTAAATTTCATAAAACTATTATAAATGTAGCTACATAATGAATAAAATGTTATAGAAGCAATTGTGAGTCTAAATAGAATTCATTTAGGCATTATTTAAAAATACCATATATCATCAGAACATTCATGTTGCTCCAAAGGGACTAAACGTTATACCTTAAGTTAAACCTTCTTTTTAAGTTATACCTTATACTTTTTAATTTACAAACATATTATATATTTTTTGGCAGAAATTGATTCCAAAAATCACACAAAAACAGGAGGACATTACAATGCAATAGACAAATTTCGTTTCGAGAGGAACATTAAAGTGACTTAATAAGTTCAGGATGCATTTACTCCGATATATGGTATTTTTAAATAATGCCTAAATGAATTCTATTTAGACTCACAATTGCTTCTATAACATTTTATTCATTATGTAGCTAAATTTTTAATAGTTTTATGAAATTGAGAAAACTTAATTTGACTTGAATGAAAATTTAGTTTTAGTTTAGTAATTTTAATTCGCAGGTCTACATAGTCGTAATTAAAAACTTAATTTTTGTCCATAACAACACGTAGTAAACAAAGTAGTCCAGGTTACTTTACTCTGGGTTGATATCGAGGGGTAGACCGCCGATAATTTTTTGTACACCAAAATGCCTTTTTGCATACGAAATACCTTGAAATGCCTTTAAAATACCTCACAATGCTTCGATTATACCTCATAGTGATAATGCCTTAAAAAAACTGCCTAAAATGCCTCTAACTGCTTTGAAATACATCAAAATGCCTTTAAATTATTTAAACTGCCTTAGGATACCTTAAAATGTTTACACATTTGTTGCTTTCTTAAATACAGACATAGAAACAGTTGAAGTAATTTAAATTTAGACAGTAATAAAATTGTAAGAACTATAGGTCACATGACTTGATAATTCAATTTTTGAGCTTGCAACATTGTAAAGGCTAGTTGACATTGTCAAAAACAGTCACGTGAAGTTCAAAACGCAGTCTAAACTTTGAAAAATGGTAAATTAAATTTAAAAGGTTGTTAAAACTTAACTTGCAAAATACACGTTACGTGACGTTGAAAATGCAATTCTGCATGTTCTTGCAACACTGTAAAGGTCAGTTGACATCTGTCAAAATTAGTCACATGACCTTTAAAATGTGGTTTAAAATTAAAAACTTTGGCAAATTACATTTAGACTATTTTAGACAGTTGTAAAAGCTGAAATTGCAAGAGACATCACGTGACTTTGATTATGTCATTTTAGAGCTTGCAACACTGTCCAAGCCAACTGACACCTGTCAAAAACAGACACATAACTTTAAAATGTAATTTAAATGTTGATCATTTGGTAAATTAAATTTAGATATTTGTAAAAGCTGAAATTGTAAAATACACGTTGTGCGACGTTAATAATACAATTTTGAGCCTGCAACACTGTAAAAGCCAGTTGGCACCTGTTAAAAACAGTCACGTGACCTTAAAAATGTAGTTTAAATGTTGAAAAATTGGTACATTTTTATAATAAATTGTAATGAATATTGTTTCAACTCAATATCATGTAACAAAGATTTTACCATAATAATTACTTGTGCCTATGCTGTTATGTTCAATTTTCAGTCAATTTTGTTATATTAATAAGCTACATTTTGAAATATACAGACAATGCCCCACAATACTCTCAAATGCTTTAATGATGATTATTGTGTTAAAGGAAAAACCATATTGAAAACTGCATTGCTTTTTATTTTTATTTTATTTTTTATGTTACTATCATTAAAATCAGTTAACTCACCTTAAAACTTTCTTTTTTAATCCACTGTTGTAATGTAGATAGTTTAAAATATTGCACAGGATTTTATTCTTCTCCAACTTGACTTAATAATAATAATAATAATAATTCATTTATTTCATCAATTAAGCATGAACACTCAGAACATACAACTGTTGAAAACGTCAAAAAAATAATTAAAAATACAATACATAAGACGGGCATACAATATTTTATAAAAATTCTTGAATTAAATAGTATGCCCTACCAGTCAAAAAGCGCTTTATACTAGATTTAAAACTATATAAATTAGGCGAGGCTCTAATGGAGTCCGAAAGGATATTGTAGAATTTGCAAGCGTTGAAGAAAATATTTTTTTGGTAGAGAGCAGTACGATGTGAACCGGGCACCAACAAATTTCTGCCACGAGTGTTGTGCTCATGGGATCCGCGATATGCCTCAAACCTTGTTTTATTTTTATAAACAAAAACACAGGCCTCATAAATGTAGATACTAGCTAAGGGAAGAATTTTATGTTGTTTGAAGATTTCTCTACAAGACTGACGTGGGCCTAAGCCCATGAGTATTCTGATGGCATACTTTTGTAACAAAAATACTCGTTGCACAAGAGCACAAAGTCCCCAATTTAAAATTCCATAACGCAAATGGGAATGGAAGTTTGCAAAGTATAAAGTTTTAAGCACTTCCAGTCCAAAATGATTGGTCATAAATTTAAGTGCAAAACAGGTCTGTCGCAGTCTCGAACACAGGCCACTTATATGATCGTACCATAACAGCCTGCTGTCGAAAGTAACTCCTAACATCTTTGAGGTAGAAATAGACTTTAAAGCATTTTCGGAATCTGCAAAAATTGTAATTTTGTCTGATACAGTCTTATTGGAAAAAAGAACAAAGTTGGTTTTATCTAAGTTTAAATTTAAATGATTCTTCATTGACCACATTAAAATTTTATGTATATAATTTCAGTTTTATTAATTAATTCTGGGGAATTTTATAATAATAATAAAGTTAAACAAATCGTTTGCAAAAATTAAAAAAAGAAATGGACCAATGACTGACCCCTGCGGCACACCCATACTCAAGTACGTATGTTTACTTTTTTTATTATTAATATTTACATACTGACATCTATGACCGAGATACGAAGAAATTAAGTTGTGACAGTTACCACGAAAACCGTACCTATGCAACTTGGCAAGTAAAATACTGTGGTCAATGACATCAAAAGCACGTGAGAAATCAACGAACAAACCAACCACAGACAATCCTCTGTCTAAAGCATCAATCATCTTAATCTGAAACTCACACAACGCAGTTTCAGTGCTTTTTGATAATGTAAATCCATGTTGAGAGGCACTGAGCATTTTATTACTTTGCAAGAATTGCAACATCTGATTGCGCAGATGCAGTTCAAAAATTTTAGATATACTTGACAGGAGGCTAATTGCTCTGTAGTTTGACACATTATTACGGTCTCCCTTTTTGTAGAGTGGGATGACAACTGCAAGTTTTAGGGCTTCCGGAAATATTTCCTCGGAAAATGACAAATTTATTAAGTAAGCTATAACCTCACACAAATAGTCTTTACAGTTTTTAATTAATTTATTGGAGACTCCATCAAAACCCGCCGAATTAGAATTCCTCAAGGTATTTACAAGAGATAAGACATCAAACTTACAAACAGGAGACAAAAAACACGTATTGCGACAAAAACTCGTATTGCTATCCAGAAACATATAGTCAATATCACCACGATTAGATGGTGCTGATGAAAAATGATCATTAAACATGTCTGCCAAACATTCATCCGACAGTTTAACTCCATCGTCAAAAATCTCTATATTCTTACCTGAAACCTTTTTTTGAACATCATTTATAAAACGCCACATTGATTTAGTTTTATTGTCAGAACTGAAAATTTTTTTGTCATAGTAATTCTGCACATGAATTTTCAACTTATCTCTATACAATTTATTACATTCGTTAAGAGCCTGCTTATATTTTACATCAACTTTACTTAGATCATGATACATCGTAACTCTGTCCCTCAGCAGCCTCAATTCCGACGAAAGGACCACTGAAGACCTGCTAGGCCCCTTTGAAATCGAAACACGCTGTTTGCTTAATGGAAAGCTTTCTTCGAAAGTAGTACACACGATTCTCAAAAAGGCATTACAAGCCTCATTCGGACAGTCCTGCGCATAAACGCAATCCCAGTTCTGCAAACTTATGCAATTTACAAATGTATCTATATTATTTTTACAAAAATTGCGTTTTATGACATACTTATTATTATCAAGCCCTTTAGAAGACACCAAAGACTCCACCACGTTTACCCTAACCAATTGAGCAAAATGATCGCTCAGTTTTAAGTCTATCACAGCGGATGAATAAGAGAGCGCAGCACTAACCAGAATATTATCAATGCAAGTTGATGAGCATCCCGCTACCCTAGTGGGTTCGGTGATAGTCGAAACCAAACTATAAGTACACAAAAGGTCGTGAAAAAGTGACAGATTAAAGCTAGGGGCAATAAAGTTCAAATTAAAGTCTCCCGCAATTATAAGTGAAAAAGAGTTTTTAACAGACTTATTCAGAACACAGTCCAATAACTGCAAAAAGCGAAAAAAATTGCCGCCAGGAGGCCTGTAAACTACTATCAATATTAATTTCAATTCATCTAGAGCTAAAGCAGCACACTCAAATGTTGTACCCTCTTCACAGAATTCCCCAACCTCCAGACAACTAACAGAATACTTACATTTGTCATTCACGTAAATAGCAACCCCACCATGTTTCATGTTTTTTCTACAAAAGCTATTATGAATGGTAAAGTCGCGAAGCTTTATAGCGCCGATGGAGTCATCACTAAGCCAATGCTCAGACAATAGCAAAAAGTCACATTCCCGTTGCATCGCAAAATCTAACTAACTCAAATACTTTATTAGAGAGACATTGAATGTTCTGGTGCGTAATTATTATTTGGCTATGCTCTCTTCTATCGGCATACTCATACGTCGGCGCGGTAACAGAAAATTTAAATTACTAACATTTGTAGAATTATTAACACCACGAGAAAGGTTTTGTGTCGAATTGGAAAAGGACACATTATTTATCAAATCTACGTCCAGGGTACTAAAATTGGCATCAGCCGAAACACCCTTATCTACATCTAAATTATTCGCGGTGAGGGCACCATCGATTAACGGTATTTGGATCAAGTTACCACTAGCATTTGGCTCCAAAAACTGCATGTCTATCACAGATTTTAAAATTATTTTCTTAGCAGCATAACTTAAAACTGGACTATAATTTTTAAAATTTGCATTCCTTAAAATTTTGTTAGTCTCAACATAGTTGACATGCATAAAAGACCGAGAAAGTCTTACTAAATTACAGTTAAAATCGAACATAAAACTATTCAAAATTGTCCTACCTTGGCAGTATGTTGTACCCAGGAGAGTTACATTTGTATGATATAAATCGGTTAAAAGTTTCGTAACCTTATTTAAATCTATTTTCTTGCCTTTTAAAACATCGCTAGTACCCGCAAAAATAAATATGTGATCGTCAGAAGTAAAATCCCTGCAAGCCTTCGGAATTACGTCCCGCACTTCATCGAAAAAAGCATTTGGTTTAAAAAAAGAGGTCACCAAGATATTCTCTGCATTGTGACGATTTAGAATGGCCCTGCTGAGAGAGACGCACTGGTCTCCATTAGCATCTCCGGCAAAAAAAATCCGCTTCTGACTGATTTGCTTTGGGTTCGGACACAGATCTGGATTGACTGTATTTCCGCCACTAACAATCTCCGCCAGATCCTCTTCAGAAGACAATTGAGTATGTACGGAGTCTCCCATAACTTGAGGAATTGCACCCGAAAAGGGCGCTTTGTTACGATTCTCCCTACGCAGTTTCGTTTTAGTAATAGTCACTCTTAAAAATTGCAATTGTTTCTCAAGTGAATGAATTCTATTTAGTAATCTAAAGCATAGCCTCCCACTTTTGGCCTTTGCCCTGTATCTCGATGATCGGTTTTGGGAGGTCAGCTCATTCACCTCTTCAACCTGTTTGTATTCGGCCGGTAAAAAACTAGAATTCAAAAAACATTTTAGTTTATTTATTAGAACTGCTTTTTTGTCTTGTTGTGATAAGCCACGGCGTTTCAGCTCGATCTTTAAATCGGCAATTTTCAATTCACTCAATCGTTTTAGAGTCATTTTTGGACTTATTATGCACTATTTCGACAAGAAAATGTTGCAGGATGTTCACTATACCATCACAAAACAACCGTCCAAAGTTATAACCAATAAAACACACTACGAAACACGAAAAACATCCCAACGGATGTTTTTCGTGTTTCGTGTCGTTTCGTGTTGACTCAGAGCAACAAAACGACGACCATGCAGCACCTGCATACACCGCATTCCTTGATTGCAGTCCCTGGGAAATGTAGTCACTTTCTTCATAAAAGTTGTGCTTTTTCAACCACATGGAAAAGTAGTGATGTATGCAGCATATACCAGTTGCAGATCTGTAAGACTAGCCTAATTAGTTACTAGAACCACCCTTAAAAAATGTTAGTACAAAAATGTGTAGTAATGATGCATCAGCAATAGCATGGTTTATTACATAGGTTAGGTATGAAATTGCCATCGTAATCTTACCTGGGCTTAGCAGCTGTTGCATCCATTATGTCTATCAAAAAACATACATTTCCTTGATATTAGTGTATAATTTTCATTAATTAAATTATTGGATTTTGTCATAAAAATATAATTTAGCAGCATGTTCTAGGTAGTCTTTTTTGACATAACAAGTGACAAGTGGGAATTTTACTTGACATTCTTGACAACACAACAGATCCAAGAGGGCGGCCCTATCAGCAAAACCTGTTGCCTTAAAGCGATACGTCGCGTGACGTCACAGTGGATGCTCGGCTGCACAGTATGAACTTAAAACCAATGGGTTATTCTTTACATTGAACAAGTGAAGTCCACCTCCACTGAGTGTGCTATTACTGTGAGTTCCCAATCAAACTACCCGTTTGAAAGGACTTTCACGTTGTGACTTGAGTATTAAAAGACTGACTGGTTGTGTCTTTGAAAAAAAAACTGTATTATCGGGGGTAATATCCCTAGTGCATTTAATTTTTCCGGAAAAATTCGTAAAGAAAATTAGAAACGAATGTGGAAAAATTGGAAACGAGTATTCCAATTTTTCCACAGGAAAAATTAGATGAACGAGGGATATTTGGTAAGATTATTTCCTGAGTTAAATAAACATTTTATTTTAATTAAAACAATAAGAACAATAATTAATAAGAACAATAACTTTCAAGCTAGAAAGGGTAACACTATTCTTTATGTTGCTGTGGGGAGTGTGAAATTTTTTCGAATTTTTTTCCGGAAAAACTGTTGACAGCTAACCCACATAGCATAAAACGGACATTCACATGTATAGTATATTCTTAGAATATTTTGAAACGAATATGAGGCACTTGATATTCTTCGAATGTACTTAGTATATTCTAAATCGCATATACATACCTTAGAATAACACGTATAGCCACAGTATATCCCAAACTCATATTCGGCGCCGGATATATTTTAATATATAGACAGTACATTCTCCAATGGATATTAAATATCTGAAGCTTAACTGTAAGATACCATGTTAATTTTCGAGTTCAAACTATAAATTGAAAGACTATAAAAAAAGCTTTTAAATTTAAATACATATATATGCAATAATTTTAGAAATGAGATTTTAACAACGTATATTATCATTCAATGTCAATGTTCCGTGAAATATTAGGAACAAGTCGTTTTGAATATAAATAAATGTAAGTACATAATTAATATTTCTGAAGGCGAACTCTCTAACGAATAGCAAGAAAATTTCTTTGCTATTATAGCAAACTCTTCTCTATCGTAAAACACGGCACTCTCTATGTTTCGATCGGCGAAGATCGGCACTTAACGTAGCTATTCGGAATGTGCAAAATAGAAAGACCAAATAAGGTCTTGCTATTTTATTGATTTTATCTCTTTTTGGGGCATGAAGTTTTACATATGTCGATCTTTCTTTTCCGTTGTCTTTTCCCTAGACGTAAAAGTGTGGTTAAAGTACCCATCTTAATAATAAATGTTGTGAGTTGTGCCCTATATAGGCTATATTGATTAATCAATAAATCAATCCGGTTTTGAGACGAAATAATACAATTTGGCACAGATTGACCACGAACGAGTGAAATCCAGCGACCAATGTAGTCCCAACAGACGTAGAATAGCTCAAAAGTATCAAATATGCAGACTAGAACATTAGCGGAATCGATCTATGCCGGTTTTGAGACGAAAGAATACAAATTGGCACAGATTGACCACGAACGAGCCAAATTCAGCGTCCAATGTGGTCCCAACAGACGTAGAATAGCTCAAAAGTAACAAATATGCAGACTAGAACATTAGCGGAATCGATCTATGCCGGTTTTGAGACGAAATAATACAATTTGGCACAGATTGACCACGAACGAGTGAAATCCAGCGACCAATGTAGTCCCAACAGACGTAGAATAGCTCAAAAGTATCAAATATGCAGACTAGAACATTAGCGGAATCGATCTATGCCGGTTTTGCGGAATCGATCTATGCCGGTTTTGAGACGAAATAATACAATTTGGCACAGATTGACCACGAACGAGTGAAATCCAGCGACCAATGTAGTCCCAACAGACGTAGAATAGCTCAAAAGTATCAAATATGCAGACTAGAACATTAGCGGAATAGATCTATGCCGGTTTTGAGGCGGAATCGATCTATGCCGGTTTTGAGACGAAATAATACAATTTGGCACAGATTGACCACGAACGAGTGAAATCCAGCGACCAATGTAGTCCCAACAGACGTAGAATAGCTCAAAAGTATCAAATATGCAGACTAGAACATTAGCGGAATAGATCTATGCCGGTTTTGAGGCGGAATCGATCTATGCCGGTTTTGAGACGAAATAATACAATTTGGCACAGATTGACCACGAACGAGTGAAATCCAGCGACCAATGTAGTCCCAACAGACGTAGAATAGCTCAAAAGTATCAAATATGCAGACTAGAACATTAGCGGAATGAGGCGGAATCGATCTATGCCGGTTTTGAGACGAAATAATACAATTTGGCACAGATTGACCACGAACGAGTGAAATCCAGCGACCAATGTAGTCCCAACAGACGTAGAATAGCTCAAAAGTATCAAATATGCAGACTAGAACATTAGCGGAATAGATCTATGCCGGTTTTGAGGCGGAATCGATCTATGCCGGTTTTGAGACGAAATAATACAATTTGGCACAGATTGACCACGAACGAGTGAAATCCAGCGACCAATGTAGTCCCAACAGACGTAGAATAGCTCAAAAGTATCAAATATGCAGACTAGAACATTAGCGGAATCGATCTATGCCGGTTTTGAGACGAAATAATACAATTTGGCACAGATTGACCACGAACGAGTGAAATCCAGCGACCAATGTAGTCCCAACAGACGTAGAATAGCTCAAAAGTATCAAATATGCAGACTAGAACATTAGCGGAATCGATCTATGCCGGTTTTGAGACGAAATAATACAATTTGGCACAGATTGACCACGAACGAGTGAAATCCAGCGACCAATGTAGTCCCAACAGACGTAGAATAGCTCAAAAGTATCAAATATGCAGACTAGAACATTAGCGGAATAGATCTATGCCGGTTTTGAGGCGGAATCGATCTATGCCGGTTTTGAGACGAAATAATACAATTTGGCACAGATTGACCACGAACGAGTGAAATCCAGCGACCAATGTAGTCCCAACAGACGTAGAATAGCTCAAAAGTATCAAATATGCAGACTAGAACATTAGCGGAATAGATCTAGCGGAATCGATCTATGCCGGTTTTGAGACGAAATAATACAATTTGGCACAGATTGACCACGAACGAGTGAAATCCAGCGACCAATGTAGTCCCAACAGACGTAGAAGAATAGCTCAAAAGTATCAAATATGCAGACTAGAACATTAGCGGAATCGATCTATGCCGGTTTTGAGACGAAATAATACAATTTGGCACAGATTGACCACGAACGAGTGAAATCCAGCGACCAATGTAGTCCCAACAGACGTAGAATAGCTCAAAAGTATCAAATATGCAGACTAGAACATTAGCGGAATAGATCTATGCCGGTTTTGAGGCGGAATCGATCTATGCCGGTTTTGAGACGAAATAATACAATTTGGCACAGATTGACCACGAACGAGTGAAATCCAGCGACCAATGTAGTCCCAACAGACGTAGAATAGCTCAAAAGTATCAAATATGCAGACTAGAACATTAGCGGAATAGATCTATGCCGGTTTTGAGACGAAATAATACAATTTGGCACAGATTGACCACGAACGAGTGAAATCCAGCGACCAATGTAGTCCCAACAGACGTAGAATAGCTCAAAAGTATCAAATATGCAGACTAGAACATTAGCGGAATAGATCTATGCCGGTTTTGAGGCGGAATCGATCTATGCCGGTTTTGAGACGAAATAATACAATTTGGCACAGATTGACCACGAACGAGTGAAATCCAGCGACCAATGTAGTCCCAACAGACGTAGAATAGCTCAAAAGTATCAAATATGCAGACTAGAACATTAGCGGAATAGATCTATGCCGGTTTTGAGGCGGAATCGATCTATGCCGGTTTTGAGACGAAATAATACAATTTGGCACAGATTGACCACGAACGAGTGAAATCCAGCGACCAATGTAGTCCCAACAGACGTAGAATAGCTCAAAAGTATCAAATATGCAGACTAGAACATTAGCGGAATAGATCTATGGCGGAATCGATCTATGCCGGTTTTGAGACGAAATAATACAATTTGGCACAGATTGACCACGAACGAGTGAAATCCAGCGACCAATGTAGTCCCAACAGACGTAGAATAGCTCAAAAGTATCAAATATGCAGACTAGAACATTAGCGGAATAGATCTATGCCGGTTTTGAGGCGGAATCGATCTATGCCGGTTTTGAGACGAAATAATACAATTTGGCACAGATTGACCACGAACGAGTGAAATCCAGCGACCAATGTAGTCCCAACAGACGTAGAATAGCTCAAAAGTATCAAATATGCAGACTAGAACATTAGCGGAATAGATCTATGCCGGTTTTGAGGCGGAATCGATCTATGCCGGTTTTGAGACGAAATAATACAATTTGGCACAGATTGACCACGAACGAGTGAAATCCAGCGACCAATGTAGTCCCAACAGACGTAGAATAGCTCAAAAGTAACAAATATGCAGATAGAACAGACTAGAACGGTTTTGAGCGGAATCGATCTATGCCGGTTTTGAGACGAAATAATACAATTTGGCACAGATTGACCACGAACGAGTGAAATCCAGCGACCAATGTAGTCCCAACAGACGTAGAATAGCTCAAAAGTATCAAATATGCAGACTAGAACATTAGCGGAATAGATCTATGCCGGTTTTGAGGCGGAATCGATCTATGCCGGTTTTGAGACGAAATAATACAATTTGGCACAGATTGACCACGAACGAGTGAAATCCAGCGACCAATGTAGTCCCAACAGACGTAGAATAGCTCAAAAGTATCAAATATGCAGACTAGAACATTAGCGGAATAGATCTATGCCGGTTTTGAGGCGGAATCGATCTATGCCGGTTTTGAGACGAAATAATACAATTTGGCACAGATTGACCACGAACGAGTGAAATCCAGCGACCAATGTAGTCCCAACAGACGTAGAATAGCTCAAAAGTATCAAATATGCAGACTAGAACATTAGCGGAATAGATCTATGCCGGTTTTGAGGCGGAATCGATCTATGCCGGTTTTGAGACGAAATAATACAATTTGGCACAGATTGACCACGAACGAGTGAAATCCAGCGACCAATGTAGTCCCAACAGACGTAGAATAGCTCAAAAGTATCAAATATGCAGACTAGAACATTAGCGGAATAGATCTATGCCGGTTTTGAGGCGGAATCGATCTATGCCGGTTTTGAGACGAAATAATACAATTTGGCACAGATTGACCACGAACGAGTGAAATCCAGCGACCAATGTAGTCCCAACAGACGTAGAATAGCTCAAAAGTATCAAATATGCAGACTAGAACATTAGCGGAATAGATCTATGCCGGTTTTGAGGCGGAATCGATCTATGCCGGTTTTGAGACGAAATAATACAATTTGGCACAGATTGACCACGAACGAGTGAAATCCAGCGACCAATGTAGTCCCAACAGACGTAGAATAGCTCAAAAGTATCAAATATGCAGACTAGAACATTAGCGGGATCTATGCCGGTTTTGAGGCGGAATCGATCTATGCCGGTTTTGAGACGAAATAATACAATTTGGCACAGATTGACCACGAACGAGTGAAATCCAGCGACCAATGTAGTCCCAACAGACGTAGAATAGCTCAAAAGTATCAAATATGCAGACTAGAACATTAGCGGAATAGATCTATGCCGGTTTTGAGGCGGAATCGATCTATGCCGGTTTTGAGACGAAATAATACAATTTGGCACAGATTGACCACGAACGAGTGAAATCCAGCGACCAATGTAGTCCCAACAGACGTAGAATAGCTCAAAAGTATCAAATATGCAGACTAGAACATTAGCGGAATAGATCTATGCCGGTTTTGAGGCGGAATCGATCT
Organism: Ips nitidus; assembly: GCA_018691245.2. Lineage (NCBI taxonomy): Eukaryota > Metazoa > Arthropoda > Insecta > Coleoptera > Curculionidae > Ips > Ips nitidus. Next base: position 10,099,254 of record CM042792.1, read on the forward strand.
ATGCCGGTTTTGAGACGAAATAATACAATTTGGCACAGATTGACCACGAACGAGTGAAATCCAGCGACCAATGTAGTCCCAACAGACGTAGAATAGCTCAAAAGTATCAAATATGCAGACTAGAACATTAGCGGAATAGATCTATGCCGGTTTTGAGGCGGAATCGATCTATGCCGGTTTTGAGACGAAATAATACAATTTGGCACAGATTGACCACGAACGAGTGAAATCCAGCGACCAATGTAGTCCCAACAGACGTAGAATAGCTCAAAAGTATCAAATATGCAGACTAGAACATTAGCGGAATAGATCTATGCCGGTTTTGAGGCGGAATCGATCTATGCCGGTTTTGAGACGAAATAATACAATTTGGCACAGATTGACCACGAACGAGTGAAATCCAGCGACCAATGTAGTCCCAACAGACGTAGAATAGCTCAAAAGTATCAAATATGCAGACTAGAACATTAGCGGAATAGATCTATGCCGGTTTTGAGGCGGAATCGATCTATGCCGGTTTTGAGACGAAATAATACAATTTGGCACAGATTGACCACGAACGAGTGAAATCCAGCGACCAATGTAGTCCCAACAGACGTAGAATAGCTCAAAAGTAACAAATATGCAGACTAGAACATCAGCGGAATCGATCTATGCCGGTTTTGAGACGAAATAATACAATTTGGCACAGATTGACCACGAACGAGCCAAATTCAGCGTCCAATGTAGTCCCAACAGACGTAGAATAGCTCAAAAGTAACAAATATGCAGACTAGAACATTAGCGGAATAGATCTATGCCGGTTTTGAGGCGGAATCGATCTATGCCGGTTTTGAGACGAAATAATACAATTTGGCACAGATTGACCCGAACGAGTGAAATCCAGCGACCAATGTAGTCCCAACAGACGTAGAATAGCTCAAAAGTATCAAATATGCAGACTAGAACATTAGCGGAATAGATCTATGCCGGTTTTGAGGCGGAATCGATCTATGCCGGTTTTGAGACGAAATAATACAATTTGGCACAGATTGACCACGAACGAGTGAAATCCAGCGACCAATGTAGTCCCAACAGACGTAGAATAGCTCAAAAGTATCAAATATGCAGACTAGAACATTAGCGGAATAGATCTATGCCGGTTTTGAGGCGGAATCGATCTATGCCGGTTTTGAGACGAAATAATACAATTTGGCACAGATTGACCACGAACGAGTGAAATCCAGCGACCAATGTAGTCCCAACAGACGTAGAATAGCTCAAAAGTATCAAATATGCAGACTAGAACATTAGCGGAATAGATCTATGCCGGTTTTGAGGCGGAATCGATCTATGCCGGTTTTGAGACGAAATAATACAATTTGGCACAGATTGACCACGAACGAGTGAAATCCAGCGACCAATGTAGTCCCAACAGACGTAGAATAGCTCAAAAGTAACAAATATGCAGACTAGAACATTAGCGGAATAGATCTATGCCGGAATGAGGCGGAATCGATCTATGCCGGTTTTGAGACGAAATAATACAATTTGGCACAGATTGACCACGAACGAGTGAAATCCAGCGACCAATGTAGTCCCAACAGACGTAGAATAGCTCAAAAGTATCAAATATGCAGACTAGAACATTAGCGGAATAGATCTATGCCGGTTTTGAGGCGGAATCGATCTATGCCGGTTTTGAGACGAAATAATACAATTTGGCACAGATTGACCACGAACGAGTGAAATCCAGCGACCAATGTAGTCCCAACAGACGTAGAATAGCTCAAAAGTATCAAATATGCAGACTAGAACATTAGCGGAATCGATCTATGCCGGTTTTGAGACGAAATAATACAATTTGGCACAGATTGACCACGAACGAGTGAAATCCAGCGACCAATGTAGTCCCAACAGACGTAGAATAGCTCAAAAGTATCAAATATGCAGACTAGAACATTAGCGGAATCGATCTATGCCGGTTTTGAGGCGGAATCGACGGTTTTGAGACGAAATAATACAATTTGGCACAGATTGACCACGAACGAGTGAAATCCAGCGACCAATGTAGTCCCAACAGACGTAGAATAGCTCAAAAGTATCAAATATGCAGACTAGAACATTAGCGGAATAGATCTATGCCGGTTTTGAGGCGGAATCGATCTATGCCGGTTTTGAGACGAAATAATACAATTTGGCACAGATTGACCACGAACGAGTGAAATCCAGCGACCAATGTAGTCCCAACAGACGTAGAATAGCTCAAAAGTATCAAATATGCAGACTAGAACATTAGCGGAATAGATCTATGCCGGTTTTGAGGCGGAATCGATCTATGCCGGTTTTGAGACGAAATAATACAATTTGGCACAGATTGACCACGAACGAGTGAAATCCAGCGACCAATGTAGTCCCAACAGACGTAGAATAGCTCAAAAGTATCAAATATGCAGACTAGAACATAGCGGAATAGATCTATGCCGGTTTTGAGACGAAATAATACAATTTGGCACAGATTGACCACGAACGAGTGAAATCCAGCGACCAATGTAGTCCCAACAGACGTAGAATAGCTCAAAAGTATCAAATATGCAGACTAGAACATTAGCGGAATAGATCTATGCCGGTTTTGAGGCGGAATCGATCTATGCCGGTTTTGAGACGAAATAATACAATTTGGCACAGATTGACCACGAACGAGTGAAATCCAGCGACCAATGTAGTCCCAACAGACGTAGAATAGCTCAAAAGTATCAAATATGCAGACTAGAACATTAGCGGAATAGATCTATGCCGGTTTTGAGGCGGAATCGATCTATGCCGGTTTTGAGACGAAATAATACAATTTGGCACAGATTGACCACGAACGAGTGAAATCCAGCGACCAATGTAGTCCCAACAGACGTAGAATAGCTCAAAAGTATCAAATATGCAGACTAGAACATTAGCGGAATAGATCTATGCCGGTTTTGAGGCGGAATCGATCTATGCCGGTTTTGAGACGAAATAATACAATTTGGCACAGATTGACCACGAACGAGTGAAATCCAGCGACCAATGTAGTCCCAACAGACGTAGAATAGCTCAAAAGTATCAAATATGCAGACTAGAACATTAGCGGAATAGATCTATGCCGGTTTTGAGGCGGAATCTATGCCGGTTTTGAGACGAAATAATACAATTTGGCACAGATTGACCACGAACGAGTGAAATCCAGCGACCAATGTAGTCCCAACAGACGTAGAATAGCTCAAAAGTATCAAATATGCAGACTAGAACATTAGCGGAATAGATCTATGCCGGTTTTGAGGCGGAATCGATCTATGCCGGTTTTGAGACGAAATAATACAATTTGGCACAGATTGACCACGAACGAGTGAAATTCAGCGACCAATGTAGTCCCAACAGACGTAGAATAGCTCAAAAGTAACAAATATGCAGACTAGAACATTAGCGGAATAGATCTATGCCGGTTTTGAGGCGGAATCGATCTATGCCGGTTTTGAGACGAAATAATACAATTTGGCACAGATTGACCACGAACGAGTGAAATCCAGCGACCAATGTAGTCCCAACAGACGTAGAATAGCTCAAAAGTATCAAATATGCAGACTAGAACATTAGCGGAATAGATCTATGCCGGTTTTGAGGCGGAATCGATCTATGCCGGTTTTGAGACGAAATAATACAATTTGGCACAGATTGACCACGAACGAGTGAAATCCAGCGACCAATGTAGTCCCAACAGACGTAGAATAGCTCAAAAGTATCAAATATGCAGACTAGAACATTAGCGGAATAGATCTATGCCGGTTTTGAGGCGGAATCGATCTATGCCGGTTTTGAGACGAAATAATACAATTTGGCACAGATTGACCACGAACGAGTGAAATCCAGCGACCAATGTAGTCCCAACAGACGTAGAATAGCTCAAAAGTATCAAATATGCAGACTAGAACATTAGCGGAATAGATCTATGCCGGTTTTGAGGCGGATCTATGCCGGTTTTGAGACGAAATAATACAATTTGGCACAGATTGACCACGAACGAGCCAAATTCAGCGTCCAATGTAGTCCCAACAGACGTATAATAGCTCAAAAGTAACAAATATGCAGACTAGAACATTAGCGGAATAGATCTATGCCGGTTTTGAGGCGGAATCGATCTATGCCGGTTTTGAGACGAAATAATACAATTTGGCACAGATTGACCACGAACGAGTGAAATCCAGCGACCAATGTAGTCCCAACAGACGTAGAATAGCTCAAAAGTATCAAATATGCAGACTAGAACATTAGCGGAATAGATCTATGCCGGTTTTGAGGCGGAATCGATCTATGCCGGTTTTGAGACGAAATAATACAATTTGGCACAGATTGACCACGAACGAGTGAAATCCAGCGACCAATGTAGTCCCAACAGACGTAGAATAGCTCAAAAGTATCAAATATGCAGACTAGAACATTAGCGGAATAGATCTATGCCGGTTTTGAGGCGGAATCGATCTATGCCGGTTTTGAGACGAAATAATACAATTTGGCACAGATTGACCACGAACGAGTGAAATCCAGCGACCAATGTAGTCCCAACAGACGTAGAATAGCTCAAAAGTATCAAATATGCAGACTAGAACATTAGCGGAATAGATCTATGCCGGTTTTGAGGCGGAATCGATCTATGCCGGTTTTGAGACGAAATAATACAATTTGGCACAGATTGACCACGAACGAGTGAAATCCAGCGACCAATGTAGTCCCAACAGACGTAGAATAGCTCAAAAGTATCAAATATGCAGACTAGAACATTAGCGGAATAGATCTATGCCGGTTTTGAGGCGGAATCGATCTATGCCGGTTTTGAGACGAAATAATACAATTTGGCACAGATTGACCACGAACGAGTGAAATCCAGCGACCAATGTAGTCCCAACAGACGTAGAATAGCTCAAAAGTATCAAATATGCAGACTAGAACATCAGCGGAATCGATCTATGCCGGTTTTGAGACGAAAGAATACAAATTGGCACAGATTGACCACGAACGAGCCAAATTCAGCGTCCAATGTAGTCCCAACAGACGTAGAATAGCTCAAAAGTAACAAATATGCAGACTAGAACATCTAGCGGTTTTGAGGCGGAATCGATCTATGCCGGTTTTGAGACGAAATAATACAATTTGGCACAGATTGACCACGAACGAGTGAAATCCAGCGACCAATGTAGTCCCAACAGACGTAGAATAGCTCAAAAGTATCAAATATGCAGACTAGAACAAGCATCTATGCCGGTTTTGAGGCGGAATCGATCTATGCCGGTTTTGAGACGAAATAATACAATTTGGCACAGATTGACCACGAACGAGTGAAATCCAGCGACCAATGTAGTCCCAACAGACGTAGAATAGCTCAAAAGTATCAAATATGCAGACTAGAACATTAGCGGAATAGATCTATGCCGGTTTTGAGGCGGAATCGATCTATGCCGGTTTTGAGACGAAATAATACAATTTGGCACAGATTGACCACGAACGAGTGAAATCCAGCGACCAATGTAGTCCCAACAGACGTAGAATAGCTCAAAAGTATCAAATATGCAGACTAGAACATTAGCGGAATAGATCTATGCCGGTTTTGAGGCGGAATCGATCTATGCCGGTTTTGAGACGAAATAATACAATTTGGCACAGATTGACCACGAACGAGTGAAATCCAGCGACCAATGTAGTCCCAACAGACGTAGAATAGCTCAAAAGTATCAAATATGCAGACTAGAACATTAGCGGAATAGATCTATGCCGGTTTTGACTAGGCGGAATCGATCTATGCCGGTTTTGAGACGAAATAATACAATTTGGCACAGATTGACCACGAACGAGTGAAATCCAGCGACCAATGTAGTCCCAACAGACGTAGAATAGCTCAAAAGTATCAAATATGCAGACTAGAACATTAGCGGAATAGATCTATGCCGGTTTTGAGGCGGAATCGATCTATGCCGGTTTTGAGACGAAATAATACAATTTGGCACAGATTGACCACGAACGAGTGAAATCCAGCGACCAATGTAGTCCCAACAGACGTAGAATAGCTCAAAAGTATCAAATATGCAGACTAGAACATTAGCGGAATAGATCTATGCCGGTTTTGAGGCGGAATCGATCTATGCCGGTTTTGAGACGAAATAATACAATTTGGCACAGATTGACCACGAACGAGTGAAATCCAGCGACCAATGTAGTCCCAACAGACGTAGAATAGCTCAAAAGTATCAAATATGCAGACTAGAACATTAGCGGAATAGAATTATGCCGGTTTTGAGGCGGAATCGATCTATGCCGGTTTTGAGACGAAATAATACAATTTGGCACAGATTGACCACGAACGAGTGAAATCCAGCGACCAATGTAGTCCCAACAGACGTAGAATAGCTCAAAAGTAACAAATATGCAGACTAGAACATTAGCGGAATAGATCTATGCCGGTTTTGAGGCGGAATCGATCTATGCCGGTTTTGAGACGAAATAATACAATTGGCACAGATTGACCACGAACGAGTGAAATCCAGCGACCAATGTAGTCCCAACAGACGTAGAATAGCTCAAAAGTATCAAATATGCAGACTAGAACATTAGCGGAATAGATCTATGCCGGTTTTGAGGCGGAATCGATCTATGCCGGTTTTGAGACGAAATAATACAATTTGGCACAGATTGACCACGAACGAGTGAAATCCAGCGACCAATGTAGTCCCAACAGACGTATAGAATAGCTCAAAAGTAACAAATATGCAGAACTAGCGGAACATGCCGGTTTTGAGCGGAATCGATCTATGCCGGTTTTGAGACGAAATAATACAATTTGGCACAGATTGACCACGAACGAGTGAAATCCAGCGACCAATGTAGTCCCAACAGACGTAGAATAGCTCAAAAGTATCAAATATGCAGACTAGAACATTAGCGGAATAGATCTATGCCGGTTTTGAGGCGGAATCGATCTATGCCGGTTTTGAGACGAAATAATACAATTTGGCACAGATTGACCACGAACGAGTGAAATCCAGCGACCAATGTAGTCCCAACAGACGTAGAATAGCTCAAAAGTATCAAATATGCAGACTAGAACATTAGCGGAATAGATCTATGCCGGTTTTGAGGCGGAATCGATCTATGCCGGTTTTGAGACGAAATAATACAATTTGGCACAGATTGACCACGAACGAGTGAAATCCAGCGACCAATGTAGTCCCAACAGACGTAGAATAGCTCAAAAGTATCAAATATGCAGACTAGAACATTAGCGGAATAGATCTATGCCGGTTTTGAGGCGGAATCGATCTATGCCGGTTTTGAGACGAAATAATACAATTTGGCACAGATTGACCACGAACGAGTGAAATCCAGCGACCAATGTAGTCCCAACAGACGTAGAATAGCTCAAAAGTATCAAATATGCAGACTAGAACATTAGCGGAATAGATCTATGCCGGTTTTGAGGCGGAATCGATCTATGCCGGTTTTGAGACGAAATAATACAATTTGGCACAGATTGACCACGAACGAGTGAAATCCAGCGACCAATGTAGTCCCAACAGACGTAGAATAGCTCAAAAGTATCAAATATGCAGACTAGAACATTAGCGGAATAGATCTATGCCGGTTTTGAGGCGGAATCGATCTATGCCGGTTTTGAGACGAAATAATACAATTTGGCACAGATTGACCACGAACGAGCCAAATTCAGCGTCCAATGTAGTCCCAACAGACGTAGAATAGCTCAAAAGTAACAAATATGCAGACTAGAACATTAGCGGAATAGATCTATGCCGGTTTTGAGGCGGAATCGATCTATGCCGGTTTTGAGACGAAATAATACAATTTGGCACAGATTGACCACGAACGAGTGAAATCCAGCGACCAATGTAGTCCCAACAGACGTAGAATAGCTCAAAAGTATCAAATATGCAGACTAGAACATTAGCGGAATAGATCTATGCCGGTTTTGACGCGGAATCGATCTATGCCGGTTTTGAGACGAAATAATACAATTTGGCACAGATTGACCACGAACGAGTGAAATCCAGCGACCAATGTAGTCCCAACAGACGTAGAATAGCTCAAAAGTATCAAATATGCAGACTAGAACATTAGCGGAATAGATCTATGCCGGTTTTGAGGCGGAATCGATCTATGCCGGTTTTGAGACGAAATAATACAATTTGGCACAGATTGACCACGAACGAGTGAAATCCAGCGACCAATGTAGTCCCAACAGACGTAGAATAGCTCAAAAGTATCAAATATACTAGAACATTAGCAGACTAGAACTATCAGCGGAATCGATCTATGCCGGTTTTGAGACGAAATAATACAATTTGGCACAGATTGACCACGAACGAGCCAAATTCAGCGTCCAATGTAGTCCCAACAGACGTAGAATAGCTCAAAAGTAACAAATATGCAGACTAGAACATTAGCGGAATAGATCTATGCCGGTTTTGAGGCGGAATCGATCTATGCCGGTTTTGAGACGAAATAATACAATTTGGCACAGATTGACCACGAACGAGTGAAATCCAGCGACCAATGTAGTCCCAACAGACGTAGAATAGCTCAAAAGTATCAAATATGCAGACTAGAACATTAGCGGAACATGCCGGTTTTGAGCGGAATCGATCTATGCCGGTTTTGAGACGAAATAATACAATTTGGCACAGATTGACCACGAACGAGTGAAATCCAGCGACCAATGTAGTCCCAACAGACGTAGAATAGCTCAAAAGTATCAAATATGCAGACTAGAACATTAGCGGAATAGATCTATGCCGGTTTTGAGGCGGAATCGATCTATGCCGGTTTTGAGACGAAATAATACAATTTGGCACAGATTGACCACGAACGAGTGAAATCCAGCGACCAATGTAGTCCCAACAGACGTAGAATAGCTCAAAAGTATCAAATATGCAGACTAGAACATTAGCGGAATAGATCTATGCCGGTTTTGAGGCGGAATCGATCTATGCCGGTTTTGAGACGAAATAATACAATTTGGCACAGATTGACCACGAACGAGTGAAATCCAGCGACCAATGTAGTCCCAACAGACGTAGAATAGCTCAAAAGTATCAAATATGCAGACTAGAACATTAGCGGAATAGATCTATGCCGGTTTTGAGGCGGAATCGATCTATGCCGGTTTTGAGACGAAATAATACAATTTGGCACAGATTGACCACGAACGAGTGAAATCCAGCGACCAATGTAGTCCCAACAGACGTAGAATAGCTCAAAAGTATCAAATATGCAGACTAGAACATCAGCGGAATCGATCTATGCCGGTTTTGAGACGAAATAATACAATTTGGCACAGATTGACCACGAACGAGTGAAATCCAGCGACCAATGTAGTCCCAACAGACGTAGAATAGCTCAAAAGTAACAAATATGCAGACTAGAACATTAGCGGAATAGATCTATGCCGGTTTTGAGGCGGAATCGATCTATGCCGGTTTTGAGACGAAATAATACAATTTGGCACAGATTGACCACGAACGAGTGAAATCCAGCGACCAATGTAGTCCCAACAGACGTAGAATAGCTCAAAAGTATCAAATATGCAGACTAGAACATTAGCGGAATCGATCTATGCCGGTTTTGAGACGAAATAATACAATTTGGCACAGATTGACCACGAACGAGTGAAATCCAGCGACCAATGTAGTCCCAACAGACGTAGAATAGCTCAAAAGTATCAAATATGCAGACTAGAACATTAGCGGAATAGCGGTTTTGAGGCGGAATCGATCTATGCCGGTTTTGAGACGAAATAATACAATTTGGCACAGATTGACCACGAAATAATACAATTTGGCACAGATTGACCACGAACGAGTGAAATCCAGCGACCAATGTAGTCCCAACAGACGTAGAATAGCTCAAAAGTATCAAATATGCAGACTAGAACATTAGCGGAATAGATCTATGCCGGTTTTGAGGCGGAATCGATCTATGCCGGTTTTGAGACGAAATAATACAATTTGGCACAGATTGACCACGAACGAGTGAAATCCAGCGACCAATGTAGTCCCAACAGACGTAGAATAGCTCAAAAGTATCAAATATGCAGACTAGAACATTAGCGGAATAGATCTATGCCGGTTTTGAGACGAAATAATACAATTTGGCACAGATTGACCACGAACGAGTGAAATCCAGCGACCAATGTAGTCCCAACAGACGTAGAATAGCTCAAAAGTATCAAATATGCAGACTAGAACATTAGCGGAATAGATCTATGCCGGTTTTGAGACGAAATAATACAATGTGGCACAGATTGACCACGAACGAGTGAAATCCAGCGACCAATGTAGTCCCAACAGACGTAGAATAGCTCAAAAGTATCAAATATGCAGACTAGAACATTAGCGGAATAGATCTATGCCGGTTTTGAGGCGGAATCGATCTATGCCGGTTTTGAGACGAAATAATACAATTTGGCACAGATTGACCACGAACGAGTGAAATCCAGCGACCAATGTAGTCCCAACAGACGTAGAATAGCTCAAAAGTATCAAATATGCAGACTAGAACATTAGCGGAATAGATCTATGCCGGTTTTGAGGCGGAATCGATCTATGCCGGTTTTGAGACGAAATAATACAATTTGGCACAGATTGACCACGAACGAGTGAAATCCAGCGACCAATGTAGTCCCAACAGACGTAGAATAGCTCAAAAGTATCAAATATGCAGACTAGAACATTAGCGGAATCGATCTATGCCGGTTTTGAGACGAAATAATACAATTTGGCACAGATTGACCACGAACGAGTGAAATCCAGCGACCAATGTAGTCCCAACAGACGTAGAATAGCTCAAAAGTATCAAATATGCAGACTAGAACATTAGCGGAATAGATCTATGCCGGTTTTGAGGCGGAATCGATCTATGCCGGTTTTGAGACGAAATAATACAATTTGGCACAGATTGACCACGAACGAGTGAAATCCAGCGACCAATGTAGTCCCAACAGACGTAGAATAGCTCAAAAGTATCAAATATGCAGACTAGAACATTAGCGGAATAGATCTATGCCGGTTTTGAGGCGGAATCGATCTATGCCGGTTTTGAGACGAAATAATACAATTTGGCACAGATTGACCACGAACGAGTGAAATCCAGCGACCAATGTAGTCCCAACAGACGTAGAATAGCTCAAAAGTATCAAATATGCAGACTAGAACATTAGCGGAATAGATCTATGCCGGTTTTGAGGCGGAATCGATCTATGCCGGTTTTGAGACGAAATAATACAATTTGGCACAGATTGACCACGAACGTGCCAAATTCAGCGTCCAATGTAGTCCCAACAGACGTATAATAGCTCAAAAGTAACAAATATGCAGACTAGAACATTAGCGGAATAGATCTATGCCGGTTTTGAGGCGGAATCGATCTATGCCGGTTTTGAGACGAAATAATACAATTTGGCACAGATTGACCACGAACGAGTGAAATCCAGCGACCAATGTAGTCCCAACAGACGTAGAATAGCTCAAAAGTATCAAATATGCAGACTAGAACATTAGCGGAATAGATCTATGCCGGTTTTGGCGGAATCGATCTATGCCGGTTTTGAGACGAAATAATACAATTTGGCACAGATTGACCACGAACGAGTGAAATCCAGCGACCAATGTAGTCCCAACAGACGTAGAATAGCTCAAAAGTATCAAATATGCAGACTAGAACATTAGCGGAATAGATCTATGCCGGTTTTGAGGCGGAATCGATCTATGCCGGTTTTGAGACGAAATAATACAATTTGGCACAGATTGACCACGAACGAGTGAAATCCAGCGACCAATGTAGTCCCAACAGACGTAGAATAGCTCAAAAGTATCAAATATGCAGACTAGAACATTAGCGGAATAGATCTATGCCGGTTTTGAGGCGGAATCGATCTATGCCGGTTTTGAGACGAAATAATACAATTTGGCACAGATTGACCACGAACGAGTGAAATCCAGCGACCAATGTAGTCCCAACAGACGTAGAATAGCTCAAAAGTATCAAATATGCAGACTAGAACATCAGCGGAATCGATCTATGCCGGTTTTGAGACGAAATAATACAATTTGGCACAGATTGACCACGAACGAGTGAAATTCAGCGTCCAATGTAGTCCCAACAGACGTATAATAGCTCAAAAGTAACAAATATGCAGACTAGAACATTAGCGGAATAGATCTATGCCGGTTTTGAGGCGGAATCGATCTATGCCGGTTTTGAGACGAAATAATACAATTTGGCACAGATTGACCACGAACGAGTGAAATCCAGCGACCAATGTAGTCCCAACAGACGTAGAATAGCTCAAAAGTATCAAATATGCAGACTAGAACATTAGCGGAATCGATCTATGCCGGTTTTGAGACGAAATAATACAATTTGGCACAGATTGACCACGAACGAGTGAAATCCAGCGACCAATGTAGTCCCAACAGACGTAGAATAGCTCAAAAGTATCAAATATGCAGACTAGAACATTAGCGGAATAGATCTATGCCGGTTTTGAGGCGGAATCGATCTATGCCGGTTTTGAGACGAAATAATACAATTTGGCACAGATTGACCACGAACGAGTGAAATCCAGCGACCAATGTAGTCCCAACAGACGTAGAATAGCTCAAAAGTATCAAATATGCAGACTAGAACATTAGCGGAATAGATCTATGCCGGTTTTGAGGCGGAATCGATCTATGCCGGTTTTGAGACGAAATAATACAATTTGGCACAGATTGACCACGAACGAGTGAAATCCAGCGACCAATGTAGTCCCAACAGACGTAGAATAGCTCAAAAGTATCAAATATGCAGACTAGAACATTAGCGGAATAGATCTATGCCGGTTTTGAGGCGGAATCGATCTATGCCGGTTTTGAGACGAAATAATACAATTTGGCACAGATTGACCACGAACGAGTGAAATCCAGCGACCAATGTAGTCCCAACAGACGTAGAATAGCTCAAAAGTATCAAATATGCAGACTAGAACATTAGCGGAATAGATCTATGCCGGTTTTGAGGCGGAATCGATCTATGCCGGTTTTGAGACGAAATAATACAATTTGGCACAGATTGACCACGAACGAGTGAAATCCAGCGACCAATGTAGTCCCAACAGACGTAGAATAGCTCAAAAGTATCAAATATGCAGACTAGAACATCAGCGGAATCGATCTATGCCGGTTTTGAGACGAAAGAATACAATTTGGCACAGATTGACCACAAACGAGTGCCAAATTCAGCGTCCAATGTGGTCCCAACAGACGTATAATAGCTCAAAAGTAACAAATATGCAGACTAGAACATTTAGCGGAATAGATCTATGCCGGTTTTGAGACGAAATAATACAATTTGGCACAGATTGACCACGAACGAGTGAAATCCAGCGACCAATGTAGTCCCAACAGACGTAGAATAGCTCAAAAGTATCAAATATGCAGACTAGAACATTAGCGGAATAGATCTATGCCGGTTTTGAGGCGGAATCGATCTATGCCGGTTTTGAGACGAAATAATACAATTTGGCACAGATTGACCACGAACGAGTGAAATCCAGCGACCAATGTAGTCCCAACAGACGTAGAATAGCTCAAAAGTATCAAATATGCAGACTAGAACATTAGCGGAATCGATCTATGCCGGTTTTGAGACGAAATAATACAATTTGGCACAGATTGACCACGAACGAGTGAAATTCAGCGACCAATGTAGTCCCAACAGACGTAGAATAGCTCAAAAGTAACAAATATGCAGACTAGAACATTAGCGGAATAGATCTATGCCGGTTTTGAGGCGGAATCGATCTATGCCGGTTTTGAGACGAAATAATACAATTTGGCACAGATTGACCACGAACGAGTGAAATCCAGCGACCAATGTAGTCCCAACAGACGTAGAATAGCTCAAAAGTATCAAATATGCAGACTAGAACATTAGCGGAATAGATCTATGCCGGTTTTGAGGCGGAATCGATCTATGCCGGTTTTGAGACGAAATAATACAATTTGGCACAGATTGACCACGAACGAGTGAAATCCAGCGACCAATGTAGTCCCAACAGACGTAGAATAGCTCAAAAGTATCAAATATGCAGACTAGAACATTAGCGGAATAGATCTATGCCGTTTTTGAGACGAAATAATACAATTTGGCACAGATTGACCACGAACGAGTGAAATCCAGCGACCAATGTAGTCCCAACAGACGTAGAATAGCTCAAAAGTAACAAATATGCAGACTAGAACATTAGCGGAATAGATCTATGCCGGTTTTGAGGCGGAATCGATCTATGCCGGTTTTGAGACGAAATAATACAATTTGGCACAGATTGACCACGAACGAGTGAAATCCAGCGACCAATGTAGTCCCAACAGACGTAGAATAGCTCAAAAGTATCAAATATGCAGACTAGAACATTAGCGGAATAGATCTATGCCGGTTTTGAGGCGGAATCGATCTATGCCGGTTTTGAGACGAAATAATACAATTTGGCACAGATTGACCACGAACGAGTGAAATCCAGCGACCAATGTAGTCCCAACAGACGTAGAATAGCTCAAAAGTATCAAATATGCAGACTAGAACATTAGCGGAATAGATCTATGCCGGTTTTGAGGCGGAATCGATCTATGCCGGTTTTGAGACGAAATAATACAATTTGGCACAGATTGACCACGAACGAGTGAAATCCAGCGACCAATGTAGTCCCAACAGACGTAGAATAGCTCAAAAGTATCAAATATGCAGACTAGAACATTAGCGGAATAGATCTATGCCGGTTTTGAGGCGGAATCGATCTATGCCGGTTTTGAGACGAAATAATACAATTTGGCACAGATTGACCACGAACGAGTGAAATCCAGCGACCAATGTAGTCCCAACAGACGTAGAATAGCTCAAAAGTATCAAATATGCAGACTAGAACATTAGCGGAATAGATCTATGCCGGTTTTGAGGCGGAATCGATCTATGCCGGTTTTGAGACGAAATAATACAATTTGGCACAGATTGACCACGAACGAGTGAAATCCAGCGACCAATGTAGTCCCAACAGACGTAGAATAGCTCAAAAGTATCAAATATGCAGACTAGAACATTAGCGGAACATCAGCGGAATCGATCTATGCCGGTTTTGAGACGAAATAATACAATTTGGCACAGATTGACCACGAACGAGTGAAATCCAGCGACCAATGTAGTCCCAACAGACGTAGAATAGCTCAAAAGTATCAAATATGCAGACTAGAACATTAGCGGAATAGATCTATGCCGGTTTTGAGGCGGAGATCTATGCCGGTTTTGAGACGAAATAATACAATTTGGCACAGATTGACCACGAACGAGTGAAATCCAGCGACCAATGTAGTCCCAACAGACGTAGAATAGCTCAAAAGTATCAAATATGCAGACTAGAACACAGCGGAATAGATCTATGCGGTTTTGGAATCGATCTATGCCGGTTTTGAGACGAAATAATACAATTTGGCACAGATTGACCACGAACGAGTGAAATCCAGCGACCAATGTAGTCCCAACAGACGTAGAATAGCTCAAAAGTATCAAATATGCAGACTAGAACATTAGCGGAATAGATCTATGCCGGTTTTGAGGCGGAATCGATCTATGCCGGTTTTGAGACGAAATAATACAATTTGGCACAGATTGACCACGAACGAGTGAAATCCAGCGACCAATGTAGTCCCAACAGACGTAGAATAGCTCAAAAGTATCAAATATGCAGACTAGAACATTAGCGGAATAGATCTATGCCGGTTTTGAGACGAATCGAATATGCCAATTTGGCACAATGACCACAAACGAGTGAAATCCAGCGACCAATGTAGTCCCAACAGACGTAGAATAGCTCAAAAGTATCAAATATGCAGACTAGAACATTAGCGGAATAATCTATGCCGGTTTTGAGGCGGAATCGATCTATGCCGGTTTTGAGACGAAATAATACAATTTGGCACAGATTGACCACGAACGAGTGAAATCCAGCGACCAATGTAGTCCCAACAGACGTAGAATAGCTCAAAAGTATCAAATATGCAGACTAGAACATTAGCGGAATAGATCTATGCCGGTTTTGAGGCGGAATCGATCTATGCCGGTTTTGAGACGAAATAATACAATTTGGCACAGATTGACCACGAACGAGTGAAATCCAGCGACCAATGTAGTCCCAACAGACGTAGAATAGCTCAAAAGTATCAAATATGCAGACTAGAACATTAGCGGAATAGATCTATGCCGGTTTCGAGACGAAATAATACAATTTGGCACAGATTGACCACGAACGAGTGAAATCCAGCGACCAATGTAGTCCCAACAGACGTAGAATAGCTCAAAAGTAACAAATATGCAGACTAGAACATTAGCGGAATAGATCTATGCCGGTTTTGAGGCGGAATCGATCTATGCCGGTTTTGAGACGAAATAATACAATTTGGCACAGATTGACCACGAACGAGTGAAATCCAGCGACCAATGTAGTCCCAACAGACGTAGAATAGCTCAAAAGTATCAAATATGCAGACTAGAACATTAGCGGAATAGATCTATGCCGGTTTTGAGGCGGAATCGATCTATGCCGGTTTTGAGACGAAATAATACAATTTGGCACAGATTGACCACGAACGAGTGAAATCCAGCGACCAATGTAGTCCCAACAGACGTAGAATAGCTCAAAAGTATCAAATATGCAGACTAGAACATTAGCGGAATAGATCTATGCCGGTTTTGAGGCGGCGATCGGTTTTGAGACGAAATAATACAATTTGGCACAGATTGACCACGAACGAGTGAAATTCAGCGACCAATGTAGTCCCAACAGACGTAGAATAGCTCAAAAGTAACAAATATGCAGACTAGAACATTAGCGGAATAGATCTATGCCGGTTTTGAGGCGGAATCGATCTATGCCGGTTTTGAGACGAAATAATACAATTTGGCACAGATTGACAACGAACGAGTGAAATCCAGCGACCAAAGTAGTCCCAACAGACGTAGAATAGCTCAAAAGTATCAAATATGCAGACTAGAACATTAGCGGAGAAGATCTATGCCGGTTTTGAGACGGAATCGATCTATGCCGGTTTTGAGACGAAATAATACAATTTGGCACAGATTGACCACAAACGAGCCAAATTCAGCGTCCAATGTAGTCCCAACAGACGTAGAATAGCTCAAAAGTAACAAATATGCAGACTAGAACATTAGCGGAATAGATCTATGCCGGTTTTGAGGCGGAATCGATCTATGCCGGTTTTGAGACGAAATAATACAATTTGGCACAGATTGACCACGAACGAGTGAAATCCAGCGACCAATGTAGTCCCAACAGACGTAGAATAGCTCAAAAGTATCAAATATGCAGACTAGAACATTAGCGGAATAGATCTATGCCGGTTTTGAGGCGGAATCGATCTATGCCGGTTTTGAGACGAAATAATACAATTTGGCACAGATTGACCACGAACGAGTGAAATCCAGCGACCAATGTAGTCCCAACAGACGTAGAATAGCTCAAAAGTATCAAATATGCAGACTAGAACATTAGCGGAATAGATCTATGCCGGTTTTGAGGCGGAATCGATCTATGCCGGTTTTGAGACGAAATAATACAATTTGGCACAGATTGACCACGAACGAGTGAAATCCAGCGACCAATGTAGTCCCAACAGACGTAGAATAGCTCAAAAGTATCAAATATGCAGACTAGAACATCAGCGGAATCGATCTATGCCGGTTTTGAGACGAAATAATACAATTTGGCACAGATTGACCACGAACGAGTGAAATTCAGCGTCCAATGTAGTCCCAACAGACGTATAATAGCTCAAAAGTAACAAATATGCAGACTAGAACATTAGCGGAATAGATCTATGCCGGTTTTGAGGCGGAATCGATCTATGCCGGTTTTGAGACGAAATAATACAATTTGGCACAGATTGACCACGAACGAGTGAAATCCAGCGACCAATGTAGTCCCAACAGACGTAGAATAGCTCAAAAGTATCAAATATGCAGACTAGAACATTAGCGGAATAGATCTATGCCGGTTTTGAGGCGGAATCGATCTATGCCGGTTTTGAGACGAAATAATACAATTTGGCACAGATTGACCACGAACGAGTGAAATCCAGCGACCAATGTAGTCCCAACAGACGTAGAATAGCTCAAAAGTATCAAATATGCAGACTAGAACATTAGCGGAATAGATCTATGCCGGTTTTGAATAGATCTATGCCGGCGGAATCGATCTATGCCGGTTTTGAGACGAAATAATACAATTTGGCACAGATTGACCACGAACGAGTGAAATCCAGCGACCAATGTAGTCCCAACAGACGTAGAATAGCTCAAAAGTATCAAATATGCAGACTAGAACATTAGCGGAATAGATCTATGCCGGTTTTGAGGCGGAATCGATGCCGGTTTTGAGACGAAATAATACAATTTGGCACAGATTGACCACGAACGAGTGAAATCCAGCGACCAATGTAGTCCCAACAGACGTAGAATAGCTCAAAAGTATCAAATATGCAGACTAGAACATTAGCGGAATAGATCTATGCCGGTTTTGAGGCGGAATCGATCTATGCCGGTTTTGAGACGAAATAATACAATTTGGCACAGATTGACCACGAACGAGTGAAATCCAGCGTCCAATGTAGTCCCAACAGACGTAGAATAGCTCAAAAGTAACAAATATGCAGACTAGAACATTAGCGGAATCGATCTATGCCGGTTTTGAGACGAAATAATACAATTTGGCACAGATTGACCACGAACGAGTGAAATCCAGCGACCAATGTAGTCCCAACAGACGTAGAATAGCTCAAAAGTATCAAATATGCAGACTAGAACATTAGCGGAATAGATCTATGCCGGTTTTGAGGCGGAATCGATCTATGCCGGTTTTGAGACGAAATAATACAATTTGGCACAGATTGACCACGAACGAGTGAAATCCAGCGACCAATGTAGTCCCAACAGACGTAGAATAGCTCAAAAGTATCAAATATGCAGACTAGAACATTAGCGGAATAGATCTATGCCGGTTTTGAGGCGGAATCGATCTATGCCGGTTTTGAGACGAAATAATACAATTTGGCACAGATTGACCACGAACGAGTGAAATCCAGCGACCAATGTAGTCCCAACAGACGTAGAATAGCTCAAAAGTATCAAATATGCAGACTAGAACATTAGCGGAATAGATCTATGCCGGTTTTGAGGCGGAATCGATCTATACGAAATAATAAATTTGGCACAGATTGACCACGAACGAGCCAAATTCAGCGTCCAATGTGGTCCCAACAGACGTAGAATAGCTCAAAAGTAACAAATATGCAGACTAGAACATTAGCGGAATAGATCTATGCCGGTTTTGAGACGAAATAATACAATTTGGCACAGATTGACCACGAACGAGTGAAATCCAGCGACCAATGTAGTCCCAACAGACGTAGAATAGCTCAAAAGTATCAAATATGCAGACTAGAACATTAGCGGAATAGATCTATGCCGGTTTTGAGGCGGAATCGATCTATGCCGGTTTTGAGACGAAATAATACAATTTGGCACAGATTGACCACGAACGAGTGAAATCCAGCGACCAATGTAGTCCCAACAGACGTAGAATAGCTCAAAAGTATCAAATATGCAGACTAGAACATTAGCGGAATAGATCTATGCCGGTTTTGAGGCGGAATCGATCTATGCCGGTTTTGAGACAAAATAATACAATTTGGCACAGATTGACCACGAACGAGACCACGAACAAATCCAGCGACCAATGTAGTCCCAACAGACGTAGAATAGCTCAAAAGTATCAAATATGCAGACTAGAACATTAGCGGAATAGATCTATGCCGGTTTTGAGGCGGAATCGATCTATGCCGGTTTTGAGACGAAATAATACAATTTGGCACAGATTGACCACGACAAGATGCTTGTCATCAGTGACAATAAAATCAATTAATGTCTGACTCCTCGGAACTATCCTGGTCGGCGTTTTTACAATTTGTGTAAAACCCTTTGTGTAGATAATGTTATTTATTCTGTTGCTATAAAAAGTGTCCCTGAACAAATCAAAATTAAATTCACCAAAAATAATATTTGTGCCATTAAAACTACTAATTTCATCGAGATATTCGTCAAAAAAATCCATAAATCCAGCATCTTCTTTTTTAGGTGGATGATACAAAACAGAACACAAATACTTAATACCAGACATCGACATTTCAAAAGACAATAACCAAACAAAATCATTAACACGCAAAGTCTTAAGCTTATGTCTAATATCACATCTTATCAAAGCCATAACTCCCCCTGTTCTACTGTTATTACTAGTGCATTGTTCCAATTTGTACCCATCAATGTTCAGCTCGCATAGTTCAATATCAGGCGTCACATGAGTCTCACTCAGTAGTATTATTTTTGGTTTCCAATCATTAATTAATAACACAATATTAACCCGGTTGTTGACATAACCCTGACAATTAAAATATACAATACTAGTATCAAGAACAATATTCAAATCTAATTGCTACTTAATGTACTTACTTCTTTGTAGTTCTTCAATTCTTTTGTACGATTCGCACCTACTAACATCCCAAGAAACATGATTCACACTTAAACTAAGACCATACTTTTCATTAGACACTACACAGTTTGCACATTTAACAGTATTAGCATTACACTCTCTAAAATCATGACTACCACAACATCTAGCACACACTTTGTTCTCCTTACAATCCTTCAGCAAGTGACCATAGCGACAACACCTAAAGCACCTTCTGATTCCATACTCGTTGTAAACTAAACAGCGATTCCATCCAATATTCATCCTCTCCTTTTCAATAAGAACTCTATAAGTAGTGGCATCCACCTCCATAACTATATTAAATCTTCCGTTCACCACATTTGACCTCCTTATAATATTGATTTTCTTGTTGGGGCTTTCCTGAATATTGTTTTGTTTTTTGATTTTTGCAACAATCTCCTGATCTGCTAGAGAATATTCAGACTCATTCATACCCACCACTTTAATACGATGTTCCAATACCTTGGGTACATCCACACTGTACGAATCACCCATTCTGTCCTGTATCTGAGCCTGAATATTACCTAAATCCTTCTCGTTACCACACTTAAGGATAATACCACCATTTTTTTGTGGGCTTACCCAACGATAATCCAGATAATCCAGCTCCAATATCACTGGGGTTCACATTTTTTCTTAAGTCTTCCTTTACTTGTTGGATATTTTTTTCAGAGCCTTTTTGTTTCACTACTAATACTTTATTGTCATTCTTTTTCAAGGCTGTGACATACGATGTTGCGACATTAGATTTTGGCTCCACCAGTCCAGAAGGCTTATATTCTCGAATACTGGCAATTTCGGCTTTCAGACTACGATTTTCTACCAATAATAAATCAATTTTTTCGGTAAACTCTCTAGTTTTTTCTACTAAAAATAATAGAGTAGCGCTGACATCGATATCCCAGTCTCCTCCATCATCCACACGGCTCCTTTTCCTCAAACGGTCAGTTCTAACAAACTCCTGGGAGTTGGGTACACTATTTGTTGTAGGATCGCAAATTACACATTTCCAAGTGGCCCTTCTCAAATGGAAACCGCGCATATCTACATTCATGCATTTTCCGTGATAATACAAACTACAACCAGTACATTGTATAGTCGATTTTACGTCATCAAACACAACTTTACATTTAAAACAATTAGTTGAACTGTCTCCATCAAACGTATTACTTCCACTTGCCATTTCGAATTGGGAGTACACTTAGTAGGATACTGGAACGCAGCAATCGAAATATTTATCGATAACAGACGTAAACAAATATGGCGATGCACAATTTTACACAGTTTTTACTCCTGTTTTCACATAAAAAGCCGTTTTCTGACTTCACAAACAACACTGACGATGTACTGTAACTGTTACAACACAATACATACAAAAGAATAATTTTATAGCGCTAAAAATGCAATAATTTGAGATGCAATGCAGGAGCACCATTTACTACCGTTCATTGCAACTACGTTCAAAAATTACCTCTAATACCCCCCCAAAAAGACCCCTTATACACCCCCATTCTTTAAATTTTTTGAAAAATTAAAAATTTGTAAGTGCTTTTTTTTCAGGTTACAGAGATATTGAATTTCAAAAAGTATTAAAAAAGGACCCCTAATACCCCCCATTCTTAAAATTTTTTTGATAAATGAAAAATTTTTAAGTGTTTTTTTGTACTTATTTCACCTAATTTAAGGTCGTTTGGTATAAATATGCCCTTTGCTGTGCATTGGAACCCTCCTGAAGCAAAATAAAAAATTGTCAAAATTGCACTTTTTGCAAAAAGAAATTTTTAAGTGTTTTTTTTGTACTTATTTCACCTAATTTAAGATCGTTTGGTATAAATATGCCCTTTGCTGTGCATTGGAACCCTCCTGGAGCAAAATAAAAAATTGCCAAAATTGCACTTTTTGCAAAAATAATTTTTTTTTCAATTTTTGAATGATTGTAACTTCTTTATTTGAACTCTGATAGATTTCGCTAGAACGCCATTAGAAAGAGGATAAAAAATACTACAAAATGAGCCAAAACTGGACTCTCTAGCTTTTCAGGTTACAGAGATATTGAATTTCAAAAAGTATTAAAAAAGGACCCCTAATACCCCCCATTCTTTAAATTTTTTTGAAAAATGAAAAACTTGTAAGTGCTTTCTTTGTACTTATTTCACCTAATTTAAGTTCGTTTGGTATAAGTATGCCGTTTGCTGGTTACCGAGATATTGAATTTAAAAAAGTAGTAAAAAAAAAAAAAAAAAAAAAAAGAAAAAAGTAAGTATTTATTTAGCATCAATGCTACAAAAGATACATGTTACAAAAAGGTCACTTAACTATAAGAATAAACTAAAAGTTTTGAGTCTTATTTAAATGGGAACACTAATGTCTAAAACTAAACAAGCAATGTAAAAATAAAATAAAACACACTCTCACAAATTAAAACTAAATAAAATGAACAAATCCTACAACCTATCTATAATAAATTTTTTTAAAAGCCTCCTGAACTGTGTCAAATTATCGCAGGTTTTAATAATCACAGGTAGTTTATTAAATTCTATTAAGCCTTTATACAGCACAGAGTTGAGCAACTGATCGTGTTACATCTGTTTGTCAGTATAAAATCTGTACGATTTCTTGTACCATAATTAAGTACATCTTCAAAAACTGTTAACTTATCGCAGATATAGTCAGGTAAAAAACGTTTCTTTAATTTAAAAATAAACAAATAAACACTAAACATAATTCTTTGGTTGACAGACAGCATATTTAGGACACTCAACATAGACTTCACAGGAGTATAATGATTACATTTTAAAATCAGTCTCATTGCTCTGTTTTGGATTATTTCCAATTGATTTATCTTGTATTGGGGTAAATTGAACAGCAATGTTGAGCAGAATTGCAAATGTGGAACCGCAATGGCATTAAACAACATTCATTTTGTACTCATTGACAAATTTTTCAAAAGTAACAATTATGCAGACTAGAACATCAGCAGAATCGATCTATGCCGGTTTTGAGACGAAATAATACAATGTGGCACAGATTGACCACGAACGAGCCAAATTCAGCGTCCAATGTGGTCCCATCAGACGTAGAATGGCTCAAAAGTAACAATTATGCAGACTAGAACATCAGCAGAATCGATCTATGCCGGTTTTGAGACGAAAGAATAAAATTTGGCACAGATTGACCACGAACGAGCCAAATTCAGCGTCCAATGTGGTCCCATCAGACGTAGAATGGCTCAAAAGTAACAATTATGCAGACTAGAACATCAGCAGAATCGATCTATGCCGGTTTTGAGACAAAATAATACAATGTGGCACAGATTGACCACGAACGAGTGAAATCCAGCGACCAATGTTGTCCCAACAGATGTATAATAGCTCAAAAGTAACAAATATGCAGACTAGAACATTAGCGGAATAGATCTATGCCGGTTTTGAGGCAGAATAGATCTATGCCGGTTTTGAGACGAAATAATACAATTTGGCACAGATTGACCACGAACGAGTGAAATCCAGCGACCAATGTAGTCCCAACAGACGTAGAATAGCTCAAAAGTAACAAATATGCAGACTAGAACATTAGCGGAAAAGATCTATGCCGGTTTTGAGGCGGAATCGACATATGCCGGTTCTGAGACGAATGAATACAAATTGGCACAGATTGACCACGAACGAGTGAAATCCAGCGACCAATGTAGTCCCAACAGACGTATAATAGCTCAAAAGTATCAAATATGCAGCCTTGAACATCAGCGGAATCGATCTATGCCGGTTTTGAGACGAAAGAATACAAATTGGCACAGATTGACCAGAAACGAGCCAAATTCAGCGTCCAATGTGGTCCCAACAGACGTAGAATGGCTCAAAAGTAACAATTATGCAGACTAGAACATTAGCGGGATAAATCTATGCCGGTTTTGAGACGAAATAATACAATTTGGCACAGATTGACAACGAACGAGTGAAATCCAGCGACCAAAGTAGTCCCAACAGACGTAGAATAGCTCAAAAGTATCAAATATGCAGACTAGAACATTAGCGGAAAAGATCTATGCCGGTTTTGAGGCGGAATCGACATATGCCGGTTCTGAGACGAAAGAATACAAATTGGCACAGATTGACCACGAACGAGTGAAATCCGGCGACCAATGTAGTCCTAAGAGACTTAGAATAGCTCAAAAGTATCAAATATGCAGACTAGAACATTAGCGGAATATATCTATTCCGGTTTTGCCGCGGAATCGGTCTATGCCGGTTTTGAGACAAAATAATACAATTTGGCACAGATTGACCACGAACAAGCCAAATTCAGTGTCCAATGTAGTCCCAACATACGTATAATAGCTCAAAAGTAACAAATATGCAGACTAGAACATTAGCGGCATAGATCTATGCCGGTTTTGAGGCGGAATCGATCTATGCCGGTTTTGAGAAAAAATAATACCATTTGGCACAGATTGACCACGCGCGTCGACGATGTCGTTTCAGCCGAGATACCGGACTATCAAGTCGAACCGATTTTGTATAGAACGGTAGCCGACTTTTATCTGCATACAAAGTGTAGAGGACCGACCCGCGACCCAAACGTTACCTGTTTGAGAGCGGACGGTACCTGCAAAAAGTATTTTCCAAAGGCCCTACGGGAGGTCACTAATTTAAACTATAACGCTTCAACGGTAAAAAATGGACACCCTGAATATCGTCGACGTCGCAACAATCACATGATCATTTCGAACAACATTACGTACACCAATGCCGATATCGTGCCTTATAATCGTTACGCGGCACTCAAATATCAGAGTCACATCAATTTTGAGTGCGTCGGATCCTTGGCATCCGTCAAATATCTGTACAAATACGTAACGAAGGGTGAGGACATGTGTCGCATGAAAGCGAAAATGAAGTCCATCGCACTATAAATTGGGACGAGATTAGTAATGACCTACTATTCCAGTTAACTTCAAGCAGCTCCTTTTGTAGTTGATCACATTTGTAGTCTTTAAAAGATCTTTGATGGCTTATAATATTGACAGATGATTCTCTTTGTTGATTAAGAGAAATTGACAAAATTGAGTGATCACTTATTTTAGGTGTGAGATGCACCTTATGCGCAAGATGCTTGTCATCAGTGACAATAAAATCAATCAATGTCTGACTCCTCGGAACTATCCTGGTCGGCGTTTTTACAATTTGTGTAAAACCCTTTGTGTAGATAATGTTATTTATTCTGTTGCTATAAAAAGTGTCCCTGAACAAATCAAAATTAAAATCACCAAAAATAATATTTGTGCCATTAAAACTACTAATTTCATCGAGATATTCGTTAAAAAAATCCATAAATCCAGCATCTTCTTTTTTAGGTGGATGATACAAAACAGAACACAAATACTTAACACCAGACATCGACATTTCAAAAGACAATAACCAAACAAAATCATTAACACGCAAAGTCTTAAGCTTATGTCTAATATCACATCTTATCCACGCTANANGCACGTNGAGNCNGTNCGAACAGAGCAGNCATCTTNNTCGGNACCGCTAGTTANGTNNAANCNANNNNTAGTGATCNANANNNACCCGAGTGACATGATCCGAAGTAATGATGACTNACCGTGNCGANTGTTTCACTTGGCTCGCTANACCNTTGANTTNCGAANACGGATCNAAGANGNNTTTCNGTAAGGTCATCTGTGNTCCNTCACAGTNANAACTAAATAGTAACCANCNCTCCTGGNAGNTCGTATNACTGGCTTATCCCTNCGTGACGCGANCTTTTGTACATATCNGGCCAGTTACCCACCCATCTCNCGAGTGNNAANGTACCNGGNCNNATCTTAGNAGNAAGNCCATTTCAAANGNCCATAATNATCCACAAGTATNCCCTAGCGCGTANGGGNAGTTCCNNGCCCTAGGTGCNGTNAANAAAAGTTGCNGNGACNGGGANCGAGNTNAAGTTANCTNGCNNTNTNTAGGNTAGCNTTAAAAACTTTAGAAGTACGAAGTACTAGATTTATTGTCATTTTTGAATGACACCATAGGTTATAGACAGACTGTCTCAAATATAGGTTCAGAATCAATATCCAGTCGTACCACTCCTTTGGATCAACCAGCAAATAGCACAGCAACAGCTCCAGTTGTTCGGGGTAGTCAAGCAAATGTAAAAAATAAAAATCAAAACACTTGTGTGGAGGAGGCCATTATAGATGCCCTAGCCAGAGTAAGTGAGAGTTCATCATCCAACGAATCTGCAATCACTCAGATAAATCCGATTTGTGCGAGGATATCCGATATTTTATACAAGATGCCAGAAAACGAAAGAACTCTACTAGAAATTAAACTCCTTCAAATGGCATATGAAGATGCCAAGAATTTTTTGTACAAATTGGCACAGATTGACCACGAACGAGTGAAATCCAGCGACCAATGCCGTCAAAAGTAACAAATATACAGACTAGAACATCAGCGGAATCGATCTATGCCGGTTTTGAGACGAAATAATACAATTTGGCACAGATTGACCACGAACGAGCAAAATTCAGTGTCCAATGTGGTCCCAACAGACGTAGAATGGCTCAAAAGTAACAAATATGCATACTAGAACATTCAACGGAATCGATCTATGCCGGTTTTGAGACGAAATAATACAATTTGGCACAGATTGACCACGAACGAGTGAAATCCAGCGACCAATGTAGTCCCAACAGACGTAGAATGGCTCAAAAGTAACAAATATGCATACTAGAACATCAGCGGAATCGATCTATGCCGGTTTTGAGACGAAATAATACAATTTGGCACAGATTGACCACGATCGAGCCAAATTCAGCGTAAAATGTGGTCCCAACAGACGTAGAATGGCTCAAAAGTAACAAATATGCATACTAGAACATTAGCGGAATCGATCTATGCCGGTTTTGAGACGAAATAATACAATTTGGCACAGATTGACCACGATCGAGCCAAATTCAGCGTCAAATGTGGTCCCAACAGACGTAGAATGGCTCAAAAGTAACAAATATGCATACTAGAACATCAGCGGAATCGATCTATGCCGGTTTTGAGACGAAATAATACAATTTGGCACAGATTGACCACGAACGAGCCAAATTCAGCATCCAATGTGGTCCCAACAGACGTAGAATGGCTCAAAAGTAACAAATATGCAGACTAGAACATCAGCGGAATCGATCTATGCCGGTTTTGAGACGAAATAATACAATTTGGCACAGATTGACCACGATCGAGCCAAATTCAGCGTCAAATGTGGTCCCAACAGACGTAGAATGGCTCAAAAGTAACAAATATGCATACTAGAACATCAGCGGAATCGATCACACAGCCGCCTACTGTAAATTGCAGTAGAATAGCAAAATGTAAGTACCCCCCCCCAAAATCAAAGAAAATAAATCTTTTGCCAAAAAAAACCCGTAACAAAAAGGTGACAAAAAACAGTTACAAAAATACTAAAATTAATTTGAATAACAAGCACAAAAGAAACACGAAACAATTAGTAAAAAACTGTAACAAAAAAATATAATGCTGATGTTAAAATACTGTATGTAAAATTTCTGTCTGTATTGCTGTACAATATATGCACGCAGATGCCTTCGGAACATCTCTAATCTAGTACAGTCCTTAATATGCACTGGCAATTGTTAAAGTCGAAAAATCCCGTATACAACACAGATCCCGAAACAATATTTGACTTTGGCCTGTCACTTATAATAAAATTAGATTTATTTTGAGTATTATACTGGTGCACATTGCTGAACGTGTTGGTCTTATCACATACATAATCAGGTACAGTCTATTTCTAATTTTAAAAATAAATACAAAAGTATTAAAAAACTATTTTCTGTTTCACAGTTAAAAAAATTTGTGCAAGACAACATATCACTGACGGGAGCATACTGTTACATCAATAACCGTTCTCATTGCTCTATTCTGTATTCGTTGGAACTTATAAAATTCGGCATTTTAAAAAGTAAAGTGTTATAAAATTCCAAGTGTGGTGCAGCCAAATAGTTAAGGCCGATCCTCATTAGAGCAGCGCGGCGCGGGCGGCGCGCGCGTCGCGTTGCGGCACGAGCGTCAGCAGGTCAAATTCAGGTCAATTTCAGCAAGTCTATTCGCATTTGAGCGTCACCGAGCAGGCAACAAACGGATCAGTATGTGTTTTGGCAGCCTGGCGTATAGAAGATGTCGTCCTCATCGTCCTCTGATGATTTATTTTTCCTAGTGCTATTTGCCAGGAATATGAAGGAAAAGGAAGCGCAAATATTAGGTTCACGATATATTCCGAGCAAGGTTCGGAGAAGGTGAATTCCATACACTATTTAGACGGCTTCAGGACGATGAAATCAAATTCTACAAGTATTACAGAATGACTCCAATAAAATTTAATCAGCTGTTGGAACTTGTCCTCATTCCTTTAAGCAAGCAGAATAGTAAATTCCGACAGAGTATTAGCCCACATGAGAGACAACAGTTTTTCTTAGGTAAGTAGAATATAATAAAATTATTAAGTCATCATTATATTTATTTAAGCAAAAAAACGGGAAAATTAATACAAATTCACCTTACAAATAAATTCAAATTATACTGTAACGAAATATAAATTCCAAACGTAGATTCTTGTCGAGATATTTAAGTAAACTAATTTTTCAATTGAATTTTCTTCGAAGCACGACGGCGACGGCTTTTCTGTTTTCAGTTGGAACACTTTGAGTGTATTGAACATTGTCATTCGAATGTAGTTGGGTTGATAACTGAGACCCTAATGTTGCATAATATCCTGAAGTTTAACGATGTCTCCCTGTTTTCGGATGGAACTGTCTGAATGCGTTGAACGTTTTCATTGAAATGTGGTTGGGGTGGTAACAGAGATTCGTATGTTGAATAATATCTTGACGAAGGAACTAATGAATTATGTGGTAACTGCTGACTGTAAGAAGTTGACTGAGAACGTATGGAATTATTAGAAGGATAAGTTGATGAATGGTTTTGTACAAACGTTTCGCTTTGTAACGGATTTCTATTAGGTACTGATGTTTCTGCTAATAATTGCAGTTCAATAGAATTTACAATTTGAAATACTTTGCTTTTGACAGTTGCTTGCCAAAAAGGTGGAAAGGTGGCAGTAGTTTTGCCCATGTTGGCAAAAAATTCTATCAGAGAACTATTTTTGTCATCCGAGATCGTGGTTCTGTGTAAGCGAGCAAGTGTCTTATCCATGACGTATTCTTTAAATATCTGTGACACTGAGTCAGGCATGTTAGAAGGAGCTGCTCTTTTTTTAACGTTAGTTTTTACCGAAGATTTCACACTTGAAGCATTTGATTGTGGTGTACTTGGCTGAGAGTAGTTGGCCAAAAGTTATCGCCTCTCAAGAGCGCGCCGAGTTTCCGAAAATGCTTTTGGCATACTTTGTCACAAATTCAGAGTTTTTTTAAATAAGCTGCAACTTCATCCGAACAATGCTGATAAAATTGTATTATCTGCTTTGTGCTTACACAATTTTCTTAGAAATGACAATATCTACTTAAATATACTGGATGAAGAGAAATCAGAAAATCAGTTGCCAATATTTTCTAGTTTACCCCACATTGGAGGAAAATCTTCTAGTGATGCAATGGAAGTAAGAAAAGATTTTACACAGTATTTCATGTCACTCGGAGGTGCGGTTTTTCTTGGCAGGAAAATACAGGACATACGTTTGGTATATTGTCACGTTAAGGGGTAGCTCAGAGGGAAGAATACTCAGGTTTCCACAGGTAACCCACTTTTATTTGAATGTGATAATTATTAGTTTGACAATAACCTTACGGGGGGAGCATGATGTGGTCCGGGTTTGACAGGGGGAACACGAGGGGCGACGCTTTAGCGGGGATGAATGAACCCTAGACTTGTGTCCGAGGGCATTCACCGGGCCGGTAAAGTTGTTAAGTACCTAACAAAGGGAGGTAAGTAGGTACGGCAACTTATGCTGCTCGCCCACACTATTTCCTTTGCTAGGGCTGATCACTTGGGCTAGGGCACTTGGTCACCTACTGCTCCACGTTGCGTTGCACAATAGGCGTACCCAGACTAACTCAGAGATCAGTCAGTGACCTCCCTCTGGGGAAGACCCCAGAGTTCGGTGGTTTAGTCGAGCTACGGTGCATCTTTTATATTCGTCAGCGACCTCATTATGCTAACCTTGCTGACTGTGCTGGTTTACTGGTGTGTGCACCGTAACTACTAACACGGGTGTGACAATATATAGACAAATGTTTTCCCACTCTAGCAATGAAGCCTGTTTTTTTAGAAAACTTCCTCATGCAGTACTTTGCTCTCCGGCAAATCCGTTTTCTTATCAGAAAGTAACTCACTGAATACACCCTTTCTTACGGTCTTGTATTGACTCCATATTGTTACTTCGTAACGGCCACGAGGTACGGGAAGAACTGCAAATATGGCCGAACACCTTGTAATTTTCGCTTTACCACAATGGCGGACCTTTTCCGATCTGCAATCCTGCATTTCACGTTCGGACCACCCTAGAATGGCTTACTCCAGGGACGAGAAAAAAACAACTAACACTTAGCTGTTTTTAAACTAAACATTTATTAGTTGAAATAACAACTGTGTATTAATAAAAGAGTGCGAATAACGTGAAACAAAAACGAGATGTGTATAATTGTCTCGGTGCTTGACAAGACTGAGATTAGTTAGTTCTTTGCCTTTTTCGCATCGCGCCGGCGGAGTTGCCGTACTTTATATTTTAAGCCGTAACACATCACTTCGCTGTTTTTACTCACTGCTCTAACATACAGGCTGTCCTTTCCTTCATTATCTTGTCTCTCTCTCTTATATCTTGGGTTATCCATTTTTTTCAGAATAGCGTTCCTTCAATACAGTTGTTGTCTCTGGGCACATATAGTTTAATGTTTGTGTCAGTGTGTTCAACACCTCAGCCATTACATTAACGTCGCTTATGTTTGTGTCCCAAGTAGTTTCATAAGATTTTCTTGAAAAACTTCAGGGTTATAAGCTTTCATATTTCTTTTGAAAATAGTCACTAGCTTATCAGGAGTAAAAACCTTGCTGATATTCACAGATAAAATATTGTGGTCACTTACTTTAGGAGATAAATAATTTTTATGACGCAGATCTTTATTATTTGTAATTATGTAGTCTATTAACGTCCTACTTTCTGTCAGTAATTCTTGTTGGCTTGCTAACCAACTGAGTAAAGACCTGTAGGTATATGCTTCTCAAAATTTTTTCATTATAATGAGACGGTTTTAACAAGTCAAAGTTAAAATCTATTACAATTATACTAATTGTAACTAATGCCTTCAAAATCACCTGCTCCATCCCAAAAGTCATCAAAGTATTGGACAAATTTGGCGTTCTCCCTGTTTGGAGGATGATACAGGGCACTCATCATATATCTAATGTGGTGTATGGTCAATTCCAAAGACAACATCCAAACATACTCATCCGTGCTCTTGTTGGTCCTGATCTGCCAGCTTAGTCCCTCCCGAATCAAAGCCATCACTCCCCCTGTTCTTTTTATTATGAGTAAAACATTGCACAATTCTATAATGGTCCAGGTGCAACTCCAGATCTACATCGACAGTCACGTGAGTTTCCGACAGTAACACAATACTGAGTTTCCATTGTCAATCAAAATGCAATATCATCCTTATTGTTCAGAAACTCCTGACTATTAAAATATAGCAAACTGTGATTATATTGTCACGTTTAGGGGGTAGCGTAGGAAGAGAAACAACAATCGTAGCTCAAGTATGTCTTCTTTATTTGGCACTCTATTATTCTTAGCATTGAACACCGTCCAAGAGGGGGTTGTGTGAGGGTGTGGGTGTGTGTGTGTGCGCGTAAGGCCTTCTGATGTGCCGCCAAGCGGAACCCGCTCGATACGAGCAGGGAACCCCTATGGCCGACAAGCCCGAAGGATTTACTTTAGGCACAGCAAGCCCCCCTTGAGGTGTCGCCAAGCGAAACCCGCTCGATACGAGCAGGGAGCCCCTATGACCGACACGCCCTGAAGGACTTACTTTAGGTACTGAAAGGGTCAAGAATCCCGACGGTCACCACTGGGTTGCGCAAGGACTCTAGTCTGTTCAGCCTGGATTTCCAAGAAGGTATCGAGCCGTCCGGGCACTAGAAAGTTCGGACTGATGCTCGATAGACCGACCCAGAGACCAGTAATCTTCGATGGCTTGAGACGCTGATTAAATACTCATCTCATGACCCCAATTTGCCGGTCTCGCTGATTCGGCAGTGTACTGGGGGAGACCGGGGCCAGGCTAGGCAACGGAACATGGTGCAACTTCTGTTATTCGTGACATCTCCCCCTCTGAAGAGTGTTCGCCCGGACACTTAACCCTAACTTAACTAAATAACCTACATGCTCCATGCTTTATTTACAACGTATGACCAATCGTAACTTATATCTTATTACGCTCCCCTTGTTGTCTCCCTTGTGGTTCTCCTGGAAACTGTTGCTCCTTCCTGGAGGGCGGCCTTACGCGGCTTCGTCTTGCCTATCTGTGCGCCAGAGCACCCGTTACTCAGTTCGCGGGTGGTGGCGCCCTCTACTGACTTTCCTTGTCACTTCGAAGTGCGCGGGATGGTCGCTCTAGGTTGTGCTGTCCTGGCGGGAGAGGGCGTAATGATTGGTCAACCTACTTAAATAATTGTTTAGACTTATGTAAGCTTTATGAAATATACTGAGTTTGCACCCTACTTATGCAAAATGTTAACCCTTACAACTTATTTTATTGTTTCAGCTTCCTTGCTTTCTACGTCTGAATCTACATCGGATATATCCCCCAATGTCCATTCATCGTAGAATGGTAAAATCCTCCCTATGTGCACTATATCCGTTTTTTTCCCTTTTTCCTGTTTTACTTCATAGTTAACTTCACTGAGTTTCTTTATTTTCTGTAGGGTCCGAACCATCGTAGCAGCAGTTTCTCACTTTTCCCACTTTCCTGATTGGATGAATATTTTCACCCTATCTCCTACCTCAAATTCACCATCTCTGTGATATTTGTCGTAAATGTCCTTGTCCTTTTCTTGTTTTTTGTGGATATTGTCTACAGCAATTGCCCTTAACAGTAAAGCTTTCTCTCGTAATTCGTTCGTGTTTGATTCGTCCTCAGTTTTCTAAAAGGGTGGCGTCTAGTGGGAGTGTGGGGTTTCTTGCGAATATTAGTTGAAATGGGCTGAAACGTGTCGTCTCCTGTTTGGCCGTATTGTAATGCAAATGTCACGAAAGGCAGATAAGTGCACCAATCTGTCTGCTCTGTGTTGCAGTATAGTGACAGCATGTCCGCCAACGTTTTGTTTAAGCGTTCAGTTAGGCGTTGCACGAAGGTGGTATGCCGTTGTAGAAGTGCTTTTCAGACCCATAATCTGTTGTAATTCCTGCACTAGTTCGGATTGAAATACCTTGCCTCTATCGCTGAGGATGCTTCTAGGAACGTCCGTGAATTAGTATTACTCGTTCCAATAAGAATTTTGCCACAGGTCTGCCTTCCCGTTAGGCAGGGCCGCTGTGATGGCGTATCTTGACGCGTAGTCTGTCACCACTACTATCGTTGTCTTGCCTTGGTTACTCTTCCGGAATGGTCCCAGTAGGTCTATCCCTACTTTATCAAATACCTTGCCCACTTTTATTGGCTGGAGTAAGCCCAATGGCTTATCATTTGTTGGCCCTTTTCTCGCCTGGCAGTCCCTACAACCTTTAACGTAATTTCTGACGTCCTTAGTCATAGAATCCCAATAGTATTTGGGAGTAAGTCTACTTAGAGTTTTTGTTACCCCCATGTGTCCGCTGGTAGGTGCGTTGTGAGCCTCCCACAAAATTTCCTCCCTAAGTGACCGGGGGATCACGAGTGCGTGTTCCAGTCCTTCTTAGTTTGTGTTGCTCTATACAGAACGCCCTCCTTCAGCCTAAAATTCTTTATTTTTCGCCGTGTCAGTGCGTCAACGTTTGTTGATTCGGGGTTGCTTATTGCTGTTTTAATTCTAGTATGGCCTTATCCTTATTCTGTAATTCTTCTATGTCTAACGTTGATACTCGTGAAAGTGGGTATATCGTCCAATTCATCTAATTCGGCTTCGCTCCATCCTGCCACCGGGTTCCGTGATAGACAGTCCGCATCTTGGTGCTTACTGCCTTTTTGTAGACCACCGTGTAGTCAAATTCTGCCAACTTGAGAGCCCAACGTGCTAATCTTCTCGAGTGATCTTTCACATTGTGTATCCAGCATAATGCGTGGTGATCTGGTTACGATTTTTACAGGGTGTCCATAAATTAGATGCCTTAGGTAGGTTCATTCCCCAGACTGCTGCTAATAGCTCAGCTCGCTGATCGAATAGTTCTTCTCTGCTTTTGACAAGGCCCGGCTTATATATGCTATCGGGTGGTCTTGACCGTCACTGCCTTCTTGGAGCAGAATTGCCCCTATTCCCTCTATACAGGCGTCCGTGTGCATTGTACATCCTACATTCGGATTGTAATGTTTTAATACTGGGGATGACGTCAGTTTTTCTTTCAGCAGCTCAAATGCTTTCACTTGATCTTCACCCCAGCAGAATTTGTTCTTTTTTGTGGCCTCATGTAAGGGCCGTGCCAATACCGCGTAATCCTTTATAAATTTCCTATAGAAATTGCATAACCCTAAAAAGCTTTGTAGGTCCTTTGTTTTCTTGGGTGTGGGGAATTGCTTAATTCCTGCAAGTTTTTCTTCCTCTGGGCTTATTCCTTCTTTGCTTACTGTGTAGCCCAAAATCCTTATCTTTTCCTGTAAATATTCGCATTTACTCGGTTTTAAGGTCAGATTGGCTTCTCTCATTTTCTGAAATACTTTTTGTAATTTTGCTAAGTGTTCCTCTAAGTTCTCTGAATAAATAATAATATCATCTAGGTAAATTAGTATGTCCTTCCATTTTAGGTCCCTAAATATTCTATCTGCAAGTTGTTGGAAGGTTGCTGGTGCATGCATAGACCAAAGCTTAATATGTTGAATTCGTATGATCCATGTCCCGTGCCGTGAAGGCCGTGTATTGTTTGGATGACTCCTCTATAGGTATCTGCCAGTAACCCGAAAACATGTCCCAAAGTCGTGAAGTACTTGGCATTCCCCATGTAAGTGAGAATGTCATCGATTTGTGGTATCGGGGTAACATGATTTTTTGGTGACCGGGTTTATAGTTCTTTTGTAGTCCACGCAGAACCTTGTGGTGCCATCCTTCTTCTTCACCAGTACAACGGGGCTCGCCCATGGCGAGTGGCATGTCTTATTACCCCGCAATCGAGCATTTCTTTTATTTGTGTTGTCAATGATTTCCCGCTCGGATTGTGAGACTCTATAAGGCGGCATTTTACTGGTTTGTCTTCTGTCACTTCTATTTTGTGCTCTATATAAGATGTGTTTTGCCCATAAATTTTGGTGTGACTTGCAGAACACATCCTCATATTCAACCAGTAGATCTTCTAGTTCCCTTTTGAACTGCTCATCCCTAATGTGGTCAGTTTATGATCTTCTAATGTCACCACTTCTTCGTCTACTCTCTGAGTTGTACAGAGTGCTGTGTGCTCAAACCACTGGGCTCTTCTAGTCGTGCCACCGTTGTGTCTTTGTAGATAACCCTTCTGGTTGGCCCTAAGTTCTTGAGGGTCAGTGAAATAGAGTCTTCGGCTTTCTAGGTTGCACAGTAGGTTGTTGCGTACTAGCCATCCCTCATTTTGTACTACCAACATTTCTGTAGACAAGGGTATTTCCGGTGACGTTTTGATGGTTTTTTCCTCTCCTGGCTTCAGGGTGGTAATCTTCATTTGCCTTCAACTTAATTATCCCGTGGTCATCGTTTTCTATGTAGTTTGGCAGTGTGTTCCAGGAGCTGGTTTCTTGTGTCTTGACTTTTCTTGCTCGGGGTTCTCTATTTTTTGAAACCAGCACCGTCACACTTGTCTCCTTGAATGTCTCATACAGAAGGTCTTTAAGTTTTTTTCCAATCTGACTCGCTGTTTGCGGATGTCAATCTAGGTATAGCCACCTTACTTATTTTATTTTGTACTGCCCAATCTTTTCAATTTCCTACAGCACTGTTGTAGCGTATGAGTAGAGATATATTCGTTCCCTTCTTCTTTTAATATCATCTGTAGGGTATGTCTGTTTTTCTTAAACAAACTGACCACGCTCCCTACGGGTAGTTTTTCTGTGTTGTGATCTGCCAAATGGTCCCTGATGTCTTTTCCTACTCCCCTATCTCTACTGGGAGCCGAAGAGACTGCAACGCCATGCAGTGCTGCTCGGAAGATTGAAGATGGACCCCGGCATTTCCTGACCACCTCTGTCCAGTTTCGTGCTATGGCTGGTTTTTTGGGTGCGGAATTTCGCTTT
Source organism: Ips nitidus (assembly GCA_018691245.2). Classification (NCBI taxonomy): domain Eukaryota; kingdom Metazoa; phylum Arthropoda; class Insecta; order Coleoptera; family Curculionidae; genus Ips; species Ips nitidus. Next base: position 10,136,327 of record CM042792.1, read on the forward strand.
CCCCGAGCGTTAATACCAAGTCCAGATTTAGGGTGAGTGTGTTAGATATTAAGCAAATTGATGCCTGCATTTCCCTTAAGAATTCCACGCCCAAAATGAGGGGTTGTGGTGTATTCTCTAATATTGTTGCTCTAATTTCTAATTTTTTCATGTAGTTTCCTCTGAGCTCCAGTGATGCCATTGTTTCGCCTAGACTTCTTAATTTCTGGCCGCCTGCTGTTACCAGCAACGTGGGTGGGTTTCTGGTTCTACGTTTCTTGTCCACTAGGAGATGGCTTATCACATTTAGTTCTGCGCCCGTGTCGATGATCGCTGGTACGTAACAGTCATTTACAACTGTATTAATATACAGTATTTTGTGTAGCACGTCGGGCCCCGAGTGGAGAGGGTGACGGGGCTTAGTTTTGCCACCCCCTGGAGTTTGGGTGTTGCTGTCTACTTCTGCAAACAGCAGCAAAGTGGCCTATTTTGCCGCAATTGTAGCATCTAGGCCTATTATCGTAAGTTCTGGTGGACTGGTGCTGTCTTCCGGGATTACCAGCCTGGGGAGTGCCATAGACTCTCCTGGGCGGTGGAGGGGTTCTGTCCTGGCGGGAAATTGTAAAAGGGTGACTGTCTTGATCTGTTGGCCGCATAGTCTTTCCTAGGCGGCGGCGGGGTTCTGTACGAGCGTGTATTGCCAAATGGAGGTTGTCTCTGCGCTATTGGCCCATAGGCCCCTTCTTCTGTCTGACGCTGTGGTCTAAAGGTAAGTGGCGCTGAGCACTCTTCAGGGGCGTTATCTATAGTAGCGCAAAGTTTTTTGACCTCGTCCAAATTTCTGGGTGGGTTATTGGGAAAATTCGTCAGCCAATAATATTTGGCTTTTGGTATGTCTCATTAACCCATTCTGAAAAATATCTAGGAATTCGTCGAGGTCCAGGTTTTCCCTGTATTCTCGTATAGTACCCGTAGATCGTAAAAGAAATTTTTTGTCTGTTCTAGGTCCCTCTGTTTCCTCTGTTTCACTTTTGCCAGCAGATGGCGACTGTGGTTACCGTCGCTAAATTCTGTTTTAAATGCCTGACAGATGTGTAGCCAATTGCTTTCGGGGTTTGCTGCCTTATACTCTCTGTACCAAATGTTTGCAGCCCCCTGCAGGTACGAATGGAAATACAGGATTTTTAGGGCATCGTTCCAACTATTTGCCACCGCTGTTCGTTCATACGTTCCGATAAAATGGGGTGCCGAATCGCTACCAGGGTTGTGGTTCTTGTGGCTGCTCGATGTCTTCCCTTCTTGTATTTACAAGCGTAAGGGTTAGGTAATCTGTCCCTGGCAACCAAGGGTCTCCTACGCTTGAACTCCTGTGCCTTGGTTGAAAGGGGCTGCTAGGATTTGCTGATCTCAAGTTGTACGCTTTTCTCATTCCTGTTAGGGCGTACGCTTGGTTTGGCCACAGATATGGAGATCAGTAGCCCCGGGATTCAACAAGGCGCCTCCACCATGTCACGTTTAGGGGGTAGCGTAGGAAGAGAAACAACAATCGTAGCTCAAGTATGTCTTCTTTATTTGGCACTCTATTACTCTTAGCATTGAACACCGTCCAAGAGGGGGTTGTGTGAGGGTGTGGGTGTGTGTGTGTGTTCGTAAAGCCTTCTGATGTGCCGCCAAGCGAAACCCGCTCGATACGAGCAGGGAACCCCTATGTCCGACAAGCCCGAAGGATTTACTTTAGGCACAGCAAGCCCCCCTTGAAGTGTCGCCAAGCGAAACCCGCTCGATACGAGCAGGGAGCCCCTATGACCGACACGCCCTAAAGGACTTACTTTAGGTACTGAAAGGGTCAAGAGTCCCGACGGTCACCACTGGGTTGCGCAAGGACTCTAGTCTGTTCAGCCTGGATTTCCAAGAAGGTATCGAGCCGTCCGGGCACTAGAAAGTTCGGACTGATGCTCGATAGACCGACCCAGAGACCAGTAATCTTCGATGGCTTGAGACGCTGATTAAATACTCATCTCATGACCCCAATTTGCCGGTCTCGCTGATTCGGCAGTGTACTGGGGGAGACCGGGGCCAGGCTAGGCAACGGAACATGGTGCAACTTCTGTTATTCGTGACAATATTCCAAATCGGTCGGTTATTGCTACTTTTGGAATTTTCTTTGTTGTATTTGTTCAACTCTTGCATATGTTTTACAGTTTACTACATCCCAACAAACATGACCGACATCCAAAGATATACCATACTTAAAACTCTGGATTAACAATTTTTAACGTCATGTTCTTCGGCACATAGCTTTTTTTCCCGACACTCGTTTTGTATGTGCCCATATCTGCAGCAATTAAAACATCTCATGACACCAAAGTCATCAAATGCTCTACACCTACTCCATCCAACACTAACTCTATCTCTACTTGTCAATGCGCTTTTAGTGTCTGAATCAACTTCAACAACAATATTAAACCTTTTATTAAATAAATTTGATCTTCTTAATACATTAATCTTTTCATTTTCTTTATGTAAATTATTTTGCTTTTTCATTTTCATAATTATTGTTTCATTGTTCATATTGAATTCTGTCTCATTAACTCCAACAATTTTTAGGCGCTGTTTCAAAGATGTTGGTCGGTCCACCTCGTAGTTACCTCCCAGTTTGGCTTGTATTTCCGGCTGTATACAGGGTGTCCCACGACGAAAGACATCGATTGATATTGGAAAAAGTATAAATAGGAGAGTTTTGAAAATTAGGCAGGATACTGATGTGGGCATGCCCAATCCAACTAAAATATTTTCAAGATGGTTGCACTTCCCTTTATACCGGAAGTCGATCACAACTTTCTTATTTTAAATAGAACACCCTATATATTATTACATATTTGGATTCCTCACAAAATTCTGACCAACTTTTGTATAGAATGCCCTATGCCTATCTCTAGCCGTTTTCGAAATATTTGATGTTTTTCCAAAAAAGTGACAGTTGCAACGCTCAACATATTTTTGTACTATGTTAAAACCGTATTTCATTTTGCAATGAAACTTTGGGTTATTGTAAATAAAGGATCATTTTATTAAACTGAGGGTGCGTAATGACTCATTTGTATACAGGGTCGTCAAAAAAAAATCATAAACTTGCCACTAAAAAAAATGAGAAATCTCAAGTTTTTTAAATAGAAACCCACATTTTTTATGACGGAATCATTTTGAGCATTAAAAATTACTATAAGTTTCAATTTACTTGCCTATACCTAAATCCAACCCATTTCGTTTTATTTGAGAATAAACATTTTTTATTATAAAAATTCCAGATTTCTTGAAAATTTCTCTCTCTAATTACGTGTGGATTTATGTCACACCAGTAGTGTGAATTATGTCTATTGAACATTCCATTTTTAGTGAATTTGGCCTCGTCGCTCCAAATAATATTATTCAAAAACAATTTATCTCCATAGTGAAGTATTTATGTTTCTTCAGGATCCTCTGAATTGAGCTTTTGGATATGCCTGATTCTACGGAAGCTTGTCTTATTGACAAAGTTGGATTTGCAACAAAATAGCCCAAAATTGCAATTTCTACATTTGTATTATTAAGGATTGGTTTTGTTTTAATAGCTTTTATCTTCACATATCCCGTATTCTTAAAATTTTCAATTATTTGCTTGACAGCTTTTGGTGATGGCTTTGGTTTTTCTGGATAACGAGCGGCAAATACCTCACATGTTCTACTCACAACCGTAAATAATAAACAGATTTAAGTAATCTTGGTTTGAATAACGTAACCGCGACGGCATATTTGCAGTTGTCAAAACACTCAAAACTAGTGTTATTAACATGCCCTGCAGGTCTCCAATATCACCGTGTGTCAAAAGCATGACCAACTAGAACACCACATAATCCCAACCGTGCAGCATAATAAAAAAATGTTTATTCTCAAATAAAACGAAATAGGTTGGATTTAGGTATAGGCAAGTAAATTGAAACTTATAGTAATTTTTAATGCTCAAAATGATTCCGTCATAAAAAATGTGGGTTTCTATTTAAAAAACTTGAGATTTTTCATTTTTGTTAGTGGCAAGTTAATGATTTTTTTTTTGACGACCGTGTATACAAATGAGTCATTACGCACCCTCAGTTTAATAAAATGATCCTTTATTTACAATAACCCAAAGTTTCATTGCAAAATGAAATACGGTTTTAACATAGTACAAAAATATGTTGAGCGTTGCAACTGTCACTTTTTTGGAAAAACATCAAATATTTCGAAAACGGCTAGAGATAGGCATAGGGCATTCTATACAAAAGTTGGTCAGAATTTTGTGAGGAATCCAAATATGTAATAATATATAGGGTGTTCTATTTAAAATAAGAAAGTTGTGATCGACTTCCGGTAAAAACGGAAGTGCAACCATCTTGAAAATATTTTAGTTGGATTGGGCATGCCCACATCAGTATCCTGCCAAATTTTCAAAACTCTCCTATTTATACTTTTTCCAATATCAATCGATGTCTTTCGTCGTGGGACACCCTGTATGTTTGATTTTCTTTTCCTTACTGCAATTTAAAACAATTCCGCCTCTTTTAGTTGAAGGTCCCATAGAAAGACCCACTCCTAAATCGCAAAGAGCAACCCTTTCACTTTACCAGCATCACTTTGCTCGCCTTTCTGTTTTATTACTAAAACGTTGATATCATTTTTTGCAGCAGATGCACAAGTTTTAACCTGTTGAACACAATCATTATTTCCGTTTTTGGATTGCTTCAAAAGCATTATTTCGTTTTTAAGCAATGCATTTTCTTTAATCAGAAAATCTAATTTACTTTTCATTTCCCATTGAAATATCGATATATTCAGGAGCACGACACTAACACGTTAGACTGCAGCGACGGCGAGTCTAACGTGTTAAGGGAACATTCCACTAAGTACGACGCTGCAAGCCGGAACACCGTTACGTGTATACGTTAATCGCCGCAGCAGCGCCAACGTAGCTTTCTACATTACACCTAATCCGTCAAACTTTTTAGTTTTTTAGTACTGTCAGTCAACTCGAATTGTTAAGATGGTGTTTTCCCGATTATCCAAGCGAGCTATTGCTCTGTTGTTGTTAAGAAGAAGAAGAAACCGGCGCCAAAATAAATATTGGGTTCACCCCCTTAATACAAAAAGACTAGAATGTGGAGAATATCACCGATTATGTCAAGAACTGGAAACATACCCAGAAAGGCATTTCCAATATTTTAGAATGAGTTTAGATTCTTTTAATAAACTACCCGACATGGTGGCAAATAATATATCGAAAGAAAATACCAAGTTTAGACCCGCTATTACATCAAGGGAACGTTTGGTTGTTGCTCTAAGGTAATTGAAAAAGAAGTCATATATTATAAAACAATTTTAATTTTTACAAAATATTATTACATATTGAAAAAGGATGTTGAGGTATCTTCGCAAAACTGGGCATTGCTATTTCCAGTTTCGTAGTTAAGAGACGTAAAACTATTTCTTGAATGATCAGTGGTTGATGAAGACAAAAAACCAGGCGATGGCTGTGGAATGGGAGTTGTAGTAGACATGCTTGTTGACAGTCTTGTGTGATAATTATGGTTGTTTTCATATGCTAGTTTGTAGAGCAAGTTTTGAATGTGAATTTTAGCCATTAAATTGTTTTGCGGTGTCAACTGTTTAAGAAAAGGTACACAACTTAACATAAATTGTTCATCAGCATCTTCCTTGTTACTAATAATTTCGATAAGTTTATCATCTGTTATTGATGATTTAGGTTGACATTTCCTTTTAGAATTAGCTTTTTCCAAGCGCTCATGCTCTCCTGTTTGTCGCCGTTTGGTATTTAGAGGTTGCTTCGATGTAGAAGGCAAATTGACTTCGTCCTCATTTCTTCGACCGGTTTCCTGGATGCCCGTCATACTACCCGTTAAAAATTGGGCGTTTGGAACATTTGAACTCTGTTCTTCATTAATATTTTCAGAATCATAGTTTTGGTTAATTTCTTCTGGCGTAGGTTCTTGTAAATCTTGTGTTTCATTTGATGTATAACTTCCAATAGTCTCTTTGTATCCAATGAAAGGGATTAAAAAAAGCATTTGATCGTAATAAACCCATTTCTTCTTCTTTCCTTCGGCTGAACCATTTTTCTCATGTCTTGATGCATTATAATGCTTGATAAACGCGTCCCGTAAAGTTCTCCATCTTTTCTTAATAATGTCAATATCAGAACCTAAAAATTAAGATATCTCACATAAATGGCAAAACAAGAAATGTATGGCCTTTTCGATTTAACCTTCTCCGATCCAGATGAGACCAGATGAGAAAAAAAGAACTTTTTCTTTAATTATTTTAGAAGGGTTTTATTATGTTTTGTTTCTTTGCAGGTTTTTAGCAACCGGCATGTCTTTCAGATCTATTGAATTTAGTTTTCGCCTAGGAGAAACAACTGTAAATAGAATTGTGGAAGACACTTGCATAGCTATCAAAAATGTAGTTATGCCATTTTATATTCCAAAGTTTAACAAAGAAAGATGGAGGAAAATACAGAGAGATTTTTTTGAAAAATGGAATTTTCCAAACTGCGTGGGTGCTCTTGACTGCAAACACATTCACTTGTTTGCACCCAAAAATTCAGGATAAACGTATTTTAATTATAAGGGCGGTCTCTCTATTGTATTAATGGCGGTTGTCGATGCCAATTACAAATATATCATGATAGACGTTGGTTCATATGGAGGCAACAGTGATGGGGAGTTTTTGCTAACTGTGCTTTTGGCAAATCTTGGTTAAGCCACGATAAAAATTTAGAACTACCAGAAAGTCAAAATCTTCCATCGACATACATTTCTTTTCCCGTGGTATTAGTTGCAGATGAAGCGTTTTCCTTAAAAGAAAATTTACTACGTCCATTTCCTGGAAAAAATTTAACCGAACGACAGCGAATTTTTAACTATCGCTTATCTAGAGCAAGAAGAGTTTCGGAAAATGCTTTTGGCATTACCGCACATACCTGGAGAATACTACTTAAACGCATCGAAGTTAATGTTAAATTTGCTACTGTAATAACTGTTGCATGTTGCACACTGCACAAAAGCTGGAAATAATACAACTAGTGGGCTATATGCAAGACCAAACAGAAAGGCTTTGGATGTACGTAATGCTTATGCAGATTCGTTTGTGTCACCCGCAGGCGAAGTGCCTTGGCAATTTGAAGCCATTAAACATTAATTGTTAACTAAATTAATTATTTGTTAACTTTGTAATACCACTAAACTACTTTAAACATTATAACAGTATTAAAAATTACTTACCTAGAAAATTAATTTCTTTGGCAACTTCCTTCCATGCCTGATCCCGACTATTGCCACTTTTATAATTGGATAAACTTTTATCATATAGCACCGGGTGATTTTCAACGGCCAGAATCAATTTTTCTTCCATTTTGTGACACGTCCAGTCCGGCAAACAAAATCCAACTGATGTTTTTTTTACTGCATACGACGCTGCACTGCATAACGCTGTATTCAATTTGACGCGCCGGACTCTGTTGAATGACACTCATAAGTCACCATATATTTTAAAATGTTTGCGGTGACGCATTGCAACGCTACGGCGTTGCAGCATGCAGCGCCGTACCCAGTGGAATGTTCCCTTTAGTGTCGAGTGTCTGTGGCAAAATAATAGGATGCCTTTGTTCAAAAGGCTGACTTGACTTTTCATTCCTACCTCCAACTCTAATTAAACCCTTATGCAAAAATGGATTTAAACCTAAAATACGACTTTCTTTATTATTAAGTAAAGAATTAGATTCGGACGCAAAAAATTGTATTTGTACATTTTTAATATATTGATCCAATGCCTCATTCAACTCGTCTGGAGTTAACGGACCAGTCTGCTTATTAGATTTTTTACAACTCATTTTTATGTTTTTTATGAACCTCAAAACATAACCTAACACTCTTAAGCCTTTTTGCAGAGAGGAGAATTTCTCTAAACCATAATTTAATTCATCACAAGGTTGAATACTTAAACAAACCACTACTCTTTGTTCAGGAATCTCCTGCTCTTGCAAACTTACATTTTCCAACTGCCAAGTACTTTCATCTGACTGAAACCATTCAGGTCCATGCCACCATAAACTTGAATTTTCTAAAGTTTCACTTGAAACTCCTCTCGATAATAAATCTGCAGGATTACTATCTGTTCAGACATGATGCCAATCTTTACAGTTTTTCAGCGACCTAATTTCGCTCACTCTATTTGCCACAAAGATTTTCCAGCGGAAAGGTTCACCAACTATCCAGTTCAGTGTAATTGTGGAATCTGTCCACCAATAAACCTTGCTGAATTCAAAATTTAAAGAATTTAACGTTTTAGCACCCAAATTGGCCAGCAATAAGGCTCCACATAACTCTAGTCTGGGTAAGCTGGTCTGCTTCAAAGGCGCTACACGCGATTTAGCGCACAACAGAGTAGCACCGATTCTTCCAGTACTGGTGATGATACATCGTACATACAAACAGGTACCATACGCCTTCATGGAGGCATCGCTAAGGCCGTGCATCTCTATACGGACATGTTCCGACATTAATGCATGCCTAGGAATTTTCATTTTTTCAACTCCAACAAGATTCGTTTTAAAAGACAAATACAATTCCGCTAAGACAACGGAATGTTATCGTCCCAAGACACTTTATTTTTCCAGATTTCCTGCATTAAAATCTTTCCATGTATTACAATTGGACTTAAATACTTAATCGTAAGTCCCAATGGATCAAACATTTTACTTATCAAAGACCCAGAATTAGTACCAGTCCGGCCATTTCTCCGGCCCTTTTACTTCAGTAGCATCGTGGCTCGCTAGACCGGGTGCTACGCCGTAGATCTGGCACTGTAGGTTTCTATACAAATACTATATGGTTCGCTAGACCGGGTGTTTGTATACTTTTCCCCGATAGGCCAATTTACGGTCACAGTTCACACACAGGGCAGGACAGGGCGCTACACGATAGTTCCGCATTCAACACAAACGCTACATGCTTTGCTAGACCGGGCATTTGTGCCATTTAATAGTCCGGCCGCCTTCAATCAACCCCTTAGATATTCAAGGTACCCGGCCAAGGAGGCTCTGCAGCTTTGTCAGGGCCACCGAATTGGAGGGGTACTAGCTTGTGATGGGTCACAATGGGCCCTGCTAGCGGCCTGTGTCTTCTCCGTAGGGAGCCCATCAAACTACATTCATTCATTCATTCATTCATAGTCCGGCCGCACGTCCTGGCCCTGTCTTATGTTGACTACGCTACATGGTTCGCTAGACCGGGCGTAGGCATTAAAAACCCATTTGCTGACAACAACAAGAACCACTACAAGGCTCGTGTAGACCGGGTGGTTTCAATAGTACCCTCTACCGACCCGTGACACCGTAACTTTGTTTGCACTAGGACGGTTAATTGCTTAGTTGTAAACGTAGATCTGTTTTGTTCATTAAATTACCTTTGAATCATTTTGTACCTGTAACGTTGATTGCATTGCATGGCTTTTAACTTTTTGCATTACACCGTCGTCGTCTTGCATCGCATCCGACCCATACCGTAAATAAGTTGCACACTCTCTTTCTCTTGATTTGAATCAAAGTAATCTGGATAACTTCACAGAAACTGAAACACAGGTAAGGATAAAAGAGACAAGCCAATAAAAGGTATAATATGGTTTAAAATGAACGATATTTACATTAATTGCAGGACATTGTTACGTACGAAATAGAGTTTTCGTCCGTAACTCGTTTGGTTTGTGTTTTTGATGTCCATGGGCCTAGTTACACTAGTAGACCGATTCCGATCGCTTAAATCCTCCATTTGCACTTTGTGCACATTTTGTTGTAAATGTGGGTGCGTGACCTGATAAGTTATCAGGTGCCGTAGTCACGTGATTAGTTTCGATTTTTGTCGGGGAAGCGTCGGTTTGTGGTCGTGTTTCTTTGTGTCAGGTACCATGTGGCCTATTTAATCACCCCACTTTGTGATATCGGCCTCTTTACCACTACAGCACCCGAACTGCCGACATCTGACCTTTTTTCTGAGCGGTGTGGCACGTGTGTGACTTGATTATTTTTAATCCGTGATCATCTGGCCGAATTACAGGTAAATTGGTTTTATTGTTGGTTCTTTTGAATTATTTTGTATCGGCCCAATTTTCCAACACAGTATTGTGTTCGTTCCAACCGGAGATTCAAAGACTTTCCAACCGGAGATTCAAAGACTTTCCAACCGGAGATTCAAAGACTTTCCGACCGGAGATTCAAGGGCTTTCCGACCAAAGATCTGAGGGTTTCCTGACCAGAGATCTAAGGGTTTTCCCAACCAAAGAACTTTTCAATCGGGGATTGAATAAACCTGACCGGGACTGCTTTGTCCATAGTTTTCCGGACCAACCCACGTGTTGGAAAAGCCAACCAGCAGCCGCAGAGTATCAGAAGGTCAGAGTTGAACCACCAAGACAATTCCTCACTTGACTTAGTTTTTTTAGTTTTTTTACTTTATATTAGTTTGCTCTAAACAACTTCAACACTTGTCATCACCTCTGGTCACCTTTTGGGTTGCCGGAACAAGTGTTGAAGCTGTTTGTTCGTTTTCCCTGGTGTTCTGCTGTTTTCTGCCTTAGGTACCTGTCACCAGTCTCTGGACCCCATTTCCTACCTGGAAATCAGCGGTGGCCACTACTGACTACTGGGGAGAGGATACTGGAGGTTCCAGGACCCAAACATCGTCTTTGAGAACTGGTAAGGGCAGTTAGACACAGCTTGGCACTGGGAAAACTTTTCCTGTTTTTTTTAAATATAATTTCAAATTTTACTTTAATTGTATTTTTATTTTCTCGGCAACTTTTTGTAAATTTTATAAATATTTTGTGAATTGTAAATATTGTAGTTTTTCGTTCCTTGTAATATACACGTGTACATATACAACTAACGGTTTGTTTGATTTCCTGCAGAATATCCAAGTGTGTTCATTTATGGCTAATTATGAACTCATGCAATTAATCCACGACCTTGAGCAATCTAATTTAAAAATGTTGAAATCTCATTAACGTGAGGTTTCATCATAACAACATTGAGCTTCTAAGTGAACCTAGCCAACAACGGGTAGAAGAATATACTACTATTGAGGAGTTATTGATTTCTTGTGTTCAGGCCAGGCTACCTCTGTGGGATTGTCGACTTCCTTTAAGTTGCAGATCAAAAACTTTAGAAGTACGAAGTACTAGATTTATTGTCATTTTTGAATGACACCATAGGTTATAGACAGACTGTCTCAAATATAGGTTCAGAATCAATATCCAGTCGTACCACTCCTTTGGATCAACCAGCAAATAGCACAGCAACAGCTCCAGTTGTTCGGGGTAGTCAAGCAAATGTAAAAAATAAAAATCAAAACACTTGTGTGGAGGAGGCCATTATAGATGCCCTAGCCAGAGTAAGTGAGAGTTCATCATCCAACGAATCTGCAATCACTCAGATAAATCCGATTTGTGCGAGGATATCCGATATTTTATACAAGATGCCAGAAAACGAAAGAACTCTACTAGAAATTAAACTCCTTCAAATGGCATATGAAGATGCCAAGAATTTTTTGTACAAATTGGCACAGATTGACCACGAACGAGTGAAATCCAGCGACCAATGCCGTCCCAACAGACGTTGAATGGCTCAAAAGTAACAAATATGCAGACTAGAACATCAGCGGAATCGATCTATGCCGGTTTTGAGACGAAATAATACAATTTGGCACAGATTGACCACGTACGAGCAAAATTCAGTGTTCAATGTGGTCCCAACAGACGTAGAATGGCTCAAAAGTAACAAATATGCATACTAGAACATCAACGGAATCGATCTACGCCGGTTTTGAGACGAAATAATTAAATTTGGCACAGATTGACCACGAACGAGTGAAATCCAGCGACCAATGTAGTCCCAACAGACGTATAATGGCTCAAAAGTAACAAATATGCATACTAGAACATCAGCGGAATAGATCTATGCCAGTTTTGAGACGAAATAATACAATTTGGCACAGATTGACCACGATCGAGCGAAATTCTGCGTAAAATGTGGTCCCAACAGACGTAGAATGGCTCAAAAGTAACAAATATGCATACTAGAACATTAGCGGAATAGATCTATGCCAGTTTTGAGACGAAATAATACAATTTGGCACAGATTGACCACGATCGAGCGAAATTCAGCGTAAAATGTGGTCCCAACAGACGTAGAATGGCTCAAAAGTAACAAATATGCATACTAGAACATCAGCGGAATCGATCTATGCCGGTTTTGAGACGAAATAATACAATTTGGCACAGATTGACCACGAACGAGCCAAATTCAGCATCCAATGTGGTCCCAACAGACGTAGAATGGCTCAAAAGTAACAAATATGCAGACTAGAACATCAGCGGAATCGATCTATGCCGGTTTTGAGACGAAATAATACAATTTGGCACAGATTGACCACGATCGAGCCAAATTCAGCGTCAAATGTGGTCCCAACAGACGTAGAATGGCTCAAAAGTAACAAATATGCATACTAGAACATCAGCGGAATCGATCACACAGCCGGCCTACTGTAAATTGCAGTAGAATAGCAAAATGTAAGTACCCCCCCAAAATCAAAGAAAACAAATCTTTTGCCAAAAAAACCCGTAACAAAAGGTGACAAAAAACAGTTACAAAAATACTAAAATTAATTTGAATAACAAGCACAAAAGAAACACGAAACAATTAGTAAAAAACTGTAACAAAAAAATATAATGCTGATGTTAAAATACTGTATGTAAAATTTCTGTCTGTATTGCTGTACAATATATGCACGCAGATGCCTTCGGAACATCTCTAATCTAGTACAGTCCTTAATATGCACTGGCAAATTGTTAAAGTCGAGCAATCCCCTATACAACACAGATCCCGAAACAATATTTGACTTTGGCCTGTCACTTATAATAAAATTAGATTTATTTTGAGTATTATACTGGTGCACATTGCTGAACGTGTTGGTCTTATCACATACATAATCAGGTACAAGTCTATTTCTAATTTTAAAAATAAATACAAAAGTATTAAAAACTATTTTCTGTTTCACAGTTAAAAAAATTTGTGCAAGACAACATATCACTGACGGGAGCATACCTGTTACATCCAATAACCGTTCTCATTGCTCTATTCTGTATTCGTTGGAACTTATAAAATTCGGCATTTTAAAAAGTAAAGTGTTATAAAATTCCAAGTGTGGTGCAGCCAAATAGTTAAGGCCGATCCTCATTAGAGCAGCGCGGCGCGGGCGGCGCGCGCGTCGCGTTGCGGCACGAGCGTCAGCAGGTCAAATTCAGGTCAATTTCAGCAAGTCTATTCGCATTTGAGCGTCACCGAGCAGGCAACAAACGGATCAGTATGTGTTTTGGCAGCCTGGCGTATAGAAGATGTCGTCCTCATCGTCCTCTGATGATTTATTTTTCCTAGCTGCTATTTGCCAGGAATATGAAGGAAAAGGAAGCGCAAATATTAGGTTCACGATATATTCCGAGCAAGGTTCGGAGAAGGTGAATTCCATACACTATTTAGACGGCTTCAGGACGATGAAATCAAATTCTACAAGTATTACAGAATGACTCCAATAAAATTTAATCAGCTGTTGGAACTTGTCCTCATTCCTTTAAGCAAGCAGAATAGTAAATTCCGACAGAGTATTAGCCCACATGAGAGACAACAGTTTTTCTTAGGTAAGTAGAATATAATAAAATTATTAAGTCATCATTATATTTATTTAAGCAAAAAAAACGGGAAAATTAATACAAATTCACCTTACAAATAAATTCAAATTATACTGTAACGAAATATAAATTCCAAACGTAGATTCTTGTCGAGATATTTAAGTAAACTAATTTTCAATTGAATTTTCTTCGAAGCACGACGGCGACGGCTTTCTGTTTTCAGTTGGAACACTTTGAGTGTATTGAACATTGTCATTCGAATGTAGTTGGGTTGATAACTGAGACCCTAATGTTGCATAATATCCTGAAGTTAACGATGTCTCCCTGTTTTCGGATGGAACTGTCTGAATGCGTTGAACGTTTTCATTGAAATGTGGTTGGGGTGGTAACAGAGATTCGTATGTTGAATAATATCTTGACGAAGGAACTAATGAATTATGTGGTAACTGCTGACTGTAAGAAGTTGACTGAGAACGTATGGAATTATTAGAAGGATAAGTTGATGAATGGTTTTGTACAAACGTTTCGCTTTGTAACGGATTTCTATTAGGTACTGATGTTTCTGCTAATAATTGCAGTTCAATAGAATTTACAATTTGAAATACTTTGCTTTTGACAGTTGCTTGCCAAAAAGGTGGAAAGGTGGCGCAGTAGTTTTGCCCATGTTGGCAAAAAATTCTATCAGAGAACTATTTTTGTCATCCGAGATCGTGGTTCTGTGTAAGCGAGCAAGTGTCTTATCCATGACGTATTCTTTAAATATCTGTGACACTGAGTCAGGCATGTTAGAAGGAGCTGCTCTTTTTTTAACGTTAGTTTTTACCGAAGATTTCACACTTGAAGCATTTGATTGTGGTGTACTTGGCTGAGAGTAGTTGGCCAAAAGTTATCGCCTCTCAAGAGCGCGCCGAGTTTCCGAAAATGCTTTTGGCATACTTTGTCACAAATTCAGAGTTTTTTTAAATAAGCTGCAACTTCATCCGAACAATGCTGATCCGACAATTGTATTATCTGCTTTGTGCTTACACAATTTTCTTAGAAATGACAATATCTACTTAAATATACTGGATGAAGAGAAATCAGAAAATCAGTTGCCAATATTTTCTAGTTTACCCCACATTGGAGGAAAATCTTCTAGTGATGCAATGGAAGTAAGAAAAGATTTTACACAGTATTTCATGTCACTCGGAGGTGCGGTTTCTTGGCAGGAAAATACAGGACATACGTTTGGTATATTGTCACGTTAAGGGGTAGCTCAGAGGGAAGAATACTCAGGTTTCCACAGGTAACCCACTTTTATTTGAATGTGATAATTATTAGTTTGACAATAACCTTACGGGGGGAGCATGATGTGGTCCGGGTTTGACAGGGGGAACACGAGGGGCGACGCTTTAGCGGGGATGAATGAACCCTAGACTTGTGTCCGAGGGCATTCACCGGGCCGGTAAAGTTGTTAAGTACCTAACAAAGGGAGGTAAGTAGGTACGGCAACTTATGCTGCTCGCCCACACTATTTCCTTTGCTAGGGCTGATCACTTGGGCTAGGGCACTTGGTCACCTACTGCTCCACGTTGCGTTGCACAATAGGCGTACCCAGACTAACTCAGAGATCAGTCAGTGACCTCCCTCTGGGGAAGACCCCAGAGTTTGGTGGTTTAGTCGAGCTACGGTGCATCTTTTATATTCGTCAGCGACCTCATTATGCTAACCTTGCTGACTGTGCTGGTTACTGGGTGTGCACCGTAACTACTAACACGGGTGTGACAATATATAGACAAATGTTTTCCCACTCTAGCAATGAAGCCTGTTTTTTTAGAAAACTTCCTCATGCAGTACTTTGCTCTCCGGCAAATCCGTTTTCTTATCAGAAAGTAACTCACTGAATACACCCTTTCTTACGGTCTTGTATTGACTCCATATTGTTACTTCGTAACGGCCACGAGGTACGGGAAGAACTGCAAATATGGCCGAACACCTTGTAATTTTCGCTTTACCACAATGGCGGACCTTTTCCGATCTGCAATCCTGCAATTCACGTTCGGACCACCCTAGAATGGCTTACTCCAGGGACGAGAAAAAACAACTAACACTTAGCTGTTTTTAAACTAAACATTTATTAGTTGAAATAACAACTGTGTATTAATAAAAGAGTGCGAATAACGTGAAACAAAAAACGAGATGTGTATAATTGTCTCGGTGCTTGACAAGACTGAGATTAGTTAGTTCTTTGCCTTTTTCGCATCGCGCCGGCGGAGTTGCCGTACTTTATATTTTTAAGCCGTAACACATCACTTCGCTGTTTTTACTCACTGCTCTAACATACAGGCTGTCCCTTTCCTTCATTATCTTGTCTCTCTCTCTTATATCTTGGGTTATCCATTTTTTTCAGAATAGCGTTCCTTCAATACAGTTGTTGTCTCTGGGCACATATAGTTTAATGTTTGTGTCAGTGTGTTCAACACCTCAGCCATTACATTAACGTCGCTTATGTTTGTGTCCCAAGTAGTTTCATAAGATTTTCTTGAAAAACTTCAGGGTTATAAGCTTTCATATTTCTTTTGGAAATAGTCACTAGCTTATCAGGAGTAAAAACCTTGCTGATATTCACAGATAAAATATTGTGGTCACTTACTTTAGGAGATAAATAATTTTTATGACGCAGATCTTTATTATTTGTAATTATGTAGTCTATTAACGTCCTACTCCTGTCAGTAATTCTTGTTGGCTTGCTAACCAACTGAGTAAAGACCTGTAGGTATATGCTTCTCAAAATTTTTTCATTATAATGAGACGGTTTTAACAAGTCAAAGTTAAAATCTATTACAATTATACTAATGCCTTCAAAATCACCTGCTCCATCCCAAAAGTCATCAAAGTATTGGACAAATTTGGCGTTTTCCCTGTTTGGAGGATGATACAGGGCACTCATCATATATCTAATGTGGTGTATGGTCAATTCCAAAGACAACATCCAAACATACTCATCCGTGCTCTTGTTGGTCCTGATCTGCCAGCTTAGTCCCTCCCGAATCAAAGCCATCACTCCCCCTGTTCTTTTATTATGAGTAAAACATTGCACAATTCTATAATGGTCCAGGTGCAACTCCAGATCTACATCGACAGTCACGTGGGTTTCCGACAGTAACACAATACTGAGTTTCCATTGTTCAATCAAAATGCAATATCATCCTTATTGTTCAGAAATCCCTGACTATTAAAATATAGCAAACTGTGATTATATTCCAAATCGGTCGGTTATTGCTACTTTTGGAATTTTCTTTGTTGTATTTGTTCAACTCTTGCATATGTTTTACAGTTTACTACATCCCAACAAACATGACCGACATCCAAAGATATACCATACCAAAGATATACCATACTTAAAACTCTGGATTAACAATTTTTAACGTCATGTTCTTCGGCACATAGCTTTTTTTCCCGACACTCGTTTTGTATGTGCCCATATCTGCAGCAATTAAAACATCTCATGACACCAAAGTCATCAAATGCTCTACACCTACTCCATCCAACACTAACTCTACTTGTCAATGCGCTTTTAGTGTCTGAATCAACTTCAACAACAATATTAAACCTTTTATTAAATAAATTTGATCTTCTTAATACATTAATCTTTGCATTTTCTTTATGTAAATTATTTTGCTTTTCATTTTCATAATTATTGTTTCATTGTTCATATTGAATTCTGTCTCATTAACTCCAACAATTTTTAGGCGCTGTTTCAAAGATGTTGGTCGGTCCACCTCGTAGTTACCTCCCAGTTTGGCTTGTCCAATTATTATTTGTATTTCCTGCTGTATACAGGGTGTCCCACGACGAAAGACATCGATTGATATTGGAAAAAGTATAAATAGGACAGTTTTGAAAACTAGGCAGGATACTGATGTGGGCATGCCCAATCCAACTAAAATATTTTCAAGATGGTTGCACTTCCCTTTATACCGGAAGTCGATCACAACTTTCTTATTTTAAATAAAACACCCTATATATTATTACATATTTGGATTCCTCACAAAATTCTGACCAACTTTTGTATAGAATGCCCTATGCCTATCTCTAGCCGTTTTCGAAATATTTGATGTTTTTCCAAAAAAGTGACAGTTGCAACGCTCAACATATTTTTGTACTATGTTAAAACCGTATTTCATTTTGCAATGAAACTTTGGGTTATTGTAAATAAAGGATCATTTTATTAAAACTGAGGGGTGCGTAATGACTCATTTGTATACAGGGTCGTCAAAAAAAAATCATAAACTTGCCACTAAAAAAAATGAGAAATCTCAGTTTTTTAAATAGAAACCCACATTTTTTATGACGGAATCATTTTGAGCATTAAAAATTACTATAAGTTTCAATTTACTTGCCTATACTTAAATCCAACCATTTCGTTTTATTTGAGAATAAAAATTTTTTATTATAAAAATTCCAGATTTCTTGAAAATGTCTCTCTCTAATTACGTGTGGATTTATGTCACACCAGTAGTGTGAATTATGTCTATTGAACATTCCATTTTTTAGTGAATTTGGCCTCGTCGCTCTAAATAATATTATTCAAAAACAATTCATCTCCATAGTGACTAGTCAGCATNGAGGGAACTGCNGNGACGTGGNTCTAGCNAGATGANCNCNGNANTNGCCATCGNNNGANCCNGTAGTTTTNGGNGTGCGNCANTCCNNGCTAGNGAANNAAANGTTCNNANTNNGAGACTANTCCTGGGCTCANAACAGTCCGNAAATCCNTGTGGATGTTNTAGNNNCGGNNGGTNCCACATCGNATNGTGNANTNAGATANCCGNAGANGTAGTNNNAAAGNNCTCGNCAANGTGCTNNNNTTCAGNCAGCNGCGACANACTCCGNNNCNNNGTGTCTNTGCACNGNAANAAGCTCGGCNTNACAACCCNNGGCGGGGTTGNCCCNNGTGACAGCGANGCCAAAGNTNAAGNACGNCAACTCTGGNNNTCACCTAAGTNNTTAACANNANNAAGCCNACAAAAGTGTCNGGNTCTAAGNNTCTCGTNTNCCAGAGTGTTANCTGTCACNTCCCAGGATTTANCTTNCCTGGGTTGGNGNAGCANCAATTAAGTTGGGCATAGATCTATTCCGCAAATGTTCTAGTCTGCATATTTGATACTTTTGAGCTATTCTACGTCTGTTGGGACTACATTGGTCGCTGGATTTCACTCGTTCGTGGTCAATCTGTGCCAAATTGTATTATTTCGTCTCAAAACCGGCATAGATCGATTCCGCCTCAAAACCGGCATAGATCTATTCCGCAAATGTTCTAGTCTGCATATTTGATACTTTTGAGCTATTCTACGTCTGTTGGGACTACATTGGTCGCTGGATTTCACTCGTTCGTGGTCAATCTGTGCCAAATTGTATTATTTCGTCTCAAAACCGGCATAGATCGATTCCGCCGCAAAACCGGCATAGATCTATTCCGCAAATGTTCTAGTCTGCATATTTGATACTTTTGAGCTATTCTACGTCTGTTGGGACTACATTGGTCGCTGGATTTCACTCGTTCGTGGTCAATCTGTGCCAAATTGTATTATTTCGTCTCAAAACCGGCATAGATCGATTCCGCCTCAAAACCGGCATAGATCTATTCCGCTAATGTTCTAGTCTGCATATTTGATACTTTTGAGCTATTCTACGTCTGTTGGGACTACATTGGTCGCTGGATTTCACTCGTTCGTGGTCAATCTGTGCCAAATTGTATTATTTCGTCTCAAAACCGGCATAGATCGATTCCGCCTCAAAACCGGCATAGATCTATTCCGCTAATGTTCTAGTCTGCATATTTGATACTTTTGAGCTATTCTACGTCTGTTGGGACTACATTGGTCGCTGGATTTCACTCGTTCGTGGTCAATCTGTGCCAAATTGTATTATTTCGTCTCAAAACCGGCATAGATCGATTCCGCCTCAAAACCGGCATAGATCTATTCCGCAAATGTTCTAGTCTGCATATTTGATACTTTTGAGCTATTCTACGTCTGTTGGGACTACATTGGTCGCTGGATTTCACTCGTTCGTGGTCAATCTGTGCCAAATTGTATTATTTCGTCTCAAAACCGGCATAGATCGATTCCGCCTCAAAACCGGCATAGATCTATTCCGCAAATGTTCTAGTCTGCATATTTGATACTTTTGAGCTATTCTACGTCTGTTGGGACTACATTGGTCGCTGGATTTCACTCGTTCGTGGTCAATCTGTGCCAAATTGTATTATTTCGTCTCAAAACCGGCATAGATCGATTCCGCCTCAAAACCGGCATAGATCTATTCCGCAAATGTTCTAGTCTGCATATTTGATACTTTTGAGCTATTCTACGTCTGTTGGGACTACATTGGTCGCTGGATTTCACTCGTTCGTGGTCAATCTGTGCCAAATTGTATTATTTCGTCTCAAAACCGGCATAGATCGATTCCGCCTCAAAACCGGCATAGATCTATTCCGCAAATGTTCTAGTCTGCATATTTGATACTTTTGAGCTATTCTACGTCTGTTGGGACTACATTGGTCGCTGGATTTCACTCGTTCGTGGTCAATCTGTGCCAAATTGTATTATTTCGTCTCAAAACCGGCATAGATCGATTCCGCCTCAAAACCGGCATAGATCTATTCCGCAAATGTTCTAGTCTGCATATTTGATACTTTTGAGCTATTCTACGTCTGTTGGGACTACATTGGTCGCTGGATTTCACTCGTTCGTGGTCAATCTGTGCCAAATTGTATTATTTCGTCTCAAAACCGGCATAGATCGATTCCGCCTCAAAACCGGCATAGATCTATTCCGCAAATGTTCTAGTCTGCATATTTGATACTTTTGAGCTATTCTACGTCTGTTGGGACTACATTGGTCGCTGGATTTCACTCGTTCGTGGTCAATCTGTGCCAAATTGTATTATTTCGTCTCAAAACCGGCATAGATCGATTCCGCCTCAAAACCGGCATAGATCTATTCCGCAAATGTTCTAGTCTGCATATTTGATACTTTTGAGCTATTCTACGTCTGTTGGGACTACATTGGTCGCTGGATTTCACTCGTTCGTGGTCAATCTGTGCCAAATTGTATTATTTCGTCTCAAAACCGGCATAGATCGATTCCGCGTCAAAACCGGCATAGATCTATTCCGCTAATGTTCTAGTCTGCATATTTGATACTTTTGAGCTATTCTACGTCTGTTGGGACTACATTGGTCGCTGGATTTCACTCGTTCGTGGTCAATCTGTGCCAAATTGTATTATTTCGTCTCAAAACCGGCATAGATCGATTCCGCCTCAAAACCGGCATAGATCTATTCCGCAAATGTTCTAGTCTGCATATTTGATACTTTTGAGCTATTCTACGTCTGTTGGGACTACATTGGTCGCTGGATTTCACTCGTTCGTGGTCAATCTGTGCCAAATTGTATTATTTCGTCTCAAAACCGGCATAGATCGATTCCGCCTCAAAACCGGCATAGATCTATTCCGCAAATGTTCTAGTCTGCATATTTGATACTTTTGAGCTATTCTACGTCTGTTGGGACTACATTGGTCGCTGGATTTCACTCGTTCGTGGTCAATCTGTGCCAAATTGTATTATTTCGTCTCAAAACCGGCATAGATCGATTCCGCCTCAAAACCGGCATAGATCTATTCCGCAAATGTTCTAGTCTGCATATTTGATACTTTTGAGCTATTCTACGTCTGTTGGGACTACATTGGTCGCTGGATTTCACTCGTTCGTGGTCAATCTGTGCCAAATTGTATTATTTCGTCTCAAAACCGGCATAGATCGATTCCGCCTCAAAACCGGCATAGATCTATTCCGCTAATGTTCTAGTCTGCATATTTGATACTTTTGAGCTATTCTACGTCTGTTGGGACTACATTGGTCGCTGGATTTCACTCGTTCGTGGTCAATCTGTGCCAAATTGTATTATTTCGTCTCAAAACCGGCATAGATCGATTCCGCCTCAAAACCGGCATAGATCTATTCCGCAAATGTTCTAGTCTGCATATTTGATACTTTTGAGCTATTCTACGTCTGTTGGGACTACATTGGTCGCTGGATTTCACTCGTTCGTGGTCAATCTGTGCCAAATTGTATTATTTCGTCTCAAAACCGGCATAGATCGATTCCGCCTCAAAACCGGCATAGATCTATTCCGCTAATGTTCTAGTCTGCATATTTGATACTTTTGAGCTATTCTACGTCTGTTGGGACTACATTGGTCGCTGGATTTCACTCGTTCGTGGTCAATCTGTGCCAAATTGTATTATTTCGTCTCAAAACCGGCATAGATCGATTCCGCCTCAAAACCGGCATAGATCTATTCCGCTAATGTTCTAGTCTGCATATTTGATACTTTTGAGCTATTCTACGTCTGTTGGGACTACATTGGTCGCTGGATTTCACTCGTTCGTGGTCAATCTGTGCCAAATTGTATTATTTCGTCTCAAAACCGGCATAGATCGATTCCGCGTCAAAACCGGCATAGATCTATTCCGCTAATGTTCTAGTCTGCATATTTGATACTTTTGAGCTATTCTACGTCTGTTGGGACTACATTGGTCGCTGGATTTCACTCGTTCGTGGTCAATCTGTGCCAAATTGTATTATTTCGTCTCAAAACCGGCATAGATCGATTCCGCCTCAAAACCGGCATAGATCTATTCCGCAAATGTTCTAGTCTGCATATTTGATACTTTTGAGCTATTCTACGTCTGTTGGGACTACATTGGTCGCTGGATTTCACTCGTTCGTGGTCAATCTGTGCCAAATTGTATTATTTCGTCTCAAAACCGGCATAGATCGATTCCGCCTCAAAACCGGCATAGATCTATTCCGCTAATGTTCTAGTCTGCATATTTGATACTTTTGAGCTATTCTACGTCTGTTGGGACTACATTGGTCGCTGGATTTCACTCGTTCGTGGTCAATCTGTGCCAAATTGTATTATTTCGTCTCAAAACCGGCATAGATCGATTCCGCCTCAAAACCGGCATAGATCTATTCCGCAAATGTTCTAGTCTGCATATTTGATACTTTTGAGCTATTCTACGTCTGTTGGGACTACATTGGTCGCTGGATTTCACTCGTTCGTGGTCAATCTGTGCCAAATTGTATTATTTCGTCTCAAAACCGGCATAGATCGATTCCGCCTCAAAACCGGCATAGATCTATTCCGCTAATGTTCTAGTCTGCATATTTGATACTTTTGAGCTATTCTACGTCTGTTGGGACTACATTGGTCGCTGGATTTCACTCGTTCGTGGTCAATCTGTGCCAAATTGTATTATTTCGTCTCAAAACCGGCATAGATCGATTCCGCCTCAAAACCGGCATAGATCTATTCCGCAAATGTTCTAGTCTGCATATTTGATACTTTTGAGCTATTCTACGTCTGTTGGGACTACATTGGTCGCTGGATTTCACTCGTTCGTGGTCAATCTGTGCCAAATTGTATTATTTCGTCTCAAAACCGGCATAGATCGATTCCGCCTCAAAACCGGCATAGATCTATTCCGCTAATGTTCTAGTCTGCATATTTGATACTTTTGAGCTATTCTACGTCTGTTGGGACTACATTGGTCGCTGGATTTCACTCGTTCGTGGTCAATCTGTGCCAAATTGTATTATTTCGTCTCAAAACCGGCATAGATCGATTCCGCCTCAAAACCGGCATAGATCTATTCCGCTAATGTTCTAGTCTGCATATTTGATACTTTTGAGCTATTATACGTCTGTTGGGACTACATTGGTCGCTGGATTTCACTCGTTCGTGGTCAATCTGTGCCAAATTGTATTATTTCGTCTCAAAACCGGCATAGATCGATTCCGCGTCAAAACCGGCATAGATCTATTCCGCTAATGTTCTAGTCTGCATATTTGATACTTTTGAGCTATTCTACGTCTGTTGGGACTACATTGGTCGCTGGATTTCACTCGTTCGTGGTCAATCTGTGCCAAATTGTATTATTTCGTCTCAAAACCGGCATAGATCGATTCCGCCTCAAAACCGGCATAGATCTATTCCGCTAATGTTCTAGTCTGCATATTTGATACTTTTGAGCTATTCTACGTCTGTTGGGACTACATTGGTCGCTGGATTTCACTCGTTCGTGGTCAATCTGTGCCAAATTGTATTATTTCGTCTCAAAACCGGCATAGATCGATTCTCAAAACCGGCATAGATCTATTCCGCAAATGTTCTAGTCTGCATATTTGATACTTTTGAGCTATTCTACGTCTGTTGGGACTACATTGGTCGCTGGATTTCACTCGTTCGTGGTCAATCTGTGCCAAATTGTATTATTTCGTCTCAAAACCGGCATAGATCGATTCCGCCTCAAAACCGGCATAGATCTATTCCGCTAATGTTCTAGTCTGCATATTTGATACTTTTGAGCTATTCTACGTCTGTTGGGACTACATTGGTCGCTGGATTTCACTCGTTCGTGGTCAATCTGTGCCAAATTGTATTATTTCGTCTCAAAACCGGCATAGATCGATTCCGCCTCAAAACCGGCATAGATCTATTCCGCTAATGTTCTAGTCTGCATATTTGATACTTTTGAGCTATTCTACGTCTGTTGGGACTACATTGGACGCTGAATTTCACTCGTTCGTGGTCAATCTGTGCCAAATTGTATTATTTCGTCTCAAAACCGGCATAGATCGATTTCGCTAATGTTCTAGTCTGCATATTTGATACTTTTGAGCTATTATACGTCTGTTGGGACTACATTGGTCGCTGGATTTCACTCGTTCGTGGTCAATCTGTGCCAAATTGTATTATTTCGTCTCAAAACCGGCATAGATCGATTCCGCCTCAAAACCGGCATAGATCTATTCCGCTAATGTTCTAGTCTGCATATTTGATACTTTTGAGCTATTCTACGTCTGTTGGGACTACATTGGTCGCTGGATTTCACTCGTTCGTGGTCAATCTGTGCCAAATTGTATTATTTCGT
Source organism: Ips nitidus (assembly GCA_018691245.2). Lineage (NCBI taxonomy): Eukaryota > Metazoa > Arthropoda > Insecta > Coleoptera > Curculionidae > Ips > Ips nitidus. Next base: position 10,161,060 of record CM042792.1, read on the forward strand.
CTCAAAACCGGCATAGATCGATTCCGCCTCAAAACCGGCATAGATCTATTCCGCTAATGTTCTAGTCTGCATATTTGATACTTTTGAGCTATTCTACGTCTGTTGGGACTACATTGGTCGCTGGATTTCACTCGTTCGTGGTCAATCTGTGCCAAATTGTATTATTTCGTCTCAAAACCGGCATAGATCGATTCCGCCTCAAAACCGGCATAGATCTATTCCGCAAATGTTCTAGTCTGCATATTTGATACTTTTGAGCTATTCTACGTCTGTTGGGACTACATTGGTCGCTGGATTTCACTCGTTCGTGGTCAATCTGTGCCAAATTGTATTATTTCGTCTCAAAACCGGCATAGATCGATTCCGCCTCAAAACCGGCATAGATCTATTCCGCTAATGTTCTAGTCTGCATATTTGATACTTTTGAGCTATTCTACGTCTGTTGGGACCACATTGGTCGCTGGATTTCACTCGTTCGTGGTCAATCTGTGCCAAATTGTATTATTTCGTCTCAAAACCGGCATAGATCGATTCCGCCGCAAAACCGGCATAGATCTATTCCGCAAATGTTCTAGTCTGCATATTTGATACTTTTGAGCTATTCTACGTCTGTTGGGACCACATTGGTCGCTGGATTTCACTCGTTCGTGGTCAATCTGTGCCAAATTGTATTATTTCGTCTCAAAACCGGCATAGATCGATTCCGCTAATGTTCTAGTCTGCATATTTGATACTTTTGAGCTATTCTACGTCTGTTGGGACTACATTGGTCGCTGGATTTCACTCGTTCGTGGTCAATCTGTGCCAAATTGTATTATTTCGTCTCAAAACCGGCATAGAGATCGGCATTCTATTCCGCTAATGTTCTAGTCTGCATATTTGATACTTTTGAGCTATTCTACGTCTGTTGGGACTACATTGGTCGCTGGATTTCACTCGTTCGTGGTCAATCTGTGCCAAATTGTATTATTTCGTCTCAAAACCGGCATAGATCGATTCCGCCTCAAAACCGGCATAGATCTATTCCGCTAATGTTCTAGTCTGCATATTTGATACTTTTGAGCTATTCTACGTCTGTTGGGACTACATTGGTCGCTGGATTTCACTCGTTCGTGGTCAATCTGTGCCAAATTGTATTATTTCGTCTCAAAACCGGCATAGATCGATTCCGCCTCAAAACCGGCATAGATCTATTCCGCTAATGTTCTAGTCTGCATATTTGATACTTTTGAGCTATTCTACGTCTGTTGGGACTACATTGGTCGCTGGATTTCACTCGTTCGTGGTCAATCTGTGCCAAATTGTATTATTTCGTCTCAAAACCGGCATAGATCGATTCCGCCGTCAAAACCGGCATAGATCTATTCCGCAAATGTTCTAGTCTGCATATTTGATACTTTTGAGCTATTCTACGTCTGTTGGGACTACATTGGTCGCTGGATTTCACTCGTTCGTGGTCAATCTGTGCCAAATTGTATTATTTCGTCTCAAAACCGGCATAGATCGATTCCGCCTCAAAACCGGCATAGATCTATTCCGCTAATGTTCTAGTCTGCATATTTGATACTTTTGAGCTATTCTACGTCTGTTGGGACTACATTGGTCGCTGGATTTCACTCGTTCGTGGTCAATCTGTGCCAAATTGTATTATTTCGTCTCAAAACCGGCATAGATCGATTCCGCCTCAAAACCGGCATAGATCTATTCCGCTAATGTTCTAGTCTGCATATTTGATACTTTTGAGCTATTCTACGTCTGTTGGGACTACATTGGTCGCTGGATTTCACTCGTTCGTGGTCAATCTGTGCCAAATTGTATTATTTCGTCTCAAAACCGGCATAGATCGATTCCGCCTCAAAACCGGCATAGATCTATTCCGCTAATGTTCTAGTCTGCATATTTGATACTTTTGAGCTATTCTACGTCTGTTGGGACTACATTGGTCGCTGGATTTCACTCGTTCGTGGTCAATCTGTGCCAAATTGTATTATTTCGTCTCAAAACCGGCATAGATCGATTCCGCCTCAAAACCGGCATAGATCTATTCCGCTAATGTTCTAGTCTGCATATTTGATACTTTTGAGCTATTCTACGTCTGTTGGGACTACATTGGTCGCTGGATTTCACTCGTTCGTGGTCAATCTGTGCCAAATTGTATTATTTCGTCTCAAAACCGGCATAGATCGATTCCGCCTCAAAACCGGCATAGATCTATTCCGCTAATGTTCTAGTCTGCATATTTGATACTTTTGAGCTATTCTACGTCTGTTGGGACTACATTGGTCGCTGGATTTCACTCGTTCGTGGTCAATCTGTGCCAAATTGTATTATTTCGTCTCAAAACCGGCATAGATCGATTCCGCCTCAAAACCGGCATAGATCTATTCCGCTAATGTTCTAGTCTGCATATTTGATACTTTTGAGCTATTCTACGTCTGTTGGGACTACATTGGTCGCTGGATTTCACTCGTTCGTGGTCAATCTGTGCCAAATTGTATTATTTCGTCTCAAAACCGGCATAGATCGATTCCGCCTCAAAACCGGCATAGATCTATTCCGCAAATGTTCTAGTCTGCATATTTGATACTTTTGAGCTATTCTACGTCTGTTGGGACTACATTGGTCGCTGGATTTCACTCGTTCGTGGTCAATCTGTGCCAAATTGTATTATTTCGTCTCAAAACCGGCATAGATCGATTCCGCCTCAAAACCGGCATAGATCTATTCCGCTAATGTTCTAGTCTGCATATTTGATACTTTTGAGCTATTCTACGTCTGTTGGGACTACATTGGTCGCTGGATTTCACTCGTTCGTGGTCAATCTGTGCCAAATTGTATTATTTCGTCTCAAAACCGGCATAGATCGATTCCGCCTCAAAACCGGCATAGATCTATTCCGCTAATGTTCTAGTCTGCATATTTGATACTTTTGAGCTATTCTACGTCTGTTGGGACTACATTGGTCGCTGGATTTCACTCGTTCGTGGTCAATCTGTGCCAAATTGTATTATTTCGTCTCAAAACCGGCATAGATCGATTCCGCGTCAAAACCGGCATAGATCTATTCCGCTAATGTTCTAGTCTGCATATTTGATACTTTTGAGCTATTCTACGTCTGTTGGGACTACATTGGTCGCTGGATTTCACTCGTTCGTGGTCAATCTGTGCCAAATTGTATTATTTCGTCTCAAAACCGGCATAGATCGATTCCGCGTCAAAACCGGCATAGATCTATTCCGCTAATGTTCTAGTCTGCATATTTGATACTTTTGAGCTATTCTACGTCTGTTGGGACTACATTGGTCGCTGGATTTCACTCGTTCGTGGTCAATCTGTGCCAAATTGTATTATTTCGTCTCAAAACCGGCATAGATCGATTCCGCCTCAAAACCGGCATAGATCTATTCCGCTAATGTTCTAGTCTGCATATTTGATACTTTTGAGCTATTCTACGTCTGTTGGGACTACATTGGTCGCTGGATTTCACTCGTTCGTGGTCAATCTGTGCCAAATTGTATTATTTCGTCTCAAAACCGGCATAGATCGATTCCGCCTCAAAACCGGCATAGATCTATTCCGCTAATGTTCTAGTCTGCATATTTGATACTTTTGAGCTATTCTACGTCTGTTGGGACTACATTGGTCGCTGGATTTCACTCGTTCGTGGTCAATCTGTGCCAAATTGTATTATTTCGTCTCAAAACCGGCATAGATCGATTCCGCCTCAAAACCGGCATAGATCTATTCCGCTAATGTTCTAGTCTGCATATTTGATACTTTTGAGCTATTCTACGTCTGTTGGGACTACATTGGTCGCTGGATTTCACTCGTTCGTGGTCAATCTGTGCCAAATTGTATTATTTCGTCTCAAAACCGGCATAGATCGATTCCGCCTCAAAACCGGCATAGATCTATTCCGCAAATGTTCTAGTCTGCATATTTGATACTTTTGAGCTATTCTACGTCTGTTGGGACTACATTGGTCGCTGGATTTCACTCGTTCGTGGTCAATCTGTGCCAAATTGTATTATTTCGTCTCAAAACCGGCATAGATCGATTCCGCCTCAAAACCGGCATAGATCTATTCCGCTAATGTTCTAGTCTGCATATTTGATACTTTTGAGCTATTCTACGTCTGTTGGGACTACATTGGTCGCTGGATTTCACTCGTTCGTGGTCAATCTGTGCCAAATTGTATTATTTCGTCTCAAAACCGGCATAGATCGATCAAAACCGGCATAGATCTATTCCGCTAATGTTCTAGTCTGCATATTTGTTACTTTTGAGCTATTCTACGTCTGTTGGGACTACATTGGTCGCTGGATTTCACTCGTTCGTGGTCAATCTGTGCCAAATTGTATTATTTCGTCTCAAAACCGGCATAGATCTATTCCGCTAATGTTCTAGTCTGCATATTTGATACTTTTGAGCTATTATACGTCTGTTGGGACTACATTGGTCGCTGGATTTCACTCGTTCGTGGTCAATCTGTGCCAAATTGTATTATTTCGTCTCAAAACCGGCATAGATCGATTCCGCCTCAAAACCGGCATAGATCTATTCCGCTAATGTTCTAGTCTGCATATTTGATACTTTTGAGCTATTCTACGTCTGTTGGGACTACATTGGTCGCTGGATTTCACTCGTTCGTGGTCAATCTGTGCCAAATTGTATTATTTCGTCTCAAAACCGGCATAGATCGATTCCGCCTCAAAACCGGCATAGATCTATTCCGCTAATGTTCTAGTCTGCATATTTGATACTTTTGAGCTATTCTACGTCTGTTGGGACTACATTGGTCGCTGGATTTCACTCGTTCGTGGTCAATCTGTGCCAAATTGTATTATTTCGTCTCAAAACCGGCATAGATCGATTCCGCCTCAAAACCGGCATAGATCTATTCCGCTAATGTTCTAGTCTGCATATTTGATACTTTTGAGCTATTCTACGTCTGTTGGGACTACATTGGTCGCTGGATTTCACTCGTTCGTGGTCAATCTGTGCCAAATTGTATTATTTCGTCTCAAAACCGGCATAGATCGATTCCGCCTCAAAACCGGCATAGATCTATTCCGCTAATGTTCTAGTCTGCATATTTGATACTTTTGAGCTATTCTACGTCTGTTGGGACTACATTGGTCGCTGGATTTCACTCGTTCGTGGTCAATCTGTGCCAAATTGTATTATTTCGTCTCAAAACCGGCATAGATCGATTCCGCCTCAAAACCGGCATAGATCTATTCCGCTAATGTTCTAGTCTGCATATTTGATACTTTTGAGCTATTCTACGTCTGTTGGGACTACATTGGTCGCTGGATTTCACTCGTTCGTGGTCAATCTGTGCCAAATTGTATTATTTCGTCTCAAAACCGGCATAGATCGATTCCGCCTCAAAACCGGCATAGATCTATTCCGCAAATGTTCTAGTCTGCATATTTGATACTTTTGAGCTATTCTACGTCTGTTGGGACTACATTGGTCGCTGGATTTCACTCGTTCGTGGTCAATCTGTGCCAAATTGTATTATTTCGTCTCAAAACCGGCATAGATCGATTCCGCCTCAAAACCGGCATAGATCTATTCCGCTAATGTTCTAGTCTGCATATTTGATACTTTTGAGCTATTCTACGTCTGTTGGGACTACATTGGTCGCTGGATTTCACTCGTTCGTGGTCAATCTGTGCCAAATTGTATTATTTCGTCTCAAAACCGGCATAGATCGATTTCAAAACCGGCATAGATCTATTCCGCAAATGTTCTAGTCTGCATATTTGATACTTTTGAGCTATTCTACGTCTGTTGGGACTACATTGGTCGCTGGATTTCACTCGTTCGTGGTCAATCTGTGCCAAATTGTATTATTTCGTCTCAAAACCGGCATAGATCGATTCCGCCTCAAAACCGGCATAGATCTATTCCGCTAATGTTCTAGTCTGCATATTTGATACTTTTGAGCTATTCTACGTCTGTTGGGACTACATTGGTCGCTGGATTTCACTCGTTCGTGGTCAATCTGTGCCAAATTGTATTATTTCGTCTCAAAACCGGCATTCGATTCTCAAAACCGGCATAGATCTATTCCGCTAATGTTCTAGTCTGCATATTTGATACTTTTGAGCTATTCTACGTCTGTTGGGACCACATTGGACGCTGGATTTCACTCGTTCGTGGTCAATCTGTGCCAAATTGTATTATTTCGTCTCAAAACCGGCATAGATCGATTCCGCCTCAAAACCGGCATAGATCTATTCCGCTAATGTTCTAGTCTGCATATTTGATACTTTTGAGCTATTCTACGTCTGTTGGGACTACATTGGTCGCTGGATTTCACTCGTTCGTGGTCAATCTGTGCCAAATTGTATTATTTCGTCTCAAAACCGGCATAGATCGATTCCGCCTCAAAACCGGCATAGATCTATTCCGCTAATGTTCTAGTCTGCATATTTGATACTTTTGAGCTATTCTACGTCTGTTGGGACTACATTGGTCGCTGGATTTCACTCGTTCGTGGTCAATCTGTGCCAAATTGTATTATTTCGTCTCAAAACCGGCATAGATCGATTCCGCTCAAAACCGGCATAGATCTATTCCGCTAATGTTCTAGTCTGCATATTTGATACTTTTGAGCTATTCTACGTCTGTTGGGACTACATTGGTCGCTGGATTTCACTCGTTCGTGGTCAATCTGTGCCAAATTGTATTATTTCGTCTCAAAACCGGCATAGATCGATTCCGCCTCAAAACCGGCATAGATCTATTCCGCTAATGTTCTAGTCTGCATATTTGATACTTTTGAGCTATTATACGTCTGTTGGGACTACATTGGTCGCTGGATTTCACTCGTTCGTGGTCAATCTGTGCCAAATTGTATTATTTCGTCTCAAAACCGGCATAGATCGATTCCGCCTCAAAACCGGCATAGATCTATTCCGCTAATGTTCTAGTCTGCATATTTGATACTTTTGAGCTATTCTACGTCTGTTGGGACTACATTGGTCGCTGGATTTCACTCGTTCGTGGTCAATCTGTGCCAAATTGTATTATTTCGTCTCAAAACCGGCATAGATCGATTCCGCCTCAAAACCGGCATAGATCTATTCCGCTAATGTTCTAGTCTGCATATTTGATACTTTTGAGCTATTCTACGTCTGTTGGGACTACATTGGTCGCTGGATTTCACTCGTTCGTGGTCAATCTGTGCCAAATTGTATTATTTCGTCTCAAAACCGGCATAGATCGATTCCGCCTCAAAACCGGCATAGATCTATTCCGCTAATGTTCTAGTCTGCATATTTGATACTTTTGAGCTATTATACGTCTGTTGGGACTACATTGGTCGCTGGATTTCACTCGTTCGTGGTCAATCTGTGCCAAATTGTATTATTTCGTCTCAAAACCGGCATAGATCGATTCCGCGTCAAAACCGGCATAGATCTATTCCGCTAATGTTCTAGTCTGCATATTTGATACTTTTGAGCTATTCTACGTCTGTTGGGACTACATTGGTCGCTGGATTTCACTCGTTCGTGGTCAATCTGTGCCAAATTGTATTATTTCGTCTCAAAACCGGCATAGATCGATTCCGCCTCAAAACCGGCATAGATCTATTCCGCTAATGTTCTAGTCTGCATATTTGATACTTTTGAGCTATTCTACGTCTGTTGGGACTACATTGGTCGCTGGATTTCACTCGTTCGTGGTCAATCTGTGCCAAATTGTATTATTTCGTCTCAAAACCGGCATAGATCGATTCCGCCTCAAAACCGGCATAGATCTATTCCGCTAATGTTCTAGTCTGCATATTTGATACTTTTGAGCTATTCTACGTCTGTTGGGACTACATTGGTCGCTGGATTTCACTCGTTCGTGGTCAATCTGTGCCAAATTGTATTATTTCGTCTCAAAACCGGCATAGATCGATTCCGCCTCAAAACCGGCATAGATCTATTCCGCTAATGTTCTAGTCTGCATATTTGATACTTTTGAGCTATTCTACGTCTGTTGGGACTACATTGGTCGCTGGATTTCACTCGTTCGTGGTCAATCTGTGCCAAATTGTATTATTTCGTCTCAAAACCGGCATAGATCGATTCCGCCTCAAAACCGGCATAGATCTATTCCGCTAATGTTCTAGTCTGCATATTTGATACTTTTGAGCTATTCTACGTCTGTTGGGACTACATTGGTCGCTGGATTTCACTCGTTCGTGGTCAATCTGTGCCAAATTGTATTATTTCGTCTCAAAACCGGCATAGATCGATTCCGCCTCAAAACCGGCATAGATCTATTCCGCTAATGTTCTAGTCTGCATATTTGATACTTTTGAGCTATTCTACGTCTGTTGGGACTACATTGGTCGCTGGATTTCACTCGTTCGTGGTCAATCTGTGCCAAATTGTATTATTTCGTCTCAAAACCGGCATAGATCGATTTCAAAACCGCATAGATCTATTCCGCTAATGTTCTAGTCTGCATATTTGATACTTTTGAGCTATTCTACGTCTGTTGGGACTACATTGGTCGCTGGATTTCACTCGTTCGTGGTCAATCTGTGCCAAATTGTATTATTTCGTCTCAAAACCGGCATAGATCGATTCCGCCTCAAAACCGGCATAGATCTATTCCGCAAATGTTCTAGTCTGCATATTTGATACTTTTGAGCTATTCTACGTCTGTTGGGACTACATTGGTCGCTGGATTTCACTCGTTCGTGGTCAATCTGTGCCAAATTGTATTATTTCGTCTCAAAACCGGCATAGATCGATTCCGCCTCAAAACCGGCATAGATCTATTCCGCTAATGTTCTAGTCTGCATATTTGATACTTTTGAGCTATTCTACGTCTGTTGGGACTACATTGGTCGCTGGATTTCACTCGTTCGTGGTCAATCTGTGCCAAATTGTATTATTTCGTCTCAAAACCGGCATAGATCGATTCCGCCTCAAAACCGGCATAGATCTATTCCGCTAATGTTCTAGTCTGCATATTTGTTACTTTTGAGCTATTATACGTCTGTTGGGACTACATTGGACGCTGATTTGGCTCGTTTGTGGTCAATCTGTGCCAATTTGTAATCTTTCGTCTCAAAACCGGCATAGATCGATTCCGCAAATGTTCTAGTCTGCATATTTGATACTTTTGAGCTATTATACGTCTGTTGGGACTACATTGGTCGCTGGATTTCACTCGTTCGTGGTCAATCTGTGCCAAATTGTATTATTTCGTCTCAAAACCGGCATAGATCGATTCCGCCTCAAAACCGGCATAGATCTATTCCGCTAATGTTCTAGTCTGCATATTTGATACTTTTGAGCTATTCTACGTCTGTTGGGACTACATTGGACGCTGGATTTCACTCGTTCGTGGTCAATCTGTGCCAAATTGTATTATTTCGTCTCAAAACCGGCATAGATCGATTCCGCCTCAAAACCGGCATAGATCTATTCCGCTAATGTTCTAGTCTGCATATTTGATACTTTTGAGCTATTATACGTCTGTTGGGACTACATTGGTCGCTGGATTTCACTCGTTCGTGGTCAATCTGTGCCAAATTGTATTATTTCGTCTCAAAACCGGCATAGATCGATTCCGCCTCAAAACCGGCATAGATCTATTCCGCAAATGTTCTAGTCTGCATATTTGATACTTTTGAGCTATTCTACGTCTGTTGGGACTACATTGGTCGCTGGATTTCACTCGTTCGTGGTCAATCTGTGCCAAATTGTATTATTTCGTCTCAAAACCGGCATAGATCGATTCCGCCTCAAAACCGGCATAGATCTATTCCGCTAATGTTCTAGTCTGCATATTTGATACTTTTGAGCTATTCTACGTCTGTTGGGACTACATTGGTCGCTGGATTTCACTCGTTCGTGGTCAATCTGTGCCAAATTGTATTATTTCGTCTCAAAACCGGCATAGATCGATTCCGCCTCAAAACCGGCATAGATCTATTCCGCTAATGTTCTAGTCTGCATATTTGATACTTTTGAGCTATTCTACGTCTGTTGGGACTACATTGGTCGCTGGATTTCACTCGTTCGTGGTCAATCTGTGCCAAATTGTATTATTTCGTCTCAAAACCGGCATAGATCGATTCCGCCTCAAAACCGGCATAGATCTATTCCGCTAATGTTCTAGTCTGCATATTTGATACTTTTGAGCTATTCTACGTCTGTTGGGACTACATTGGTCGCTGGATTTCACTCGTTCGTGGTCAATCTGTGCCAAATTGTATTATTTCGTCTCAAAACCGGCATAGATCGATTCCGCCTCAAAACCGGCATAGATCTATTCCGCTAATGTTCTAGTCTGCATATTTGATACTTTTGAGCTATTATACGTCTGTTGGGACTACATTGGACGCTGGATTTCACTCGTTCGTGGTCAATCTGTGCCAAATTGTATTATTTCGTCTCAAAACCGGCATAGATCGATTCCGCCTCAAAACCGGCATAGATCTATTCCGCTAATGTTCTAGTCTGCATATTTGTTACTTTTGAGCTATTCTACGTCTGTTGGGACTACTTTGGTCGCTGGATTTCACTCGTTCGTGGTCAATCTGTGCCAAATTGTATTATTTCGTCTCAAAACCGGCATAGATCGATTCCGCCTCAAAACCGGCATAGATCTATTCCGCTAATGTTCTAGTCTGCATATTTGATACTTTTGAGCTATTCTACGTCTGTTGGGACTACATTGGTCGCTGGATTTCACTCGTTCGTGGTCAATCTGTGCCAAATTGTATTATTTCGTCTCAAAACCGGCATAGATCGATTCCGCCTCAAAACCGGCATAGATCTATTCCGCAAATGTTCTAGTCTGCATATTTGATACTTTTGAGCTATTCTACGTCTGTTGGGACTACATTGGTCGCTGGATTTCACTCGTTCGTGGTCAATCTGTGCCAAATTGTATTATTTCGTCTCAAAACCGGCATAGATCGATTCCGCGTCAAAACCGGCATAGATCTATTCCGCTAATGTTCTAGTCTGCATATTTGATACTTTTGAGCTATTCTACGTCTGTTGGGACTACATTGGTCGCTGGATTTCACTCGTTCGTGGTCAATCTGTGCCAAATTGTATTATTTCGTCTCAAAACCGGCATAGATCGATTCCGCGTCAAAACCGGCATAGATCTATTCCGCTAATGTTCTAGTCTGCATATTTGATACTTTTGAGCTATTCTACGTCTGTTGGGACTACATTGGTCGCTGGATTTCACTCGTTCGTGGTCAATCTGTGCCAAATTGTATTATTTCGTCTCAAAACCGGCATAGATCGATTCCGCCTCAAAACCGGCATAGATCTATTCCGCTAATGTTCTAGTCTGCATATTTGTTACTTTTGAGCTATTCTACGTCTGTTGGGACCACATTGGACGCTGAATTTGGCTCGTTCGTGGTCAATCTGTGCCAAATTGTATTATTTCGTCTCAAAACCGGCATAGATCGATTCCGCCTCAAAACCGGCATAGATCTATTCCGCTAATGTTCTAGTCTGCATATTTGATACTTTTGAGCTATTATACGTCTGTTGGGACTACATTGGTCGCTGGATTTCACTCGTTCGTGGTCAATCTGTGCCAAATTGTATTATTTCGTCTCAAAACCGGCATAGATCGATTCCGCCTCAAAACCGGCATAGATCTATTCCGCAAATGTTCTAGTCTGCATATTTGATACTTTTGAGCTATTATACGTCTGTTGGGACTACATTGGTCGCTGGATTTCACTCGTTCGTGGTCAATCTGTGCCAAATTGTATTATTTCGTCTCAAAACCGGCATAGATCGATTCCGCCTCAAAACCGGCATAGATCTATTCCGCTAATGTTCTAGTCTGCATATTTGATACTTTTGAGCTATTCTACGTCTGTTGGGACTACATTGGTCGCTGGATTTCACTCGTTCGTGGTCAATCTGTGCCAAATTGTATTATTTCGTCTCAAAACCGGCATAGATCGATTCCGCCTCAAAACCGGCATAGATCTATTCCGCTAATGTTCTAGTCTGCATATTTGATACTTTTGAGCTATTCTACGTCTGTTGGGACTACATTGGTCGCTGGATTTCACTCGTTCGTGGTCAATCTGTGCCAAATTGTATTATTTCGTCTCAAAACCGGCATAGATCGATTCCGCCTCAAAACCGGCATAGATCTATTCCGCTAATGTTCTAGTCTGCATATTTGATACTTTTGAGCTATTCTACGTCTGTTGGGACTACTTTGGTCGCTGGATTTCACTCGTTCGTTGTCAATCTGTGCCAAATTGTATTATTTCGTCTCAAAACCGGCATAGATCGATTCCGCCTCAAAACCGGCATAGATCTATTCCGCTAATGTTCTAGTCTGCATATTTGATACTTTTGAGCTATTCTACGTCTGTTGGGACTACATTGGACGCTGGATTTCACTCGTTCGTGGTCAATCTGTGCCAAATTGTATTATTTCGTCTCAAAACCGGCATAGATCGATTCCGCGTCAAAACCGGCATAGATCGATTCCGCTAATGTTCTAGTCTGCATATTTGATACTTTTGAGCTATTCTACGTCTGTTGGGACTACATTGGTCGCTGGATTTCACTCGTTCGTGGTCAATCTGTGCCAAATTGTATTATTTCGTCTCAAAACCGGCATAGATCGATTCCGCCTCAAAACCGGCATAGATCTATTCCGCTAATGTTCTAGTCTGCATATTTGATACTTTTGAGCTATTCTACGTCTGTTGGGACTACATTGGTCGCTGGATTTCACTCGTTCGTGGTCAATCTGTGCCAAATTGTATTATTTCGTCTCAAAACCGGCATAGATCGATTCCGCCTCAAAACCGGCATAGATCTATTCCGCTAATGTTCTAGTCTGCATATTTGATACTTTTGAGCTATTCTACGTCTGTTGGGACTACATTGGTCGCTGGATTTCACTCGTTCGTGGTCAATCTGTGCCAAATGGTATTATTTCGTCTCAAAACCGGCATAGATCGATTCCGCCTCAAAACCGGCATAGATCTATTCCGCTAATGTTCTAGTCTGCATATTTGATACTTTTGAGCTATTCTACGTCTGTTGGGACTACATTGGACGCTGGATTTCACTCGTTCGTGGTCAATCTGTGCCAAATTGTATTATTTCGTCTCAAAACCGGCATAGATCGATTCCGCTGATGTTCTAGTCTGCATATTTGATACTTTTGAGCTATTCTACGTCTGTTGGGACTACATTGGTCGCTGGATTTCACTCGTTCGTGGTCAATCTGTGCCAAATTGTATTATTTCGTCTCAAAACCGGCATAGATCGATTCCGCCTCAAAACCGGCATAGATCTATTCCGCTAATGTTCTAGTCTGCATATTTGATACTTTTGAGCTATTCTACGTCTGTTGGGACTACATTGGACGCTGGATTTCACTCGTTCGTGGTCAATCTGTGCCAAATTGTATTATTTCGTCTCAAAACCGGCATAGATCGATTCCGACTCAAAACCGGCATAGATCTATTCCGCTAATGTTCTAGTCTGCATATTTGTTACTTTTGAGCTATTATACGTCTGTTGGGACTACATTGGACGCTGAATTTGGCTTGTTTGTGGTCAATCTGTGCCAATTTGTAATCTTTCGTCTCAAAACCAGCATAGATCGATTCCGCTGATGTTCTAGTCTGCATATTTGATACTTTTGAGCTATTCTACGTCTGTTGGGACTACTTTGGTCGCTGGATTTCACTTGTTCGTTGTCAATCTGTGCCAAATTGTATTATTTTGTCTCAAAACCGGCATAGATCGATTCCGCCTCAAAACCGGCATAGATCTATTCCGCTAATGTTCTAGTCTGCATATTTGTTACTTTTGAGCTATTATACGTCTGTTGGGACCACATTGGACGCTGAATTTGGATCGTTTGTGGTCAATCTGTGCCAAATTGTATTATTTCGTCTCAAAACCGGCATAGATCGATTCCGCGTCAAAACCGGCATAGAACGATTCCGCTAATGTTCTAGTCTGCATATTTGATACTTTTGAGCTATTCTACGTCTGTTGGGACTACTTTGGTCGCTGGATTTCACTCGTTCGTGGTCAATCTGTGCCAAATTGTATTATTTTGTCTCAAAACCGGCATAGAACTATTCCGCTAATGTTCTAGTCTGCATATTTGATACTTTTGAGCTATTCTACGTCTGTTGGGACTACATTGGTCGCTGGATTTCACTCGTTCGTGGTCAATCTGTGCCAAATTGTATTATTTCGTCTCAAAACCGGCATAGATCGATTCCGCCTCAAAACCGGCATAGATCTATTCCGCTAATGTTCTAGTCTGCATATTTGATACTTTTGAGCTATTCTACGTCTGTTGGGACTACATTGGTCGCTGGATTTCACTCGTTCGTGGTCAATCTGTGCCAAATTGTATTATTTCGTCTCAAAACCGGCATAGATCGATTCCGCCTCAAAACCGGCATAGATCTATTCCGCTAATGTTCTAGTCTGCATATTTGTTACTTTTGAGCTATTCTACGTCTGTTGGGACTACATTGGTCGCTGGATTTCACTCGTTTTCGTGGTCAATCTGTGCCAAATTGTATTATTTCGTCTCAAAACCGGCATAGATCTGTGGATTCCGCGTTAGTTGGGTTTCTTGGATGTTGACCCTAATGGTTCCTTTAATCCTGCTAAAAATATTTTTAAAGCATGCAGATTATAAAAATCCTTTTTCACTCTGAATGTATTAATATCAGTTGTATCAGTATGGGTATCGACATAGTTATGTAAAGCACTTAAATTAGACATTACACGGGTATAAAATTGTAAAGAAGATTCATTGGCATGTTGTCTCAATTGGTCTAAATCAAATAGTAAACCATTTTCGTCACGTTGATCTCCAAAATGAGCAATTAATGCACTTTTAACAGTTTTCCAATCTTTAGAAACACAAATACTGTATACTGGTTTCTAAATAACTAGATAGTTCTAGAGGATTGCCATCAAATTTTGGAACGATATCTAAGAGTTTAGTATCAAAAACTGGTGGAGCCATTATTGGTAAACTTTTAGTAATAGTAAGGTTACTAAATAAATTTTCTAAAACTAAATGATCGTTTTCTGCAATAGAAATCGGTTGCTCTAAACCTAATTCGTTTTCACTGTTTTCCAAAGTGGAATCAGAAGAATTCGAGGAGAATGACATAGACAGGAAAAATAGATATAATCAAGGATAACTTACAGGAAGGAAGCCTTCATTCTTCTTTCTGCTGGTCGTACCGGTTTCTTCTATCTACCTTACGCACTACTTGTCCCGACGAACACGTTGAACAATGTTCCGGTCCACTTTCTTAATAATACAAGTTCGATTTTCGAATAAACGGTTGAAACCGACGAGATTTTCGCGATGAAATCCCTTTCGAAATCCTACCGACTGCGCCACTTTATGTTACTGGTTATTTGTAAAACCTTTTTAAAAAAGATTATTTTATTAAAATAGTTACAAAATTAAAAATACTCATAAAACAAAATAGATGTTAATACAATAAAGTCTATGTCCATTCTGAATAGTGATTCCGGGGCCCGATGGATGGTCGCCGCAAAACTCCTGAGCTGGCAATATGCAAGAGTGGTCAAATATGCATAGTCTGCATAGTCAGGTGAAGACACACACATAACTACGGTTTCAAAAAAAATTGGTCTGCTTCGTCCATTTTGCCCTTGTTCTGCCCTCAGCAACATATAATTG
This sequence comes from Ips nitidus, assembly GCA_018691245.2. Taxonomy (NCBI): domain Eukaryota; kingdom Metazoa; phylum Arthropoda; class Insecta; order Coleoptera; family Curculionidae; genus Ips; species Ips nitidus. The sequence continues at coordinate 10,176,783 of CM042792.1, forward strand.
AAAAATTTTTGCACTCCCCTGTACGATTGGGGTTCCCGCGCCTACGGGATGGGGTCCCCCTGCCCTGTGGGCTAATTTTCATTAATTTTAAATATGTTATAAGTTACTTAGTGTAGTTAAGTGTTTTTTTCTCCATGATGAGGTAATGAAACTATATTATACCTTAATTTTATATTCCAAATTCTTTTTCAACCATTTTGCAGTTTAGTTGCCTTCCATTAATGTTACTATAATTATTTTCCACTTATGGGTCTCGCTGTCTATCCCTGTATAGAAAGATAGCGTCTAATTTGTTAAGCAGCTTTAAAGGTATGTCCTTCGCCATTGTCCACATTTTTGAGTTCACCTTTGTAGAGCGTTTTTACCGAAACTAGTCGAGCGCTCCCCCATTAACTGGTGGGTTAATAAATTTATAGTGGAGAAGACTGTGTGTTATTCCGCACCCTGTGTTTTGTAATTTTTGTAAATTTGTAAATTGTAAATATTGTAGTCTTTCCTGTAATATACATAACATTAAGGTCGGTTTTGATTTCCTGCAGAATACCCAAGTGTGTTCATTTATAGCTAATATAGCTAATTATGAACTCATGCAATTAATCCACGATCTTGAGCAATCTAATGAAAAGTGTTGGAATCTCATTAACGTGAGGTTTCATTATAACAAGTGTTAGCATAGGTTTCTAATTTTTTTTAACCCCTCAGACGGTGAAGCATTCTATGAGACGTCCTTAGAATTGTCCAGGGACATCCCTCTCATCGGTTTAGCACTGTCATGTTGTGGCACTTGGACTTCCTCCAGGATGGTCTGAAGTCTAAGCGATGAATTACGATAATTGCGTTTAGTTTTTTTTCAACATCGCAGATCCTGTTGCAATTTATGAGTGTGAGACATTTTTAGGAATGCCCATTAACCAGAAATGTCCGATGGAAGCATTCACTCAAAAAAATTGTAAACAAGGCGCCTCCTTATAAATAAAGATGTATTCGAGCCTGTTTATATCATAGTAGGCCTTACGCCCGCCTGTTCTGACCGACACGGTTTTATGGCTGACGGTTTATGGATAACTTCACACAAACGGCAATATTTGTTTATTATAATTTGGCGATTAATGTTAAACCCAGCTAATAATTAAATGCGCCGCAAGACTCACAACGTGGCAACTGTGTTATTTAAAAAAAGCTCGCTGCCGAGCTCTCTGCTTACTGCTACAATATATGCATTTTTTCTCTATTTTTGTTTAAATAATATATTTTAGCACGGTTGGCAGATTGTAATAAACAAGGCTTTCAAACAACATTAATTCAATATTGTCACTTATACGAGTCGGCCACTACGGTTAGCACCATATGAATTTTTTCTACTACTACTACTGTACCCTAAACAGTCCGAATTAGGTTAAATTCAAAATAATTACTCCATCATCAGCCAATGAAGATTTATGCTGTGGCCAAGTGGCATTTGGGAGCTATGCGCGTTTAATTTAGGGAACAGCTGATTTCAGAATGCGTTTTTACACCAAATTAAAGCAAATTTGGGACACAAAATTATCACTAAGAGACGGAACCTTAGCACTAGTAGAGCGATCGACGAGACCACGATGAAGCAGGAAGCGAAGAAGCTTTTCCCTGAGGGCTCTCGAACAGGTCGCCGCCCCTTTGATCTGATATGCAGGGACCTGGACGGGGCGGATTGCTTCGATGAGTCGAACGAGGTTCTCGGTTGCAAAAATAAAAAATCTGCTGAGCCGGATGGGATTTGCCCGAAAATTATAGAGGCTCTGATTAATTGCTGTTCGACGATGTTCTTGGATGTATATAATTGGTGCATGAGGTGTGGCGTTTTCCCGACCCTATGAAAACGAGCACGACATATTCTATTGGAGAAATCTATTTGTATTATTGATGCCGCCGGAAAATTTCTCGAGCGGCTCATAAACGACAGAATATCCAGGGTAATACAAGAGAAAAACATGCTGCATCGCAACCAATTTGGATTTCGTGAGGGCCTCTCAACCCTAAACGCTATTGCATAAGTGAAAAAATGTGTTGATGCCATTAACACATTAGCAACTAAGAATAGGGAGTTTGCTATCATGATCCTGATTTTCGGCAATTTTACATGCACCCAACATTGACAATCACCTCAACTCTCGCCCCAACCCGGTTAAATGCCGTAATTGTGATCAGACGAGTCACTAGTCACTTAAATAGAAACTGTCCGTTACCACGCAAAAAACATTGTTATCGGTGTGGAACACCAGACGTTACTGTCAGTACGAAATGTCGGTCGGAAAAACAAAGAACGAAAAGAACAAAAAAAGATAAAGAACACCCTGAATTAAAAGTTCTAAAAGCAGATAAAACAAACGAAACTGTCATTATGGATTCTGCATACTATGATAAAAAAATAATGGATATTCTAAGGGATAAAAAAACATACAAACAAGTTAAATTAAACCCCATTAATACTTATCAAAAACGAAACAATGATCTAATAAAATCTGGACAAGAAAAAGACTATATCTCCCCTAGTATAGCCAAGACTTTACCATCCAAAATATATGGCTTACCTAAATTACACAAAGAAAGCTTCTCTTTACGCCCTATCGTGTCATGTATTCAGTCACTATTCAATGCGTTAGCTCTTTTTCAGAGCACCATTTTAAATCATACTGCCTATCAAAATAAATATTACATAAAAAATTCTTTTGATTTTAACGATAAAATTAAAAATGTTAAAGTACCCGATAACTATATACTAATTTCTTTAGATGTAATATCTCTGTATACAAGCATTCCAAACTTATTAGCCATCAAATCGGTCGAAAAGAGATGGGGTAAAATTAGTACCCTAACAGAAATACCTAAAGACGAATCTATATTCGCAATCGACACTACACTCTACCTACACTGTTTGCGTATGGAAACGCTTTCTACAAACAAATTCATGGGTGCGCCATGGGAGCTTCTATTTCCAGCATTGTCGCGCTGCTGATCGTGATGGAAGACCTTGAGGAAAAAGTTAATAGCGAACTACCTTTTGACATACTTTTGACATATTGCATCACAGCTGTCCCTCACGACAAAATCAACGACATTGTTTCTTCTTTCAACAAATATCACAAAAGGTTATAATTTACTGTGGAAACAGATATGAATGGTATCTTAAATTTTCTGGATTTAACGCTACATAGAAATAATGGGAACATAAAAACAGAATGGTTAACAAAACCAACTTGGTCATCACGACATTAAAAATTTGATTCAAATCACCCCCTATCCCAAAAAAGTCTGTTATTATTGGTTTAGTCGACAGAGCAATCAAATTGTCAGATCCAGAGTTTATTCAAAAATCAATAGACAAGGCAAAAAATTCTCTTAAAGTTAACAATTATCCACCAAGTCTCGTAAACACCATTTTTAAAAACCGCTTGGAAAAAATTAATAATAACACCAACAATAAAACTGAAAATAAAAAAACAGAGCAAAGATTTTTAAAATTACCATATATCCATGGCCTTTCATCTCAGTTCCAAAATGTATTCTTAAAACACAACATCACACAAGGGTCATAATTTACTTACTCTAAAAACTTTGGCAAACTTAAAACAAAAATAAAATCAGTAACATTGTTCATGAAATCCCTTGTAATGATTGTCCTGGTGTATACATCGGTCAAACTTCCCAATATTTAGAAAACCGTATTAAATCCCATTAAAACGTAACAGCCCTTAACACACATGAATGCACGAAGAAACATAAGTTTGATAATATGGAAAATGTCAAAATTTTACAAACCGAAACTAACACTAAGAGAAGAGAGCCTGGAGGCCATCCAAATTCAAAAAAATCCGGCGGCTATTAACGACAAAAAAGATATAAATTTTATCGGGGGCAATACCATAAGAGCTCAGTTTGTGCAATTTTTGCGCTTGTCTTCGAACACTTTCTTTTTGATGTAACTGCACGAGACCCGTTGTAACTAAATCACAAGAGCGTAGCGGCAAAATTATCCTGTTCAAAATCTGAGCTCTGAGTCTGAAAATCTGAGGTATTTGATAAGACAATTCCATGAATATAATCAATAATATAATAAGACTGCGACTTCCTTGTACTGGCAGAAATACATTTTTTTGGTTCTTTTGATTTTCTGCAGTAGAACTCTATCCGAGGCCAGCCATAACCAGAACAATACGAACACAAATCAAAATTGACAGTGCCAGCAAAAATCTCCAGGTGAGACATTGCAACAATAGAAGTGTAGTAAAAATCCATGGAAACGATGAAATCAACAGCAAAATTTACTATTAACTCTCTTCTTTCCTTATTAGCCGATAGCAAACCGTGTTTTGATGACGTATACAGTGTGACCCATTTAGAATGGAAACACCCCTATAAAATTTTAGGTTATTAACCGATTTCAATGATTTTTTTTTAAAATAATTAGGAATGAAATGTCTATTACGGGAGAAAATTTTAAATATTTTTTTCAGTTTTCAGGTCATATTACGATACTTTTTCTTGATAGAAAATGGAGAATTTTTATTAGCGATTTTTTTATTGAAAAAATTACTTCGCCACTGGATCTATAGTGCTTTCAAATAGCTGTGACCATGTGTGACTGTGTTTCATGAAAATCCATTCATTAATAACAAAGTTATGACAAATTAAAATTCAAAAATCCTCTAAGTTAACGGTCACAAAAGAACACCCTGCATCAACTGTTGCCATAGAAATGGTGTTACTATTTACTTGTTTATTATTAATTACTAATTGATTAATTTCTAAAAAAAAAAAAAAAAAATTTGGTCACAGCTATTTGAAAGCACTATAGATCCAGTGGCGTAGTAATTTTTTCAATAAAAAAATCGCTAATAAAAATTCTCCATTTTCTATCCAGAAAAAGTATCGTAATATGACCTGAAAACTGAAATAAATATTTAAAATTTGCTCCCGTAATAGAAATTTCATTCCTTATTATTTCAAAAAAAAAATCATTGAAATCGGTTAATAACCTAAAATTTTATAGGGGTGTTTCCATTCTAAATGGGTCACACTGTATATGGCATTTTTTGTACATGAGTGAAATTGTCGGCAAAATATATCGCTCAGTACTATAGGCACAACAAACCGTACGGCTGAAAATACAGCATTTTAGTTTTAAAAATACGTGTGACCTTTGAGATTCTGTGTTTAATGTAGTGTTCGCTTTATGTGCCTCACATTACTTCCATTAATTCGTAGTCGTAAAAAAATTTGGAAAGTGTGGTGCTAATTGTGGAATTATAACCAACTACTAGAAAATGTAAGTTTTTTGTAAGAATTACTATACCCATAACTTACAGTGTCTTTTTTTAAATTAAGATCATACAATGCCCTCCCCAAAGGGAAAGAAAAATAAACACGCGAATACCCACATATTTACATTCTAGGTGAGTCAATTTGTTTTTAACTAAAATTAAGTTGTATTTTCCTAGCAACATTTATTTTAATCTAGGTTTAAGCTAAAAATGGCAATTGTACTGATGTTCTGAAGAAGACGGAAAACGTCGAAACGTTAACAAAAATAAACATGCATCACCAAACTTAAAGGCAAAAACACCACTTCTTTTTATTTAAAACTGACCTAAAACTAAGAAACTTTACTAAAATATAAAACTAAGGTCAAAGAAATTAAAGCAAAAAAAATATTATTATTTATTTATGGTTTTTCTTAGTTTGAGGTCACTTTTGAAATGAGGAAAGACTTGCTTTTTTCTGACAACATGGTTTAATTAATGACGTTTCTACCTAATTCGGTCTTCCTCAGATTAAATTGCTGTTTTATTGTCAACTTAAAAGTCGATTGTTATTTTAAGTGGGCTTGCTAATCAATTTTATTACTATAAACTACACTATAAGTTAACCTACTGACAATTATTTTCATTACTTACCTAGAACGTAAATTTCATTGTAGAAATAAATTTTTTCAATTTGTTATGAAACATTTTTTCAACTATGATGTATTCTGGCTTTGTAATGTTATTATCTAAAATTATTGACAACAGAAATTTAGAGGTACGCATAGACAGTACCTTTTCATTTCCATTTTGTCCTGAACAAGGGCTTCCGCAAGGTTCGCCACTTTCGCCTTTCTTATATAATATCTACTGTCATGATATATACAACCACCGATTTCAAAATAAAAAACACATAAACGATATAGCTTATATTTTACAGTACGCGGACGACACGGCACTCGTTACACATGATAAAACTACTTAAAAGCAGTAGAAAGACTACTGCTACTTTCCAACCATAAAATTACACCGGACTCACCAACAATTTCAGCAGATGGTCAAAGAACTATCCCTAAAAATGACATTAAATATTTAGGAATGACTATAGACAACAAAGTGAAATTCACTAAACATGTAAAAAATACAAGAATTGAACTCATTAAAAGAACAAAACATTTTAGATCACTAACTTACAAAAATACACGTACAGTATCAAAACTGCAACACAAATTTACAAATCCATCTTCAGACCACTTCTAGACTATGGAAACATACTAATGGCAAACTCAACTCCGAAAACTAAACAACACATACAAACAACGGAACAAATTGCATTAAGATTAATAACAAAAAGTAGACACCCTGAAAACTCATTACACAACCCTTCTAACGAACTTCTCTATAAACGCGCGAAAATGACACGAATTAGCGAAAGACTACTACAAATTCAAGCAAAATGGAAAGACAACAGATATAACTGGACATTGTTCAATGCCCTTATTAGCAACGCTTTCTCCCTTAGTTCCTTGGCAAGGTAGGGTCGGGCTTCGTGCGAATATCAATTCAAAGGGCGTGAATTGCGTAGTCTCCTGTTTCGCTGTGTTGTACGCGAAGGTGACGAAGGGCAGGTACGAACACCAGTCTGTTTTTTCCGTGTTACAATACAGGGACAGCATGTCGGCTAGTGTTTTGTTCAGTCTTTCTGTCAAGCCATTGCAAGCCAGCACGAAGGGTGATATGCTGTGGTGAAAGTGCTTTGGACACCCATTATTTGTTGTAACTCTTGCACTATTTCTAACTGGAAAACCTTTCCCCTGTCGCTCAGAATGGTACGGGGTATATCGTGTATCAAGAGTACTTTTTCCAGCAAGAATTTTGCCACTGGTTATGCCTTGCAGTTAGGTAGGGCCGCTGTTATTGCATATCTCGTTGCATAGTCTGTTACCACCACGATGGTTGTTTTTCCCAGACTACTTTTCCGAAAAGGACCCAACAGGTCTATCCCCAGCTGATCGAACACTTGCCCTACTTGAATAGGCTGGAGTAGCCCCAAGGGCTTCCTGTTTGAGGGTTCTTTTCTCGCTTGATAGTCCCTGCACCCTCGGATGTACTTGTGCACGTCCTTCACCATGTTGTCCCAGTAGTACTTTGGGCTAAGCCTACTCAGGGTTTTGGTCATGCCCATGTGTCTACTTGTGGGTGCGTTGTGGGCTTCCCATAGTACTTCCTCTCTTAGTGCCCGTGGTATTACAAGTGCATATTCTAAGCCGTCTTTATCCGTGGTGGCTTTGTATAATATGTTATCCTTTATCCTAAAATTCTTCGCCTTTCGTCGCGTTATTGCGTCGCAGGTGCTGTTATCTGGGTCTAAAATTGCTTCTTTTAATTCCCTTAAATCCTTGTCCTTGTCTTGAAGTTCATCTATCTTCACTGTCGAGATGGTGAAGGTGGGCACGTCATCCAATTCCTCGATTTTCATATTATCTATGTGTAGTGCGGGATTGCGAGATAGTCTGCGTCTTGGTGCTTGCTGCCTTTTTTGTATACCACCGAGTAATCGAACTCGGCCAGCTTTAGTGCCCACCGTGCTAATCGTCTTGAGTGGTCTTTTATGTTGTGGATCCAACAGAGTGCATGGTGATCGGTGACTATTATCACCGGTCTCCCGTAAATGAGATGTCTCAAGTACGTCATCCCCCATACAGCGGCTAGTAGTTCTAGTTCGCTAATAGAGTAGTTTTTTTCAGCTTTTGATTGTGACCTGCTTATGTAGGCTATGGGATGGTTTTGCTTGTCCTCCCCTTCCTGCAGTAGTATTGCCCCTATGCCTTCTGTGCATGCGTCTGTGTGGAGAGTGCACCCGATGTTAGGGTTGTAGTGTTTCAACACCGGGGCTGTTGTTAGCCGCTTTTTCAGTTCCTGGAATGCTTCTTCTTGTTCTGTACCCCAACGAAATTTGTTTTTCTTTGTGGCTTCGTGTAGGGGTCGAGCTAACACTGAATATTTTTTTATGAACTTTCTATAGAAGTTGCATAAGCCCAGGAGGAAACTTTGAAGTTCTTTAGTTTTCTTCGGCGTCGGGAATTCTTTAATCCCTGCTAATTTCCCTTCTTCGGGGTATATGCCTTCCCCGCTTACTGTGTAGCCTAGTATTCTTACTTGCTCCTGCAGATACTCGCATTTGCTGGGTTTAAGCGTGAGGTTAGCTTCTCTCATTCTTGTGAATACTTTTTCCAGCTTCTCGATGTGATCATCCAGCTTTTCGGAGAATATTATTATGTCGTCTAAATATATCAGTATTTCTCTCCACTTAAGATCTCCAAAAACTTTGTCTGCTAGCTGCTGGAAAGTGGCTGGGGCGTTGCAGAGTCCGAAGCTTAGTACATTTAATTCATAGGGTTCACCTTTTCATCGTTCGATTGGCGGACCGAGAATACTTGACTGGACGCCGTTTCTTTTTCCATCTTTGTTATGGTGGTACCTTTATACACTATTCTTGGTGTCGTTCTTGAGCTCTATCCTGATACTCTCTCTGTTCTGACCGCAGCTGCACAGCAGGTGATTTCTAATTAACCAACTTTCATTAGGTACCATGTGTGCTCCCTCTGTTGGTGTATTTTCTGTTCCTGTTATTATTGCTTTTGTTTCGCCAGGCATGATAACCACGTCTTCCGTAGCCCTTAACTTGGTCTGTTTTGGCGAAATTTCCTCAAAATAATTACAGAGGATTTCCCATCCTGTTTTTGTCTTGCCGGCGCGCGTTCTCCTTTTTCCTTTTCCTTTCGATATCCAGATTTCTATGTTAGTGTCCCTAAAAGTGTCTGATAATATTTCTTTGTTGGTTACCCAGCCTGTGTGGTCGTTTCGTTGGCTTAGTCTCGGTAAGGCAATACGCTTAATTTTCCTTTGATTTTCCCACTGTTTCAGTGCCGTGCAGCATCTTCTGAAGGGTTCAATGGCGACTGAATGGGTGTTTTCCTCTTTGGCCGTCATTTGAACTATCTGTCGGCCGTTCTTTGAGAAAAAGTCCAGTTCTCCCAAGTAAGAATCATTCCTTTTTTTTACCCCGGCGTGGCTTCTGATGGCCCCTGCAATACCTCTATCGTTGCAGGATGTCGTTGACACTGTAAATGCCCACGCCGTGTCTTTGGGGAAGGAAAATATCGATCTCAGCACCTCGTGTATGCTTGTCTTTGGTGGGCGTGAAATTGCTTGCCTTTCTCTGCCTTTTCCCGCTTTTGCTTGCTGGGTTGCTTGGTTTAGGCGTTCTGTGTGCTTAGTTTTGGTGATTTGCGGGTGTAAACGTGGGTTTGGTTGATTTGTGCTATTTGCTTGGTGGCTGAATTTTATGGTCAATCCTTCTTCTAGGGTTAGAGTTGTCTTTGCCATGTCAATTGTTGCTTTTGTCTCTTCCAAATCTTCCAAAAATTCCATGCCCAAGATGAGTGGCTGGGGTGGGTTTTCCAGTATAGTTTCGCGTATATCCCATCTTCCTACGTATCCGCTCCCTACTATCTCAAGTGATGTCTTTGTTTCCCCCAGGCTGGGGATTTTCTAGCCCCCTGCCGTGAGGCAGGGTGGAGTGTCTTGTGTTTCTTTCTTTGTTTCTTATTAGGTGGGCGCTTACTATGTTCAGCTCTGCCACTGTATCTATTGTCACGTTTAATTTATGAGCCCTTCTGGGTTCATCAATTAAACTCCGGGATCTCAGTTTTAAGGATGGAATCAAACACTGAGTTTTCTATTAAACACTTAAATCTATTGACCAAACATTTATAAGTGGATCTGTACAATACAGTCATAAACTAACACACTAAAAGTTAATAATTCAACAATTGTACTTACATGAATACATAAGCTAAGGACTTAGCATTTTCTGGCGGCTGGCTTGGTCACTTTCGTGTTGGAATAATTTTGAAGAATGGACTACTTAACTTGATCTTCTTTCCTTGAGGAGAGTCGACATCTCGACTTCTTGGTTCAGCTGGTCGTACTACTGTCGATTGGTTCACACTCATTTAATACTGCTGAAATCAGCGTATTTTATACCCGATTGATCGGCTGACGTAGTTTGTTATTGTTCGTCGCCTGTTTTTCATATTTCTGTAAAGCAGGTGGTGGTGACTCATCACCGATACGATGCACTAGGTGCATCCTGGTGCGACCTTGCCTCGTGCGCTTAATATTTCGCAATCCTCGAATATTCTTATGTTTTTAAGTCAATAAGTCCATCTTTTGAATTAATGGATTTTCCATTCGTGACACTATTATTGCTGGTATGAAGAATCCATTTAGAAAAACGTTGATTGTCAAGACTTTATTGCACGTTGGCCCCCAAGTGGAAAGGCTGACGGGACTCAATTTTGCCACCCTTTGTCGTTTGGGTGTTGCAGCCTGCTTCTGCAGACTGCGGCAAAGTGCCCAATTTTACCACAACGGTAGCACGTAGGCCTATTGTCTCGTGCCCTTGTGCTAGGGTAACGCATTTGAGGCGGGGGGGTGCGCCCCCCCGCCTCAAATGCGTCGTATTCCCTCCTGGGTGGTGGCGGGGTCCTTTCGCCTGCAAAAGGGCGGTGGTTTTCGTACCGTGCCGGTTCTCTGAAGCCCGAGTGATCGTATGCTTGGCGCTGCGGCCGGAATGTTGGTGTAGAGGGCCGTGGGGGTGGTTCTGTAGGAGCGTTATCTATCGTGATGCATAGCAATTTGATTTTCTATACCTAGCCTTTGTTTCGGTTGTCAAACCGTTTTGAAAAATCTCTTGGAATTCCCCGAAATCGACTTCCCGCTTGTATTCTCCATAAAGGACCCTTAGATCGTAGAAATAGTTATTCGTGGGTTCTAAGGGACCCTGTGTTCTTTCTCGAACCTTCGCAAGTAGTCGTAGGCTGCTGTTATCGTCGCAGAAGTCATTTTTAAAGGCCTGACATATGAGGGACCAATAACTGTCAGGGTGGCCTTCCTTGTATTCTGTGTACCATATATTTGCAGCCCCCCGCAAGAAGGAGTGAAAGTATAGAATTTTCAGAGCATCATTCCAATTGTTGGCCACTGCCAATCGGTCGTATGTCGCTATAAATGATTGCGCTGAATCTGTGCAAGGGTTGTATGTCAGGGGGCTGATGAATTGTGGCAAAGCGGGCGTTTTTTCTCCTGTTTCCACTGTGGAGATTGTGATGTTTGCCATTGTGCCGGTGTGCGCTTCTAATTCCCTGATTATCCCTTGGGGGTGTGTCTATTCACGTAACGACGTTCTCTTCGTTTTCTGATTCTTCGTTTTCGCTTTGTCTTTCGTCTCTTTCTTATGTTATTGTTGCGTCTTTTTGACGTACCAAGGTCAGGGTGATATATCTCGGTGTTACTTCTGTATCCTGACTCCGTATGTCCCCTACACTTGAGCTTCTGTGCCTTGGTGCAAATAGGATGTCAGTCAGTCTTTGCGGATCTCAAACTGTATTCATTCCCTTTTTCCTGCGCCGTTAACTGCGTCTGCGAGGGCGTGTCCACTAATGTGGGGATTAACAGACGGGGATGAAACGAGACGCCTCCACAATGTCACGTTAAGGGGTAGCTCAGAGGGAAGAATAATCAGGTTTCCACAGGTAACCCACTTTTATTTGAATGTAATTAATGGTTTTACAATAACCTTACCCCAAATCGCCAAGATGGCGGGGAGCATGCTGTGGTCCGGGTTGACCGGTGGAACACGGGGGGCGACGCTTTAGCGGGGATGAATGAATCCTAGACTTGTGTCCGAAGGCATTCACCGGGCCGGTAAAGTCGTTAAGTACCTAACAAAGGGAGGTAAGTAGGTACGGCAACTTGTGCTGCACGCCCACACTATTTCCTTTGCTAGGGCTGATCTAAGGGTGTATCATTTATTTCTGTAACATTGGCAGAAAGACCATTGTAGGTCGATAGCCGTTTTCCTCGAAAGTAAAGATTGCTTATATATACAGGGTGTCCCATAAGTGACACGTCACAGTGACACCGCAGGTAGGTCAGCCAAAGAGGCACCGAACCAGCCTAACATGACCCTAGTAAAAGTTGCATGGTTTTCGAGTTATTAGCAAATTACGATTTTTTTTAAATTTATTATTATTATTACTATTACCCCCACATCACGGGCTTTGTCCTGTCTTTATCAACTTGTTAAAGAAAGGGATGGATAGAGTGCTTTGTCCGATAATTTACATGTAGCACGAGCAGCAGTGGCCCTGCGAAGCAAATCAGTTCGTTACCTTGCGTTTCGTGCGATACCCGTGTTCTCCGTGTTTCTGTATTCGTGTGTTCCTAAACTAAAATCGACTTGGCATTTTTCTGGACTCTGGACTTCAGTGCGAACCATTGAACGCCGCACTAGCGTCCCAAAATCCTCAGCACACCGTATTTTGAAACGGCACAAATACCATCCCTTCCATATCCAACAAGTACACACTCAGCTGACTACGCACCGCGTGTTGAATTTTGTCGCAAAATGATCCAAAAATGGAGAGAAAATCCCAACTTTTTTAATGAAGTATTCTGGAGTGATGAATCGGCCTGCAGAAGGGATGGATATGCCAATTTGCATAATATCCACAGCTGGCAATTAGAAAACCCGCATGAAGTAAGAGAAGACCGGTCCCAATACCAATTTAAAATCAATTTGTGGACGGGAATTTTTAACGGCCAAATAGTAGTACCGGTCGAGTTGCCTGCTATCTTAAACGGGGCAAACTACCTACAATTCCTGCAAAATGATCTGCCTGGATTATTGGAAGATACGCCGCTGACACTAAGGCAAAGGATGTGGTTTCAGCAAGATGGCTGCCCGGCACACTACGCTCGGCGGGTCCGCGAGCACCTCAGCAGCAACACATTTCCAGACAGGTGGATTGGGCGATTAGGACCAATATTGTGGCCACCGCGTTCTCCGGATTTGAATCCACTAGATTTTTTTTCCGAGGTCCGAGGAGACAATTCGAGTCCGAGGGAGACAATTCGAACATTTATTGTAAGTTAGAATTAAGGATTAAAATAAATAATTGAAAGTTAAACCTGTTTTTATTTCATTGAAATTTTTCCAGATAGTTAGCCAGTGATATTCCTCCCTCTCTTTACCTTATCCATCTTTTTCCTTTCGTGAGAAAGCCCGGTATCAAATGCGATATCATAGCGAGCGGCAAAATTACCTGACAGCGATGGCTAGCGGGGTTCCTAGTTTTAACTTAGTTTAATAGGGTATCGGTAAAGTGATGAAAATACCTAATTTTATCGGAATAAGATACTTATATTGTACCATTTCTGAATTTGCATAACATTCTTAATCTTTTGACGTTATTTGCTCGTTTCGTTTCAACATTTTTTTTTAACGGCAGGTGCCCAAAGTGAAAATTCTTATTTTGCTGATAATTTAAATCAAGATTTATCCAGTATTTTTCGGAACTTTACATTACTTTTTGACAAAAACATGTTCATGGCATCTTAAGTAACTATTTAGGATTCCATACAATAAAAAAAAATAAGCTTCGAGAGCTTTCCAACAGAATTCTGGCACTGACAATGTTAAAAAATGTGAAAATTCATGAAAAATCGTAATTTGCTAATAACTCGAAAACCATGCAACTTTTACTAGGGTCATGTTAGGCTGGTTCGGTGCCTCTTTGGTTGACCTACCTGCGGTGTCACTGTGACGTGTCACTTATGGGACACCCTGTATATCTAAAATTAGTGTTCAAATTTTATAGTGTTATATTATTTATTAAAAAGGATTTTTTTGTTAACTTACTACGTTTTGTTATTATTTGTTTTTCTCGTTGATAATACACATTTTTTTTATAAAGCACACATTTACACAACACACACATTGGACAACATACAGGGTGTCCCACGACGAAAGACATCGATTGATATTGGAAAAAGTATAAATAGGAGAGTTTTGATTTTTTGGCAGGATACTGATGTGGGCATGCTCAATCCAACTAAAATATTTTCAAGATGGTTGCACTTCCGTTTATACCGGAAGTCGATCACAACTTTCTTATTTTAAATAGAACACCCTATATATTATTACCTATTTGGAATTCTCACAAAATTCTGACCAACTTTTGTATAGAATGCCCTATGCCTATCTCTAGCCGTTTTCGAAATATTTGATGTTTTTTAAAAAAGTGACAGTTGCAACGCTCAACATATTTTTGTACTATGTTAAAACCGTATTTCATTTTGCAATGAAACTTTGGGTAAAGGATCGTTTTATTAAACTGAGGGTGCGTAATGACTCATTTGTATACAGAGTCGTCAAAAAAAAATCATAAACTTGCCACTAAAAAAAATGAAAAATCTCAAGTTTTTTAAATAGAAACCCACATTTTTTATGACGGAATCTTTTTGAGCATTAAAAATTACTATAAGTTTCAATTTACTTGCCTATACCTAAATCCAACCCATTTCGTTTTATTTGAGAATAAAAATTTTTTATTATCAAAATTCCAGATTTCTCTGGAAAATTTCTCTCTGTAATTACGTGTGGATTTATGTCACACCAGTAGTGTGAATTATGTCTATTGAACATTCCATTTTTAGTGAATTTGGCCTCGTCGCTCCAAATAATACCATATTATTCAAAAACAATTCATCTCCATAGTGACTAGTCAGCTTAACTCGGAAAACGGAACTCTTTTAAGTGTTGCACTAATTTAAATGAAAAAGGGTGAAATTTATGTTTCTTCAGGATCCTCTGAATTGAGCTTTTGGATATGCCTGATTCTACGGAAACTTGTCTTATTGACAAAGTTGGATTTGCAACAAAATAGCCCAAAATTGCAATTTCTACATTTGTATTATTAAGGATTGGTTTTGTTTTAATAGCTTTTATCTTCACATATCCCGTATTCTTAAAATTTTCAATTATTTGCTTGACACCTTTTGGTGATGGCTTTGGTTTTTCTGGATAACGAGCGGCAAATACCTCACATGTTCTACTCACAATTTTATCACATTCTCCGTAAATAATACGGCATATTTGCAGTTGTCAAAACACTCAAAACTAGTGTTATTAACATGCCCTGCAGGTCTCCAATATCACCGTGTGTCAAAAGCATGACCAACTAGAACACCACATAATCCCAACCGTGCAGCATAATAAAAAAATGTTTATTCTCAAATAAAACGAAATGGGTTGGATTTAGGTATAGGCAAGTAAATTGAAACTTATAGTAATTTTTAATGCTCAAAATGATTCCGTCATAAAAAATATGGGTTTCTATTTAAAAAACTTGAGATTTTTCATTTTTTTAGTGGCAAGTTTATGATTTTTTTTTGACGACCCTGTATACAAATGAGTCATTACGCACCCTCAGTTTAATAAAACGATCCTTTATTTACAATAACCCAAAGTTTCATTACAAAATGAAATACGGTTTTAACATAGTACAAAAATATGTTGAGCGTTGCAACTGTCACTTTTTTGGAAAAACATCAAATATTTCGAAAACGGCTAGAGATAGGCATAGGGCATTCTATACAAAAGTTGGTCAGAATTTTGTGAGAAATCCAAATATGTAATAATATATAGGGTGTTCAATTTAAAATAAGAAAGTTGTGATCGACTTCTGGTATAAACGGAAGTGCAACCATCTTGAAAATATTTTAGTTGGATTGGGCATACCCACATCAGTATCCTGCCAAATTTTCCAAACTCTCCCATTTATACTTTTTCCAATATCAATCGATGTCTTTCGTCGTGGGACACCCTGTATAGTTTTTAAAATAGCTAAGGCAGACAATGCAACCCGATAAACGTTCGAATCGGTTCATAAAATGGCTCGGTAAATTTTACAAATATTATCAACATCTTTTTTATCGTTTAAGGCCGACGGGTTTTTGTGAATTTCAATGGAGTCCAGGAGTTTCCTTGTTTTCGTGTTTGTTTCGGTTTCCAATATTTTCACATTTTCAAAATCAAATTTATGATGCTTCTGTTTTTAACGTGCGTGTTTAAAGCTGTTACGTTTCCTTTGTCATACTTATGACTTTTTAGGCGGTTTTCAAGTAACTGGCTTGTCTGACCAATATAGGCACCATCGCAGTCATTACATTTAATCTCATAAACAATATTGCTTCTTTTGTTTTTAGGAATCTTAGTTTTCAACTTTGATTATTTCCCTCATTGTATAGCCAATACAATTCAATGAACCTTTCTAGTTTGACCAATGAGAGCCGTTTTATACTGACAAATGCACTCATTCATAGAAACGGGGAATTTTCATCCAATCAGGACAGTTTACCACTGATAAAAGTGTTGTTGACATCGATAAAATCCCGGTTTTTTATCGCGATTATTTCCTTCCTATCAATTTTGACCAATCGCTATCAAGAATTAGTATAACAAATGTAAATTTTAAGTGGAAAAATCACTTGACAACTGTCAACTTAGCTGTCAGCAGTTTTACCGGAAAAAAAAATCGAAAAAATTTCACACTCCTCACAGCAACATAAAGAATAGTGTTACCCTTTCTAGCTTGAAAGTTATTGTTCTTATTGTTTTAATTAAAATAAAATGTTTATTTAACTCAGAAAATAATCTTACCAAATATCCCTCGTGCATCTAATTTTTCCTATGGAAAAATTGGAATACTCGTTTCTAAGTAGTTTGTTTTAACAAATAGCATGAGCGAGAGTGGTTTTAAATCCTCGTCTTCGACTCGGATGATTTTTAAAACCACTCTCCCTCATGCTATTTGTTAAAACAAAACTCGTTTTTCCGAATTTTTCCGGAAAAATTAAATGCACTAGGGATATTACCCCCGATAAAAATCCGGTTTTTTATCATTGTTGTTATGGAAATATGACCAGTTTGTTTGATACCCGTCACTGCCATACTGTCACCATATACTTACAAAAATTAATCAAAACAAGTTTGAATAATGGTTTAGATCGATTTCGTACAAAATCACATGAAGAAATACAAAATTTAATTATTTCGGAGCGCCCAACCAATTCAGTTAACACTAGAAAGTCTATATGGCGTCAATTTCAATTTTTTTTGCGATGCGCGAAACTACGTGTTAGATGCGACCACTCCGACGTTGAAAATTGCAGAATGCATGGAAGATTGGGCCGTAAATATGAAGAAATCCAACGGGGAAGATTACAAAGAGTATTCAGTGAAGACAATTTGGAACAGCACTGCTAAAATGTTGCAAGAAAAATATTTCAATGATTACCAAAGGAAGATCAATCCATTTTCCGACATTGAGTTTGAACGTCGCCGAAAGGCGAAAAATGCTAAACGTAAGCAACTTCAACGACATCCTGAAAAACGCAAAGTTAGTGCCGTTGCATTGAATATGTATGACTATAACCGTATGATTCACGCCTGCGATGTAGATGTCCCTGAAGGACTTCAGCTGAAGTTTTTCCATGTTGCATCCGTCGAATTAGCCTGGAGAGGTAATAAAGCCGCCAATTGCAAGGTCAGTTATTTTCAAGTGGTAGTATAATAAGTATATAAGTACATCTGGACGGATTCAGTAGAACCCTATATTTTCCAAGACGTGCCAAGGAGGAGATAAGAATTGTGTGGACACAAAATGGCTTATACCAAATCTAGACCAGCGTGAACACTGTCCTGTGAGATTGTATCAGAAATTAATGAAAAAACGAGGCTCAAATATAACAACTGACAGATTTTTTTCTTACCCCTAATCCTTATTGGAATACTCTAGGATCATCTTGGTTTAAGAACAGCCCTGTTGAAAGGAATACAGTTGCCACATGGAACAAAAAAATAAGCAGTAAAATGTGGCTTGGACATTAAAAAAAAAGAAAATAACAAATCATTCCAGCCGCGCAACTATTATTTCCCACATGGCTAAGATAGGCATAAATGAACAGGAGTTAATTAAAATCAGTGGCCACAGCAGCAGTTCTTCAATCAAGCCATATCTGCAATTAAATGATGAACATCATGAGCAGCACGTACGACGTCTCTTGTGGCAGCCAGGTCTGGTAGGTCAAATAGCAGCAGTTTTGAAAACTGTTCGTTTAAGAACTGTGTTTTTAATTAAATGTATTCTTTGAAATAAATACTGAAATACTTAAATATCTTAATTGACAACTTGAATGAGAGAGAGCATGAACGAATAAGACTATGGTTAAAGTATGCAATGATTAAACTAATTCCGGCATTTGTCCAACCGAATTTAACTGGACCTCATATTTTTCTGATAAATTTTCTTCATTATTAACAATTAATAAATCAGTACAACGTAGTTTTCATTAAATAATTACATAAATTAATAGTTATTTGTATACCTAGGTCGAGAAATGGTATTTTTTCGGCCGAAAGAAAGTTTGGCGTCTTACGGCCGAGGATAACAATCTTGAGGACGACAAAATTATTTCACGCCCGAGGTGTACACAACATTTTTTGTTCAAACGATATTTATTTAGAAATTCTTAATTGTTGTTGAATAAAATGAGAAGGTATAGCAATCACGGTAACGTTTATTGTTATGTTTGCTGGTTATGCATTGTTGATGTGACGTTAAATAATAAACTGACTATTGTCGGGGGCAATACCATGAGAGCTCAGATTTAACCGGATAATTTTTGTGCTTGTCTTAGAACACTTTCTTTTTGGTTAAACTGCACGAACCCTGTTGTAACTAAATCACGAGAGCGTAGCTCGAGTTATTTTGCCAAATAGGTCCAGTTTTGTACCATAAAGAAAGTATGAGAAGACAAGCGGAAAAATTATCCTGTTCAAAATCTGAGCTCGAATGGTATTTGATAAGACAATTCCATGAATATTGTCACGAATGGAAAATCCATTAATTCAAGAGATGGACTTACTGACTTAAAAACATAAGAGTATTCGAGGATTGCGAAATATTAAGCGCACGAGGCAAGGTCGCACCACGATGCACCGAGTGTGTCATGCACCGAGTGCACCATATCGGTGATGAGTCACCACCACCTGCTTTGCAGGAATATGAAAAACAGGCGACGAACAATAACAAACTACGTCAGCCGATCAATCGGGTATAAAACACGCCGATTGCAGCAGTATAGGAGGAGTGTGAACCAATCGACAGTAGTGCGACCAGCTGAACCAGGAAGTCGAGATGTCGACTCTCCTCGGAAAAGAAGATCAAGTTAAGTAGTCCGTTCTCCAAAGTTGTTCCAACGCGAAAGTGACCAAGCCAGCCGCCAGAAAATGCTAAGTCCTTAGCTTATGAGTCTATGTAAGTACAATTGTTAAATTGTCAACTTTTAGTGTGTTTATGACCGTATTGTGCAGACCCATTTATGTATACTACATTTAATAGATTTAAGTGTTTAATAGAAAACTCAGTGTTTGATTCCATACTTAAAACTGAGATCCCGGCGCGACGTTTAACGTCGTGAGTCAGTTTGTCGTCGTGACAATTGATGAACCCAGAAGGGCTCATAAATTAAACGTGACAATATTCTTGAAAAAATATGCCTCTTAAGTCCTGAAAACGCCACGGCCCAATTTAGAAGACTAGATATAACAATTTTAGCTAGCAATTTCAAATCAGTCTGTGAAGATGTTGACTCTACCGTCAGCGAATGGGACGCTCTTCATCGCATAGAATGGCAACATTCGGAAGACCCTGAATTATTTTGGATTGAAGTGGCCGAAAATAAAAATGCCTTGGGTGAAAATCGGTTCTCACATATAGCAAAACTGGCCTTAGCACTTCTTTCGTTACCATTTTCTAACGCCGCTGTGGAAAGGGCATTTTCATTAACAAATCTAATTAAGGACAAACTACGAAACCGACTGGCCATTAGCAATGCAGATGCCATAATGAGATTACGGTTCCATCTTATGAATGACAGTTGTGTCAGTTTTGTTCCAAGTGAAGCCATGTTAAATAAATTTAATGCTCGCATGTATGAGCTCTAAAGAAATTGAATCTGTTTTGGACATTTTTGAAGCCATTGCTAATTAAATTTTATTTATTTTTTACCTTATTTGATATACTTTCAGTTCTCTTTTGTCATTGTAAAAGATGCCATTTTCTTTAGCATTTGAGTACTTATATGTTTTCGCGTTTTTATTTAGAAATATAGATATGTATATATGTTTATTATGCATTTATAATTTAAATAATAAATAATATTTTACTAAATAAACGGAGATGTTCGGGGGTAATATCCCTAGTGCATTTAATTTTTCCGGAAAAACGAGTTTCTAAGTAATTTGTTTTAACAAATAGCATGAGCGAGAGTGGTTTTAAAACCATTCTTTCTATTTGTTAAAACAAATTACGTAGAAACGAGTATTCCAATTTTTTCTTATAAAACAGCATAAGCTTATAAACATTTTAAAAACAACTACTCGATACTTGATACTTATAAACGCAAAATTGGCACCACCTTATAATACATTGTGATTGAATAAAAGCTGCAAAATTAACTCCAAATAGCTTATAAAATACATATATAATCATTATTAATACCACTATAAAATCTTAACTGCGACTTCTATAGAACAGTTTTTATAGTTTCCACAGCCTGCTATACAGCAGGAACTCTAAAACAATAATGTAATTGCTTTTTAACAGTTTTATACAAGTTTATTTGACAGTCGTTATAAAACCGATGTGTGTAGTGAATTTACTTTAATGAAACGGTTTTGTTTTTAAAATGTATTAAGATAGCTGCAAAATAATGTTTGCATTATAAACGCTTTCTGTTTATCTACTAAAAGGAATCACGAACATGGAAGCCAAGATGGGGACCAGGTCCGTTTTACAAACAGACGCCATACTGATAAACTCTCAACTCATGATGTGAGTGCTTTCGCGTAGTGCTTACCCTCTTTTACAGTGCGAACGAAATTTTTCTGTGAATCATATTGTACCGTCGAACTCCTTAATAACACACTTATTGTACAACACTGTATATTGTTTACAAACAATAAACTGACACTGACTTTAACCTCGTTATCTGACAACTTCGACTTCACTACAACCATCAACTCAACAACTAACTAACCAGGCCTGGTTCAGCTGCTTATATAGGCTTCCATGGTTTCTAGAAAGTTCCCAAATATTCATGAAATTGACTTTCTCTCTCACACTCATTAAGCTATAACATAAATCTCTCTCTATATAAGCAACGGAGCCAGGATTTTCTAGAACACAGACAAAAGAATGTAAAACGTAAACAAAGCAACGTAACATACAGGGGTAACAACAAATAACTAAAGAAATCCTAACTAATAATCAAAAGTTCGCCTCGCAACATTATATTATGTTTGTGACCGATTTTTATCGGGCCTCACGACATGTTAATGTCGTGAAAAAACAGTAGAAACCATGTGTGTTTATTAGTTTTATTTAATATTTTTTATTTATAACCCCTTAAACTATTAAAACAAAATGGCTCCATTTTATAAAACAGTTATGCACACAACGTAGCTTTTCTGTGACAAATTAGTAAACAAGCAACATTTATAAAATGATAATAAAACAAAGATGTCACAGAACAGAGAAGCGGAACCCATAACGCAGGTCTGGCACTCGCTTTTTTTCAATTGCAATATCTTGCTTTTTCAATGTCATTGGCGATGGAATTTGCGAATCTTAACGAATTGACTTTCCAAATAAAAAAGAAAATCCGCCATGAACAATCGTGCGGTAAAGTACATTTTCAATTACAAAATAGTATATTTCATTAGGAGTACAAAAATAAGGGTTTTTCCGTTCACGTATGACCAATTCAGATGTGAGGCGAAGCCGAACACCGGAAGTCACGCAAAGCACGGAAAACCTATTTTTGGACTAATTATGAAGGATATTTTTCATTATACTTCTTTAAAAACGAAGGCATAAAAACCAGACTTAAGAAAAAAAGACTTAAAAATGATATTCTTGTTCATATTTTGCCCTAGATTTCTCTGGCAGTAAATTTGCGTTTGACTGTGTCACTTGTTTTAAGATGTATTCTGGAATATCGGAATTATCTCCTGAGTATATTTTAATATAATTGTTGGGAATGACTGACATCTAATTGATCATTTCTATGACTGGTTTAAAGTAGTTCAAAGGTGATTTAATTGTGGTAAGTTATCACTGTCAGGCAATGTCCATAAAAATTCAAAAAATACTTCGGAAATATATCAAAATATTCCAGCATTTACATATTAAATGATAATGCAGGTTTGTGCTAAATATTTGTCGGCTTATAAATTGTCTTAAATTTAATATATTGTGCTGTACGTTTCTATTTTAAAGCCATTTTACTCAGCATTTTAATTCAGCGCAAAAAAAATCCGTGCGGGCGCACAGAAAAACGCGTTGTCCTAATAGAGATGAAAATATACCTAGAGGGTTTTCAAAGAAGTATAATAAAAAGCATTTTCCCATTGCATAAAGCAGCTGTAATTGTAATAGTAAAAATAAAAAGCAAACGGCATATTCAAAATATTTGCCTGCCATCAATTTCATATCGTCATCTTATTTTTGTTTGCTTTTTTTTCATATTTGAAAGTTTTGAGATGGCGATACGAGAACACTGGATATGGCCCTGTTCGGCCTATTACTCTGTTCCATAGAAAAAACAGTAATAATAATACAACATAACCTAGGAGTACGAAGTCTTGAGAATGTGTTAAAGCAATCTTCATAAAAATAAATGGAGGGAGATTTATTTTATAACGGAGTTCAGGTAGCTCTACACGACAAAAGTGTCGTAATTTGGTTTTAAAATGTTAGGCATAGGCAACTAAAAAAACCCGCCAAACGGTAAACCTAACCTCTAAATTTGTCTGAATAAATGTGTAAACATACCATATAATTAATATTTTTTTCAAATATTTGGGCATTTTTTCAAGGAAAAAGGGTAAGTAGTAAAATAGATATTTTTTCTCAAGGCGGTCCCTAGTTTATACAGGTGTTATTTCAGCAGTAAAATGTTCAAAATTGTTCAGACCATCGAGAAGGGTCAAAAACATCTTACGATAGTTGTTCCTAGATGGGAAAATGATGGCTTTCTTTCCTGGCCTAGAATAGGGGCAGACAAATTAGTTTTAGATGTCAATTCCGTTCAAAATTCCAAATTCCAAAAAAATTGCGGAGGAGCTAGAGAGAATGTTAGAAAATGAGGACACCGAACAAGATGAGTATGAGACTCACACAATTCAAAAGAAAAAAAGGGCTCAAGTAAAATCAAAAGCAGTGTCAAATAATTCAGCGGGTGATTTTAACAGTCTTCTAGATGCCTGCATGGTGAGTTTCTTTCTTTTAAATTGCAAAAAAGATATGTTATGATATTGACATTCTTTCTTTTAGGTCACATCAAATGTTAGCTCACCCTCAATTAGCAATATTGATTCTTTTGCATGCCCAAACATGACTATTTTGGATACAAATGAAAATAATCTAAGCCTTAATGTTTTACAAATAACACACCTTCCCGTAGAAGTCAGCAAATTCAGTCGACATTGGTAACAACAGATGTTTACCCTGCTGAGATCAAAGAAAAATTAGACTTAATTTTATCTGTCAAAGCTTCTAGGGCGAAGCCTGACATTTCTACACATTAACTTTCCAGCGTGCTAATTAAAACACCATCGATTCAATTTCAAACGGTTTAATCAAAACCCCAAAACAACAACGTGTTCTATCAACACTTTTTTACACCTTTCTTCAACGAATTCGCGATGCCGAATTCGCACCACGGTCGTCTTCTTCGGCGGCAAAGCCAGGGATGCGACTCCACACGTTGCCGCGGTTGCCAAACTTATAATACAAACGCATATGAGCGTTAACATTATCCAACCAAAATATGTTTCAAGAAAAACAAAATATGATTTTACAACAACTGGCAAAATTAGAAGTTATTTTAGACAAAACAGTTGACACATTAGACAAACAAAGCTGCTCTTGTCAACCATCTCAAGTTAGAAATACAGCATCCTGTGGGTCGACTATTATGTTCAAAGTACAAGTTCCACTTTACAAGAATTAGAAGATTTTGAAGCCAAATTAAGTGATAAAAAAAATATGGATTCTTTTGTAGGAGAGTTTAGTAAAATATGTGGACGAGGCACTGGAAATGGAATCAACAATTGTTATATGCTGGTAGACAAAATATTTTCTCGAACGTTTATGACTCTGTGTTCATGGGCTGGAGGATCACGAGATCAAAAAGAAAAGATTCCCTTTAAACTGTTCAAGAATATTGCAACTTTTTTCTTTAATGTCATAAATTTATCAGATCCGGACTTTACTTTAAAAAAATGGGAAGATTTTTTCAAGGCAGTGATCAGAAATTCAACAAAAAGAAGTCAGAGTGCAGTAAAAAGATGCTCAGGACAGAAGAAAAGGCCTAGCAGGTCTTATAAGGTCTTATAAGGTAACTGAAAATTGTTTGTTTATTATATCCAAAAAATAATCTAACCGGCCTATAAAATTTATTTAGATTAAAGAAAAAACATTTGGGAACAGAAGACGAAAATAAAGAAGAAAATGAAGGAGAAACAGAACACACAGAAAGTGAACCAAAAGTGGTAAGTTTTTACTATAATAGGTAATCCTTTTTTTAATCTAAATGATTATAACTACCTACTTGAAAACTTTTTTTTTTCAGATTATTATTGAAGAATTTATAATGGAAAAGCAATAAGATTATTTGGGAGTTCCACATAAAAATGTGTATTAGAATAATTACTTTAATTATTATTAGTTTTTTTAAGTTTACTTAAAAGTTGTCTTTAAGTATGTAAATTTCGTTGCGTTTATGTATTAGTAGAGTAAAAATAAAGACTGAATGAAACAATTAAGATTGAAAATTAGTGTTATACATTTAATATTACATTATTACAACACAACCTAATTTAATGATCCTTTTTACATACAAAAGTTAATACACAACTTAAAGAGTTAGTTGTAATGCAATAAAGGAATAAAAACTATTTGATTCTTATATTTTGTTGTTACAATTTTACACTTCACATTAGTAAGTAAATATCGTTTAACAGGTTCTAATATTAAATTTTCACTTTTATAAATATGGAGATGTGATGACTTTATTGGAATTTCGAACACATTTTCTAAGTTATTTACAGACCTTCCATAAATAACTGCTTTATTATTTATTAGTTGAGCATTCTGCAAAGCAACAATTTTGTTATCATTACTTAAAAAACACTTATTATGAGTATCTACAGAAAGAAAAAAATCGCTAAAATCTATTCTAGAAAAACATCCATTTGCATCCTTTTTTTTCAGAATAGGAAATTGTATACCGGAATTTGATCGAACGTTTTTCATTAAATCAATTTCACATTGTATGACTATTGGAATTTGGGTTTAAAAGAAATACAGCGAACAACGCACAAAATGAAACCACCCTCTTGCTGGTTTGAATACGTCTAATATATTTCGTAGTGAGTATTGTATATCAGAAAAAGTACTGACTCAGATTCAACAAAAAAGTGTGTAGTATTGATTTATCCTTATCTGTACCTGAACATATAAACATACTGTTGAAAAACAATATTTTGTTTTGTATATTTCTATACTCCCACTCAAAACAAAAATTCTAGTCTAATTGAATATCTATATAAACTATAAGTCTAATTAACTGTCTATAGTTAAACCAGCTTTATAATTTTTAATCTGAGGAAAAATACAATGATGTTGGGGAAACCAAGAATTGGGGAAACCTCAGAAA
This sequence comes from Ips nitidus, assembly GCA_018691245.2. Lineage (NCBI taxonomy): Eukaryota > Metazoa > Arthropoda > Insecta > Coleoptera > Curculionidae > Ips > Ips nitidus. The sequence continues at coordinate 10,202,756 of CM042792.1, forward strand.
AAAACCCAATTAGATCATAATAATACAGTTTTAACAATTCAAATCAACTGTTTAACTTAATTAATAGTATAATATTTAACTTTAACAAACAAAACATAAACTATAATCACAATGTGAACAAGCATAAATCAATCAGTTATATCAAAGTTTATCTTAAATTCATAATATTAAATTGAATTCATTTCTCAACTTTTGAAACTGTACTGCAGGAAGTGGCTTTGTAAATGGATCAGCTAGTTGTTTATCTGTAGAGATATATTTAAGCATTATTTCCTTTTGGACTATTTTATCCCTAGAGAAATGATATTTTACATCAATATGTTTTGATCTTTTGTGATCTGTTGGATTATTAGCGATAGCAATGCATCCATTATTATCTTCAAAGATAATTATTGGATTTAAAATTTCCAACTTTATGCTGTTTAAAAGACTTTTCAACCAACAAGCTTCTTTAATTCCCTCATAAAGGGCCATATACTCAGCTTCAGTAGATGAAGTTGCTACTGAGTTTTGTCGCTTGGTATTCCAGCATATTGTATTTTGATCAAACAGTTTAAAGATATAGCCAGTGGTGCTTTTACGATCTAACTGATCATTTGCCCAATCGGCATCAACATATCCATATAAAATATTTTTAAAATCATTTCTTTTATATACTAGCTTTAAGTTTATTGATCCTTTAATATATCTTAATATTCGTTTAAGATTTTGCCACAGCTCTTTATTGTTTTTCGTTTGGTAACGACTTAAAATATTTACAGCCATACATAAATCTGGACGAGTACACAGCATTGCATACATCAAGCAACCTATAAGATTTTTACAAGGTGCATCATAAAACTCATCTTTATTTAATGCTACATAATCTAACTTTGTTGGTAATGGTGTATTTATTGGGTTACATTCAGTCATATTAAACTTACTTAAAACACCTTCAAGATAGTTAGTTTGATCTAAGGTAATTATGTTGTTTATTCTATTGACTCTTATCCCTAAAAACATTTTGATCTCTTCCAAGTCAGTCATTGAAAATTGCTTTTGTAAGTAATTTTTAAATTTGTTTAAAATATCAATTTTATAAGTCACAATTATGATATCGTCAACATAAAGCAATAGATAAATATTTTCAGAGATGTTTCCTTTATCTAAAATGTATAAACATCTATCGACAGATGAACTTTCAAAACCAAGTTCTTTTATTAGAGTGTCAAAATGTTGGAACCAATAACGGGCTGCTTGCTTTAGTCCATAGAGCGCTTTATTTAATTTGCATACATGGTTTTAACACCTTCAGGTATCATCATATAAATTTCTTCATGGAGTTCGCCATTTAGAAAAGCGGTTTTTACGTCCATTTGGTGTATTAACAGGTTATATTGATTTGCAAAAGCCACAATTATTCGAAATGTTGTAATTCTTGCAACCGGTGCAAAAGTTTCAAAGTAGTCTAAATAATACTGTTGACTAAAACCTCTTGCTACCAGCCTTGCCTTATATCGTACAGAATTAGCATTTCGTTTTATTGCAAACACCCACTTACAACTGACAATATTTTTGTCATTTGGACGAGGTATTATTGTCCAAGTATTATTTTCAATTAACGATTTATATTCATCATTTATCGCTTTCTCCCACTGATCTCTATCATCGCGGTTTTTTACTTCCGCATAGGATTGTGGTACATCGCCAATTACAGATTGAGCACTTATATAACAGTTGTTTAATATGCTGTCATTTTCATTATAAGAGACAATTGGTTTGCCTTTGAGTCGTGCACTTCTCCGTAAATTGGGTGTGTCCGGAAAAGAGTTTGTACTAAGAGTTATGTCATCTGATTTTGAGACATCAAATTTATTAGCAACTTCTATTAAATCATTGCTTTCATCGACATTGATATGATTTTGTTTCTGTCTTTTGACAACTAAATCATTTAGATTAGAATCATTTTGTGAGGTAGGCCTTGAAGTTTTGAAATTTACTTCATCGACAATAATGTCACGAACTATAACAAAGTTGTTCGTTTCCACATTTAGTACCTTATAGCCACTAGGCGTATAGTCTACAAGAACACCTTTATATGACTTCTTGTCAAATTTACTCTTTCTGTTCTTGTCATGAACATAGACAGTAGACCCAAAAATTTTTAAATGGTCTAGCTTTGGCTTTTTATTGTGCCAAAGTTCAAAAGGAGTTTTATTTGAAGAAAGAGACTTGGTAGGTGTTAAATTCAGTAAATAAGCAGCAGTTAAAACTGCTTCACCCCATAACTCCTTACCTAATTCAGCTCCATGAATCATAGCACGGGCTTTCTCGGTTAAGGTTCGGTTCATGCGTTCAGCAACCGCATTTTGTTGAGGCGTATATGATACGGTTAAGTGGTATTGAATGCCTTTTGTCCCACAAAATGATTTAAACTCATTAGACAGATACTCTTTTCCATTGTCACAATATAAATATGCCAATTTTAAATTAAAATGATTTTCACTTTTTGCCAAAAAATCTTGAAAGGTGTTAAAGACTTCACTTTTAGTTTGAAGTAAATAAACAACAGTATAATGCGTAAACTCGTCAATAAATGTTACAAAATAATTTTTTTCATCAATGGTTGATGGTGTAATAGGGCCACATACATCAGTATGAACAATAAATAAAGGTCTTGTTACATGACTTCTATCTCGTGTTTTTGAAAAAGGCAATCGAAATTGTTTACCATAAATGCATGCTTCACAAAGTTTATCTGATGGGTTAATATTGTCACGTTAAGGGTTGGTTGAGGGGTAAGAATACTCAGGTTTCCACAGGTAACCCACTCTTTATTATGTAATAGGTGCCTTAATGTCTAGACGATAATCTTACCCCCAGACGGCTAAGATAGCGGGGATCATGACGTGATCTGGCTTCTAGGTAAGGGTACACGGGGGGCAACGCTTTAGCGGTGGTGAATGAACCCTAGACTTAGGTCCGAGGGCATTCACCGAGCCGGCAAAGACGTGGAGAACCTAACAAAGGGAGGTAAGTAGGAACGGCAACTTAAGCTGCGCGCCCACACTATTTCCTTTGCTAGGGCTGATCTAGGGTGTGGCACTTGGTCACCTACTGCTCCACGATTACGTTACACAATAGGCATACCCAGACTAACCCAGAGATCAGTCAGTGACTTCCCTCTGGGGAAGACCCCAGAGTTCGGTAATCTGTACGTGCATTTGGTGCAGTATTTATACTCACATCATGACCCCAATTCGCCAATATTGCTGACACAAACATTGTACTGGGGGAGACCGGGGCAACTTAGGGTAACGGCACCTAGTGTAATCTTTATGTTACAATATGTTTAATTGGCTCCATATTTAAGAATAAATTATTTATTTTTATTTCAAGAAATTTTAATTTATCAATATGACCCATTCTTGCATGCCATAACTGATAAGTTGCATCTAATTCATTTTTGTCGTTAATAACTTGGTTACAGCTTATGTTATTTATAATGAAATCGACAACTATTAGATTTTGTTTTAACTTACCAGTAAGTAAAATAGCGCCATCCTTTCTTACTGTTACTTGTCCATTTTTACTAAAGAGAATACTCATCCCGGCTTCCTGAATTCGTCGAACAGATAGTAAGTTGTATGGAATATCAGGTACATACAAAACATTTTCCAGTGTGCCAGAAACTCCCAGATTGGTAATGACGTTAATTGATCCTCGTTTCAAAGCACTAATGCTCTCATTTTTCTTTGCAATTGAAATCTTGAGAGGTACCGGCAAATCTACAACAGTGGAGAAGTAGTCTAAACTATTGACTAAGTGATCTCTATTGACTGAAATGTAGTTGCAGCTCCAAAAACAAAGCTGCCACTAGTTCCGGCCGATAGGGTATTTTGAGCCACCCTTTGAGGACATTCATCCGGTACTTGTAACGTTTTCTTGTAGTAATAGCAATTTTTCTTCTCGTGGTTTCTTCTGCCACAATGATCACACTTCATGGATTTTGAATGGCCATCATATCCTCTTCTCTGATACTGAGTTTTAAAGGCTCTTGAAAATTTCTGCTGATGGATTGATTTAAACTTCTTCCATTTTCCTTTGCTACCACCAGGTTTTTGATTTCTTTTTGTAGAGTCCGTACTTGATAGAAGCACTTTTCCACTGGTATCCATTTGTTCGTTATTAAGTTTTACTTCATAATCCAGCAAGCGAATTTTAACGAAACCTAGGCTTAAGTTTTCGTCCGACATTGTTTGAATTGCGGTGACCACTGAGTCATACGATGCTGGTAGAGTTAACAAAAGTCTCGCTATCTTACTCATTTCATTTAGCGAAGCTCCAGCTGCTTGTAGCTCAACTATCATTTCATCAAACAACATGAAGTGATTTGCTAAAGGGGTATCTCCACGATACTTGAAAGTTAGTAGCTTCTTTTCCATTGCTAGTTGTGTTGCTAAACTTTTCCGGTCATAGATAGAGTCCAATTTTTGAACTATTGCTTTTGCTGTTTCACTTTCAGTCGCAAAACTAAGCATTTGATCACTTAAATGTTCGATAATAATGCCTTTAGCAATACGCTCCGATTTCTTCCATTTTTCGGTAAGCACATCAGGTTCTTCATCGTCGAGAACATTTAATGCATTTTCTTCTGCTAGGAGGGCACGCACTCGAAATTTCCATACAGCATACTTTTCACCATTAAATGGTTTAATATTTCGCTTTGTCAACTTTTCACTCTCCATTTCAACTTCACAACACTAACTCACTACACCAGCGCGACTGGGCCCATAACCTATTGGAATTTGGGTTTAAAAGAAAACATACAGCGAACAACGCACAAAATGAAACCACCCTCTTGCGGTTTTGAATACGTCTAATATATTTCGTAGTGAGTATTGTATATCAGAAAAAGTACTGACTCAGATTCAACAAAAAAGTGTGTAGAGTTAGGAATCGAGATTCGATAACAAATTTTTAAAAAACTTTATTGTTAGCGGTAAAGCGACAAGTGACAACTAACTCAAATGTAGGTTACAGTCCTATTTAATACATTAAATGTACTGAGCTAAGCATAAGCATTTATTACTACAATGTTAGCATTTCTAGGAACGTAACTCCTCCCCTCGTAGATGAAAGCACGGATTAGAAAGACGTGATTTCACCTTTACACAATAATGACATTTTCACAATTTTCGGGATCGTTATGTTTCTTGAAATACTTTGGAACAAACCTTAATATTATAAAATAGATTATTAAACACGTAATTCCTATATAAAGTACAATAGTCCAAAAACTAACTCTATTAACATACACATTACTAGAAAATTCGGAAAGTTCTTTTTTCTGTTCTTGAAGTTTAACACGTATTTGATCCACTTCTTTGATATTGACAGCATCCAAGTCCAATGATGGCGGTTGATAACCTTTTGATTGATTTTTCCTCATTTGACTAAAATCCAATTGTGGAAGTATCAACTCCTGATATTGTAACTGGTTTGGTTTGAATGTCTGTAGCATGATTGATTGCATTTTGATTTGACAATCAATCGGTACTTCGGCAAGATAGGTGCCCATCAATGGCATAGTTTCTTCATTTCCCTGACAACTTAACTTAGCTGTGATGCGAGTTGGGACAATGATTATCCATTTGCCATCGGCGACTTTTGTAATTTGGATCGACGCAACTTCTAATTGAAAAGGATGGCACGATGTTATGTTCGGCTCATGGTTAAGTAATTGAACTTCACAGGGAGAAAGCTTTTCCTGGGTACTGCTGTGAGTCCGCTTACAAAGGAACTGTTCTGGAACCATTTCTTGACATTTTGAACTCATGTATTGGTACTTGAAGTTATGGAGTGCTAAGTATGGCTTGTGTGGAATGTTGACCCAAAATGTTCCATCGTTAAGTACCGGAAGTGGAAATACTTCAAAATATTGGTACATATCCGATTCAACAAGTGGAATTTCCAATATGAAAATCAAGCTGGTTTCTTTTAAGTAACATTTTATTTCAATTAATTTTTCTAAAATTAAGATGTTTTCTATGTTACCATGAACTGGTAATTTATTCATTTGAAAATGTGGTTCTAGCTTTTTGATTTCCAATAATAGATGCTTAGGGTCAATTATCGAATTATGCAAAGTGTTTGATTTGGCAAAACTGATTGCAATTTCTAGTGTGTCAAGAATATTATAAATAGATTGATACAGCAATGTGATTTGATTGATTATTGCGAATGTTTGAAAATATATTTTCATATCTTCATGCAGTAGTTTAGCTTCTTTAATAGCTTGTTCAATCTGCAAAATTCGCGATTTTAAAATGATTTCATTGTGAGTGATGTTTGATATCATTTTTTGAACTGTTGAATCTATTAATGTTATTCGATTGATTGCATCGGTCTTAAGTTCGTTTTGCATTTGCTGCAAAGCCGTAATTTTTATGTTTATTTCCTCAGCATCATTCTGATCTAAATTTCCAGTTATGCTTTTAATGAAAGTTCCTAATGGGTTAAATAATGCTCGTTTACTCTTATGTTTAAATTCGAAGGTAGGGATAATTTGTTCCAAAAGGTTGTCAATTCTGTTTTCCAACATGTGTAATGAAAACAAAGCATTATTAAATTCTGATGTGTTTTTAGTAATGCTACTGGAAAGATGTTGAGCTTTATCCTTTAATGATTGGTATTGATCAATTATTGGCTTCAACTGATATTCTTGAATAAATGTCCAATGGTCAGATATAATTTCAGCTGGCTGGCTCTAATTTTAAAGGGTAGTATCCCTGGATGTTTGTCTAAAATATGAAGTTTTATTCTTGTCCCGAAGGTCCAGCCAAATCTGGAATAACAGATTTGATTTTGGTTTCATTAATATGAATTACTTCAATTTGATTATTTTTAGGATTTTTGATTATGATTTTATTATTTGGTAATATTTCCTGAAGAATAAAAGGGCCTAAAAATTTACTTTTAGTTTTAGCTGATCTATCTCCAGATTTCTTATAAACTTTGTTTGTTTGACATTTTTCACTGATTTTCTCATATAAAATTTGTGTATTATTTTTGTGATTGTTAATATACTCCGTGTAAACGTGAGAGGGTATTAATTTCATTGGGTCTCTTGAATCTGTGTGTCCGAGTACTAATTCAAAGGGTGTAAAATTGGTACTTGAATGAATAGTACTATTATAAGCAATTATTGCATAAGGCATTAGCTTAGTGATATTAGCGCGTGGATCAGATTCTTTAAGAATTCTTAAATGTTCAATAAGAGTTGAATGTAATCTCTCTACAGGTGAATTAGATTCGTTATGATAGGGTGTAGTAAAATGTATTTGTATTCCATGTGCATTCAATAATCCTTTTACAACCTCATTTTGAAATTCGGAACCATTGTCTGCAACAATTTGTTGTGGAATACCGAAAAACTGAAAGAAGTGTATTAATTGTTCAGCACACGATGTAGCATTTCCTGAATAAGGCAAAGCTTGTGCAGCTTTTGAGAATTTATCTAGGAAAGTTAGAAATTTTTGATTTCCTGCCATAAACGTGTCTACATGGATTATCTCAAAAGGTTTTGTTGGCGTTTGTGTCAATATTAGTGGTTGATTAGGCGGTCTTCGATTATATTTTGATCTTTGACAAATTTCACAATTATTAATATAATTGGTAACGTCAGTTTTTAAGGATTTCCAATAATAATTGGATTTTAAATGATTGTAAGTCTCCTGAATTCCGCGGTGATTGGTTTTACCTTCATGTCTATGTTTAATCATTAATTGACGTTCTTCTGGATGTACGTTGTTAATTAATTTTGAACATTCAACAAGCTTGGCTTTTTTAAAATAATTATTCATGCAATGTTGAAAGTATACTCTTAGTTCTTTCGAATAAAAGTAAACGTATGTTGTTTTGGCATTTAGATATTCTTTAAGAAAATCTTTAATACGTTCAACATTGGGTGGTAAAGTTGCATGTATAATTTTATTTCCATCAAAATTTTCACGTTCAACTTTACTGTAAGAATCGTAAGGAGATTTTTTAATGATTAATTGATGAGTTTTGTTGTTAATGATTTCATCTAACATAGTCATATTTGAATAGTTATCTATAGCATTTACGCTATGTGCTGTCTCCGATAAGGTGTCACTTTGATTATTATTATTAGATGGACGAATTAATACATCAGAAATAATATTAATTTTAGGTTGACAATCATGCTCGATTTCTTTAATTGTTTCGGCTACCATTTCATTAGTAATATTGTTAGGATCAAAATTATCATTTAGAAATTCCGAAACATCATTGTCAATATTTCCTGGGCAATTAACTAGAGATTCAGTTTCCAAAGCGTTAATTGGGATTCTAGATAAAGCGTCAGCATTGGTGTTTAAACTACCTTTCTTATAAATTATTTCGTAGTCAAATTCTTCAAGTCGAAGTCTCCAACGAACCAACTTAGAATTAGGTTCTTTTAGATTAAACAGCCAAACTAATGGTCTGTGATCAGTCAAATTTTAAATTTCTGTCCATACAAATATGGTCGATAAATATTTACAAGCCCATACTATTCCTAAGAGTTCCTTTTCTATTGTGGAATATTTTTGCTCTGTTTCATTAAGGGTTCTAGATGCATAAGCAATGGGTTGATCATTTGGTGGATTGCCTTGTGACAATACAGCCCCTAAAGCTACATTTGAAGCATCAGTGGTTAGCACAAAAGGTTTTGAAAAATCTGGATATTTTAAAATAGGTGCATTTATTAGTAATTCTTTAAGGTGTTCAAAAGATTTAATAAAGGCTTCATTATGAGTTACTTTTGCTCCTTTTTTCAAACAAATGGTTAATGGTTTTGTAATTTTGGCAAAGTCTTTAATGAATCTACGGTAGTAACCTGCTAATCCAAGAAAAGATTTAATTTCTTTTTGAGTTTTTGGAATTGGAAAATTTTTTACTGATTCGATTTTTTCAGGATTGGGTTTTACTCCTTCACATGTTATTTTATGTCCAATATAAGCGACTTCTTTGTGTAAAAATTCTGATTTGTCTAATTGAACTTTGAAATTTGATTGTCGAAGACGCTCAAAAACTTCACGAAGTCTTTCAATATGTTCCTGAAGGGATGTGCTAAAAATGATTATATCATCAAGGTAGACTAAACATGTCTCATTTTGAAGTCCTCTGAGCATGTTGTTCATAACTCTTTGAAAGGTTGAAGGTGCGTTTTTAAGTCCGAATGGCATTCTTTTAAATTCATAATGACCTGTATCTGTAGAAAATGCAGTTTTGATGAAATCCATTAGCAAGATCAAGAGTAGAAAAATACTGAGCTTTTCCTAACTTGTCAAGGATGTCCGATATATTTGGTAAAGGAAATTTATCATCGATGGTTTTTTCATTTAATTTTCTATAGTCTATGACTATTCTCCATTTCCTTTTTCCAGATGCGTCTAATTTTTTTGGTACAATCCAAATGGGACTACTCCAAGGAGAATTAGAGTGTCGAATGATATTATTTTCAAGCATTTTGTTTATTTGCATATTTACTTCTTGTTTATGCACTGCGGGGTATCGATATGTCTTTGTAAATAATGGGGTTTCATCCGTTAAATTGATTTTATGTTTAATTTGATTAGTGAAAGTTAAAGGTGTTCCTTCACAATAAAATATGTCTCGATATTGAAAACAAAGATTTCTAATAGCTTTAAATTCTTCTTTGTTACAATGAGAAAGACGTAAATTTTTTAAATTTTGTTTTTGAAGGTTGTCATAATATTCGTTAATTTCCGTGTTAGTTTCCATTTTTTCCACGAAATTTATTTCCGTTTCATTTACTTTTTCAATATTTAAAGGTTCAAAAATGTTAATTTTTATAGGATTTTCAGAAGGATTTAAAATAGTTGTTAATGCATGAAAATTATTAACTTCTACTAAAGCTTCTGGCATTTCCGCTTTTCCAAAATTTATATAGTTTAATATACCTAAACCTTGTTGTTGTTTAACAGGAAGTTTCACTTTTTGACATGTTCTAGGTGATATTACAATTTCAAAAGTATTACAGTTGATTGAATTGTTAGGTTGATTATAGAACAATAAGGGTATTACAACTTCAGGTGTTTCTAACATACAGTTATTTAAGTTTACACTTGCACCAGTTTGTTTTAAGAAGTCAATACCTAAAAGTCCGTCAAATCTAGGTGAAAAGTCAAATATGTAAAATTTATGATTTCCTGAAATCTTAAATGAAGAGAAAATTGGTATTTCAACTACTTCACTATGCAAAGAGGTTGCATGTGCCGTTTTGACAGTAAATAGTTCTTGTGAAATTAATTTTGGATAAATTGAATAAGCTAGTTCAGGTTTAATGAAACTTTTGCCGCTTCCTGTGTCTATTAAAAAGTAGGCATTTAGCTCTGGTAAGAAAATGACAGGTAAATCACAATGAGTGTAGTTGTTTAAATGTATTGTTAAATTTGGTGACTGATTGAGAAAACTGACTGATCTGAAAATTTACATTATCGGATTGCTGCATATTTTCATATTGAAAGTTTGTGTCTACGTAATTGTCATTTTCAGAATCGAAACATTGATTGTTTTCTTCATTTGTATAAGGGTCAAAATTATTGTTAGACATTATAGGTTTGTCAAACGCAAATGATTCGTCATTTGGGTTTTGAGGAAATTCTTCTGTTGGTGTTTCAACAGATTGGTTATATAGCTCTTGGCTAGTAAAAGTACGATTTTGAGGTCTATTTTGTTGTTGAAGAGCTCTTTTAATGATAGTGTTACCTGACGAAATATCCATAGGCTCACCTCTACTAAAATTTTGATTTTGATTAAATTGTCTCAATCGATTACTTTGACCAAATTGATTTTGATTTGTAAAACCGGGTTGAAAATTTTGAGTTTGATTTGATCTGGGTCTAAATTGTCCATAACCTTTGAAAGCTAGGTTGTTCCCATTTTGATACTGATTTCGGGGAAAATTATTATGGTACTGTTGTGTTGGTGTTGTGTTATGCTGAAATGCATTAAATGTGGGTCTTGGCAACTGTGTGGGCATGGTATGCATTACGTTCCCATTTTCTCTATGGAATATAGGTCGATGCATGGTTTGCACTACAGGTTGACTTTGAAAAATGTTATTTTTATTTTGATTAGGTACAATGCTGCTGGAGTGAGGGGAAATTTTATTGGTTACACTATTTCTGTTTCTGAAGTAAATAAAATTTTCCTCTTCAATTGCATGAGTCATTGCCTCTTCTAAAGTTTGGGGATTTTTCAATCTAATTACTAATTGCATATGATAATCTAAACCATTAATAAAGGTTTTCATGGTTAGTTTACCATACTCGGAGATTTTTAATAATTTTACTTCGCGAGGGTCATTTGATGCGTTAACTTTTGAATACAACAGACTTCTAGCGTCTTGCAACCTAATACCGAATTGCAATGAATTTTCAGATTTATATGGTTTCATAGTTATGATATCTTGCACTACACAATCTGTAGATCTTTGATCAGAAAATGTGGCATAAATAGCATCTTTTACTAGGTTCCAATTGTTTAATTCGATTGTAGAAGCTATTAAATCTGCTGCTCTACCAGTTAGTTTACTTAAAATAGTATCGAATAATGCAATATTTAAGGGTGCATTAACATTAGCTCTATCTTGGTGTGCGCTAAGAAAATTTTCACAAGCTGTAATAAATCAACTTATATGTTTGGCATTACCGTCAAACAAAGGTATATTATCAGCTTGATATCTGATTAATGCATAATTAGTAGCCATTTTACAGAAAATAAACTTGTTATTAATGAACTAATTAAAGTAATTATTTTATATTGTAATATTGGTTTTCCAACTTGTTTCACCAAACATGCAATCAATAAATCAATATTTTCCACTTACAATAGTATTAGAAGTAGCTTCATTCTTTAGTCTAGGATCCAATAGGATAAGCGATGCTTGTCTGCTCCCTGGGGTTACTTATGAGGCCTTAAGGACGATTCTTGTTCCTTGAGTCTCGCACCAATAGGACTTGTCGAAGTTGGGCAATTCCCTGGTCAATGAGTTGCTTGCCGTTCCCGAAACTAGTTTTTTGATGTTCGGATCTGTTCACGAATCGTTGAGACGAACCGGAAAATGCACGATGCACGCCGTTGAACAAATCCTACCAACTGCGCCAGTTAGGAATCGAGATTCGATAACAAATTTTTTAAAAAACTTTATTGTTTGCGGTAAAGCGACAAATGACAACTAACTCAAATGTAGGTTACAGTCCTATTTAATACATTAAATGTTATGTCATTTATTACTACAATGTTAGCATTTCTAGGAACGTAACTAGACTTGCTTTTTTCTGACAACATTGTTTAATTAATGACGTTTCTACCTAATTCGGTCTTCCTCAGATTACATTGCTGTTTTATTGTCAACTTAAAAGTCGATTGTTATTTTAAGTGGGCTTGCTAATCAATTTTATTACTATAAACTACACTATAAGTTAACCTACTGACAATTATTTTCATTACTTACCTACTGAACGTAAATTTCATTGTAGAAATAAATTTTTTCAATTTGTTATGAAACATTTTTTCAACTATGATGTATTCTGGCTTTGTAATGTTATTATCTAAAATTATTGACAACAGAAAATTAGAGGTACGCATAGACAGTACCTTCTCATTTCCATTTTGTCCTGAACAAGGGCTTCCGCAAGGTTCACCACTTTCGCCTTTCTTATATAATATCTACTGTCATGATATATACAACCACCGATTTCAAAATAAAAAACACATAAACGATATAGCTTATATTTTACAGTACGCGGACGACACGGCACTCGTTACACATGATAAAACTACTTAAAAGCAGTAGAAAGACTACTGCTACTTTCCAACCATAAAATTACACCGGACTCACCAACAATTTCAGCAGATGGTCAAAGAACTATCCCTAAAAATGACATTAAATATTTAGGAATGACTATAGACAACAAAGTGAAATTCACTAAACGTAAAAAATACAAGAATTGAACTCATTAAAAGAACAAAACATTTTAGATCACTAACTTACAAAAATAAAGGTACAGTATCAAAACTGCAACACAAATTTACAAATCCATCTGCAGACCACTTCTAGACTATGGAAACATACTAATGGCAAACTCAACTCCGAAAACTAAACAACACATACAAACAACGGAACAAATTGCATTAAGATTAATAACAAAAAGTAGACACCCTGAAAACTCATTACACAACCCTTCTAACGAACTTCTCTATGAACGCGCGAAAATGACACGAATTAGCGAAAAACTACTACAAATTCAAGCAAAATGGAAAGACAACAGATATAACTGGACATTGTTCAATGCCCTTATTAGCAACGCTTTCTCCCTTAGTTCCTTGGCATTCGTGCTTGTTTCTTTATCCAAAAGCGCTGCGTCCAAAGGTAGGGTCGGGCTTCGTGCGAATATCAATTCAAAGGGCGTGAATTGCGTAGTCTCCTGTTTCGCTGTGTTGTACGCGAAGGTGACGAAGGGCAGGTACGAACACCAGTCTGTTTTTTCCGTGTTACAATACAGGGACAGCATGTCGGCTAGTGTTTTGTTCAGTCTTTCTGTCAAGCCATTGCAAGCCAGCACGAAGGGTGATATGCTGTGGTGAAAGTGCTTTGGACACCCATTATTTGTTGTAACTCTTGCACTATTTCTAACTGGAAAACCTTTCCCCTGTCGCTCAGAATGGTACGGGGTATATCGTGTATCAAGAGTACTTTTTCCAGCAAGAATTTTGCCACTGGTTATGCCTTGCAGTTTGGTAGGGCCGCTGTTATTGCATATCTCGTTGCATAGTCTGTTACCACCACGATGGTTGTTTTTCCCAGACTACTTTTCCGAAAAGGACCCAACAGGTCTATCCCCAGCTGATCGAACACTTGCCCTACTTGAATAGGCTGGAGTAGCCCCAAGGGCTTCCTGTTTGAGGGTTCTTTTCTCGCTTGATAGTCCCTGCACCCTCGGATGTACTTGTGCACGTCCTTCACCATGTTGTCCCAGTAGTACTTTGGGCTAAGTCTACTCAGGGTTTTGGTCATGCCCATGTGTCTACTTGTGGGTGCGTTGTGGGCTTCCCATAGTACTTCCTCTCTTAGTGCCCGTGGTATTACAAGTGCATATTCTAAGCCGTCTTCATCCGTGGTGGCTTTGTATAATATGTTATCCTTTATCCTAAAATTCTTCGCCTTTCGTCGCGTTATTGCGTCGCAGGTGCTGTTATCTGGGTCTAAAATTGCTTCTTTTAATTCCCTTAAATCCTTGTCCTTGTCTTGAAGTTCATCTATCTTCACTGTCGAGATGGTGAAGGTGGGCACGTCATCCAATTCCTAGATTTTCATATTATCTATGTGTAGTGCGGGATTGCGAGATAGTCTGCGTCTTGGTGCTTGCTGCCTTTTTTGTATACCACCGAGTAATCGAACTCGGCCAGCTTTAGTGCCCACCGTGCTAATCGTCTTGAGTGGTCTTTTATGTTGTGGATCCAACAGAGTGCATGGTGATCGGTGACTATTATCACCGGTCTCCCGTAAATGAGATGTCTCAAGTACGTCATCCCCCATACAGCGGCTAGTAGTTCTAGTTCGCTAATAGAGTAGTTTTTTTCAGCTTTTGATAGTGACCTGCTTATGTAGGCTATGGGATGGTTTTGCTTGTCCTCCCCTTCCTGCAGTAGTATTGCCCCTATGCCTTCTGTGCATGCGTCTGTGTGGAGAGTGCACCCGATGTTAGGGTTGTAGTGTTTCAACACCGGGGCTGTTGTTAGCCGCTTTTTCAGTTCCTGGAATGCTTCTTCTTGTTCTGTACCCCAACGAAATTTGTTTTTCTTTGTGGCTTCGTGTAGGGGTCAAGCTAACACTGAATAATTTTTTATGAACTTTCTATAGAAGTTGCATAAGCCCAGGAGGAAACTTTGAAGTTCTTTAGTTTTCTTCGGCGTCGGGAATTCTTTAATCCCTGCTAATTTCTCTTCTTCGGGGTATATGCCTTCCCCGCTTACTGTGTAGCCTAGTATTCTTACTTGCTCCTGCAGATACTCGCATTTGCTGGGTTTAAGCGTGAGGTTAGCTTCTCTTATTCTTGTGAATACTTTTTCCAGCTTCTCGATGTGATCCTCCAGCTTTTCGGAGAATATTATTATGTCGTCTAAATATATCAGTATTTCTCTCCACTTAAGATCTCCAAAAACTTTGTCTGCTAGCTGCTGGAAAGTGGCTGGGGCGTTGCAGAGTCCGAAGCTTAGTACATTGAATTCATAGGAGCCATGCCCTTGTGCCGTGAAAGCCGTATATTGCTTTGAGGATTCTTCGATTGGAATCTGCCAGTACCCTGAGAACATGTCCAGTGTCGTGAAATATCTGGCGTTTCCTAGATAGGTCAATATATCATCTATCTGCGGTAGGGGGTAGCAGGATTTCTTCGTCACTGGGTTAATGGTTGTCTTGTAATCCACACAGAGTCTGGTGGAACCATCCTTTTTCTTAACTAGGACTACCGGGCTTGCCCAGGGTGAATGCCAGGGTCTTATTACCCCACAGTCTAACATTTCCTGTATCTGGGCATCTATTATTTCCCTTTCGTTCTGTGAGACTCTGTACGGGCGGCATTTTACTGGTTTGTTCTCAGTTACCTCTATCTTGTGTTCGATAAGGTTTGTTTTGCCCATGAACTTAGGTGATTTGCAGAACCCGTCTTCATAACTCGCTAATAATTGCTTTAACTCTAGGTTCACCTTTTCATCGTTCGATTGGCGGACCGAGAATACTTGACTGGACGCCGTTTCTTTTTCTATCTTTACTATGGTGGTACCTTTATACACTATTCTTGGTGTCGGGCCGACGTTCTTGAGCTCTATCTTGGTGCTCTCTCTGTTCTGACCGCAGCTGCACAGCAGGTGATTTCTAATTAACTTGTGTGCTCCCTCTGTTGGTGTATTTTCTGTTCCTGTTATTATTGCTTTTGTTTTGCCAGGCATGATAACCACGTCTTCCGTAGCCCTTAACTTGGTCTGTTTTGGCGAAATTTCCTCAAAATAGTTAGAGAGGATTTCCCATCCTGTTTTTGTCTTGCCGGCGCGCGTTCTCCTTTTTCCTTTTCCTTTCGATATCCAGATTTCTATGTTAGTGTCCCTAAAAGTGTCTGATAATATTTCTTTGTTGGTTACCCAGCCTGTGTGGTCGTTTCGTTGGCTTAGTCTCGGTAAGACAATACGCTTAATTTTCCTTTGATTTTCCCACTGTTTCAGTGCCGTGCAGCATCTTCTGAAGGGTTCAATGGCGACTGAATGGGTGTTTTCCTCTTTGGCCGTCATTTGAACTATCTGTCGGCCGTTCTTTGAGAAAAAGTCCAGTTCTCCCAAGTAAGAATCATTCCTTTTTTTTACCCCGGCGTGGCTTCTGATGGCCCTTGCAATACCTCTATCGTTGCAGGGTGTCGTTGACACTGTAAATGCCCACGCCGTGTCTTTGGGGAAGGAAAATATCGATCTCGACACCTCGTGTATGCTTGGTGGGCGTGAAATTGCTTGCCTTTCTCTGCCTTTTCCCGATTTTGCTTGCTGGGTTGCTTGGTTTAGGCGTTCTGTGTGCTTAGTTTTGGTGATTTGCGGGTGTAAACGTGGGTTTGGTTGATTTGTGCTTTTTGCTTGGTGGCTGAATTTTATGGTCAATCCTTCTTCTAGGGTTAGAGTTTTCTTTGCCATGTCAATTGTTGCTTTTGTCTCTTCCAAATCTTCCAAAAATTCCATGCCCAAGATGAGTGGCTGGGGTGGGTTTTCCAGTATAGTTTTGCGTATATCCCATCTTCCTACGTATCCGCTCCCTACTATCTCAAGTGATGTCTTTGTTTCCCCCAGGCTGGGGATTTTCTAGCCCCCTGCCGTGAGGCAGGGTGGAGTGTCTTGTGTTTCTTTCTTTGTTTCTTATTAGGTGGGCGCTTACTATGTTCAGCTCTGCCACTGTATCTATTGTCACGTTTAATTTATGAGCCCTTCTGGGTTCATCAATTAAACTCCGGGATCTCAGTTTTAAGGATGGAATCAAACACTGAGTTTTCTATTAAACACTTAAATCTATTGACCAAACATTTATAAGTGGATCTGTACAATACAGTCATAAACTAACACACTAAAAGTTAATAATTCAACAATTGTACTTACATGAATACATAAGCTAAGGACTTAGCATTTTCTGGCGGCTGGCTTGGTCACTTTCGTGTTGGAATAATTTTGAAGAATGGACTACTTAACTTGATCTTCTTTCCTTGAGGAGAGTCGACATCTCGACTTCTTGGTTCAGCTGGTCGTACTACTGTCGATTGGTTCACACTCATTTAATACTGCTGAAATCAGCGTATTTTATACCCGATTGATCGGCTGACGTAGTTTGTTATTGTTCGTCGCCTGTTTTTCATATTTCTGAAAAGCAGGTGGTGGTGACTCATCACCGATACGATGCACTAGGTGCATCCTGGTGCGACCTTGCCTCGTGCGCTTAATATTTCGCAATCCTCGAATATTCTTATGTTTTTAAGTCAATAAGTCCATCTTTTGAATTAATGGATTTTCCATTCGTGACACTATTATTGCTGGTATGAAGAATCCATTTAGAATAACGTTGATTGTCAAGACTTTATTGCACGTTGGCCCCCAAGTGGAGAGGCTGACGGGACTCAATTTTGCCACCCTTTGTCGTTTGGGTGTTGCAGCCTGCTTCTGCAGACTGCGGCAAAGTGCCCAATTTTACCACAACGGTAGCACGTAGGCCTATTGTCTCGTGCCCTTGTGCTAGGGTAACGCCTTTGAGGAGGGGGAGTGCGCCTTGTGTCGTATTCCCTCCTGGGTGGTGGCGGGGTCCTTTCGCCTGCAAAAGGGCGGTGGTTTTCGTACCGTGCCGGTTCTCTGAAGCCCGAGTGATCGTATGCTTGGCGCTGCGGCCGGAATGTTGGTGTAGAGGGCCGTGGGGGTGGTTCTGAAAGGAGCGTTATCTATCGTGATGCATAGCAATTTGATTTCCTATACCTAGCCTTTGTTTCGGTTGTCAAACCGTTTTGAAAAATCTCTTGGAATTCCCCGAAATCGACTTCCCGCTTGTATTCTCCATAAAGGACCCTTAGATCGTAGAAATAGTTCTTCGTGGGTTCTAAGGGACCCTGTGTTCTTTCTCGAACCTTCGCAAGTAGTCGTAGGCTGCTGTTATCGTCGCAGAAGTCATTTTTAAAGGCCTGACATATGAGGGACCAATAACTGTCAGGGTGGCCTTCCTTGTATTCTGTGTACCATATATTTGCAGCCCCCCGCAAGAAGGAGTGAAAGTATAGAATTTTCAGGGCATCATTCCAATTGTTGGCCACTGCCAATCGGTCGTATGTCGCTATAAATGATTGCGCTGAATCTGTGCAAGGGTTGTATGTCAGGGGGCTGATGAATTGTGGCAAAGCGGGCGTTTTTTCTCCTGTTTCCACTGTGGAGATTGTGATGTTTGCAATTGTGCCGGTGTGCGCTTCTAATTCCCTGATTATCCCTTGGGGATGTGTCTGTTCACGTATCGTTACGTTCTCTTCGTTTTCTGATTCTTCGTTTTCGCTTTGTCTTTCGTCTCTTTCTTATGTTATTGTTGCGTCTTTTTGACGTACCAAGGTCAGGGTGATATATCTCGGTGTTCCTTCTGTATTCTGACTCCGTATGTCGCCTACACTTGAGCTTCTGTGCCTTGGTGCAAATAGGATGTCAGTCTTTGCGGATCTCAAATTGTATTCATTCCCTTTTTCCTGCGCCGTTAACTGCGTCTGCGAGGGCGTGTCCACTAATGTGGGGATTAACAGACGGGGATGAAACGAGACGCCTCCACAATGTCACGTTAAGGGGTAGCTCAGAGGGAAGAATACTTAGGTTTCCACAGGTAACCCACTTTTATTTGAATGTAATTAATGGTTTTACAATAACCTTACCCCAAATCGCCAAGATGGCGGGGAGCATGCTGTGGTCCGGGTTGACGGGTGGAACACGGGGGGCGACGCTTTAGCGGGGATGAATGAATCCTAGACTTGTGTCCGAAGGCATTCACCGGGCCGGTAAAGTCGTTAAGTACCTAACAAAGGGAGGTAAGTAGGTACGGCAACTTGTGCTGCACGCCCACACTATTTCCTTTGCTAGGGCTGATCTAAGGGGGTATCATTTATTTCTGTAACATTGGCAGAAAGACCATTGTAGGTCGATAGCCGTTTTCCTCGAAAGTAAAGATTGCTTATATATACAGGGTGTCCCATAAGTGACACGTCACAGTGACACCGCAGGTAGGTCAGCCAAAGAGGCACCGAACCAGCCTAACATGACCCTAGTAAAAGTTGCATGGTTTTCGAGTTATTAGCAAATTACGATTTTTTTTAAATTTATTATTATTATTACTATTACCCCCACATCACGGGCTTTGTCCTGTCTTTATCAACTTGTTAAAGAAAGGGATGGATAGAGTGCTTTGTCCGATAATTTACATGTAGCACGAGCAGCAGTGGCCCTGCGAAGCAAATCAGTTCGTTACCTTGCGTTTCGTGCGATACCCGTGTTCTCCGTGTTTCTGTATTCGTGTGTTCCTAAACTAAAATCGACTTGGCATTTTTCTGGACTCTGGACTTCAGTGCGAACCATTGAACGCCGCACTAGCGTCCCAAAATCCTCAGCACACCGTATTTTGAAACGGCACAAATACCATCCCTTCCATATCCAACAAGTACACACTCAGCTGACTACGCACCGCGTGTTGAATTTTGTCGCAAAATGATCCAAAAATGGAGAGAAAATCCCAACTTTTTTAATGAAGTATTCTGGAGTGATGAATCGGCCTGCAGAAGGGATGGATATGCCAATTTGCATAATATCCACAGCTGGCAATTAGAAAACCCGCATGAAGTAAGAGAAGACCGGTCCCAATACCAATTTAAAATCAATTTGTGGACGGGAATTTTTAACGGCCAAATAGTAGTACCGGTCGAGTTGCCTGCTATCTTAAACGGGGCAAACTACCTACAATTCCTGCAAAATGATCTGCCTGGATTATTGGAAGATACGCCGCTGACACTAAGGCAAAGGATGTGGTTTCAGCAAGATGGCTGCCCGGCACACTACGCTCGGCGGGTCCGCGAGCACCTCAGCAGCAACACATTTCCAGACAGGTGGATTGGGCGATTAGGACCAATATTGTGGCCACCGCGTTCTCCGGATTTGAATCCACTAGATTTTTTTTCCGAGGTCCGAGGAGACAATTCGAGTCCGAGGGAGACAATTCGAACATTTATTGTAAGTTAGAATTAAGGATTAAAATAAATAATTGAAAGTTAAACCTGTTTTTATTTCATTGAAATTTTTCCAGATAGTTAGCCAGTGATATTCCTCCCTCTCTTTACCTTATCCATCTTTTTCCTTTCGTGAGAAAGCCCGGTATCAAATGCGATATCATAGCGAGCGGCAAAATTACCTGACAGCGATGGCTAGCGGGGTTCCTAGTTTTAACTTAGTTTAATAGGGTATCGGTAAAGTGATGAAAATACCTAATTTTATCGGAATAAGATACTTGTATTGTACCATTTCTGAATTTGCATAACATTCTTAATCTTTTGACGTTATTTGCTCGTTTCGTTTCAACATTTTTTTTAACGGCAGGTGCCCAAAGTGAAAATTCTTATTTTGCTGATAATTTAAATCAAGATTTATCCAGTATTTTTCGGAACTTTACATTACTTTTTGACAAAAACATGTTCATGGCATCTTAAGTAACTATTTAGGATTCCATACAATAAAAAAAATAAGCTTCGAGAGCTTTCCAACAGAATTCTGGCACTGACAATGTTAAAAAATGTGAAAATTCATGAAAAATCGTAATTTGCTAATAACTCGAAAACCATGCAACTTTTACTAGGGTCATGTTAGGCTGGTTCGGTGCCTCTTTGGTTGACCTACCTGCGGTGTCACTGTGACGTGTCACTTATGGGACACCCTGTATATCTAAAATTAGTATTCAAATTTTATAGTGTTATATTATTTATTAAAAAGGATTTTTGTTAACTTACTAAGTTTTGTTATTAATTTGTTTTTCTCGTTGATAATACACATTTTTTTTATAAAGCACACATTTACACAGCACACACATTGGACAACATACAGTGTTTTGGCTGGAGGAGCTTTTTTTAAATAAATTTCCCTTGTAAATCAAACACAATTTATTTTCAGCTTTCGCTCCAAACCCTATTTTTACACACTGTTAACATCTAACCTAATTAATTCTATTGTCTTCTGTCATTTTTCATTTGTGACAACTCCTTGACACACGCGACACTGTGGAGAAACGCACGACTGACAGACACTAGAGATGGGCACACACTTGTTCTGCACATTGGCCGGAACATGCCCCCCACCTTGAAGGTCCCCTTCAAATCTGACAACTTCAGAGGACTGTTGTTCTTCGCCGTCTAACATTTCCGTGGGAAGCACACACAGTTTGGCAAATGACCGCTTCACAACTCCTTTGGCAGTCTTGACAGAAGCAACCCTAGCTATGCCATCAGCACCAAGATGAACTTCGATGATGCGACCCATCAGCCATTGTAGCGGTGGCGTGTGATCTTCTTTAAGCAGAACCAAGCTTCCTCGTTTTAACACACCATCGTGAACGTGCGATTGCCATTTTGTCCTCACTTGGAGTTCGCTGACATATTCCAACGACCACCTGGTCCAAAAATGCTGTTTTAACTGCTGCACTCTTTGGAAGTGGGATAATCTCGTCTCCTTGGTTTCTCGAATGTCGGCCTCTGGGAGTGACGTGAGTTCTCTTCCAATTAGGAAGTGGGATGGTGTAAGTGCAGTAAAATCGGATGGATCAGAGGAAATTGGAGTTAGTGGGCGGGAGTTTAGGATAGCTTCTATTTCGATTAAAACCGTTAATAGCTGTTCATAAGTTAACGACGCGTTGCCTACTACTCTTTTTAAATGTGATTTACAAGACTTAATGCCAGCCTCCCAAATACCCTCAAAATGAGGCGACATAGTCGGTATAAAATGCCAGGTTATATCTTGGTTTGAAACACTCTCTGATATGAAATTTTGTGAATTTTTAAGAAATTTACCCAAAGCCACCAGTTCATTTTTGGCCCCCACAAAATTGGTGCCGTTATCTGAATACACGTTTAATGGTTTTCCCCTTCTTCCAATAAATCTTTTAAAGCCAGCCATAAATGCTTCAGTGGTCAATTCGGTCACCAATTCAATGTGTACCGCCTTGGTCGCAAAACACACAAATAAACATATATAACACTTCGAATTTTTAGAGCCCCTACCCTTTCTATCTCTTATTAGTAATGGACCGGCAAAGTCAACACCCACATTACTGAAAGGTGGTGCAGGGTTCAGTCTGGATTCAGGTAAAGGACCCATCACAGGAGCCTTTATCCTTGGATTGGCTCTAAAACATTTCACACATTTAAACACGGTAGCTCTCGCAAGACTTCTACCTCTAAGAGGCCAGTATCTTTGACGAATGGAGGATAACAATAATTGTGGACCAGCATGTAAGAGTCTTAGATGTTCGAAAGAAAATAAAAGCTTAGTTAGAGGATGGCTATGTGCAAGAACTATAGGGTATTTCCTTTCATATTTGACATTGGCAAGTGTAAGTCTCCCCCCCACCCTCAAAACACCCTCTTTATCCAGAAAAGGATTTAATTTCGTTAAACAACCCTTAGTTATTGTTGAATTTGGCTTGTTTAGCTGTTGGATTTCAGAGAAAAATGACTCATACTGAGCCAACTTAACCAAAGTGTTTTCCGCCTCATTCAACTCCTTTGCCGATAAGGGACCTACATTTTTTAAACTTGATCTAGTATTTTGTCGAAACCTTAAAATATAAGCCATTATGCGACGCATTTTGGAAAATGATGAAAATCTCTCAAATGGAAACAACGAACAAATCTCCACCTTAAATATTTGAGCCTTTTTCTTCAACTCAGGAACTTCACCTTGTGGTTGGAAACGCGTCATAGGCCATGAATCCTGAGTTTGAGAGAGCCAAAATGGCCCATTCCACCATAAGTCACAACTACCAATTTGGCTTGGACAAACACCTCGCGATAAAAGATCTGCAGGGTTCTCCCTAGTAGACACATAGTGCCACTCAGACATTGAAGTAAGTGATTGTATTTGAGCTACTCGATTACTAACAAATGTTTGAAGAATACCAGATGGGGTATGTATCCAGCTTAATACAACCGTAGAATCACTCCACAAGAAACAAGAATTAACTGGAAATGTTATCGAAGAACGCACCTTCTGCAGTAGATTTGCTAATAATAGAGCAGCACAGAGTTCCAGCCTAGGTATACTCAGCGACTTGAGAGGACATACCTTACTTTTACCACACATAAGCTTCACACTAATCCTACCACTTACATCAACACTACGTATGTACACACATGCTCCATACGCTTCCAAGCTGGCGTCAGAAAACCCATGTATTTGAATTTCCACAGGATTTACACAGAGAACGTGCCTAGAAATTCTTAAATTATTCACCTGCTCGAGATTTTCCTTAAACTTACACCAATGTCTCTTAATGTCCAGGGGAAGTGAGTCATTCCAGTTGAGATTCAGAAGCCATAACCTTTGCATCACAATTTTAGCTATGACTACGCAAGGACTCACTAAACCCAAAGGATCAAATAATTTTGCAATGCAAGAAAGAACTCCACGCTTAGTGACTTCAGTGTTATCATCAAATTTTTCAACATAAAACATGAATTTGTCTTGTTCACACGACCAGTAAACACCTAACGCCTTATGTTGACTCTGATTACCAAAGATAACATTTGAATTTGCTTCTGACCTGATATGCCTAATTACCTCTTCGCTGTTAGAAGCCCACTTTTGAAGTTCAAAACCAGCAGATTTTAAAATATTAGCCACCTCCTTATAGATTTTTAAAACTTCTGCTACTGATTGGCCTCCTGTTAACAAATCATCCATGTAAAAGTCCCTTTCAATAACTGAAGAGGACTCAGGAAAAGCTTCCCTATTTTCGAGGGCTAATTGTTTTAGACATCTTACCGCTAAAAATGGGGCAGAAGCTGTGCCGTAAGACACAGTGCACAGCTCAAATGTTTTCAACTTCTCTGAAGGATCACCACGCCAAAGAACTCGCTGAAGGCACCATTGATCTTTCTTCACCATAATCTGCCTGTACATCTTTACCACATCAGCAGTGAGTACCACATTATGTTGCCGGAACCTCAGCATCAAAGAAACCAGGTCATCTTGTAGCACCGGACCCACTAGCTGAATATCATTAAACGATTTTCCGGTATCTGTCACTGCGGACCCATCAAAAACGACCCTTAATTTAGTTGTTTGGCTTTTCTCATTTGAAACACCATGATGTGGAAAATAATATGAAACAGCTGACTCACTTTCATTCTCACATTCAATCATATGACCCAAAGCCTTGTATTCCTCAATAAAATTCACATACTTACTCTTAAACTCTGGTTTCTTTTGAAACTTGGTTTCCAAAGACTGAAATCTGTTTAAAGCAATTTGCCTTGAATTTCCAAGCACTTGAGGAGACTCTTTTAGTGGAATTTGTACTACAAACCGTCCGTCATTGTTTCTGGCTGTAGTTTTAACGAAAATCTCTTCACACACCTTTTCTTCAGCTGATGGAATCCTAGTAAACGACACTTCCTCAATTTCCCAAAACCGAGACATTTGTTCTTGAAGATCAAGATTAGATGACAGGTTGCAATAAAGCCTTTGTGTAGGAATGTGGGATGAAACTTCTCCACCAAGAACCCAACCAAATTGAGTTTTTTGCAGTGTAGGCATCTTAGTACCTAGACGAACTTGTCCAACACACAACAAGTTTAGGTAAATTCCAGATCCAATTAAAACATCAATGTTACCAGGAGTATTAAATGTTGGATCAGCTAACTGTAAATTAGTTGGAATTTGCCAAGGTGAAGCATTAACATACTCAACAGGATATACACCACTGATTTTAGGAATGACAATTAGTGACAACTCTGATTTAAATGAATTAAAACGCGACTGAATTTGGGCACAACACCTGTATTGTAAATTACATGTGTTTTGACCAACACCCACAATCAAAGTTGGCAATTTGATTTTATTTAGACCCAATCTATTGCAACACTCTTCACTTATTAGATGGCTTTGACTGGCTCCATCCAATAAAGCCCTACATACCTGAGGAACACCTTGTGAATCTAAAATCTCAACTAATGCAGTTTGCAATAGTACTTGAGGAGTTACACCACCAATCCCACTAGTCAAAGTAACACTATTATCAATATTTGTTACCAGTTCTCTAGCATTTGAATCTAAATTCCCTTCTCCTTGTCGATTTGAAGCACTCCTGTCAAAATGTAAAATTGTGTGGTGTTTCAATTTACACTTTTTGCACGCAAAATTAGATTGACATGACCTTGAGGCATGACCACACCGTAAACAGTTAAAACACAATCTCAACTCTTGAACCTTTTTTACCCTTGAATCAACTGGCAAATTTAGAAACTCTACACAACTTTGAATATAATGAGAACCACCACAAACAACACACTTGACTGTTGGACTATTATTTAGAGTTGCCAACCCATAAACTGGTCTATTTTTATAGTTACTACTTTCCTTAGCTTTATTTGTGCTTTGACTCCACTCACCTGAAGTCTTTCCACCTCTGGCCACCTCCAAAGTCTCTAACATGTCTGCTCTCCTCCTTAAGAAATCCAAGAACTCCTCTAAAGTCGGAAGAACATTTTCCTCTACACTCAAATTTAAACTTCCAGCTTGTTCCCCTCTTAGTAATTTTATATCTGCAGACAAAACCTTTTTTTCCTCCCACTCCCTTTCTGTTTTTTTATCCAATTTTGCACTCAAGATAAATATCAATAATGAGTCCCATGAATCAGTTGGTTGTTTTAATGTTTTAAGGCTTTGTATATGTTTTGACACTGAATCAACCATCACTCGTAAGTTAACACTGGACTCAACTGTTACATGGGGTAAATTAACTAAGGCTTTAATGTGATTTTGGATAAGGACATTATTGTTATTATATCTTGTACACAACATATTCCAAGCAATATGATAGTTACTATCAGTTGTTTCCACTCCTCGTATAACCTGAGCTGCACCACTCTCCAGTGATGCTCGTAGATAATGAAACTTTTGTACATTACTCAGGGACACATTTGAATTAATGAGAGAATCAAACAAATCTCTAAACTCTAACCAATTTTTATACTCACCAGAGAATTTTGTAAGATTTATTGGAGGAAGCTTTAACCCTTGATGTGGTAACTCACCACATGCAATACCACTGGTGACATTGGGCAACATTGGGGTGTTTGTACTGACAATATTATCACTAGTTATGGGCATAACAAAATAACTGTCAATTATTCCTTTTGCCTCTGCACTTAATTCAAAAAACACATCCTCAAACCCAGCTCTTTCCTCAAGTTGATCCATAGGATCGATAGACATTAATTCAATTTGAGTTTGAATGTCATCAAACTCCCCTCTAAGTTCTGAATACTTATCAAGACGTTTCTGAAGCTCTATAATCACTTGTTTGTCAGTTGATTGTATATCTAACTTAAATTTGGTTTGCTTTGCTGTTTCCAAATAAGTTTTAAATAAAGTTTGTTTTGATTTAATAACACCTCTTTTTTTAACTAAAAGTTTTAGTTCATCCTTGTCTTTTTCCTGCATGATTACTCGAGATTAACACTACTCTACACTTAGAAAACACCTCAAATTTGGAAATATGTAAGCAGCTAGCATTAAGGCACTTAAAATTACTGCTTACCACCTCTGTTTTCGAAAAACTCGGAAATAAAAGCTATCCTAGGGCACGAAAAGGATATCACAGGAACTCACGTGTTTTGCTTATTGGTTAAGTCGCTTTTTTGGACTTGGACTCTAGACTCGGCTTCACAATTTGCACACTAACGTTGAGGAACTTCCATACACCACTTAGAATCCGGCTCGACGAAGGACCATGTTTTGGCTGGAGGAGCTTTTTTTAAATAAATTTCCCTTGTAAATCAAACACAATTTATTTTCAGCTTTCGCTCCAAACCCTATTTTTACACACTGTTAACATCTAACCTAATTAATTCTATTGTCTTCTGTCATTTTTCATTTGTGACAACTCCTTGACACACGCGACACTGTGGAGAAACGCACGACTGACAGACACTAGAGATGGGCACACACTTGTTCTGCACATTGGCCGGAACATACAGGGTGTCCCACGACGAAAGACATCGATTGATATTGGAAAAAGTATAAATAGGAGAGTTTTGAAAATTTGGCAGGATACTGATGTGGGCATGCCCAATCCAACTAAAATATTTTCAAGATGGTTGCACTTCCGTTTATACCGGAAGTCGATCACAACTTTCTTATTTTAAATAGAACACCCTATATATTATTACCTATTTGGATTTCTCACAAAATTCTGACCAACTTTTGTATAGAATGCCCTATGCCTTTCCCCAATCCTTTTCGAAATATTTGGCGTTTTTCCAAAAAAGTGACAGTTGCAACGCTCAACATATTTTTGTACTATGTTAAAACCGTATCTCATTTTGCAATGAAACTTTGGGTTATTGTAAATAAAGGATCGTTTTATTAAACTGAGGGTGCGTAATGACTCATTTGTATACAGAGTCGTCAAAAAAAAATCATAAACTTGCCACTAAAAAAAAATGAAAAATCTCAAGTTTTTTAAATAGAAACCCACATTTTTTATGACGGAATCTTTTTGAGCATTAAAAATTACTATAAGTTTCAATTTACTTGCCTATACCTAAATCCAACCCATTTCGTTTTATTTGAGAATAAAAATTTTTTATTATCAAAATTCCAGATTTCTCTGGAAAATTTCTCTCTGTAATTACGTGTGGATTTATGTCACACCAGTAGTGTGAATTATGTCTATTGAACATTCCATTTTTAGTGAATTTGGCCTCGTCGCTCCAAATAATACCATATTATTCAAAAACAATTCATCTCCATAGTGACTAGTCAGCTTAACTCGGAAAACGGAACTCTTTTAAGTGTTGCACTAATTTAAATGAAAAAGGGTGAAATTTATGTTTCTTCAGGATCCTCTGAATTGAGCTTTTGGATATGCCTGATTCTACGGAAACTTGTCTTATTGACAAAGTTGGATTTGCAACAAAATAGCCCAAAATTGCAATTTCTACATTTGTATTATTAAGGATTGGTTTTGTTTTAATAGCTTTTATCTTCACATATCCCGTATTCTTAAAATTTTCAATTATTTGCTTGACACCTTTTGGTGATGGCTTTGGTTTTTCTGGATAACGAGCGGCAAATACCTCACATGTTCTACTCACAATTTTATCACATTCTCCGTAAATAATAAACAGATTTAAGTAATCTTGGTTTGAATAACGTAACCGCGACGGCATATTTGCAGTTGTCAAAACACTCAAAACTAGTGTTATTAACATGCCCTGCAGGTCTCCAATATCACCGTGTGTCAAAAGCATGACCAACTAGAACACCACATAATCCCAACCGTGCAGCATAATAAAAAAATGTTTATTCTCAAATAAAACGAAATGGGTTGGATTTAGGTATAGGCAAGTAAATTGAAACTTATAGTAATTTTTAATGCTCAAAATGATTCCGTCATAAAAAATGTGGGTTTCTATTTAAAAAACTTGAGATTTTTCATTTTTTTAGTGGCAAGTTTATGATTTTTTTTTGACGACCCTGTATACAAATGAGTCATTACGCACCCTCAGTTTAATAAAACGATCCTTTATTTACAATAACCCAAAGTTTCATTGCAAAATGAAATACGGTTTTAACATAGTACAAAAATATGTTGAGCGTTGCAACTGTCACTTTTTTGGAAAAACATCAAATATTTCGAAAACGGCTAGAGATAGGCATAGGGCATTCTATACAAAAGTTGGTCAGAATTTTGTGAGAAATCCAAATATGTAATAATATATAGGGTGTTCAATTTAAAATAAGAAAGTTGTGATCGACTTCCGGTATAAACGGAAGTGCAACCATCTTGAAAATATTTTAGTTGGATTGGGCATGCCCACATCAGTATCCTGCCAAATTTTCCAAACTCTCCCATTTATACTTTTTCCAATATCAATCGATGTCTTTCGTCGTGGGACACCCTGTATAGTTTTTAAAATAGCTAAGGCAGACAATGCAACCCGATAAACGTTCGAATCGGTTCATAAAAAGGCTCGGTAAATTTTACAAATATTATCAACATCTTTTTTATCGTTTAAGGCCGACGGGTTTTTGTGAATTTCAATGGAGTCCAGGAGTTTCCTTGTTTTCGTGTTTGTTTCGGTTTCCAATATTTTCACATTTTCAAAATCAAATTTATGATGCTTCTGTTTTTAACGTGCGTGTTTAAAGCTGTTACGTTTCCTTTGTCATACTTATGACTTTTTAGGCGGTTTTCAAGTAACTGGCTTGTCTGACCAATATAGGCACCATCGCAGTCATTACATTTAATCTCATAAACAATATTGCTTCTTTTGTTTTTAGGAATCTTAGTTTTCAACTTTGATTATTTCCCTCATTGTATAGCCAATACAATTCAATGAACCTTTCTAGTTTGACCAATGAGAGCCGTTTTATACTGACAAATGCACTCATTCATAGAAACGGGGAATTTTCATCCAATCAGGACAGTTTACCACTGATAAAAGTGTTGTTGACATCGATAAAATCCCGGTTTTTTATCGCGATTATTTCCTTCCTATCAATTTTGACCAATCGCTATCAAGAATTAGTATAACAAATGTAAATTTTAAGTGGAAAAATCACTTGACAACTGTCAACTTAGCTGTCAGCAGTTTTTCCGGAAAAAAAAATCGAAAAAATTTCACACTCCTCACAGCAACATAAAGAATAGTGTTACCCTTTCTAGCTTGAAAGTTATTGTTCTTATTGTTTTAATTAAAATAAAATGTTTATTTAACTCAGAAAATAATCTTACCAAATATCCCTCGTGCATCTAATTTTTCCTATGGAAAAATTGGAATACTCGTTTCTAAGTAGTTTGTTTTAACAAATAGCATGAGCGAGAGTGGTTTTAAATCCTCGTCTTCGACTCGGATGATTTTTAAAACCACTCTCCCTCATGCTATTTGTTAAAACAAAACTCGTTTTTCCGAATTTTTCCGGAAAAATTAAATGCACTAGGGATATTACCCCCGATAAAAATCCGGTTTTTTATCATTGTTGTTATGGAAATATGACCAGTTTGTTTGATACCCGTCACTGCCATACTGTCACCATATACTTACAAAAATTAATCAAAACAAGTTTGAATAATGGTTTAGATCGATTTGGTACAAAATCACATGAAGAAATACAAAATTTAATTATTTCGGAGCGCCCAACCAATTCAGTTAACACTAGAAAGTCTATATGGCGTCAATTTCAATTTTTTTTGCGATGCGCGAAACTACGTGT
Organism: Ips nitidus; assembly: GCA_018691245.2. Lineage (NCBI taxonomy): Eukaryota > Metazoa > Arthropoda > Insecta > Coleoptera > Curculionidae > Ips > Ips nitidus. Next base: position 10,233,350 of record CM042792.1, read on the forward strand.
TAGATGCGACCACTCCGACGTTGAAAATTGCAGAATGCATGGAAGATTGGGCCGTAAATATGAAGAAATCCAACGGGGAAGATTACAAAGAGTATTCAGTGAAGACAATTTGGAACAGCACTGCTAAAATGTTGCAAGAAAAATATTTCAATGATTACCAAAGGAAGATCAATCCATTTTCCGACATTGAGTTTGAACGTCGCCGAAAGGCGAAAAATGCTAAACGTAAGCAACTTCAACGACATCCTGAAAAACGCAAAGTTAGTGCCGTTGCATTGAATATGTATGACTATAACCGTATGATTCACGCCTGCGATGTAGATGTCCCTGAAGGACTTCAGCTGAAGTTTTTCCATGTTGCATCCGTCGAATTAGCCTGGAGAGGTAATAAAGCCGCCAATTGCAAGGTCAGTTATTTTCAAGTGGTAGTATAATAAGTATATAAGTACATCTGGACGGATTCAGTAGAACCCTATATTTTCCAAGACGTGCCAAGGAGGAGATAAGAATTGTGTGGACACAAAATGGCTTATACCAAATCTAGACCAGCGTGAACACTGTCCTGTGAGATTGTATCAGAAATTAATGAAAAAACGAGGCTCAAATATAACAACTGACAGATTTTTTTCTTACCCCTAATCCTTATTGGAATACTCTAGGATCATCTTGGTTTAAGAACAGCCCTGTTGAAAGGAATACAGTTGCCACATGGAACAAAAAAATAAGCAGTAAAATGTGGCTTGGACATTAAAAAAAAAGAAAATAACAAATCATTCCAGCCGCGCAACTATTATTTCCCACATGGCTAAGATAGGCATAAATGAACAGGAGTTAATTAAAATCAGTGGCCACAGCAGCAGTTCTTCAATCAAGCCATATCTGCAATTAAATGATGAACATCATGAGCAGCACGTACGACGTCTCTTGTGGCAGCCAGGTCTGGTAGGTCAAATAGCAGCAGTTTTGAAAACTGTTCGTTTAAGAACTGTGTTTTTAATTAAATGTATTCTTTGAAATAAATACTGAAATACTTAAATATCTTAATTGACAACTTGAATGAGAGAGAGCATGAACGAATAAGACTATGGTTAAAGTATGCAATGATTAAACTAATTCCGGCATTTGTCCAACCGAATTTAACTGGACCTCATATTTTTCTGATAAATTTTCTTCATTATTAACAATTAATAAATCAGTACAACGTAGTTTTCATTAAATAATTACATAAATTAATAGTTATTTGTATACCTAGGTCGAGAAATGGTATTTTTTCGGCCGAAAGAAAGTTTGGCGTCTTACGGCCGAGGATAACAATCTTGAGGACGACAAAATTATTTCACGCCCGAGGTGTACACAACATTTTTTGTTCAAACGATATTTATTTAGAAATTCTTAATTGTTGTTGAATAAAATGAGAAGGTATAGCAATCACGGTAACGTTTATTGTTATGTTTGCTGGTTATGCATTGTTGATGTGACGTTAAATAATAAACTGACTATTGTCGGGGGCAATACCATGAGAGCTCAGATTTAACCGGATAATTTTTGTGCTTGTCTTAGAACACTTTCTTTTTGGTTAAACTGCACGAACCCTGTTGTAACTAAATCACGAGAGCGTAGCTCGAGTTATTTTGCCAAATAGGTCCAGTTTTGTACCATAAAGAAAGTATGAGAAGACAAGCGGAAAAATTATCCTGTTCAAAATCTGAGCTCGAATGGTATTTGATAAGACAATTCCATGAATATTGTCACGAATGGAAAATCCATTAATTCAAGAGATGGACTTACTGACTTAAAAACATAAGAGTATTCGAGGATTGCGAAATATTAAGCGCACGAGGCAAGGTCGCACCACGATGCACCGAGTGTGTCATGCACCGAGTGCACCATATCGGTGATGAGTCACCACCACCTGCTTTGCAGGAATATGAAAAACAGGCGACGAACAATAACAAACTACGTCAGCCGATCAATCGGGTATAAAACACGCCGATTGCAGCAGTATAGGAGGAGTGTGAACCAATCGACAGTAGTGCGACCAGCTGAACCAGGAAGTCGAGATGTCGACTCTCCTCGGAAAAGAAGATCAAGTTAAGTAGTCCGTTCTCCAAAGTTGTTCCAACGCGAAAGTGACGAAGCCAGCCGCCAGAAAATGCTAAGTCCTTAGCTTATGAGTCTATGTAAGTACAATTGTTAAATTGTCAACTTTTAGTGTGTTTATGACCGTATTGTGCAGACCCATTTATGTATACTACATTTAATAGATTTAAGTGTTTAATAGATAACTCAGTGTTTGATTCCATACTTAAAACTGAGATCCCGGCGCGACGTTTAACGTCGTGAGTCAGTTTAATTGATGAACCCAGAAGGGCTCATAAATTAAACGTGACAATATTCTTGAAAAAATATGCCTCCTAAGTCCTGAAAACGCCACGGCCCAATTTAGAAGACTAGATATAACAATTTTAGCTAGCAATTTCAAATCAGTCTGTGAAGATGTTGACTCTACCGTCAGCGAATGGGACGCTCTTCATCGCATAGAATGGCAACATTCGGAAGACCCTGAATTATTTTGGATTGAAGTGGCCGAAAATAAAAATGCCTTGGGTGAAAATCGGTTCTCACATATAGCAAAACTGGCCTTAGCAATTCTTTCGGTACCATTTTCTAACGCCGCTGTGGAAAGGGCATTTTCATTAACAAATCTAATTAAGGACAAACTACGAAACCGACTGGCCATTAGCAATGCAGATGCCATAATGAGATTACGGTTCCATCTTATGAATGACAGTTGTGTCAGTTTGGTTCCAAGTGAAGCCATGTTAAATAAATTTAATGCTCGCATGTATGAGCTCTAAAGAAATTGAATCTGTTTTGGACATTTTTGAAGCCATTGCTAATTAAATTTTATTTATTTTTTACCTTATTTGATATACTTTCAGTTCTCTTTTGTCATTGTAAAAGATGCCATTTTCTTTAGCATTTGAGTACTTATATGTTTTCGCGTTTTTATTTAGAAATATAGATATGTATATATGTTTATTATGCATTTATAATTTAAATAATAAATACTATTTTACTAAATAAACGGAGATGTTCGGGGGTAATATCCCTAGTGCATTTAATTTTTCCGAAAAAATTCGGAAAAACGAGTTTCTAAGTAATTTGTTTTAACAAATAGCATGAGCGAGAGTGGTTTTAAAACCATTCTTTCTATTTGTTAAAACAAATTACGTAGAAACGAGTATTCCAATTTTTTCTTATAAAACAGCATAAGCTTATGAACATTTTAAAAACAACTACTCGATACTTATAAACGCAAAATAGGCACCACCTTATAATACATTGTGATTGAATAAAAGCTGCAAAATTAACTCCAAATAGCTTATAAAATACATATATAAACATTATTAATACCACTATAAAATCTTAACTGCGACTTCTATAGAACAGTTTTTATAGTTTCCACAGCCACTGCTATACAGCAGGAACTCTAAAACAATAATGTAATTGCTTTTTAACAGTTTTATACAAGTTTATTTGACAGTCGTTATAAAACCGATGTGTGTAGTGAATTTACCTTAATGAAACGGTTTTGTTTTTAAAATGTATTAAGATAGCTGCAAAATAATGTTTGCATTGTAAACGCTTTCTGTTTATCTACTAAAAGGAATCACGAACATGGAAGCCAAGATGGGGACCAGGTCCGTTTTACAAACAGACGCCATACTGATAAACTCTCAACTCATGATGTGAGTGCTTTCGCGTAGTGCTTACCCTCTTTTACAGTGCGAACGAAATTTTTCTGTGAATCATATTGTACCGTCGAACTCCTTAATAACACACTTCTTGTACAACACTGTATATTGTTTACAAACAATAAACTGACACTGACTTTAACCTCGTTATCTGACAACTTCGACTTCACTACAACCATCAACTCAACAACTAACTAACCAGGCCTGGTTCAGCTGCTTATATAGGCTTCCATGGTTTCCAGAAAGTTCCCAAATATTCATGAAATTGACTTTCTCTCTCACACTCATTAAGCTATAACATAAATCTCTCTCTATATAAGCAACGGAGTCAGGATTTTCTAGAACACAGACAAAAGAATGTAGAACGTAAACAAAGCAACGTAACATACAGGGGTAACAACAAATAACTAAAGAAATCCTAACTAATAATCAAAAGTTCGCCTCGCAACAATATATTATGTTTGTGACAGATTTTTATCGGGCCTCACGACAATGTTAGTAACTTAAACTATTAAAACAAAATGGCTCCATTTTATAAAACAGTTATGCACACAACGTAGCTTTTCTGTGACAAATTAGTAAACAAGCAACATTTATAAAATGATAATAAAACAAAGATGTCACAGAACAGAGAAGCGGAACCCATAACGCAGGTCTGGCACTCGCTTTTTTTCAATTGCAATATCTTGCTTTTTCAATGTCATTGGCGATGGAATTTGCGAATCTTAACGAATTGACTTTCCAAATAAAAAAGAAAATCCGCCATGAACAATCGTGCGGTAAAGTACATTTTCAATTACAAAATAGTATATTTCATTAGGAGTACAAAAATAAGGGTTTTTCCGTTCACGTATGACCAATTCAGATGTGAGGCGAAGCCGAACACCGGAAGTCACGCAAAGCACGGAAAACCTATTTTTGGACTAATTATGAAGGATATTTTTCATTATACTTCTTTAAAAACGAAGGCATAAAAACCAGACTTAAGAAAAAAAGACTTAAAAATGATATTCTTGTTCATATTTTGCCCTAGATTTCTCTGGCAGTAAATTTGCGTTTGACTGTGTCACTTGTTTTAAGATGTATTCTGGAATATCGGAATTATCTCCTGAGTATATTTTAATATAATTGTTGGGAATGACTGACATCTAATTGATCATTTCTATGACTGGTTTAAAGTAGTTCAAAGGTGATTTAATTGTGGTAAGTTATCACTGTCAGGCAATGTCCATAAAAATTCAAAAAATACTTCGGAAATATATCAAAATATTCCAGCATTTACATATTAAATGATAATGCAGGTTTGTGCTAAATATTTGTCGGCTTATAAATTGTCTTAAATTTAATATATTGTGCTGTACGTTTCTATTTTAAAGCCATTTTACTCAGCATTTTAATTCAGCGCAAAAAAAATCCGTGCGGGCGCACAGAAAAACGCGTTGTCCTAATAGAGATGAAAATATACCTAGAGGGTTTTCAAAGAAGTATAATAAAAAGCATTTTCCCATTGCATAAAGCAGCTGTAATTGTAATAGTAAAAATAAAAAGCAAACGGCATATTCAAAATATTTGCCTGCCATCAATTTCATATCGTCATCTTATTTTTGTTTGCTTTTTTTCATATTTGAAAGTTTTGAGATGGCGATACGAGAACACTGGATACGGCCCTGTTCGGCCTATTACTCTGTTCTATAGAAAAAACAGTAATAATAATACAACATAACCTAGGAGTACGAAGTCTTGAGAATGTGTTAAAGCAATCTTCATAAAAATAAATGGAGGGAGATTTATTTTATAACGGAGTTCAGGTAGCTCTACACGACAAAAGTGTCGTAATTTGGTTTTAAAATGTAGGGGCAACTAAAAAAACCCGCCAAACGGTACACCTAACCTCTAAATTTGTCTGAATAAATGTGTAAACATACCATATAAATATTATTTTTTTCAAATATTTGGGCATTTTTTCAAGGAAAAAGGGTAAGTAGTAAAATATATATTTTTTCTCAAGGCGGTCCCTAGTTTATACAGGTGTTATTTCAGCAGTAAAATGTTCAAAATTGTTCAGACTATCGAGAAGGGTCAAAAACATCTTACGATAGTTGTTCCTAGATGGGAAAATGATGGCTTTCTTTCCTGGCCTAGAATAGGGGCAGACAAATTAGTTTTAGATGTCAATTCTGTTCAAAATTCCAAATTCCAAAAAAATTGCGGAGGAGCTAGAGAGAATGTTAGAAAATGAGGACACCGAACAAGATGAGTATGAGACTCACACAATTCAAAAGAAAAAAAGGGCTCAAGTAAAATCAAAAGCAGTGTCAAATAATTCAGCGGGTGATTTTAACAGTCTTCTAGATGCCTGCATGGTGAGTTTCTTTCTTTTAAATTACAAAAAAGATATGTTATGATATTGACATTCTTTCTTTTAGGTCACATCAAATGTTAGCTCACCCTCAATTAGCAATATTGATTCTTTTGCATGCCCAAACATGACTATTTTGGATACAAATGAAAATAATCTAAGCCTTAGTGTTTTGCAATATAACACACCTTCCCGTAGAAGTCAGCAAATTCAGTCGACATTGGTAACAACAGATGTTTACTCTGCTGAGATCAAAGAAAAATTAGACTTAATTTTATCTGTCAAAGCTTCTGTGGTGTAGACTGTAGTGTAGCCAAACAACCAGGCTAGATTAATCCCCAACCAACTGGACTAATCAGCAAACGAACTGGACTCGATCAGGACCAAAACTTTATGTCAAAGCTTCTAGGGCGAAGAGTGACATTTCTACACATTAACTTTCCAGCGTGCTAATTAAAACACCATCGATTCAATTTCAAACGGTTTAATCAAAACCCCAAAACAACAACGTGTTCTATCAACACTTTTTTACACCTTTCTTCAACGAATTCGCGATGCCGAATTCGCACCACGGTCGTCTTCTTCGGCGGCAAAGCCAGGGATACGACTCCACACGTTGCCGCGGTTGCCAAACTTATAATACAAACGCATATGAGCGTTAACATGCCCCCCACCTTGAAAGGGTTCAAGCTTTCAATAAAAAAGGTTTTAAGGGCTAGTCCTAACCTAACATACATATTTACAACTTATAAAATTTTAGTTAACAAGCAGTGTCTACTTAAACTAACTTACTAACTAACACACAACAAGCACGGTGTCTGTCCACTTTTACAAGTACCCGATACCTTACATGCACGATAAAATATCTTCGTTCACTGGGAGAACACATAATTTTGAAATAGGACGCTTTAACTCCCCTGTGGGAGTGCGCACACTAGCAACCCGACACTGATTGTCTAGACCGGGATACAGAACACTAACACGCCCAGTTTTCCAGTGAAGAGGAGGAGCGTTGTCTTCTCGAATCAGCACCAAGTCACCGAGTTGAGGACCTCGCTGAGGATACTTCCATTTATGCCTTTGTTGGAGGAGGTTGAGATACTCCTTAGACCACCTGGACCAAAAATGCTGATCGATCTGTTGCAAGTGTTGATATTTGGATAATCGATTGCATGAAATATCACGTAGATCCATGTCCGGCAGTGCGGTAAGACGTCTTCCAATTAAGAAGTGAGCCGGTGTGAGAGTATCGAAATCATTAGGATCAGGAGAGAGAGGAAGTAAGGGACGCGAATTCAAAGTAGCTTCTACTTGAGCCAACAGAGTGGAAAACTGCTCAAATGTCAGTGAGGCATTTCCCATGACCCTTTTTAAATGAAATTTACATGCTTTAACCCCAGACTCCCACAAACCACCGAAGTTAGGAGATTTTGGGGGAATGAACTTCCATTTTGCGCCCTCATTTTCAAACACCTCTAACTCTTGGTTTTGCAAGAATGTGACTTGGTCTTTTAATTCTGAGTGGGCGCCAATAAAATTCAGTCCGTTATCTGACCAAATTGCAGAAGGCCTACCTCTTCTTGCCACAAAACGACGAAACGTAGCGATAAAAGCCTCAGAAGTTAATACTGATACGAGTTCTAAATGTGTGGCGCGAGTTGAAAAACAAACGAATAAACATAAATAGCACTTTGTTATTTTCGCTCCGCGACCTGATTTTGATTTTATATTGAAAGGACCGGCGTAATCCACTCCAGACACATAAAATGGAGGAGAAGGATTTATTAGTTCAGTAGGCAAGTTACCCATTTGGGGTTCAACCGATACTGGTTTGGCGCGAAAGCCAATAACACACCTGCGCGTCACTTGTCTAGCTAAATTCCTACCACCTAAAGGCCAATAATTTTCTCGAAGAGAAGCTAACAGCTGTTGAGGTCCAGCATGTAACAATCGCTTGTGCTCATGCACAAATATCAGCCTAGTAAACCAATGCTTACATGACAAAACCGCAGGATGCTTCTTAGCATAGTCCAAATTTGAGAGTTGGAGTCTACCTCCCACTCTAACAACACCTAGCTCATCAATAAAAGGGTTCAGTGAACTCAAAGAACCTTTTAAACAAGATTTTGATGTCCTCAATAGTTTGATCTCTTCAGGAAATTATTCTTTTTGAGAAATTTTTAGCAACTTGTTGAAAGAGTGTGCCAATTCTTCAACAGAGAGTGAACCAAATGTTCGATCTGTGTGACAAACTCTACAATTTCTGTAAAAACGAACAACATAAGCAAAGCATCTTTTAAGACGCGTTAAATTCGAGAATCTAGAAAAAGAAAAAAATCCAGGAACTACTTGACAACTACCCACCAAAAGTGTTGAATTTGACTGCTCATCAACCGAGGCATCATTTAAAATGAAATTAGATTGTGGCCATTTTGACTGGTCGAAAGTTAGCCACTCTGGGCCCTTCCACCACAAGAAATGTCCAGCCAAATCTTTAGGATAACATCCTCGTGAAAGAACATCCGCAGGATTATCCTTTGTACCAACATGCCACCAATCACTTATTGAAGTGAGAGTTTGGATTTGAGCAACACGATTGCCGACAAAAGTCCCTAAATCTCTAGACTGTTTTCCAAGCCAACCTAAAACTACAGTAGAGTCAGTCCATAAGAAGGTTTTTTCAACTGTCAAGCTGATGAAACTATGAAAACAATGAACTAATTTAGCCAAAACAAGCGCTCCACACAGTTCTAATCTGGGCAAAGTGACAACCTTCAAAGGGGCTACTCGAGTTTTTGCATAAACAAGTGAAATCGAAATTTTGCCAGACGAATCCATGCTTCTAAGATATAGACATGCACCATAAGCATTAATAGAGCTATCACAGAATCCGTGCAACTCCACTGAAACATAATTTTCACAAACAATTTGACGATTTACACGAAGGTCATTTAAACAGTTTAACTGTATTCTAAATTTGTGTCAAGAAGTATGAAGGTCGGCAGGCAAAGATTCATCCCAACCGATGCGTTCACTCCACAACCTTTGCAAAATTATTTTTGCAAATATTATGCAAGGAGCTAAAAGTCCAAGAGGATCAAAAATTTTGGCTATCGACGAAAGCACTATACGTTTAGTGTATTTTTCAACAACATTCAAAGATATGTGATACATAAGAGTACCTCTACAAAAGTCCCAGTACAAACCGAGAGTTTTATTTTCAGACTTTTCACCAAAATGAAATATATTTCCAGGCCGACTTGAAGAATCCCCAATTTGAGACAATACCTCTGGAGAATTAGAAATCCACTTTCTCAAATTGAAACCACCTTCCTTCAAAGTGCTGGAAACTTGCTTACTCAAACTAACAGCCTCTTCGATAGTATTAACACCAAATAACATATCATCTACAAAAAAATTATGAAGAATAATATTTGAAACCTCAGGAGCTGATTCTTCACATTCCAACTCAAGCTGTTTTAAGCAACGAATAGCCAAGTAAGACGCGGATTTGGTTCCATAGGTGACCGTGTTGAGCTGGTACACCTTCAAATCATCCTTTGGGTTTGAGCGCCAGAATATTTTCTGAAGTGGTCGATCTTCTTCACGAACTAGTACCATCCTGTACATTTTCTCAACATCCGCACAGACATACTACATTGAAGAACCTAAACCTTAGCAGTATGGATATCAAATCATCCTGGATATAAGGGCCTTTATACTGAATATCATTCAGCGACTTTCCATTGTCAGATGGGGCTGATCCATTGAACACGACTCGCAACCGAGTGGTTGAACTATTTTCATTTAGGACTCCATGGTGCGGCAGGAAATATGAAACTTTGTCCATGTCATCACTAACAACCTGAGACATATGACCAAGAGCTTCATATTCTACCATGAAATCTATGTACAACTTCAACATCTTAGGATTTTCCTGGAGTCTACGCTCCAATGACAAAAACTGTTTCCTCGCAGACGCTTCCGAACTGCCCAAAGTAGCAGGAGGGTTCTTAAAAGGAATGGGAACAGTAAACTTTCCAAATTGGTTCCGTTTTAAATTCCTAACAAAAATAGACTCACAAGTTTTTTCATCATTGGACAAAAATGGTTTTAGAGCACCAGGAGGCTCCTCTATAGACCAAAACCTTTCAATCCGATCATGCAACTGTAAATCAACATTCAAATTACAATGTGTAACATTCTGTGAGAAACTAGAATTTAATGAACCAGACACAATCCATCCAAACCGTGTTTTTTGCATTATTGGTTTGCCTGCACCCAAATTTACCTGTCCAATACACAACAACTCGTAAAACACAGTTACTCCTAAAAGAAGGTCAATAGCACCGGGTTTTGCATACGTTGGGTCAGCTAAAACCAAATGCTTAGGTATATCCAACTTCGAAACATCTAAATATTTACAAGGAATGTTACCAACAATTTGCGGAACTACCAAACACGATACGGTTTTCCTGTAAGATTGAAACAACGACTCAACAGTCAAGTGGCATTTTCGATTTATATTTGAAACTACTTGGTTTATTCCAACGACGGAAAGGTCAATATTTTGCAAGGGAATGTTTAATTCTTTGCACACTCGTTCAGTCACAAAACATAATTGAGAACCTCCGTCCAATAAGACACGGTAGTGACGACCTTGACCGTTCAAACCAACTATATTGACTATTGCTGTAGACAATAGTGCATCGTTTTGCATAACATCACAAGAAGACATGACTAAACTCGAATTTTCCAAGCCCGAACTTGCAGCAGCGTCAGGTACTGAAGCAATGAGCGAGTTGGATTTTGAAACACTCAAATCCCTAGTATTTCCATCAGAGGGACGCCTGACACCATCAATTGCAGGGTGGTTGTTTTCATGATGAAAGTGTGATGACGTAATGAGCATTTCCTGCAGCTGCTAGATGTACAATCTCTGCTGACATGGTTCCCTTTCAGGCAATTTAAGCAAAGTTTTAGCTCCTTTACTCGATCAAATCGCCTGTAGGTTGACAACCTCAAAAACTGATCACAAGTATTTATTAAGTGAGATTTTCCACAAACAGAACAAGACCCATTTCCAACAACAAACGATTTTGTGATTCTTTTTTCACCGTGGCCAGCTCTACCACCAGATTTGAGATCAGCATTGACCATCTCCAAGGTTTCTAGGAGTTCACATCTAGACTTAAGAAAAAATCTAAACTGATCTAAAGTAGGCAACACATTTTTCGATTTAGTTTCTTCCCACTCACGGACTGTTAATAAATCCAACTTTTCACACATAACATGAATTACTAAAACATCCCAGGATTTAACGGGAATGTCAAGGGCTTCCAAAGCTCTCAAATTTTTATTTATTCCATTAAGAAGTTCCCTAATGGCAATCGACGACTCTTTTGATATTTTGGGCAAACCAAACAAGGATTTCAAATAATTTGTAACCAACATAGACTTATTATCGTATCTTTCACATAATAAATCCCAAGCGATAGAATAGTTCGACGAACTTACCTCCAAACTTTGTAACACAGCCTTAGCAGATCCCTCCAAAGCACCACGTAAAAAATGAAATTTTTCAACGTTTGAGATATCCGCGTTATCATGAATTAAAGATTTGTACGTGTCTCGAAATTCCAACTATTTATCGAACTCGCCAGAAAAATTGGGTATGGGTATCGAAGGAAGCTTAGGTCTAGAGCGAAAATAACCTAAGTTGCCATGTATGTTAACGTTGTCGCCATTTTGTACAACATTCAACAAAGATCCAGCGTCACTACTACTTTTAGCTTGTTATATGTATTCAAAATATCTTTAGCAATGGCAATCAAACTATAGTAACTGTTTTCAAACGTTTCCCTTTCTACAATTTGCTCATCAAAAATCTCATGATGCAGTTCTACGAAGCTTTGCAGAGAATCAAACTCCGAAAAAACGTCAGCCAACTTATCAACCAGGTTCTCTAGTTCACAAAACTTCACAGCACTGATTTCATCAGGATTTAACGAAACTAATGTGTTCAAAAACTTTTCAGAGTCAATTTTGCTTTGCAAACTCCACGCTTTTTAATATTTGCTTTTAACTCCGCCTCGAAAGAATCAGACGCCATATTGGGAAAAAAAACAACAAAATATTCTTTATTTCAATCAAACAAAATGCACTCACACTTGCCCGTAAGTAGGCGCAAGTATGAACAAGTTTTCCAAACGATCGGCACAAAATACGGGCCACAATGAAATCAAATATGAAAAGGAATAATAAATGGGCAAAAGGATACGATATACTCACGATCACGACTCGTTCTATCACGTTGTAGCTTTATTTTAACTTCCAACGTCCTTCTGCTTGTTGTTTTCCTTGTTTTCTAACCTCGAACGATCCCAAAACCAACTGGATCAATGTGGTGTAACCTGTAGTGTAGCCAAACAACCAGGCTAGATTAATCCCCAACCAACTGGACTAATCAGCAAACGAACTGGACTCGATCAGGACCAAAACTTTATGTCAAAGCTTCTAGGGCGAAGCCTGACATTTCTACACATTAACTTTCCAGCGTGCTAATTAAAACACCATCGATTCAATTTCAAACGGTTTAATCAAAACCCCAAAACAACAACGTGTTCTATCAACACTTTTTTACACCTTTCTTCAACGAATTCGCGATGCCGAATTCGCACCACGGTCGTCTTCTTCGGCGGCAAAGCCAGGGATGCGACTCCACACGTTGCCGCGGTTGCCAAACTTATAATACAAACGCATATGAGCGTTAACATTATCCAACCAAAATATGTTTCAAGAAAAACAAAATATGATTTTACAACAACTGGCAAAATTAGAAGTTATTTTAGACAAAACAGTTGACACAATAGACAAACAAAGCTGCTCTTGTCAACCATCTCAAGTTAGAAATAATATCCTGTGGGTCGACTATTATGTTCAAAGAAATAACCACTTTACAAGAATTAGAAGATTTTGAAGCCAAATTAAGTGATAAAAAAAATATGGATTCTTTTGTAGGAGAGTTTAGTAAAATATGTGGACGAGGCACTGGAAATGGAATCAACAATTGTTATATGCTGGTAGACAAAATATTTTCTCGAAAGTTTATGACTCTGTGTTCATGGGCTGGAGGATCACGAGATCAAAAAGAAAAGATTCCCTTTAAACTGTTCAAGAATATTGCAACTTTTTTCTTTAATGTCATAAATTTATCAGATCCGGACTTTACTTTAAAAAAATGGGAAGATTTTTTCAAGGCAGTGATCAGAAATTCAACAAAAAGAAGTCAGAGTGCAGTAAAAAGATGCTCAGGACAGAAGAAAAGGCCTAGCAATCTGTCTTATAATTGAAACTGAAAATTGTTTGTTTATTATATCCAAAAAATAATCTAACCGGCCTATAAAATTTATTTAGATTAAAGAAAAAACATTTGGGAACAGAAGACGAAAATAAAGAAGAAAATGAAGGAGAAACAGAACACACAGAAAATCAACCAAACGTGGTAAGTTTTTACTATAATAGGTAATCCTTTTTTTAATCTAAATGATTATAACTACTTACTTGAAAACTTTTTTTTTTTCAGATTATTATTGAAGAATTTATAATGGAAAAGCAATAAGATTATTTGGGAGTTCCACATAAAAATGTGTATTAGAATAATTACTTTAATTATTATTAGTTTTTTTAAGTTTACTTAAAAGTTGTCTTTAAGTATGAAAATTTCGTTGCGTTTATGTATTAGTAGAGTAAAAATAAAGACTGAATAAAACAATTAAGATTGAAAATTAGTGTTATACATTTAATATTACATTATTACAACACAACCTAATTTAATGATCCTTTTTACATACAAAAGTTAATACACAACTTAAAGAGTTAGCTGTAATGCAATAAAGGAATAAAAACTATTTGATTCTTATATTTTGTTGTTACAATTTTACACTTCACATTAGTAAGTAAATATCGTTTAACAGGTTCTAATATTAAATTTTCACTTTTATAAATATGGAGATGTGATGACTTTATTGGAATTTCGAACACATTTTCTAAGTTATTTACAGACCTTCCATAAATAACTGCTTTATTATTTATTAGTTGAGCATTCTGCAAAGCAACAATTTTATCATTACTTAAAAAACACTTATTATGAGTATCTACAGAAAGAAAAAAATCGCTAAAATCTATTCTAGAAAAACATCCATTTGCATCCTTTTTTTTCAGAATAGGAAATTGTGTACCGGAATTTGATCGAACGTTTTTCATTAAATCAATTTCACATTGTATGACTTCACTAATTCTTTTGGCAACTTGAGATAGTGGAAGATTTCCATTTCTTAAAAGTCTTTTTATCTAATAAAGTCTGTTTTCAAAAGGATATGAACTAAATCCTATAGACGGACCAAACCTTCTAACTTCATCAGCTAAATGTACCAAATTATGCACATTACTACTAATATAATCCTCGCCATAAGTATCTCTGTACTGCTCAACATAAGAATTAAGTAAAGCTTCAGCAACATCAATAATATTAAATAAAATTTTGAGGCGCATATTGTTACAGCACAAAAGAAAATGTTGATAGGCATCTTTTGGTAATACATATTTTAGTATAACTATGCTTAAATAATGCAAAAATGTGTGATACTCTGAGCCTTTCCAGTGGCAGAGTACATCTAATCCTCGCACAGCTCTATGAATCTCAGATGGCATTTTACAATTTTCAAGAAAATTGGATACAATAATGATGTCTTTCGCAGACCATTTAGTTTTAAATTTTCCAAAAGTACCATCTCTCCATCCAAATAAGCATCTCTTCATTATTCCTAGGTCAATTAAATGCAAAGAGTCTCCAACAGGGAAATCTTCGACCATGTCTATTGGCAGTAAACATAAAGGAGTTATTTGTTTGTGATGTGATCCATATAAATTTTTTTTAAACATTTTGCTAGTTTGTTTTGGACAGTCAGCCCTTGGAAAAAACACAGTGCGGGAAATATAAGAATATTCACCAACAGTCGTACATTTGAGGCAACCGTGTTTACCATTGTAGTTTACTGTACCTAAAAGAACAAGAAAATTGATAACAATTTAATACAGTGTAGGTCGAGTTTTTTAAATAGGGTAATATAATGTGTACCTACCTTTAATAAAGGCTCTGGCAGGTGAATCACAGACAAAGCATCTTAATTTTGACTTGTTTCCATTTACAGAAAGTCCATTTGAAAAAATAACTAGGTCTTCATTTACGAAAGGTTGCAAGAACTGCAACAGATCGCTAGGTTTTCCTTTGCCACAGAATATTCCAATTATCATGGGCTTTATATCCGGGAGCTCTTGGATGTTAAATAGAATGGGCCAGAACTCTGTTTTACTGCTTCTGTAGATTGGCAATCCATCAATGTTGATTGTAAGAGATAAACGCTCAGGATGGATATTGTTTAATGATGTTAAAATTAGTTTGAGACAATACTCAAGACCATGATGCCAATAAATTCCACTTTCGGCAATTTTTGTCAAAGCTATTGATTTATATGTTTTTAACAAGGTTCTGGGATCTTCAGGAAATATGTTATCAATTCTTTTGTTTAAAATTTGAGTTAAATTTTTAAGTGCTACATGGGAAATGTTATATGAAATGGCCCACTGTCTAAGGTCCTGCCTAAATTCGACATTCTTGTCTAGGTCTGAATTACGCATGCCACTCATCTCAAGATTCTCCTTTTCTAGTTTTACTAAGCAATTACTGTTTATCACTCCGATATCTTCCTCAACATCACTTGAATAAATATCATTTGTTAAACTGATTATTGTATCACTGCAAGATGGAAGTGCTTCATTATCACTATTATCAGCTACTGCAATCCCTTGAGTGCTATTCTTCCTTGCAAAATAAAAGCTTTTATTATGCATAATACTTTCATAACGCAGTTTTACTTTTCTGCGAAACGCTCCACTTTTTTTAATTTTTTTCCAGTTTGATTTTTGATGTTTCATTTTCAGCTATAATTCATAATAAAGTATATCATTTTAATTTTATATATTATATTTTTTACCACGTACTTACTAAGATAAATTGTGTTCAGCTATAAATTATTTACACAAATACAAAATAATTTATTTAACATAACCACATTTTAGTGTACAATAACCTTCAGAAAAATTGTTATAGTGAACATCTTAATAGAATATTTTAATTAAAGCGGAAAATAAAATACGTATAAAATAATTTTAAAGCAATGTCAGGTTAACAACACAACACGCTTATAAAACAACAATGAAACAGTTATGAAACTATACTAAACGACTGCCAAATAAAATAATTCTATAAAAACGTCGAGATAAATTATAAAATAATTGTATAGCAAAGTTAGACAATCACACAATGTCCTTTATAAAATATTATTGCAACAATTTCGAGAAAGTTAGCTGAAATGTTTTATAGTGGTGCAATTAAAGTAGCTATAAGTTGTTTTGCGATTTTATAATAATAGTTTTATTAGATAACCATAATATTTGTCATGGAAATGTGATGGTAATAATTTTATAATGTAGATTTTAAGCCAACACAATTTAGTTCCAGGTGAACCTTTTATAAAATATATAAATCACAGGAAAACTTTTACATAATGGTAATAAAATATTTTTCTAATTTTGGCATATAAAGTGACACTTTTCAAAACTGATTAGAGTGACAAAACGTTTTACTTTATGTAACTAGTTACTAAGTATCACTTTATGTAACTGGTTATGAAAAGTTCATTTCATCACTCCCTGTTTTTATGCATTTCCGTAGAAACATATGGGCGACATCCATCATAACATGTCGTTGTCACTGTTTATACAAGGTGCTATAAAAGTGAACATTTGTGTTAAATCACTTTAAGAGATGGTTTTTACCACTTTTTGGTCAAAATTAGAAAAAATTATGTATGCAACACGTTTCGAAAATGTCTTATTGTGTAACTCATTCAAATTGTAGGACCTCGCTGCGCTCGCCCTACAAACATTCATTCGTTACACAAAATCAATCTTTTCGTAACTGGTGACATAAATAGCTATTTTGTCACCAAAACTTCCAATTATAAAACAAGTTTGCTAGTTGGGCACTTTGTGGGCAATGTACAGTATGATACGAACGATGCTACTAATTGAAGAAAAAACTGATATTTCAAAACATGGGAAACTGCTGGCTTTTCTAAAACGTCAAAATGTGGGCTTCAGGTCCAAAAAATCGAACGTATTTTCTAGGAAAAATATAGAGGATTTTTTAAACAAAGCTCCAAATAATCTTGTACCGCTAAAGGTAAGATATTTGTGATCTAAATAGGTATTTTAAAAAAATAGTGTTTGAGCTTATACAAGTGCACAGTTATTATGGTATTATATTCTTCTTATTGTTTTAGGTCGCATTAATAATAGGTGTATCTGGCTTGTCGGACGGACGAATTAGTGTAAATGAAAATGTTGGATGTTACTTTTTTAAGTCATGACTCATATCCCTAAAGAAAAAAGATTGAAATGGGGTAAAAAGTCACAGAAAATGATTTTAGTGGGATTCAGTGACAACGTAAAGGGTTACAGATTTTATGATCCTGCAGACAGGAGAATTCATGTCAGTCGAGATGTAGTCATTGAACGACCTATCAGAGAATCAGTACAAGTCATTGGTTTGGAGGAACAACTACCTTCAGTGGGGGTTAACAAAAAAAATTATCACATAGTTCTTCGGAGTGCTCTGATGATTTATCTGATGATGAATGTGACAAGCCATTGTCAGAACATTCTGATGATAATATAAATTTGAGACGTTCTCAAAGAACCCCGAAACCAAAATCATTCGACGACTACGTTACCTATGCTTGTTTGGAAGAGTTCAACATAGGTACTGAACCTGTTACAGTCAATGAAGCTTTATCAAGGGGTGATGCAGATTTATGGAAGGAGGCTATGTTCGAAGAAATCCAGTGCTTCAAAGACAATGATGCTTGGGAGTTGACAGATAGCGTTCCAGAAGGTGCTAAAAACGTTCCTTGTAAGTGGTTTTTTAAACAAAAAGTGAGTGAAAATGGTGAGGCCAAATACCGCGCGCGTTTGGTTGCCAAAGGTTGTGTGCAAAAGGCCGGTATAGACTACAGTGATGTGATTGCGCCTGTAGTGAGACACTCTACTTTAAGGTTGCTAATTGCATTAGCGGTAAAACTTGATTTGGAAATAACGCACCTTGATGTAAAAACAGCGTTTTTAAACGGTATACTTAATGAGCCAGTTTACATGAAGCAACCTGAAGGATTTATTGTCAAAAATAATGAAAATAAGGTATACCGATTAAAAAAAGGCTGTCTATGGACTAAAACAGTCTTCCAAAGCATGGAATTTGAGAGTAAATGAAGTTTTGTCAGATATAGGTTATACTAAATCGCAGTTTGAATTATGTTTGTACATTAAGAAAAATGGAAACTTGTTAACTTTAGTCGCATTATATGTAGATGATTTTTTTGTCTTCTCAAATGATACTAAAGAGATTGATTGTTTAAAATCTCAGTTGCTTTCTCACTTTAAGGTATTGATTAAGGTAAGGATTTAGGTAGAGCAACACAATGTTTAAGTGTTAGGATCTCTAGAGATAAACAAAATGTATATTTAGATCAAGAAGGTTACATTGATCAATTGCTTCTCAATTTTAATATGAAAGATTGTAAAATTGCTAGTACATCAATGGAGGTAAAGGGCAAGCAATTGGTTGACAAAGAAGTTTCGGATGTAGATTTGGGTAAGATACCTTATCAGAGGTTGATAGGGAGTTTGATGTATCTATCAGTACTAACTAGGCCAGACATTACATATGCCGTTAACTTTCTTAGTCAATTTAATGATAACTTTACAGAGTATCACTGGACATGCGCTAAGCGAATATTGCGATATTTGAAAGGATCTAAGCATTTAGAATTAAAATTTTCAAAAGGTGATACTAGTACTTTAGATTTAGTGGGATTTGTAGACTCAGATTGGGCTAACGACTCAGACAGAAAATCTTATAGGGGTTATGTATTTAAGCTTTCCAGTGGGCCAGTTTCATGGCAATGTATGAAACAAAAAACAACTCCGTTAAGTTCGACGGAAGCAGAATATATTGCACTTAGCGAGGCATCTAAAGAAGTCGTGTATTTAAAAAATATTTTAGGTGAGCTGGTCGTTTTTTGTCAAAGTGTCAATATATTCAATGATAGTCAGAGCGCACAAAAACTAACATTGAATCCGGTGTTTCACAAGAAATCAAAACATATATTTGTGAGATACCATTTTGTTAGAGAATGTGTTTTAAATAACTTGATTAAGATTCAATATCAAGAGACTAACGAAATGGTGGCAGATGTTTTGACAAAACTAATTTTTAAAATTTATTGGAAGTAATAATAGTTGAAAAGTTAGGATTAGTATCCTTGTAATAATTACTTGAGATAGTGGGGGTGTTGGTTGTATTAATCTCTAAGTAATTATTGTGAACAACGGCAACGCCGCTTTGTCTGTCAGTTATGTTTTTAAATAAAGATAGTTGGTTACAGCTGATGCTTTCATACGGTATTTTAATTTTTTCTCCGCGATCTTTGCGCGACTTGTTTGGAAACATCCTGGTTATCCTATTATTTATTCAACAAGATTCCAGATTCCAATACACATACAAGTAGATCATTTCTCATTACTGATCCAATATGGGTGAAGATCGCATTATTATTAACTGAGATATGAAGGTGTACTCATGAAAAACGGGACACACTGTATAAATTTTTACTAGAAAATAAGTTACCGTTCTGACAGTATAGAAAAATATGTGGAGAGTCACTTTATCAACTGTCACTTTTTCGGCAAACATTAAACATTTCAAAAACGGTTAGAGATAAGCATACGATTTATACACAAAAGTTGGTCAGAATTTTGTGTACAATCCAAATATGTAATAATATACAGGGTGTTTCATTTAAAATAAGAAAGTTGTAATCAAAACCAGCTTGAAAATGTTTTAGTTGTTGATTTAGATTGGGCATGCCGCCATCGTCATCCTGTCAAGTTCAAAACTCTCCTATTTATAATTTTCCCAATATCAGTCGATGTTTATCGTCAAGGGACACTCTGTATAATGCCCATATTATGTGATAGTCATTTCATGCAAATTTTACAGTCTATTTTTTCTACGACTAACTGACATTATACCAAATTTTCATTCATTATACCAAATCGATATATTTGGATCATTTCTATGTTTACAATAAAACATGCCAGTGACAAGGTGCAATGAAAAGTTTTGATGCCAACTGTCAGTATAAATGACTGAATCATGTTTCACGGTCAAAATTAGCTATATCAAAGATTTCATATCCGTTCAGCCAATTGTAACAGCTTGCTTAACCAATCCTGAAGCTCTTTTGAAAAAAGCTTCTAATTATAAAAACTCACATAATTTTACCGATGAAAGGTTAAAAGTAACAAACGTAATTATTACAGGTTACTGGGTCAACATTTCACAATAGACAGACACGACTGATTGCTGACCGACCTAAATGAGATACATCACATTTGAGTTTCCCAAGTCCCAACCAATATCGGATCATGCCTCAAATCACAAGAAGAAAAGTTGATTATTTTGATATTTCTATCTCAAAAGTGTTCAAACATGTTCTATACACATTCAAAAACGCGGTTTTTTGAGGTTCAAATAATAATCATTCTAGATAGAGAGATAGTTTTTAGAAAACACACGTAATTTAGCATTGATTATTCGATATAAATCGGTGCTGAGCAGACACGAAAAGTAAATTTTGCTCTAGGATGTTAATCAGTCGTAAAATAAATTGTACGTTTGGTATATATGAGTGACTGATTGCTCGTCTTTATTCACTCCCAATGTCAACTTCTGCACAGTTACTCAGTTCGCCATGCGTAGATTGACATTTAAAGGAATGACAATTTTTCTAATAATTTCACCATTTAGTCGGACGTTAACTGAAAATTATTCGGCCAGATATTGTGGATAAAACAATGCATAACAGCAAATCTAAATAACAAATAAAACTACACACAACCCGCGCCTCCATCTTCAGTTTATTAATAAAAGAAATAAGAAATCCAGTGTTCACCCGGATGACTTTTTTTGCATCTCGCTTCACCTGGCGAATATCTGAAACAAAGAAAATAATATTACGAAAAGAATATTACAAATGTCAATGTATTTTAACCGATTTTAGCTGAAGCTTGATCTCATATTGTAGCATATAATCAGTATAAAATTTAATTCCATATTGAATGGTAATCTAACACACCAGGGTAACGTCAGCATTTCTGACCGTACGCAACTTTAGAAACATATGAAAATTATACGCAAAGTTGCGAAAAATGTATTTACCCTACACATCTGTACCAAAATGTCCGTATACGTAAATTAACGTATAATGTCAGAAATTTACCGACAGAAATTCACCAGTTAAAAACAGCTCACGAAAATTATTGGAAAGTCCTACTGATTATAACAAAAATGTTAGTGGAACGATTCAACTTAATCGTAAAATCGTTTCTACTTGCAAAAATTTCAAGAAACCCACAGCATTGCACTTAAGGGAAGATCGAGTGCACATTCTGACATAGCTTATAAAAAACAAAGCTTAAAAATGTGCACGAAAACGGTGTCATTTGTCTAACAAAATCTTTCTTATTCTTATAGCCAAGGACTATCCAAAAATTCAATAATATACAGGGTGTTACAATTTATAAAAAAACAGTTAAGTGCGGTTCCGTTAGATAAATCTCTACAACTATATGTATTTACTATATTTTGTTGTAAAATCAAGTAGAAAAAAGGTTGGGTGCAAAATAAAACCAATCACTTTGTGGGGCGTTCATTTTTTAAAATTTATTTTAATGTCATTTAAAAAATTTCACACTTTTATCTTATGGGACACCCTGTTACATTATACGTTTTTCTGATAGGTTTTACGATACTTTTATTAAGTATGTCATATACCCTTTTTTTGTAGTCTGCGGTTTATTTATGTTTTTTAGCTTTTACTTTCGATTTTTGTGTTCTTTTCCTAAGCTTTCCTAGCTTACGACAAACCAAATATGCAAGTGTTGTCAAACGTTCGATTTTCAAAACGTATTATGTCAAATTAATAAGTTTAAGTTTTGCAGCAGGTAAGTAATATACAAAATTAGAACAAGATTTAAAATGTGTATTCTTGTTTAATTGAATTGTCAAAGACAATTTTCAGGTTTAGTTTAGTTAAAAAAACATAAATAAACAACATAAATAAAAGGTATATGACTATAAATAAAAGTTGAAGTGTTTCGTAGAAGCTATCAGAAAAAAGAATACTACACCGATGAGTATTTCGTTTTAAAGGTCGAAATTTCTTCAACATATACAGGGTGTTTCAGGTTATAATACGGAAACTTAAGCCACGTATTCTACGCCTAAAAATAACTATAATTTGCTATATAAAATAAACTAAATTCCAAAAAAGCTTCGTTACAGAAATACAGACTGCTGAAGATTTCATTTTCATTCAACTTTTTTCTATCTTAATGATTTTTTTTTAATTCCAGATCCTTATTCGATTAAGAAACTTTTAAATTAATTATTAGAAATAAATATTTTATATATTATTAGAATTAATTATTTGTTCCGTATTTCTAACCGTTTTCAATAGTAATATGTTAAGTGCATGTGTTGCACGCAAACTCGCACGCAAAGGATTCAACTAAATTAACTATATTTTGATTGATTCTTATTGCCCAAGGAATGCTCTTTTTAAGGATACCAAATTTGTTAAAATCGGTGAAACTGTTAAGAAGTTACAGCAGGTTATTACAAAAACAACTGAACACCCCCCACCATCTTTGTTTTTCAAATACCTTAAATTTTTGTTTAACGAATATCCTAGATGTCTTTAAAAGTGTGAACAAAACTTTGTAGTTTGTTATGCAAAATTGATAGAAATTGCAATTTTAAAATTTAAAATGGCTGTTTCGCCCTCTGGTGGTCATTTTTAGAACTTGAAAATATTTTCCAGTGATTTTCATGGCCAATTTACGCGCAGTAATTTACGTGGCTAACTAAACTTACCTTTTTTTAAATGTCATGCGATATTTTTTATTGCAAATTCAGATTTGAGGATAAATTCTAAACCTTTTTAAGTCTTTAATAAAACTTTTACTCCTGCAAAGTTAGTATTATTTTAAACGGTTTGTAATCAAATACGCTAAGGACCGTACAAGTTTTGATTTTTGGTGGTCTAAATTCAATCAACAGAGCTTATTAGACAGAAAACCATTGAATATCGATACAGAACATATTAATAATAATATTAATATATTAATATCCTTTATTGCCAACCATATCCTAATAAGGACCAAGCAATGTCCAAGAATTGATGGTTATCTCTAACGTTAACTAAGACCAAAAAAAATATTTAAATAAATTGGAATTAACTTGGATTAAAACTGGGGTAAGGTACATCAGCAATTAGTCAAATAGGCCTAGAATTTATCCTACAATCTGAATTTGCAATAAAAAATATGGCATCGCATTTAAAAATAGGTAAGTTCGGTTAACCAAGTAATTTTGAGAGACCCTGTATAGATAAAATTTATCTAGAAATATAGAAGACCTTCGTATCTATCACTTTCATGTTAAAAGTTTTCTTCTAAAAATAAAGCTTGTTTTGGGGTGGTCTAAATTCAATCAATAACCAACACAAGCACCCTGTAGGTACTGCCTAAATTCAATAAAATTGAAAAGAATAACTTTCTCAAAAATGCTATGTTTTTATTTTTATTAATCCCTGTTGTGTTATGTGAATTGGAATTATACAAGTCCCAAAAATAGCTATTACCCTTTAAACTCCTCAGTAAAGGGTAACTTTTCGTTGAGATTTGGAACCGAAAAATGCATCATTATTGAATGTTTTGTTACGTACGAAATAGAGTTTTCGTCCGTAACTCGTTTGGTTTGTGATTTTAATGTCCATGGGCCTAGTTACACTAGTAGACCCTAGCTTAATAGCTCCGTTTGCACTTTGTGCACATTTTGTTGTTAATGTGTTGTTTCGATTTTTGTCGGGGAAGCGTCGGTTTGTGGTCGTGTTTCTTTGTGTCAGGTGCCATGTGGCCTATTTAATCACCCCACTTTGTGATATTGGTCCTTTTACCACTGCAGCACCCGAACTGTTGAGATCGTGACCTGACCTGTTTAATTCTTGACCTCTGTGGCACGTGTGTGGGATTTATTTTTAATCTAGATTCATCTGGCCGAAACCCAGGTAAATTGGTTTTTTGATTTTGGGTATTTGAGAATTATTTTGTATCGGCCATATTTTCCAACACAGATTTTAATTCAGCTCGACCGAGAGTCCGGAAATTTTGTTTTACTGAGATCTAATTTCCAACTGGGACTTCCCGGCGAAACTGGGAACACTTACAGCACCCCAAGACCGTGCTAGCCACTCTATAAGGGCTTTGTAACCACCCACCAACAATCCTTATAGGTGAAAGAGCCGACCACAACAACCAGGGGGTTTTAGACTTGAAAAAGGTCAGGGTTGGAACCACCAAGTAATTTAGTTTTTTTTTTTAAATTCCGGAGTTTTTTCCTTGATTATTTAATTAAGTTTTTTTAAATTTTTAGTTTCTGTAGCTTTCCCTAACTTGACTAATTTTGTAAGTTTTGGTTTCCTTAATTTTAAATTAATTTACTTTAGACGGCTTTAGCACTTGTCAATACTTCTGGAAACCTTTTGGGTTGCCAGAACAAGTGTTGAGGTCGTTTATCTGTTTTCCCTGTGCTTTGCTGTTTTCTGTCCTAGGGAACCTGTCACCAGTTTCGGGGCTCCGTTTCCTACCTGGAAATCAGCAGTGGCCACTCCTGACTACTGGGAAGAGGACACTGGGAGATCCAGGACCCCACCACCGATTTTAAAACTGGTAAGGACAGTTTTAAGACGGTTTGGCACTGGGAAAACTTTTCCTGTTTTTTATTTTAAATTTAACTTCAATTCTGTTTTTAATTTTTCTTAAAATTTTTTAATAATTTGGATTGGCAACTTTGTAACTTTTGTAATTTTTGTAAATTTGTAAATTGTAAATATTGTAGTTTTTCCTGTAATATACACTTGTACATAACATTAAGGTCGGTTTTTCATTTTGCAGAATACCCAAGTGTGTTCATTTATAGCTAATATAGCTAATTATGAACTCATGCAATTAATCCACGACCTTGAGCAATCTAATGAAAAATGTTGGAATCTCATTAATGTGAGGTTTCATCATAACAGTTTGTAGAAAAAATATTTTTGATCTTTTAAATGGCAACACCACTTTATTATTCTATAAGTTTCTAGACTCTAGCAACAATTCTAAACATCATTCCATGCAAGTTGTATTATGCCGGCTTTACACCGGGCATTTGATTCAAATAAGTTTGAGGAACTTATAAAGCGACTTCAAGGTAAAATTGAAATAAAGCATACACATCAAATTGCCATCAAGTTATCAATTTGGAATAGGACGTGTTCTATTTTCATCAATTATTTGACATCAAATCTCCTGATTTTCGTGTTGCCAACGTTTAAAAAAAGTGCGGTAATAGTATGTCAGCTACTTGTTTTATTTTGTAATGATGGTCTCACCCACCATCTCCTTTGAATCTTAGCTGGGCCTGATTCGATCATCAACACAGAAGGAGCAATCATCAGCGAGTAGAGCCGCTCTTATTTGTTTGATTGTAGCAGCTCTTACATGGGAGTGTATAATTTTTTTAACTCCAAACATTTTTACTAATTTTAAACATAAAGGTCACAGAAAAATATCACTTAAAACTTAGAATACCAAGTCCAAGTATTATGCATACACTTTTAAATTAGGTTGTTTATTAAGTTGACTATAGTTGCAAAACTGTTTTAAATTGACAGCTTTTATATAAAAGTTTGATTAGGTGTAAAATGAAACAGTTAACCATCCAAGAAAGTTGACACATTTATTTGATGTAGAACTTGATAAAATAAGTTTGTACACTTCTTTGAACTCAAATTTTTGGTGTAGAGCCCGCATTACAATTGTTCTGCAAATATTAATATTTTTGAAATCAATAATTTTCCAAGAAGTCAAATTAACATCCCCAAAAATTATTGATAACTTTTAAAAGAAGTTAATAAACAGTCTTGATTATTGTCAAACAGTCGATAGAATTCATTTTAAACAACTAATTTTAATATTTTTCTATTTTTTTAAATAAAGTTGGAGAACCTAAAGTTTTAAAATGGTGTTTTTGACATTTATTTGAAGAGTATTGAAAATCATTATAGAGTATGTTGCATGAAATATGTTAAGAATTGTTTGTAGAATCCAAAATCTCCCTTGGAAATAAAACATAAGGTACTGAATGGTTTTGTGAAAACTACCTAACCTAACCTAACCTAAGTCCCTTCCCTAAATTTATGCAGTACTTTATAAAGACACTGTATAATACATATTAACTCAAGGTTGAGCAATGCAGTTTACTAAAGTGTATAATGAAAATTATTGTGTTAAACATAAAACAATAATGAAAACTGCAATGCTTTTCAGCATATACAGGAAACAGATCTGTGAAATAGGCCCAATTTGTACTTAAACCATCCTTAAAAAAATGTCAAGACTATAAAAATTTGGTAGTAGGTTTGAAAAATTGCTATTGCAATCTTACCTGGGCCAGCAGGCATTGTATCCATTATGACCATTGAAAAATATACATTTACTTGATTTTAGTGTATAATCTTCACCAATTATTGGATTAAAATTGTAATAAAAATACAATCATTATTTTAGCTGCATGTTAATTTTTTTGACACAACGACAACAATCAACAAAACAAAAACCAAAGCAAAGTCACAAGTTGGCATTTGACATCACAACAGATCCAAGATGGCCATATCAGCGGAACTTGTTTACGCAAAGCGATCCGCCGGGTGACGTCACAGTGGATGCTCGGGTGGACAATACAGTGTGGTCCAAATTGGTGATGCATGTGTGGGGATATCCGTTATCGTAAGAGAAACAGGATCGGTTAAATGGGAAAAGTTTTAGAGAATGCAATGACAAATTCATACCGGTTTTAAAATTAGATTGTCATTTGCCGTTTTACGGGAAATTGGGAAAACGTGAAACACTGCATTTTTAACTTTGCCTTATAGGTCCTTAACGAAGATAAAAAAAGTTTTCAAAATGTTACCTTATTAGAGCACTTTTTGACGTAGAATACGTATGGTGAATTAGAATTTTTTATCGGCACTTGTTTGTTTATCGAGTTATGCATGTTATATCAGGGTCACCACCAAGACCATCTAGAAGCGGACATCGACCCATTAAATTGCCAACTCAGCTTAACGGAAATAGCGTTACGAAATAGTTTATAATAGTTGAATTGTGCAATAAAGCTAAGTCAGCTGAACTACATTATAAAATAAGTATCAAAGTTTTAATTTGCGGATATTATCGTCTACACGTGTTAAAAGTTAGTAGTACCATTATTTTTATTTATTTTATTAGAAAGTGTAATCTTTAAAATGATAAATAATTTTTTAAAAAGTGCTTTTTAAGAATAAGCACCCAACATGCATAACTACTTTGGAAAATCTTTAGGCGCCATCTTAGATTTTAAAATTTTCGGAAAGTGCTCAAAAAGGCCTTTTCAATAATGTACCTATTGATGCCTTTAGGGNNNAGGNATANNCNGCGGTTTNCAAGCCGGCCGATCCTGNGTTGGAGTGTTTTAATANNTCGGAGAGNCCCTAAAGGNAGCACTNGCGNCANNGANTTTTNCNNCAGACATCCCATATGGTTNGTAAATCATTNTACGTCCACTNAGTNTTCTATTATAAGNACNGNNANGTNCNCAGTCATNTCTNCGCCCTACTTGGCTNGCNCTCTNANCGTTNGCTTGCAATNAACNGANACTNGCCCTCGATNTNANANTTCTGTAAAGTANTCTGANNNAAACTACNGNANNGTTGANGTNTNAGGGANACNATNGTTGGGATCANANCAGCACTCTTNANNCATTCTNTNTNCCGCCCAATCANNATTCAAACNAGCTACGCCNCGTNGTTNAGCATATNGNTTCGNTAGTCGNANGNCCAACCGCTGTTGANAANANNAGCCGNNCTTGTTGACCNTNNTATATGTTTCATTTNATGGNAACNCNTNCGAANTANTNTGTGCTTTTTTTGTACTTATTTCACCTAATTTAAGGTCGTTTGGTATAAATATGCCCTTTGCTGTGCATTGGAACCCTCCTGGAGCAAAATAAAAAATTGCCAAAATTGCACTTTTTGCAAAAATTAAATTTTTTCAATTTTTGAATGATTGTAACTTTTTTATTTTAACTCTGATAGATTTCGCTAGAACGCCATTAGAAAGAGGATAAAAAATACTACAAAATGAGCCAAAACTGGACTCTCTAGCTTTTCAGGTTACCGAGATATTGAATTTCAAAAAGTAGTAAAAAAAGACCCCTAATACCCCCCCATTCTTTCAATTTTTTTGAAAAATGAAAAATTTTAAAGTGCTTTTTTTGTACTTATTTCACCTAATTTAAGGTCGTTTGGTATAAATATGCCGTTTGCTGTGCATTGGAACCCTCCTGGAGCAAAATAAAAAATTGCCAAAATTGCACTTTTTGCAAAAAAAAATTTTTTCAATTTTTGAATGATTGTAACTTTTTTATTTAAACTCTTATAGATTTCGCTAGAACGCCATTAGAAAGAGGATAAAAAATACTACAAAATGAGCCAAAACTGGACTCTCTAGCTTTTCAGGTTACCGAGATATTGAATTTCAAAAAGTAGTAAAAAAAACCCCTAATACCCCCCCATTCTTTCAATTTTTTTGATAAATGAAAAATTTTAAGTGTTTTTTTTGTACTTATTTTACCTAATTTAAGGTCGTTTGGTATAAATATGCCCTTTGCTGTGCATTGGAACCCTCCTGGAGCAAAATAAAAAATTGACAAAATTGCACTTTTTGCAAAAATGAAATTTTTTTCAATTTTTGAATGATTGTAACTTTTTTATTTAAACTCTTATAGATTTCGCTAGAACGCCATTAGAAAGAGGATAAAAAATACTACAAAATGAGCCAAAACTGGACTCTCTAGCTTTTCAGGTTACCGAGATATTGAATTTCAAAAAGTAGTAAAAAAAGACCCCTAATACCCCCCCATTCTTTCAATTTTTTTGAAAAATGAAAAATTTTAAGTGCTTTTTTTGTACTTATTTCACCTAATTTAAGGTCGTTTGGTATAAATATGCCTTTGCTGTGCATTGGAACCCTCCTGGAGCAAAATAAAAAATTGCCAAAATTGCACTTTTTGCAAAAATGAAATTTTTTCAATTTTTGAATGATTGTAACTTTTTTATTTAAACTCTTATAGATTTCGCTAGAACGCCATTAGAAAGAGGATAAAAAATACTACAAAATGAGCCAAAACTGGACTCTCTAGCTTTTCAGGTTACCGAGATATTGAATTTAAAAAAGTAGTAAAAAAAGACCCCTAATACCCCCCATTCTTTCAATTTTTTTGAAAAATGAAAAATTTTTAAGTGTTTTTTTTGTACTTATTTTACCTAATTTAAGGTCGTTTGGTATAAATATGCTCTTTGCTGTGCATTGGAACCCTCCTGGAGCAAAATAAAAAATTGACAAAATTGCACTTTTTGCAAAAATGAAATTTTTTCAATTTTTGAATGATTGTAACTTTTTTATTTAAACTCTGATAGATTTCGCTAGAACGCCATTAGAAAGAGGATAAAAAATACTACAAAATGAGCCAAAACTGGACTCTCTAGCTTTTCAGGTTACCGAGATATTGAATTTCAAAAAGTATTAAAAAATAACCCCTAATACCCCCCCATTCTTTCAAATTTTTTGAAAAATGAAAAATTTTAAAGTGCTTTTTTTGTACTTATTTCACCTAATTTAAGGTCGTTTGGTATAAATATGCCCTTTGCTGTGCATTGGAACCCTCCTAGAGCAAAATAAAAAATTGCCAAAATTGCACTTTTTGCAAAAATTAAATTTTTTCAATTTTTGAATGATTGTAACTTTTTTATTTGAACTCTGATAGATTTCGCTAGAACGCCATTAGAAAGAGGATAAAAAACACTACAAAATGAGCCAAAACTGGACTCTCTAGCTTTTCAGGTTACCGAGATATTGAGTTTCAAAAAGTAGTAAAAAAAGACCCCTAATACCACCCCATTCTTTCAATTTTTTTGAAAAATTAAAAATTTTAAAGTGCTTTTTTTGTACTTATTTCACCTAATTTAAGGTCGTTTGGTATAAATATGCCGTTTGCTGTGCATTGGAACCCTCCTGAAGCAAAATAAAAAAATTGCCAAAATTGCACTTTTTGCAAAAAGAATTTTTTTCAATTTTTGAATGATTGTAACTTTTTTATTTAAACTCTTATAGATTTCGCTAGAACGCCATTAGAAAGAGGATAAAAAATACTACAAAATGAGCCAAAACTGGACTCTCTAGCTTTTCAGGTTACCGAGATATTGAATTTCAAAAAGTAGTAAAAAAAGACCCCTAATACCCCCCCATTCTTTCAATTTTTTTGATAAATGAAAAATATGTAAGTGTTTTTTTTGTACTTATTTTACCTAATTTAAGGTCGTTTGGTATAAATATGCTCTTTGCTGTGCATTGGAACCCTCCTGGAGCAAAATAAAAAATTGCCAAAATTGCACTTTTTGCAAAAATGAAATTTTTTCAATTTTTGAATGATTGTAACTTTTTTATTTAACTCTTATAGATTTCGCTAGAACGCCATTAGAAAGAGGATAAAAAATACTACAAAATGAGCCAAAACTGGACTCTCTAGCTTTTCAGGTTACCGAGATATTGAATTTCAAAAAGTAGTAAAAAAAGACCCCTAATACCCCCCCATTCTTTCAATTTTTTTGAAAAATGAAAAATTTTAAAGTGCTTTTTTTGTACTTATTTCACCTAATTTAAGGTCGTTTGGTATAAATATGCCCTTTGCTGTGCATTGGAACCCTCCTAGAGCAAAATAAAAAATTGCCAAAATTGCACTTTTTGCAAAAATTAAATTTTTTCAATTTTTGAATGATTGTAACTTTTTTATTTAAACTCTGATAGATTTCGCTAGAACGCCATTAGAAAGAGGATAAAAAATACTACAAAATGAGCCAAAACTGGACTCTCTAGCTTTTCAGGTTACCGAGATATTGAATTTCAAAAAGTAGTAAAAAAAGACCCCTAATACCCCCCATTCTTTCAATTTTTTTGAAAAATGAAAAATTTTAAAGTGCTTTTTTTGTACTTATTTCACCTAATTTAAGGTCGTTTGGTATAAATATGCCTTTGCTGTGCATTGGAACCCTCCTGGAGCAAAATAAAAAATTGCCAAAATTGCACTTTTTGCAAAAATGAAATTTTTTCAATTTTTGAATGATTGTAACTTTTTTATTTAAACTCTTATAGATTTCGCTAAAACGCCATTAGAAAGAGGATAAAAAATACTACAAAATGAGCCAAAACTGGACTCTCTAGCTTTTCAGGTTACCGAGATATTGAATTTCAAAAAGTAGTAAAAAAAGACCCCTAATACCCCCCCATTCTTTCAATTTTTTTTTGATAATTGAAAAATTTTTAAGTGTTTTTTTTGTACTTATTTTACCTAATTTAAGTTCGTTTGGTATAAATATGCTCTTTGCTGTGCATTGGAACCCTCCTGGAGCAAAATAAAAAATTGACAAAATTGCACTTTTTGCAAAAAGAAAACGTTTTTTCAATTTTTGAATGATTGTAACTTTTTTATTTAAACTCTTATAGATTTCGCTAGAACGCCATTAGAAAGAGGATAAAAAATACTACAAAATGAGCCAAAACTGGACTCTCTAGCTTTTCAGGTTACCGAGATATTGAATTTCAAAAAGTATTAAAAAATAACCCCTAATACCCCCCCATTCTTTCAAATTTTTTGAAAAATGAAAAATTTTAAAGTGCTTTTTTTGTACTTATTTCACCTAATTTAAGGTCGTTTGGTATAAATATGCCCTTTGCTGTGCATTGGAACCCTCCTAGAGCAAAATAAAAAATTGCCAAAATTGCACTTTTTGCAAAAATTAAATTTTTTCAATTTTTGAATGATTGTAACTTTTTTATTTTAACTCTGATAGATTTCGCTAGAACGCCATTAGAAAGAGGATAAAAAACACTACAAAATGAGCCAAAACTGGACTCTCTAGCTTTTCAGGTTACCGAGATATTGAATTTCAAAAAGTAGTAAAAAAAGACCCCTAATACCCCCCATTCTTTCAATTTTTTTGAAAAATTAAAAATTTTAAAGTGCTTTTTTTGTACTTATTTCACCTAATTTAAGGTCGTTTGGTATAAATATGCCGTTTGCTGTGCATTGGAACCCTCCTGAAGCAAAATAAAAAATTGCCAAAATTGCACTTTTTGCAAAAAGAATTTTTTTCAATTTTTGAATGATTGTAACTTTTTTATTTAAACTCTTATAGATTTCGCTAAAACGCCATTAGAAAGAGGATAAAAAATACTACAAAATGAGCCAAAACTGGACTCTCTAGCTTTTCAGGTTACCGAGATATTGAATTTCAAAAAGTAGTAAAAAAAGACCCCTAATAGCCCCCCATTCTTTCAATTTTTTTTGATAAATGAAAAATATGTAAGTGTTTTTTTTGTACTTATTTTACCTAATTTAAGGTCGTTTGGTATAAATATGCTTTTTGCTGTGCATTGGAACCCTCCTGGAGCAAAATAAAAAATTGCCAAAATTGCACTTTTTGCAAAAAGAATTTTTTTCAATTTTTGAATGATTGTAACTTTTTTATTTGAACTCTTATAGATTTCGCTAGAACGCCATTAGAAAGAGGATAAAAAATACTACAAAATGAGCCAAAACTGGACTCTCTAGCTTTTCAGGTTACCGAGATATTGAATTTCAAAAAGTATTAAAAAAAGACCCCTAATACCCCCCCATTCTTTCAATTTTTTTGAAAAATGAAAAATTTTAAAGTGCTTTTTTTGTACTTATTTCACCTAATTTAAGGTCGTTTGGTATAAATATGCCCTTTGCTGTGCATTGGAACCCTCCTAGAGCAAAATAAAAAATTGCCAAAATTGCACTTTTTGCAAAAATTAAATTTTTTCAATTTTTGAATGATTGTAACTTTTTTATTTTAACTCTTATAGATTTCGCTAGAACGCCATTAGAAAGAGGATAAAAAACACTACAAAATGAGCCAAAACTGGACTCTCTAGCTTTTCAGGTTACCGAGATATTGAATTTCAAAAAGTAGTAAAAAAAGACCCCTAATACCCCCCATTCTTTCAATTTTTTTGAAAAATGAAAAATTTTAAAGTGCTTTTTTTGTACTTATTTCACCTAATTTAAGGTCGTTTGGTATAAATATGCCCTTTGCTGTGCATTGGAACCCTCCTGGAGCAAAATAAAAAATTGCCAAAATTGCACTTTTTGCAAAAATGAAATTTTTTTCAATTTTTGAATGATTGTAACTTTTTTATTTGAACTCTTATAGATTTCGCTAGAAACGCCATTAGAAAGAGGATAAAAAATACTACAAAATGAGCCAAAACTGGACTCTCTAGCTTTTCAGGTTACCGAGATATTGAATTTCAAAAAGTAGTAAAAAAAGACCCCTAATACCCCCCATTCTTTCAATTTTTTTGAAAAATGAAAAATTTTAAGTGCTTTTTTTGTACTTATTTCACCTAATTTAAGGTCGTTTGGTATAAATATGCCCTTTGCTGTGCATTGGAACCCTCCTGAAGCAAAATAAAAAATTGCCAAAATTGCACTTTTTGCAAAAATTAAATTTTTTCAATTTTTGAATGATTGTAACTTTTTTATTTGTAACTCTTATAGATTTCGCTAGAACGCCATTAGAAAGAGGATAAAAAATACTACAAAATGAGCCAAAACTGGACTCTCTAGCTTTTCAGGTTACCGAGATATTGAATTTCAAAAAGTAGTAAAAAAAGACCCCTAATACCCCCCATTCTTTCAATTTTTTTGAAAAATGAAAAATTTTAAGTGTTTTTTTTGTACTTATTTCACCTAATTTAAGGTCGTTTGGTATAAATATGCCCTTTGCTGTGCATTGGAACCCTCCTAGAGCAAAATAAAAAATTGCCAAAATTGCACTTTTTGCAAAAATGAAATTTTTTCAATTTTTGAATGATTGTAACTTTTTTATTTAAACTCTTATAGATTTCGCTAAAACGCCATTAGAAAGAGGATAAAAAATACTACAAAATGAGCCAAAACTGGACTCTCTAGCTTTTCAGGTTACCGAGATATTGAATTTAAAAAAGTAGTAAAAAAAGACCCCTAATACCCCCCCATTCTTTCAATTTTTTTTGATAAATGAAAAATTTTAAGTGTTTTTTTTGTACTTATTTTACCTAATTTAAGGTCGTTTGGTATAAATATGCTTTTTGCTGTGCATTGGAACCCTCCTGGAGCAAAATAAAAAATTGACAAAATTGCACTTTTTGCAAAAAGAATTTTTTTCAATTTTTGAATGATTGTAACTTTTTTATTTGAACTCTTATAGATTTCGCTAGAACGCCATTAGAAAGAGGATAAAAAATACTACAAAATGAGCCAAAACTGGACTCTCTAGCTTTTCAGGTTACCGAGATATTGAATTTCAAAAAGTATTAAAAAATAACCCCTAATACCCCCCCATTCTTTCAAATTTTTTGAAAAATGAAAAATTTTAAAGTGCTTTTTTTGTACTTATTTCACCTAATTTAAGGTCGTTTGGTATAAATATGCCCTTTGCTGTGCATTGGAACCCTCCTAGAGCAAAATAAAAAATTGCCAAAATTGCACTTTTTGCAAAAATTAAATTTTTTCAATTTTTGAATGATTGTAACTTTTTTATTTTAACTCTGATAGATTTCTCTAGAACGCCATTAGAAAGAGGATAAAAAACACTACAAAATGAGCCAAAACTGGACTCTCTAGCTTTTCAGGTTACCGAGATATTGAATTTCAAAAAGTAGTAAAAAAAGACCCCTAATACCCCCCATTCTTTCAATTTTTTTGAAAAATTAAAAATTTTAAAGTGCTTTTTTTGTACTTATTTCACCTAATTTAAGGTCGTTTGGTATAAATATGCCGTTTGCTGTGCATTGGAACCCTCCTGAAGCAAAATAAAAAATTGCCAAAATTGCACTTTTTGCAAAAAGAATTTTTTTCAATTTTTGAATGATTGTAACTTTTTTATTTAAACTCTTATAGATTTCGCTAAAACGCCATTAGAAAGAGGATAAAAAATACTACAAAATGAGCCAAAACTGGACTCTCTAGCTTTTCAGGTTACCGAGATATTGAATTTAAAAAAGTAGTAAAAAAAGACCCCTAATAGCCCCCCATTCTTTCAATTTTTTTTGATAAATGAAAAATATGTAAGTGTTTTTTTTGTACTTATTTTACCTAATTTAAGGTCGTTTGGTATAAATATGCTTTTTGCTGTGCATTGGAACCCTCCTGGAGCAAAATAAAAAATTGACAAAATTGCACTTTTTGCAAAAAGAATTTTTTTCAATTTTTGAATGATTGTAACTTTTTTATTTGAACTCTTATAGATTTCGCTAGAACGCCATTAGAAAGAGGATAAAAAACACTACAAAATGAGCCAAAACTGGACTCTCTAGCTTTTCAGGTTACCGAGATATTGAATTTCAAAAAGTATTAAAAAAGGACCCCTAATACCCCCCCATTCTTTCAATTTTTTTGAAAAATTAAAAATTTTAAAGTGCTTTTTTTGTACTTATTTCACCTAATTTAAGGTCGTTTGGTATAAATATGCCCTTTGCTGTGCATTGGAACCCTCCTAGAGCAAAATAAAAAATTGCCAAAATTGCACTTTTTGCAAAAATTAAATTTTTTCAATTTTTGAATGATTGTAACTTTTTTATTTTAACTCTTATACATTTTTGATAAAACGCCATTAGAAAGAGGATAAAAAACACTACAAAATGGGCCAAAACTGGACTCTCTAGCTTTTCAGGTTACCGAGATATTGAATTTAACAAAGTAGTAAAAAAAGACCCCTAATACCCCCCCATCCTTTCAATTTTTTTGAAAAATGAAAAATTTCAAAGTGCTTTTTTTGTACTTATTTCACCTAATATAAGGTCGTTTGGTATAAATATGCCCTTTGCTGTGCATTGGAACCCTCCTGAAGCCAAATAAAAAATTGTCAAAATTGCACTTTCACTTTTTGCAAAAAGAAATTTTTAAGTGTTTTTTTTGTAATTATTTCACCTAATTTAAGGTCGTTTGGTATAAATATGCCCTTTGCTGTGCATTGGAACCCTCCTGAAGCCAAATAAAAAATTGTCAAAATTGCACTTTCACTTTTTGCAAAAAGAAATTTTTAAGTGTTTTTTTTTGTAATTATTTCACCTAATTTAAGGTCGTTTGGTATAAATATGCCCTTTGCTGTGCATTGGAACCCTCCTGAAGCCAAATAAAAAATTGTCAAAATTGCACTTTTTGCAAAAAGAAATTTTTAAGTGTTTTTTTTGTACTTATTTCACCTAATTTAAGGTCGTTTGGTATAAATATGCCCTTTGCTGTGCATTGGAACCCTCCTAGAGCAAAATAAAAAATTGACAAAATTGCACTTTTTGCAAAAATGAAATTTTTTCAATTTTTGAATGATTGTAACTTTTTTATTTAAACTCTTATACATTTTGATAAAACGCCATTAGAAAGAGGATAAAAAATACTACAAAATGAGCCAAAACTGGACTCTCTAGCTTTTCAGGTTACCGAGATATTGAATTTCAAAAAGTAGTAAAAAAAGACCCCTAATACCCCCCATTCTTTCAATTTTTTTGAAAAATTAAAAATTTTTAAGTGTTTTTTTTGTACTTATTTCACCTAATTTAAGGTCGTTTGGTATAAATATGCCCTTTGCTGTGCATTGGAACCCTCCTAGAGCAAAATAAAAAATTGCCAAAATTGCACTTTTTGCAAAAATTAAATTTTTTAAATTTTTGAATGATTGTAACTTTTTTATTTTAACTCTGATAGATTTCTCTAGAACGCCATTAGAAAGAGGATAAAAAACACTACAAAATGAGCCAAAACTGGACTCTCTAGCTTTTCAGGTTACCGAGATATTGAGTTTCAAAAAGTATTGTTACGGTCTGGGCCTACTATGCTCGATACTTCTTAACGAGCGCTCGCCTCGGGATGAAACCGATGCGCCGCAATATCTGGCCGGGCGCGTATTAAAGTAGGCCACAGTTAGGAAACGCTACCTGGAAGATTCTTGAATGATCAAGGCAACCCGCGAAGCGTTTCGCGGTCATTCTAGAACGTGGTTTGCGAATATAAAAGACGCGGTCTCGACCGCAGCAGTAGTGAATTTGGGAACGCGGTAAAGTTGGTGTAATTGTGGAATAATTGTGGAATTGTAGTAGTGTTTTTAGTAGCTGTGTTAATTATTGTACGGAGTGTTTAGAAGTGTTAATAAATTTATTAATTGTTCAGTTAAACTGACTTTGTGTGAACCCACGGGAAAATCGTAACAATTGGTGTCAGAAGTGCGATCAGACTTTAGTGCGACGTGAATTTGAACTAAACTTCGGGTTAAAGACTTGTGTTCAGAACCGGACTAGAGATTTTCGGAACAGTGCTGTGTTAAATTTATTTTATGCCAGTAACAAGACGTCAAAGTGCAAACATGGAGGCCCAATTTGCAGCTATTATGGACATGCTTAAACAACATCGACAACAAGACAAGGAAGAACAAGAAAGGATTCGACAACAAGACAAAGAAGAACAAGAAAGGATTCGACAACAAGAGAAGGAAGAACAAGAAAGAATTCGACAACAAGAGAAGGAAGAACAAGAAAGGATTCGACAACAAGAGAAGGAAGAACAAGAAAGGATTCGACAACAAGAGAAGGAAGAACAAGAAAGGATTCGACAACAACAAGAAAGAATGCTACAACAAGATATAGAAATGCGTCAAGAAGATAGAGAGCGGCAAGAAAAACGTAACGAAGAAATATTGAACGTTCTAGCACGGAACAAGACAGAAATCCAAGAGTATGTATCCGATAGTCTTAAAAAGATGGAGTGTGATGTTGAGGAAAAATTAAAGGATGTTCGGGAAGACATTAATGATGTTCGGGACGACATTAATAAAATCCAGAATGATGTCGAGATAAAGTTACGTGACTTAGAGCAGAAAAT
Source organism: Ips nitidus (assembly GCA_018691245.2). NCBI lineage: Eukaryota > Metazoa > Arthropoda > Insecta > Coleoptera > Curculionidae > Ips > Ips nitidus. Next base: position 10,271,787 of record CM042792.1, read on the forward strand.
TGACAGCAGAGGAGCCAGCTCTACAGTGATCACCGGAAACGGGCTCAACAAGATCAAGCCTCCCACATACGACGGTCAAACTTCATGGGCAACGTACCAACTCCAATTTGAGGCCGCTTCAAATGCAAATAGATGGAGTAACGAGGAAAAGGCTGTAGCACTGGTGGTGGCATTACGAGGACCTGCATTGGAGCTGTTACAGACTCTGCCTATCGCCCAACAAAGCAACTATGACGCATTAGTAGCTGCATTAGAACGACGTTATGGGGATCAGCATAGAAAAGGAGTGTACCAAACACAATTAAAGGCAAGACTGCAGAAAACTGGTGAAAATTTACAAGAGTTTGAGGCCGAAATTCGTCGCCTTGTGCATCTGGCTTACCCAGCCGTCCCGGATGAAATCCAAGAAGAACTTGTGGCACAGTGTTTTGTAGATGGGATTCGAGATCTGGAAGTAAAGAAAATGCTGAAGATGTTCAAAGGAAGCAACAGCAGCGAATTACTAGTTCGAGCGCTGGAAGTTGAAGCTGCGTGCAATGACTTAAAGCCAAGGATCAGGGCCGTGACTATTCAAGAGAACCGCCAGCCGATCATGCTGCTACACCAATGAATAAAATTGAATCAATGTTCGGCCAAATAGTGCAACAAATGGCAGCATTAGCAAATGGTCAGTCCACACAGTTAGAACGGTCACGCCCGATCACTAGAGTGGAGTGTTATCGATGCGGACGTACGGGACACATCAAACGAGATTGTCGAGTAAGGATACCGTCCCGCTCTCCAACGAGGGACGTACAACCATCCAGAAGGGACCAGGAAAACTCCCACTAGTCAACATTACGGGGCGAATGTTGACTAGCGAAAACAAAGCCCCCAGAATTATCTCCATCAGAAGCCTGGGTAGATCAATGGGAAGCCTGAACGTAGATGGAAAGGTGGATGCGATGAACGTTACTTTTACTTTGGATACCGGTGCGGCAGTATCTTTGATCCGGTCAAACCTTGTGGATAAAAGTCAAGTTAAGCCTTTACGAAGAGGTATTCTCCTGCGCACTGTGACTGGAGAATCGGCTAAAGTTTTAGGAGAAATAACAGTCAAGATTTGCCTTGGAAGGATTACGTTTTACCACACTGTGCTAGTAGCAGATATTGAAGATGAATTTATTCTGGGAATGGACCTGATTCGTCAACATGGATTTTCTTTTAATCCCGAGCAAAATATCCTAAGGTTTGGAAGTGAAGAGTTCATCCTGTCAACCAATCACCGCTATGAGTCACCCATTAATGTTTTGGCATCTCAGACAGTAAAAATAAGCGGCAATTCCGAGCAAATAATCATTGGACATTTGGAGCAGAATTCTGGGAGCTGTGTTGGACTTGTACGAAACCCGGACCGACCAGGAAGATGCCTCATTGGGAAATCACTTGTAAATGGAGGAAGTGAAGTCCCAATAAGAGTTGCAAACATTTTTTCAGACGACGTAAAAATCAACAAAGGCGAAATTATTGCGGTATTCGAGCCTGTAGTCAAAATAACCAATTGCGATGGGTTACCAGAACAGGAGGAGCAGTTGGGGGAAAACAAGCTCTTAAATGAACTTGAAAAGACCTGGAAACATCTGTCAACACCACAACTGAAGAAGGCTCGGAAACTGATTTTGGACCATGGTAGCATATTTGGAACACCGAACAATATGGGAAAAACTACCATTGTAAAACACCGAATTAACACCGGCAATGCACAACCGATTCGACAACCACCTAGGAGACTACCAATAGCCAAACAACAGGAAGTGCAGGAATTAGTGGACAGGATGCTTGACGACGGAGTTATAGAAGAATCCTGCAGCCCTTGGTCATCACCTGTTGTTCTGGTCACTAAGAAAGATGGATCAAGCAGATTTTGTGTAGATTACCGAAAACTGAATGACGTGACCAAAAAGGACAGCTATCCACTTCCCCGTATCGACGACACACTGACGACTTTGGCAGGATCCTGTTGGTTTTCCACTTTAGATTTGAAGAGTGGGTACTGGCAAGTTGGCATTGAGGAGCAAGATAAGGAGAAGACTGCTTTTTCTGCTGGAAATGGGCTGTACCAATTCAATGTGATGCCCTTCGGACTTTGTAATGCTCCTGCTACGTTTGAAAGACTAACTGGCGTCTTAAACAGTCGAAGACAGAGTTCACGTTTATCTGTAAATGGATGATGGAATTGGGACAAAAATAAGGAAACACAGGGTTGTTAGCAAAACTAAACAAGTCGTGTTAACCAGGAAAAATAACAGTTAACAATCATTCATATCCTTACTTAAAAAAACTTCAGCACAACAGAACAAACAGAGAACAACACAGCCTCGTGTTCAAATTAATATTGAACACGAGGCTATTAACGGTACAGTCGGACCTGGAGATCCTAACTAAATTAATACGGTAACTTTGAAACGGAAAACAAACGGACAACACAACCTAGTGTTGGGAACGGTACGGAGAAACTAAGACGGTATCGAAACGGTTTTCCCAGCCAGGGTAAACAGACGGTTACGGTATGAATGACGAATTCGGACGGTATGAAAACTGTGCTCTGGGGGCACAGACGGGGTCAAAGAATCGGCCGGAGCTGACAGTCCGAAGAAATCAGTTCGGAATGACCTGGGTGAATTCAGGCTTGGTTACAGGATTTCGGAGCCGTGGCCTTCGAAGTTAACCGGCAGTGTTATAACATCCAGTACCGGCGGTCCGAAGGAAACGGTTCGGAAATACCTAGGTGATAGTGAGATTGTAGCCTCCGGAGTTGACCAGCAGTGTTATAACATCCGGTACTGGCAGTCCAGAGGAAACAACTCAAATCACCGAGTGGTTTTCGGAGTCGTGGCCCTCGGAGTTAACCAGCAGTGTTATAACATCCTGTACTGGCGGTCCGAAGGAAACGATTCCGAAATACCTTCCCCTTCAAAGCTTGCCCCCAGGAACAATAAAATTTACCGTTCAACTGGCTGAAGCGTCGGTCGGTAGTCACTAGTCGATGGTCCGGGATGAACTGACGAACTCACTCTAACTCAGCGCGCGGCGCATTACCTGGTTACCAGTTTGCGAGTCGCGACGGCGCGATGTTGCTTCGTTTACGCTACCGCGGCTGCGCGCTGAACCTTTATCAATCGCGACGGTGCGTTCACCATTCTGTCGCGAAGACGCATTGTACCTTAAGCGTGTGAGGCTGCGCATTGTTTTCTTAAATCTAATACTACATATTAACAAAAAATTAGTAACTTCGTTACAACGTATTAATTATATCTAATAGACGATCACCAGCAGAGACGAGGATAAAAAACACTACAAAATGAGCCAAAACTGGACTCTCTAGCTTTTCAGGTTACCGAGATATTGAGTTTCAAACAGTAGTAAAAAAAGACCCCTAATACCACCCCATTCTTTCAATTTTTTTGAAAAATTAAAAATTTTAAAGTGCTTTTTTTGTACTTATTTCACCTAATTTAAGGTCGTTTGGTATAAATATGCCGTTTGCTGTGCATTGGAACCCTCCTGAAGCAAAATAAAAAAATTGCCAAAATTGCACTTTTTGCAAAAAGAATTTTTTTCAATTTTTGAATGATTGCAACTTTTTTATTTAAACTCTTATAGATTTCGCTAAAACGCCATTAGAAAGAGGATAAAAAACATTACAAAATGAGCCAAAACTGGACTCTCTAGCTTTTTAGGTTACCGAGATATTGAATTTAAAAAAGTAGTAAAAAAAGACCCCTAATACCCCCCAAATTATAATAATAATAATAATAATGTACTTTATTTAGCGTTTGCTATATACAAAAACCATTCACAAAATATATATAAAAAAATTTTTCAAAATAAATTATAAATATGTATACACATTCGATTAAAACTTACTGACTATATGTGCTCTGACAAGTTGTTTAAGAGCATCTAGGGTTTCACATGTCTTAATATTCAGGGGCAACAAATTAAAATCATACAATCCTCTATTTAAAACAGTGTTAAGCATTTGATCGGTGTTGCATTTATCAGGCAATATAAAATCGAGACATTGACGAGTATTATAACTATGTACATTTTTAAAAATTTTCGTTTTATCACAGATATATGGTGCAATCATTTTGTTTTTTATCTTAAAAATTAAAACATAAACGCTAAATAAAATCTTTTGTTTGACGGATAAAATCTTTAAAACGTTAAACATTGTGGCAACAGGAGTATAACGGTTACATTTTAAAATGGATCTCATCGCCCTATTTTGCACAATTTGTATTTGATTTACTTTGTATGACGGTAAACCATACAACAGTGTGGAGCAAAACTCTAGGTTGGGAGCAGCTATGCTGTTATACAATATGAACCTGGTTTCCATGGACAGTTGTTTTCCAATTCTTGCAATAAAACTAACTTTTTTTGCAAACTTCCTAGTTATGTAATCAGCATGCTTTAAGAAATTTAAGTTTGAGTCCAAAATAACTCCTAAGTATTTAATCTGATCTTCGTAAATAACTTGATTGTTGTCGATAATTATATTTAGGTCTTGGATATTAATTTCGTGTAGGCGATGTTTTCTACCAAATAAACAAAATTTTGATTTTACGACATTTATGCACAATTTATTCAAACAAAGCCATTCAAAGATGTTTTTTAAATCAGTATTTACTAATTGTTGCATGGTTAATATATCGTTTCCTGCCAAATAAATCATTGTGTCGTCAGCAAACAGTTCGATGCTGCACCCCTTCACACTTTCAACAATATCATTAATGTACAATAAAAACAACATGGGGCCCAAAACAGTACCCTGCGGTACCCCATGCTGCACAGACAATGACTCAGACACCCGATTATTATATTTGACTCTCTGTCGTCTATTACGTAGATACGATTCGAACCATTTTAAGGCAACATCTTTAATTCCAATGTTTCTTAGTTTTTGTAACAGCATATTTCTGTCAATCGTCTCGAAAGCCCTCTTAAAGTCTAAAAATACCGCCAAAACCATGTTGCCCCTATTTAATTCTCGATTAAAAACATCACAAATTTTTAAAATTACCGTTTCACAGGAGTGCTGCTCCCGGAAACCAGATTGATTTGGAACCAATATGTCGTTTTCCTCACAATACTTTTGAAACTGCTTTTTTACTGCGAGTTCTAGCACCTTTTCATCAATTTCGACTGTATTAATCGGCCTAAATTCATTATACATTTTTGTATCTTGGATTTTTGGTACTGGAGTGACTATTGATTCCTTCCATTTGTCTGGGAATACGCCACTGGAAGTGGATGTATTCACAACATCCAGTAGACGATTACCAGCTACAGTACACACATCACATAAAATGGCTTTTGAAATACCACTGATACCACCCCCAACATTTTTCAATTTTTTCAAAATATCTTTCATTTCTCTCATAGTCAGTGGTTCAAAGCAAGATAACGAAGTTTTCACATTAAGAGCTGATGAGGTGGCTCCATCGGGATGGGAATACGGAGGCACACTATTTACAATTTCATTTATGCTGTTGATAAAATAATGATTAAAATTTGTGGCAATAAGCAACTCGTCAGAAATATACTGACCCTCAAACTTAATTTCAGCTGGCGTAGATGAGCGTTTACCAGGTAATATTAGTTTTAAGTTTTTCCACATTTCTCTTGGATTGTTTTTATTGTTGTCAATATCTTTAAAATGCCGTTCTTTTTCAATTTTAATCTGTTTTACAATGTGGTTTCGTATCCTCTTATACTCCCTCCAGACTTCGCCATCCCCCCCAGTGACGGCCCCCACGTACAAATTATCCCTGATTTGCATGCTCTCTTTAATATCCGCGGTTATCCACGGTTTATTGATATAATTTTGTCTAAATGTCATAACTTTTTTAGGACACATTACGTTCAAGATATTCATAATACTATCAATAAAATTATCTGCCAGAAGGTTTACATCTCCACTATCATTTGTCCACGAAACATCAAGCAAGTATTCCTGCATCTGGTCTAAAATATAATGTTTCATAGATCTACAACAAACCGTCATTTCATGTTGTTTATTCGTGTCCTGTTCAGGGTGTATAGATAGAATACAATGATCACTGATTTTCGGCGTCAAGTGAACTTCATAAGACAAAGATTTCTTGTTCGTGATAATGTAATCTATTAGTGTTTGGCTTCTATCAGTGATCCTTGTAGCAGACGCAACAATCTGCGAAAACCCGCTAACATACACTTGTGACAATATTTTTTCGCCATAAAACGAAGGTTTCAAAAGATCAAAATTGAAATCGCCCACAATAATATTTATGCCATCAAAGGTACTAACACTGTCCAAGTAGTTACTAAAGTAGTCAACAAATTTGGCGTTTTCTGTTTGGGGTGGGTGGTACATAACCGTACACAAATACTTAATCCTATTTAAAAAAAACTCAATGGACAACAACCATACATAATTACTCTCACACTGAACGGTACTGATTTTATACTTTATATCGTCTCTGACCAAAACCATTACACCACCAGTTCTGCGGTTGCTTGTTGCGCAGCTCTCCACTCTGTATCCCCGTATGTTCAATTCCACTAATTGGACATCTGCAGAGACGTGAGTTTCGGATAAAAAAATAAGTTTGGGTTTCCAGTCGTTTATAAGGAGTAAAATACAGTCTTTATTGTTCAAAAATCCCTGGCAATTAAAGTAAATGATACTGGAGTTTTGGATAACTAAATTATTTGATTGCTACGTCTATGCTATTACCGTCATACAAAGTAAATCAAATACAAATTGTGCAAAATAGGGCGATGAGATCCATTTTAAAATGTAACCGTTATACTCCTGTTGCCACAATGTTTAACGTTTTAAAGATTTTATCCGTCAAACAAAAGATTTTATTTAGCGTTTATGTTTTAATTTTTAAGATAAAAAACAAAATGATTGCACCATATATCTGTGATAAAACGAAAATTTTTAAAAATGTACATAGTTATAATACTCGTCAATGTCTCGATTTTATATTGCCTGATAAATGCAACACCGATCAAATGCTTAACACTGTTTTAAATAGAGGATTGTATGATTTTAATTTGTTGCCCCTGAATATTAAGACATGTGAAACCCTAGATGCTCTTAAACAACTTGTCAGAGCACATATAGTCAGTAAGTTTTAATCGAATGTGTATACATATTTATAATTTATTTTGAAAAATTTTTTTATATATATTTTGTGAATGGTTTTTGTATATAGCAAACGCTAAATAAAGTACATTATTATTATAATTTGGGGGGTATTAGGGGTCTTTTTTTACTACTTTTTTAAATTCAATATCTCGGTAACCTAAAAAGCTAGAGAGTCCAGTTTTGGCTCATTTTGTAATGTTTTTTATCCTCTTTCTAATGGCGTTTTATCAAAATGTATAAGAGTTCAAATAAAAAAGTTACAATCATTCAAAAATTGAAAAAATTTCATTTTTGCAAAAAGTGCAATTTTGGCAATTTTTTATTTTGCTCCAGGAGGGTTCCAATGCACAGCAAAGGGCATATTTATACCAAACGACCTTAAATTAGGTGAAATAAGTACAAAAAAAACACTTAAAAATTTTTCATTTATCAAAAAAAATTTAAGAATGGGGGGGTATTAGGGGTCCTTTTTTAATACTTTTTGAAATTCAATATCTCTGTAACCTGAAAAAAAAGCACTTACAAATTTTTAATTTTTCAAAAAAATTTAAAGAATGGGGGGGTATTAGGGGTCTTTTTGGGGGGGTATTAGAGGTACTTTTTGAACGTAGTTGCAATGAACGGTAGTAAATGGTGCTCCTGCATTGCATCTCAAATTATTGCATTTTTAGCGCTATAAAATTATTCTTTTGTATGTATTGTGTTGTAACAGTTACAGTACATCGTCAGTGTTGTTTGTGAAGTCAGAAAACGGCTTTTTATGTGAAAACAGGAGTAAAAACTGTGTAAAATTGTGCATCGCCATATTTGTTTACGTCTGTTATCGATAAATATTTCGATTGCTGCGTTCCAGTATCCTACTAAGTGTACTCCCAATTCGAAATGGCAAGTGGAAGTAATACGTTTGATGGAGACCCTTCAACTAATTGTTTTAAATGTAAAGTTGTGTTTGATGACGTAAAATCGACTATACAATGTACTGGTTGTAGTTTGTATTATCACGGAAAATGCATGAATGTAGATATGCGCGGTTTCCATTTGAGAAGGGCCACTTGGAAATGTGTAATTTGCGATCCTACAACAAATAGTGTACCCAACTCCCAGGAGTTTGTTAGAACTGACCGTTTGAGGAAAAGGAGCCGTGTGGATGATGGAGGAGACTGGGTTATCGATGTCAGCGCTACTCTATTATTTTTAGTAGAAAAAACTAGAGAGTTTACCGAAAAAATTGATTTATTATTGGTAGAAAATCGTAGTCTGAAAGCCGAAATTGCCAGTATTCGAGAATATAAGCCTTCTGGACTGGTGGAGCCAAAATCTAATGTCGCAACATCATATGTCACAGCCTTGAAAAAGAATGACAATAAAGTATTAGTAGTGAAACAAAAAGGCTCTGAAAAAAATATCCAACAAGTAAAGGAAGACTTAAGGAAAAATGTGAACCCCAGTGATATTGGAGCTGGATTATCGTTGGGTAAGCCCACAAAAAATGGTGGTATTATCCTTAAGTGTGGTAACAAGAAGGATTTAGGTGATATTCAGGCTCAGATACAGGACAGAATGGGTGATTCGTACAGTGTGGATGTACCCAAGGTATTGAAACATCGTATTAAAGTGGTGGGTGTGAATGAGTCTGAATATTCTCTAGCAGATCAGGAGATTGTTGCAAAAATCAAAAAACAAAACAATATTCAGGAAAGCCCCAACAAGAAAATCAATATTATAAGGAGGTCAAATGTGGTGAACGGAAGATTTAATATAGTTATGGAGGTGGATGCCACTACTTATGGAGTTCTTATTGAAAAGGAGAGGATGAATATTGGATGGAATCGCTGTTTAGTTTACAACGAGTATGGAATCAGAAGGTGCTTTAGGTGTTGTCGCTATGGTCACTTGCTGAAGGATTGTAAGGAGAACAAAGTGTGTGCTAGATGTTGTGTTAGTCATGATTTTAGAGAGTGTAATGCTAATACTGTTAAATGTGCAAACTGTGTAGTGTCTAATGAAAAATATGGTCTTAGTTTAAGTGTGAATCATGTTTCTTGGGATGTTAGTAGGTGCGAATCGTACAAAAGAATTGAAGAACTACAAAGAAGTAAGTACATTAAGTAGCAATTAGATTTGAATATTGTTCTTGATACTAGTATTGTATATTTTAATTGTCAGGGTTATGTCAACAACCGGGTTAATATTGTGTTATTAATTAATGATTGGAAACCAAAAATAATACTACTGAGTGAGACTCATGTGACGCCTGATATTGAACTATGCGAGCTGAACATTGATGGGTACAAATTGGAACAATGCACTAGTAATAACAGTAGAACAGGGGGAGTTATGGCTTTGATAAGATGTGATATTAGACATAAGCTTAAGACTTTGCGTGTTAATGATTTTGTTTGGTTATTGTCTTTTGAAATGTCGATGTCTGGTATTAAGTATTTGTGTTCTGTTTTGTATCATCCACCTAAAAAAGAAGATGCTGGATTTATGGATTTTTTTGACGAATATCTCGATGAAATTAGTAGTTTTAATGGCACAAATATTATTTTTGGTGATTTTAATTTTGATTTGTTCAGGGACACTTTTTATAGCAACAGAATAAATAACATTATCTACACAAAGGGTTTTACACAAATTGTAAAAACGCCGACCAGGATAGTTCCGGGGAGTCAGACATTAATTGATTTTATTGTCACTGATGACAAGCATCTTGCGCATAAGGTGCATCTCACACCTAAAATAAGTGATCACTCAATTTTGTCAATTTCTCTTAATCAACAAAGAGAATCATCTGTCAATATTATAAGCCATCAAAGATCTTTTAAAGACTACAAATGTGATCAACTACAAAAAGAGCTGCTTGAAGTTAACTGGAATAAGGATATCTCCGACGTGAATTTGTTGGCTGATTCTTTTATTGCGGATATTAAAACTATTTTAGATCGAATGTGCCCTGAGGTCAGAATTATTCAAAAACAAAAATATGTGGATAAAAAATGGATAACGTCGGGCATTAGGAAAATGATGCTGGAAAGGGATATTTTATACAAAAGGGCTGTTCTGGATAAGCGTGAGGGTGCTTGGGATGAGTATAAAACAAAAAGAAATTTTATTGTACATAAAATCAGAGAAGAAAAAGAAAAATATTATAAAGAATGCATAGATGAAAATAGAAACAACCCTAAAGAATTGTGGAAAAATCTAAAGACCTTACTACCTAATAAAAAACAAATGATATCTGAACATATTATTTTTGAAGGAGAAAAAGTCTACCAAGAGGCAGATATTGCAGAAAAATTTAATAAATATTTCATAGAAAGTGTCGACCAAATAGTTAAAAATATTCCACAAGCAACATTTATAACCCATATTACCAGAGCTCCCAAAATAAATAATTATTTTTTACAATTTGAAAAAGTAACAATGACTAAAATGAAAGAAATTTTAAAAAATCTGAAAAATGTGGGGGGAGGTGAAAGTGGTATATCCAAACAGGTTCTGTGTGATGTATCTTATGCTGCTGGTGATCGTCTATTAGATATAATTAATACGTTGTAACGAAGTTACTAATTTTTTGTTAATATGTAGTATTAGATTTAAGAAAACAATGCGCAGCCTCACACGCTTAAGGTACAATGCGTCTTCGCGACAGAATGGTGAACGCACCGTCGCGATTGATAAAGGTTCAGCGCGCAGCCGCGGTAGCGTAAACGAAGCAACATCGCGCCGTCGCGACTCGCAAACTGGTAACCAGGTAATGCGCCGCGCGCTGAGTTAGAGTGAGTTCATCCCGGACCATCGACTAGTGACTACCGACCGACGCTTCAGCCAGTTGAACGGTAAATTTTATTGTTCCTGGGGGCAAGCTTTGAAGGGGAAGGTATTTCGGAATCGTTTCCTTCGGACCGCCAGTACAGGATGTTATAACACTGCTGGTTAACTCCGAGGGCCACGACTCCGAAAACCACTCGGTGATTTGAGTTGTTTCCTCTGGACTGCCAGTACCGGATGTTATAACACTGCTGGTCAACTCCGGAGGCTACAATCTCACTATCACCTAGGTATTTCCGAACCGTTTCCTTCGGACCGCCGGTACTGGATGTTATAACACTGCCGGTTAACTTCGAAGGCCACGGCTCCGAAATCCTGTAACCAAGCCTGAATTCACCCAGGTCATTCCGAACTGATTTCTTCGGACTGTCAGCTCCGGCCGATTCTTTGACCCCGTCTGTGCCCCCAGAGCACAGTTTTCATACCGTCCGAATTCGTCATTCATACCGTAACCGTCTGTTTACCCTGGCTGGGAAAACCGTTTCGATACCGTCTTAGTTTCTCCGTACCGTTCCCAACACTAGGTTGTGTTGTCCGTTTGTTTTCCGTTTCAAAGTTACCGTATTAATTTAGTTAGGATCTCCAGGTCCGACTGTACCGTTTATTAATTTGAACACGAGGCTGTGTTGTTCTCTGTTTGTTCTGTTGTGCTGAAGTTTTTTTAAGTAAGGATATGAATGATTGTTAACTGTTATTTTTCCTGGTTAACACGACTTGTTTAGTTTTGCTAACAACCCTGTGTTTCCTTATTTTTGTCCCAATTCCATCATCCATTTACAGATAAACGTGAACTCTGTCTTCGACTGTTTAAAAGCTCCCCAGGTATACGAAGCGAGTTCCTTAGTTACGCTTCTTCAAATAAAACTAAGGTGGCGCCCGAGTTTTAAAGCACCTACCCCTAGGTGTGGCAAAAACCGTACCAGAACCGGTACGTAAAGGCGGCGTTACAAATTGGCGCCCGAGCAGGGACCGTTTTTCTGATTTTAGTGACAGACCGTTTTTTTGATTTGAGTGAGAGACCGTTTTACTGAATTTTCCGTTTTTCCGTTTTTTACCGAAAGCCGATCTCTGTCTACGATGAATACCGAACAGGAATTGCCGACCACCACTTCAGGCTTGCCTGTGTCCGTCCTTTCCGTTCTCGATTCTCAAATTACGTACATAAACCAGCTCAAGAAGGATGGGCTTATTGTGGAACTTTCGAAGATGGGTTTAAGCACAACTGGAACCGTTGATACTTTGAGAAAGCGATTGACTGCTTATCTGAAATGTGAAGATGTACCGCAGACCGTTAAGTTGACTCCTTCTGCACTCCCCAGTATCGTCACCGTATCTACCGCTCCGACAACCCCTTCTCTTACGCTTCCTCCTACCACAACCGTGACATTTACAACCTCTTGTGGTATACCGTCAATTTGGTCCTATTTACCGAACCTATCCGTTAACCCTTCCGCTACCGCTGCTTTCCAAACTACATTGCAACCCTCCGCTATTCAAAACGCATTCTATCCTGAAGTAAATCACACCGAAGTACCGAGGTATTCACCGTTACCGTTTTTAATTTGCAAGTCAGCCGTAGAACCGAGTCAACACTCGTATAGCCCGGTGTATTTAAAAGTCGAGGACTGGCAAATTTTCTTCAGTGAACAAGATGACCCGGTTGCCTTCCTGGAACGACTTTTAGAGATATGTGATTCTCGTGGAATTAATCCTGATCTACTGTTGCCTCAACTGCCGATTTTATTACGAGGTAAACCTGCACTTTGGTTTCGTAACAACCGTCACCGTTGGAGTACATGGAAACAATTTGCATCCGATTTTTGCTCATTTTATTTTCCGTTGAATTATATCGACGACTTGGAAGCCCAAATTAGTCGCCGCTTGCATCGTTCTGATGAAACCGTTAATGATTACATCACAGAACTTCAGACTTTGATCCGACGCCATGGAGACATAAGTCCAGAGCAAGAAGTGAGATGGTTATACCGAAATCTGTTACCGCAGTTCAGACAAATGATCCGACGTACGGATTTTTATGATGTCTTCACGTTGTCTCAACAAGCTCGAGAGACTGAAAGTTTATTGAACGAATTACAACATACTCAAGCTTGTAGTGTTCCGCCCCGTTCATCATTTTTGCAAAGGACCGTTACCGCGACAACATCACCGCGAGTCCCGAGAACAAAAACTCTCAATGACCAAAAGAGATAACCGTCAAGAAACAACCGAACAAACCAGAAATTTTCCCGTTGAGAACCGTGTCACTACCTGTTGGCGTTGTGGAGAAATAGGTCATTACCGCACGGAATGTACACGACCACCTAGGTTATTTTGCTCCAGATGTGGTACAGACAGTCCACAAGGTGTACAGACACGACAATGTACTTGTCACCAACAGGGAAACTAGATAGGAGTCGTTTTACCCCGAGGAGTAGACGACGAACCGACCAGCAATCCTCGAAGCTGACTACCGAAAGTTTACCGAACGTTTCTGTACCGTTTGTTACCGTACCATCCGTTTCCGTCCCTATTGTCACCGAAAATTCACCGTCCGTTTCTGTCCCGTCCTTTACCGAAAGTTTACCGACCATTACCGAAATTCCAGAGATTGCACTTACGAATGCAGACAACCGTCCACGCTTACCGGTTGATGTTTGTGGCTTCCAGTTTTCCGCTTTAGTGGACACAGGCGCATCAAGCTCTTACATTGGAGACATAGTAAAGAGATGGTGTGATGCAAACGAGGTGGAAACAATAAAACCGACTTTGACTAGTGCAAGGGTAGCTGATGGTAAACTAATTGAAATCCAACAGGCTTATAAACTAAGAATGGAGTTTGAAAACTTAGTGATCACCGAGGAGATGCGTTATTTACCGCAATTAACTGTTGATATTGTTTTGGGAATGGATATTTTAAGTCGTTACCCGTTTACTATAGACCTGCAAAATGGAATGGTTACTTTAAAGGCAGAAGCTGTTCCTGCCATGGTTGCGTGTAGCAGTATCAACCAAATCAACACATCACTGCCTTTGCAGTTGACTACAGAAGAAAATAACCGACTACAGAATTTCTTAGATACCGAATTACCTAAATTTAAGCAGATAAAAGGGGTAACACCTTTGATAAAGCACACCATTCACTTACTGCAGACAGAACCCATAAAACAACGATATCAGCCACGCAATCCTCACATGCAAGAAATAATTAGAACCGAAGTTGAACAAATGCTGCAGGATGGAATAATTGAACCGTCAGATAGCCCTTGGAGCTCACCTGTGGTCATTGTTCGGAAAAAGGATGGCAAACACCGTTTCTGCATTGATTTTCAGAAAGTCAATGAGGTGACCCGCAAAGACGCTTACCCATTACCGTTTATAAATGCCATTCTGGATAAACTGCGAAGAGCCCGCTATATTTCAAGTATAGATTTGAAGCAAGGATATTGGCAGGTAGCACTTGATGACCAGAGCAAACCGATAACCGCTTTTACCGTTCCTGGGATGGGTTTATTTCAATTTAATGTTATGCCTTTTGGTTTGCATTCAGCCCCCGCCACGTTTCAACGACTTATGGATAAAGTTATTACTCCTGATTTAGATCCTTTCTGTTTTGCATATCTGGATGATATCATTGTACAGGGTGATTGATTGAATTTTGACCACCCCCTTAACTTCCATAATTTTGATTTTAGCAAAAAACGTTAAATACAAAACTAGAAGATATTTAGGTCTACTTTATTTTTAGATAAACAGTTATTATACAGGGTGTCCCAAATTTGAGTAACAAACCAAACTTATGTTTTTTTAAATATAATGACCAACTTTTTATCCGATATTTGAATTCTACGTCAAATTCTAGGCCTAATTGATGTAAAATGTCTGTATCGATATTCAACTGCTTCCGCAGCAGCGTCCTTGATTGATTGAATTTTGACCACCCTCTTAACTTCTTTAATTTTGATTTTAGCAAAAAACGTTAAATACAAAACTAGTAGATATTTAGGTCTATTTTACTCTTAGATAAAGAGTTATTATACAGGGTGTCCCAAATTTAAGTAGCAAACCAAACATATTTTTTTTAAATACAATGACCAACTTTTTAATCGATATTTTAATTCAACGTCAAATTCTAGACCTAATTGATGTAAAATGTCTGTATCGATATTCAAATGTTTCCGCAGCAGCGTCCTTGATTGATTAAATTTTAACCACCCCTTTAACTTCCGTATTTTCGATTTTAGTAAAAAAACTAGTTGTAGCAACAGTTATAGATATTTGGGTCTACTTTTACTCTTAGATAAACAGTTATTATACAGGCTGCCCCAAATTTGAGTAACTAAATTAACCCTTAATCACATAGTCGAGGAAACATTGTTAAAGTAACAGATGCTGCGGAAACAGTTGAATATCGATACAGAAATTTTACATCAATTCCTAAAATTTGACGTAGAATGCAAATATCGGATAAAAAGTTGGTCATTGTGTTTGAAAGAACATAAGTTTGGTTCGTTACTAAAATTTAGGACACCCTGTATAATAACTGTTTATCTAAGAATAAAGTAGACCTAAATATCTACTAGTTTTGTATTTAACGTTTTTTGCTAAAATCAAAATTAAGAAAGTTAAGGGGGTGGTCAAAATTCAACCAATCAAGGACGCTGGTGCGGAAACAGTTGAATATCGATACAGACATTTTACATCAATTAGGCCTAGAATTTGACGTAGAATTCAAATATCGGATAAAAAGTTGGTCATCGTATTTAAAAAAACATAAGTTTGGTTTGTTACTCAAATTTGAGATACCCTGTATAATAACTGTTTATCTAAAAATAAAGTAGACCTAAATATCTACTAGTTTTGTATTTAACGTTTTTTGCTAAAATCAAAATTAAGAAAGTTAAGGGGGTGGTCAAAATTCAATCAATCACCCTGTACTGGGTGAAACGTTTGAACATCATCTTAGTATGCTTTCGCAAGTTTTCAACCGTCTTAAAGCCGCAAATTTACGTGTAAACCCAGAAAAATGTCAGTTTGGAAGAAAATCTCTTCGTTATTTGGGTCATTTGATCACCGATCAAGGAATAAGTACCGATCCAGAGAAAGTAACCGCAATACAGAAACTACCGCCGCCGACCAATGTAAAAGGGATACGTCGATTTCTTGGCGTAGCTTCCTGGTACCGCCGTTTTGTCAAGGATTTTTCGAAAATCGCCGCTCCCTTGAACCGACTGTTAAAGAAAGGTGTCAAATGGACATGGACTGTTGAACAGCAACAAGCTTTTGATACGCTGAAGACTTGTCTAACCGAAGCCCCAGTTCTGGCTTGTCCAGATTTTTCTCGTCCGTTTGTGTTGCAAACAGATGCCTCAGATAATGGGTTAGGTGCTGCTTTGATTCAGCATAGTTCAGATGGTGACCACGTCATAGCTTATGCAAGCCGAAGTTTAACCGCTACCGAAAAGAAGTTTTCCGTTACTGAAAAAGAGTGTTTAGCAATTGTATGGGGCATTGAGAAAATGAGACCTTATTTGGAAGGATATCATTTTACCGTTGTTACTGACCATCAATCCCTATGTTGGCTACACTCTCTTAAAAGTCCTGCCGGCCGTTTAGCACGTTGGAGTATATACCTTCAACAATATGATTTTGACATTAAGTACCGAAAAGGAGTGTTAAATAAAGTAGCTGATGCGCTGTCCCGAGAACCGTTACCGACAAATTTAGAGCAACAATCTTGCGCAGAAGTAACCCTTCTGGAAGATTTTGAAGAATGCTCTTGGTACAAAGCTAAGAAAGCTGCAGTTGAAGAAAATCCTTCTGCTTTTCCTGATTATTGCGTGAAAGAGGGACGTTTATACCGACATTTTTGGGACCTGAATAATATGTCCGATACCGACTCGACTGATTCTTGGAAGTTATGTGTTCCGAAAGCCGCACGCCGTACCGTTTTAGAAGAGAATCATGATGCACCGACTGCTGGACATTTAGGAATAGCGAAAACAACCGTTAGAGTAGCCAAGCGATATTATTGGCCCGGCATGTTTAGGGAGATTGCCAAGTATATACGAAACTGTTCGTCATGTCAACGTTTCAAGAGTTCTCAACAAGCCGCTCCTGGATTTATGCAACCGTCCCGAAACAACCGCCCTTGGGAAACTGTCAGTACTGATTTAGTTGGTCCGTTACCGCGGTCCGCCAAAGGTAATAATTACCTGGTAGTCTTTCAGGATCGTTTTACCAAGTGGGTGCAATGTAAGGCCATTAGGAAAGCAACCGCGCGAGCAGTAAGTCAATCTTTCTACGAGGAAATCGTCACTCGTTTTGGCTGTCCAAACATAGTCATTTCTGATAATGGTACCCAGTTCACTAGTCATGTTTTCAAAGATTTGCTCTCAGATCTAGGGGTAACACATCGTTTTACACCTCCGTATACACCCCAGGCTAATCCTGTCGAAGGAACAAATAAAACTTTAAAAACCATGATTGCTCAATTTTGTGAAACCGACCACCGAAAATGGGATGTCCGTTTACCCGATTTGCTTTTTGCGATTAATACCGCCAAACATGATTCCACAGGTTTTTCCCCGGCTTTCTTAAATTTTGGTAGGGAGTTAGAGCCTCCAAAAGCTCTGTACCGTTTAAAACCGTCATCCGTTGCAACTTCTTCTTCCCCGACACATAGTGATCCACAACCGACTTCTCATTTTAATTTCCGTCTTAAGGCAAAGAATGTCGCAATCACCCACTCTGGAGTTAACCGAGTCCACCAGTTGGTTTGACGCGATTGAAGAAGTGGACACAACCGCCACTTGTACCGAACCGACGACTAAGAGGATACAAGAGCCGAGATTTCTGTCCGTTCAGCAAGGTTTATGCTGGAGATGTGGAGAAGTAGGCCACCACCGAGCTTTTTGTACAAAGCCACCAGTTCTGTTCTGCTCGAGATGTGGACGCATAGGTCAACTGTCCAAGGACTGTAGTTGCTACCAACAGGAGCCTCAACTAAAGACAAAAACTTTACCGCCGCCGAGAAACCGCACCGACAATAGAAGAACTTCATCACCGCCAAAGAAGCGCTTCGCAAGTCATACCCAAAGGCCTGCAAAAAGGTCCCGTGGTGTTCAATGTGATATGGGAAAACTACCCCACTGCCGATGTAGTTTCCTGACAATGGGATATGGAGGATATGCCGACTAAGAAGAAATTAGAGACAAATCGTAGTTTAGTGTTTGTGCTAGGATAAGTAGTGTAGGTTTAAGGTTTTAAAAAAAATAACACAAAGTTTTATTTTTTTTTGGTAAGAAAGGGGGAAATGTAACGAAGTTACTAATTTTTTGTTAATATGTAGTATTAGATTTAAGAAAACAATGCGCAGCCTCACACGCTTAAGGTACAATGCGTCTTCGCGACAGAATGGTGAACGCACCGTCGCGATTGATAAAGGTTCAGCGCGCAGCCGCGGTAGCGTAAACGAAGCAACATCGCGCCGTCGCGACTCGCGAACTGGTAACCAGGTAATGCGCCGCGCGCTGAGTTAGAGTGAGTTCGTCAGTTCATCCCGGACCATCGACTAGTGACTACCGACCGACGCTTCAGCCAGTTGAACGGTAAATTTTATTATTCCTGGGGGCAAGCTTTGAAGGGGAAGGTATTTCGGAATCGTTTCCTTCGGACCGCCAGTACAGGATGTTATAACACTGCTGGTTAACTCCGAGGGCCACGACTCCGAAAACCACTCGGTGATTTGAGTTGTTTCCTCTGGACTGCCAGTACCGGATGTTATAACACTGCTGGTCAACTCCGGAGGCTACAATCTCACTATCACCTAGGTATTTCCGAACCGTTTCCTTCGGACCGCCGGTACTGGATGTTATAACACTGCCGGTTAACTTCGAAGGCCACGGCTCCGAAATCCTGTAACCAAGCCTGAATTCACCCAGGTCATTCCAAACTGATTTCTTCGGACTGTCAGCTCCGGCCGATTCTTTGACCCCGTCTGTGCCCCCAGAGCACAGTTTTCATACCGTCCGAATTCGTCATTCATACCGTAACCGTCTGTTTACCCTGGCTGGGAAAACCGTTTCGATACCGTCTTAGTTTCTCCGTACCGTTCCCCGTTCTGAACACTAGGTTGTGTTGTCCGTTTGTTTTCCGTTTCAAAGTTACCGTATTAATTTAGTTAGGATCTCCAGGTCCGACTGTACCGTTTATTAATTTGAACACGAGGCTGTGTTGTTCTCTGTTTGTTCTGTTGTGCTGGTGTTTTTTTAAGTAAGGATATGAATGATTGTTAACTGTTATTTTTCCTGGTTAACACGACTTGTTTAGTTTTGCTAACAACCCTGTGTTTCCTTATTTTTGTCCCACTCCCGTCATCCATTTACAGATAAACGTGAACTCTGTCTTCGACTGTTTAAAAGCTCCCCAGGTATACGAAGCGAGTTCCTTAGTTACGCTTCTTCAAATAAAACTAAGGTGGCGTCCGAGTTTCAAAGCACCTACCCCTAGGTGTGGCAAAAACCGTACCAGAACCGGTACGTAAAGGCGGCGTTACAACGTCTTTGAGCAATGGGATGTTTCCCGAATCCTGGAAAATGTCAACGGTTGTCCCTGCACCTAAGGTTCAAAACACAAAAAATTACAATGAATTCCGACCCATCAACACTGTGCCCGTCTATGAAAAGCTCCTTGAAGTTTGTGTTAAAGAACAACTTCTTAAATTTTGTACTGAAAATTCGATAATAGTTCCTTATCAATCGGGTTTTCGCGAGAATCACTCATGTGAAACTGTGGTTGTTGATATATGTGATAATTTTCTGAAAGCTCTTGACTGTGATAATTTTGTATTGGCGGTTTTCTTAGATTTTAAGAGAGCGTTTGAAACTATTGATAGAAATATTTTAATTAAAAAATTAGAACATCTAGGAATTAGGAATGGTGTTTTAAAATGGTTTGAATCGTATTTGTCAAATAGAGTCCAAGGTGTTAAGTTTAAAAATTATATGTCTAACGTTATTGATGTAATGTTTGGTGTGCCGCAAGGCACAGTTTTGGGTCCATTACTATTTTTGTTATATATTAATGATATGGTCTACGCGCTTAAAAGATGTAAGATAGTTTTATTTGCAGACGACACCATGATTTATATAATAGGGAAAAATCTCCGCGAAATGTCAATTATTATAAACAATGAACTTAATGAACTATTTAACTGGCTCTGTAATAATAAACTAAGCTTAAATACAAATAAGTCAAAATTCTGTGTATTTAGCAAAAAATCGAAAATAAACCAGGAAGACATTCACAATGTAAAAATAACTGTAAACGGGGAAAATATTCTTTATGAAAAAGATATTAAATATCTGGGTGTAATTTTGGATGCCAACTTAAATTTCCATTCTCATGTCGATTATATATATATATATTTAATATTTATTTTACAGTACAAGGTACAGTAAAAATGGCTATCGGCCGCGTGGCCTTTCTGCCCATGATATATGATGAAAGAATTCTAGTTAATACACTTAATATTGACAATAAATAATGACTATATACACTAATATTTACTTACATACAGATGTTTTTTACATTTGATTGAAATGCTCCAACAGAGTGGAATGGGGAGACGTGAAGCGGGATTGTCGAGTTGGTCTTTGAAGGGAAATAGGGTTTATTATGGTCCAGTTCTGGGGGTTGTTATTCCATTTTGTCTGTAGTTGTGTTAGTCGTTCAGTAATTCTTGTCATTTTAGTTCGTTCGTACAAAAATTCATTGGATGGGTTGTGAAGCGGGTTTTGGGGGTGTCTAATTTTTGTTATGAGTCTAAGAGCAATTTGTTCTGTGACCTGTATGTGTTTTTTTGTCTTGTCAGTTGCATTTGCTCTTAGTATATGTCCATAATCAAGTAGAGGTCTGCATATATTTTATATATTTTGGTTGCGGTCTTTGTACTTATTCCTTTGTCTTTGTATGTAAGTGTTCTGAAGTGTTTTGTTCTTTTTATGATTTCTTTTCTTACGTTTTGTGTATGTTTGGTAAATTTTAGTTTTTGGTCAAGTGTTACTCCTAAGTATTTCACGTCTTGTTTAGGAATAGTTTTGTTTCCGTCTGCTGTTATAGTAGGAGAGTTGTCTTTAATTTGGTGGTTTGTTAAAAGTAGCTGGTTTTTTGTGGCGTTTGGTGTCAGTCTCCATTTGTAGAACCACAGCATGGTCTTGTCTGTCAGTATTTGCAGCTTCTCTGCAGCTTTTGTTGTAGTTTTGTAATGCACCACTAGTGCAGTGTCATCAGCGTATTGTAGTATGTAATCATGTTTGTTAATGTAATTTTTGTCATGTAATTCGTGGTTGTAAATGTCATGGCAATATATATTGTAAAGAAATGGCGATAGAGGGGACCCTTGTGGCAAACCTTGTTCAGGAGTGAAAGGAAAGGAAAGGGAGTTGTTTATGCGTATTTCTAGTTGTCTGCTTTCCAGTAAGTTTTTGATAGTATATAGTAAGTATTCCGGTGTATTCAGTTTGTGCAGTTTGTATAAGAGTCCTTTGTGCCATACGCTGTCAAAGGCTTTGTTTATGTCCATAAAGAGACATGCCGATTTCTTGTTTTCAAGGTGTGTTGTTTGTATGTTATTTGTCAGTATAAACAGCGGGTGTATAGTTCAATGTTTGGGCTTAAAACCGAACTGGTATGGTGGTACGTGTTGTCCAATTAGTCGTTGTAATCTAGTTTTAATAATGTTTTCGTATATTTTGCTCAGTACTGGTAGTAATGTAATAGGTCTGTAATTTTGAGTCTCCGTATGGTCTAAACCGGTTTTTGGAATGGGTATTATTATACCCGTTTTCCAACTATTTGGCAGAGTATTAGTTCTAATGCATTTGTTGAATAAGCTTAGTAAGGTTTTGTGCGTTTGTGGAGTAAGGTTTTTTAGAACTTTGCTTTTAATATTGTCTTTGCCCGGTGCAGTGTTTTTGATTTGTGTCATTGCTTCGTCGAATTCTGTTTCTGTGATAAGTTCATTTGCAAAGTCTACATTAGTGTCAAAATAGTTGTTATACCAGTCATTTATTCTAGTCAAGTTTTGATGGTCAAAGTTAGGATGGGTAGAAAATGCGAAAGCCCTTTGAAAGTGCTGGGCGAATGCGTCCGCTTTTTCTTTGTCTGTGTACAGCTCTGTTCCATTTTCTTTTATGGTGCCGATGTTGTGGTTTTTTTTATATTGTGAAAGTTTTTTAATTTTTTGCCAGTACGTTTTGCCTGCGTCTTGTTCAATTTCTTGGCATGCTTCTAACCATTTGTCTTGTTTGTATTGGTCTATTAGTGTTTTGACGTTTCTGTTGAGTTCGTTTAATTTTATTTTCAATTCGTTATCCTGCGTGAGTGAGTATAGTCTGTACCATTCCCTTTTGCGTTTAATTAGTCTTAAAATGAATTTGGGCAAAGTATGTTGGTAGAAACTGTTTTTTGTGCGAGGTGAAAACTTTTCTATGGCTATTGTTAGTTGTTTCTGTATGTTTTCCAAGGAACAAGTTTCCGCATTTGATTGAATATAGTCATGTACGTATTGTTTTACTTTTTGTACGTCTGTTTTATTTAAGTTTAGTTTTTGAGTGTTAGTTGATGCAGTCAACGGTTGTGTTTGTTGAAGGTCTAGGTCAAATGTTATAGCCAAGTGGTCTGACCCGAGTTCGTTTGTCAGATTTACATTATTTATCACATTAGCCAGATTGGCTGTGTGAAGTAATAAGTCCGGAGTTGAGTACGGATTTCCTGGCATTAAAAATGTTGGTGGTGTTTGCTTCTTTATAAAGTCTGAGTTGTCCAGAAATTTATTGAGTTGAGTCGTCTTGTTTCGATTGAGGTTGAAGTCTCCAATAAGGATAGAATATTTGTAAAGGCAAGCTTTGGTTAGAATGTTTTGTTCTATGTTGGAGTGTGGATGAATGTATACTAAAAAAACATGAATAAGGTCTTGTTGATAGGGAATGGTAAAGTGGAGGCAGTCGTTTAATGGATTGTTAAGGGATGGTGGATTTGCTTTCCCTAATTTAACTTTAGGTCTGAGTAGTACCGTAGCACCTCCTCTAGCGTTTTGAGCTATATTGCCATGTTTACAGATATATAGCCAGTCTCTGTATGTCGTAATTTGTCCCGGTTTGGTTTTGGTCTCTACGAACATGCAGCCGTCAGCGTCGTTTCGTTCTATGTAATTATAAATAAGATGTTTTTTGTGATTTAATCCGTTGATGTTGGCGTATATAAGTCTTAGATTGAATGTTCTATTTATTATTTATATACCGCTTACGCAGTTTCTTGATTAGTTCTTCTCTGTTATTGTTCTCTGTCTTGTTTAGTTGGTGTTTGTATTTGTTTATTATGTGGTCGTGTGTTGTAATAGGTGTATGAACTCGGCTGTGTGCCGTGACTGAATTGGACACTTCAGCTGTCCTCTTGTTAAGACATTTCACCTTCACGTTCGGAATACCTTCGATGGGAGCAGTGGGTCGTTTGGGACACTTCATGCTCCAGGCAGCATGATCGTCCGAGTTGCAGGTTGCACACCTGACTGGTAGAGGAGAAGTGCACGCACTCGTTGGATGAGAGCCCTGGCATCTGTTGCACTTCAAAGGCTTCCTGCAATCCTCCGAACGGTGGTCGTAAGCGTTACATTTCCTGCAGGGTGCAGGAATAGGTGGTGGAGGTTTGCTTTCTATTATCCTGAAGATGCGCCCCAGAAAGTGCACAAACCTATTTGCCATCAGACGCTCGTATGTTGAATGGTCTCCAGTTATCAGTCGTATCATAAGCGTGGGCGCCCCTCTTTGTCTCGATATGATTCTTTTACAGAATCTTATTTGAGGGTAAATACTCTTCAAGTGGTCAGAAAACATTTCGTCCGTAATGTCAAGATCGACACCCGTGGCGACCGCAGAATACGATGGTGTGATGTTTCGGTTGGTGGTTGTTGTTGGTGATGACGTATTGTTGCTTTTTTGGACTTTGAACGATGTTATTATGCCACGTTGTTTGAGAAGCTCAAGAGATTTGGTTGTTGTTTCCTCATCGTTGGTTTTAATAAGGAAATTCGATTCTTGTTTTATTATAATGTCCTTATTAGATTTGTTGATTTCTTCCCATTTGACGGCAAGTTGCACTCTCGTTAGAGTTGGTGGTGAGGTGACGTAAAACGCCAATTTAAATGTTGGGTTCCTAAATAGGTTGTTGGTCATAACTATTGATGAAGGAGGGGGTGAAGTTTGAGTGGAGGTTTTTTCCCTGTTGGTTGTAGCTCGTGTTGCAGGTTTATCTAAAGCCGGTCTTTTAAGGTCCTGAGTAGGGGTTGTAGGGTTTGACGATGAGGGGGTAGAGTTTGGTTTCCTCCCGCTTTTTTTAGTTTTCGGCTTTGTAAAGCCATCGTCCTGGGAGACCAAGTCCGACTCGGACTGCGAACTCCCAGGGTACATGCTATTTTTGCACGAACCCTGTATATCCCAACAGTGCCGTGTTTAAATAGTTAGAATTCCTTTCTATTGCTAAGCAGATATCAGTAAAAAAAAAATTGTTTTGATTCGCTCGCACTAGCACGTCCGTTCACTATCAAGGCAGCGACAAGACTCATGTCGATTATATAATGAGAAAATTCGCAAAAAAAGTTGGATTCTTAACAAGGATTGGGAAAAATTTGTCAATGAGTACAAAATGAATGTTGTTTAATGCCATTGCGGTTCCACATTTGCAATTCTGCTCAACATTGCTGTTCAATTTACCCCAATACAAGATAAATCAATTGGAAATAATCCAAAACAGAGCAATGAGACTGATTTTAAAATGTAATCATTATACTCCTGTGAAGTCTATGTTGAGTGTCCTAAATATGCTGTCTGTCAACCAAAGAATTATGTTTAGTGTTTATTTGTTTATTTTTAAATTAAAGAAACGTTTTTTACCTGACTATATCTGCGATAAGTTAACAGTTTTTGAAGATGTACTTAATTATGGTACAAGAAATCGTACAGATTTTATACTGACAAACAGATGTAACACGATCAGTTGCTCAACTCTGTGCTGTATAAAGGCTTAATAGAATTTAATAAACTACCTGTGATTATTAAAACCTGCGATAATTTGACACAGTTCAGGAGGCTTTTAAAAAAATTTATTATAGATAGGTTGTAGGATTTGTTCATTTTATTTAGTTTTAATTTGTGAGAGTGTGTTTTATTTTATTTTTACATTGCTTGTTTAGTTTTAGACATTAGTGTTCCCATTTAAATAAGACTCAAAACTTTTAGTTTATTCTTATAGTTAAGTGACCTTTTTGTAACATGTATCTTTTGTAGCATTGATGCTAAATAAATACTTACTTTTTTCTTTTTTTTTTTTTTTTTTTTTTTTTACTACTTTTTTAAATTCAATATCTCGGTAACCAGCAAACGGCATACTTATACCAAACGAACTTAAATTAGGTGAAATAAGTACAAAGAAAGCACTTACAAATTTTTCATTTTTCAAAAAAATTTAAAGAATGGGGGGGTATTAGGGGTCCTTTTTTAATACTTTTTGAAATTCAATATCTCTGTAACCTGAAAAGCTAGAGAGTCCAGTTTTGGCTCATTTTGTAGTATTTTTTATCCTCTTTCTAATGGCGTTCTAGCGAAATCTATCAGAGTTCAAATAAAGAAGTTACAATCATTCAAAAATTGAAAAAAAATTATTTTTGCAAAAAGTGCAATTTTGGCAATTTTTTATTTTGCTCCAGGAGGGTTCCAATGCACAGCAAAGGGCATATTTATACCAAACGACCTTAAATTAGGTGAAATAAGTACAAAAAAAACACTTAAAAATTTCTTTTTGCAAAAAGTGCAATTTTGACAATTTTTTATTTTGCTTCAGGAGGGTTCCAATGCACAGCAAAGGGCATATTTATACCAAACGACCTTAAATTAGGTGAAATAAGTACAAAAAAAGCACTTAAAAATTTTTCATTTATCAAAAAAATTTTAAGAATGGGGGGGTATTAGGGGTCCTTTTTTAATACTTTTTGAAATTCAATATCTCTGTAACCTGAAAAAAAAGCACTTACAAATTTTTAATTTTTCAAAAAAATTTAAAGAATGGGGGGGTATAAGGGGTCTTTTTGGGGGGGTATTAGAGGTAATTTTTGAACGTAGTTGCAATGAACGGTAGTAAATGGTGCTCCTGCATTGCATCTCAAATTATTGCATTTTTAGCGCTATAAAATTATTCTTTTGTATGTATTGTGTTGTAACAGTTACAGTACATCGTCAGTGTTGTTTGTGAAGTCAGAAAACGGCTTTTTATGTGAAAACAGGAGTAAAAACTGTGTAAAATTGTGCATCGCCATATTTGTTTACGTCTGTTATCGATAAATATTTCGATTGCTGCGTTCCAGTATCCTACTAAGTGTACTCCCAATTCGAAATGGCAAGTGGAAGTAATACGTTTGATGGAGACAGTTCAACTAATTGTTTTAAATGTAAAGTTGTGTTTGATGACGTAAAATCGACTATACAATGTACTGGTTGTAGTTTGTATTATCACGGAAAATGCATGAATGTAGATATGCGCGGTTTCCATTTGAGAAGGGCCACTTGGAAATGTGTAATTTGCGATCCTACAACAAATAGTGTACCCAACTCCCAGGAGTTTGTTAGAACTGACCGTTTGAGGAAAAGGAGCCGTGTGGATGATGGAGGAGACTGGGATATCGATGTCAGCGCTACTCTATTATTTTTAGTAGAAAAAACTAGAGAGTTTACCGAAAAAATTGATTTATTATTGGTAGAAAATCGTAGTCTGAAAGCCGAAATTGCCAGTATTCGAGAATATAAGCCTTCTGGACTGGTGGAGCCAAAATCTAATGTCGCAACATCGTATGTCACAGCCTTGAAAAAGAATGACAATAAAGTATTAGTAGTGAAACAAAAAGGCTCTGAAAAAAATATCCAACAAGTAAAGGAAGACTTAAGAAAAAATGTGAACCCCAGTGATATTGGAGCTGGATTATCTGGATTATCGTTGGGTAAGCCCACAAAAAATGGTGGTATTATCCTTAAGTGTGGTAACGAGAAGGATTTAGGTAATATTCAGGCTCAGATACAGGACAGAATGGGTGATTCGTACAGTGTGGATGTACCCAAGGTATTGGAACATCGTATTAAAGTGGTGGGTATGAATGAGTCTGAATATTCTCTAGCAGATCAGGAGATTGTTGCAAAAATCAAAAAACAAAACAATATTCAGGAAAGCCCCAACAAGAAAATCAATATTATAAGGAGGTCAAATGTGGTGAACGGAAGATTTAATATAGTTATGGAGGTGGATGCCACTACTTATAGAGTTCTTATTGAAAAGGAGAGGATGAATATTGGATGGAATCGCTGTTTAGTTTACAACGAGTATGGAATCAGAAGGTGCTTTAGGTGTTGTCGCTATGGTCACTTGCTGAAGGATTGTAAGGAGAACAAAGTGTGTGCTAGATGTTGTGGTAGTCATGATTTTAGAGAGTGTAATGCTAATACTGTTAAATGTGCAAACTGTGTAGTGTCTAATGAAAAGTATGGTCTTAGTTTAAGTGTGAATCATGTTTCTTGGGATGTTAGTAGGTGCGAATCGTACAAAAGAATTGAAGAACTACAAAGAAGTAAGTACATTAAGTAGCAATTAGATTTGAATATTGTTCTTGATACTAGTATTGTATATTTTAATTGTCAGGGTTATGTCAACAACCGGGTTAATATTGTGTTATTAATTAATGATTGGAAACCAAAAATAATACTACTGAGTGAGACTCATGTGACGCCTGATATTGAACTATGCGAGCTGAACATTGATGGGTACAAATTGGAACAATGCACTAGTAATAACAGTAGAACAGGGGGAGTTATGGCTTTGATAAGATGTGATATTAGACATAAGCTTAAGACTTTGCGTGTTAATGATTTTGTTTGGTTATTGTCTTTTGAAATGTCGATGTCTGGTATTAAGTATTTGTGTTCTGTTTTGTATCATCCACCTAAAAAAGAAGATGCTGGATTTATGGATTTTTTTGACGAATATCTCGATGAAATTAGTAGTTTTAATGGCACAAATATTATTTTTGGTGAATTTAATTTTGATTTGTTCAGGGACACTTTTTATAGCAACAGAATAAATAACATTATCTACACAAAGGGTTTTACACAAATTGTAAAAACGCCGACCAGGATAGTTCCGAGGAGTCAGACATTAATTGATTTTATTGTCACTGATGACAAGCATCTTGCGCATAAGGTGCATCTCACACCTAAAATAAGTGATCACTCAATTTTGTCAATTTCTCTTAATCAACAAAGAGAATCTCTGTCAATATTATAAGCCATCAAAGATCTTTTAAAGACTACAAATGTGATCAACTACAAAAGGAGCTGCTTGAAGTTAACTGGAATAGTAGGTCATTACTAATCTCGTCCCAATTTATAGTGCGATGGACTTCATTTTTCGCTTTCATGCGACACATGTCCTCACCCTTCGTTACGTATTTGTACAGATATTTGACGGATGCCAAGGATCCGACGCACTCAAAATTGATGTGACTCTGATATTTGAGTGCCGCGTAACGATTATAAGGCACGATATCGGCATTGGTGTACGTAATGTTGTTCGAAATGATCATGTGATTGTTGCGACGTCGACGATATTCAGGGTGTCCATTTTTTACCGTTGAAGCGTTATAGTTTAAATTAGTGACCTCCCGTAGGGCCTTTGGAAAATACTTTTTGCAGGTACCGTCCGCTCTCAAACAGGTAACGTTTGGGTCGCGGGTCGGTCCTCTACGTGGTCAATCTGTGCCAAATTGTATTATTTCGTCTCAAAACCGGCATAGATCGATTCCGCCTCAAAACCGGCATAGATCTATTCCGCTAATGTTCTAGTCTGCATATTTGATACTTTTGAGCTATTCTACGTCTGTTGGGACTACATTGGTCGCTGGATTTCACTCGTTCGTGGTCAATCTGTGCCAAATTGTATTATTTCGTCTCAAAACCGGCATAGACCGATTCCGCATCAAAACCGGCATAGATCTATTCCGCTAATGTTCTAGTCTGCATATTTGATACTTTTGAGCTATTCTACGTCTGTTGGGACTACCTTGGTCGCTGGATTTCACTCGTTCGTGGTCAATCTGTGCCAAATTGTATTATTTCGTCTCAAAACCGGCATAGATCGATTCCGCATCAAAACCGGCATAGATCTATTCCGCTAATGTTCTAGTCTGCATATTTGATACTTTTGAGCTATTCTACGTCTGTTGGGACTACCTTGGTCGCTGGATTTCACTCGTTCGTGGTCAATCTGTGCCAAATTGTATTATTTCGTCTCAAAACCGGCATAGATCGATTCCGCATCAAAACCGGCATAGATCTATTCCGCTAATGTTCTAGTCTGCATATTTGATACTTTTGAGCTATTCTACGTCTGTTGGGACTACATTGGTCGCTGGATTTCACTCGTTCGTGGTCAATCTGTGCCAAATTGTATTATTTCGTCTCAAAACCGGCATAGATCGATTCCGCATCAAAACCGGCATAGATCTATTCCGCTAATGTTCTAGTCTGCATATTTGATACTTTTGAGCTATTCTACGTCTGTTGGGACTACATTGGTCGCTGGATTTCACTCGTTCGTGGTCAATCTGTGCCAAATTGTATTATTTCGTCTCAAAACCGGCATAGATCGATTCCGCATCAAAACCGGCATAGATCTATTCCGCTAATGTTCTAGTCTGCATATTTGATACTTTTGAGCTATTCTACGTCTGTTGGGACTACCTTGGTCGCTGGATTTCACTCGTTCGTGGTCAATCTGTGCCAAATTGTATTATTTCGTCTCAAAACCGGCATAGACCGATTCCGCATCAAAACCGGCATAGATCTATTCCGCTAATGTTCTAGTCTGCATATTTGATACTTTTGAGCTATTCTACGTCTGTTGGGACTACCTTGGTCGCTGGATTTCACTCGTTCGTGGTCAATCTGTGCCAAATTGTATTATTTCGTCTCAAAACCGGCATAGACCGATTCCGCATCAAAACCGGCATAGATCTATTCCGCTAATGTTCTAGTCTGCATATTTGATACTTTTGAGCTATTCTACGTCTGTTGGGACTACCTTGGTCGCTGGATTTCACTCGTTCGTGGTCAATCTGTGCCAAATTGTATTATTTCGTCTCAAAACCGGCATAGATCGATTCCGCCAAAAAACCGGCATAGATCTATTCCGCTAATGTTCTAGTCTGCATATTTGATACTTTTGAGCTATTCTACGTCTGTTGGGACTACATTGGTCGCTGGATTTCACTCGTTCGTGGTCAATCTGTGCCAAATTGTATTATTTCGTCTCAAAACCGGCATAGATCGATTCCGCATCAAAACCGGCATAGATCTATTCCGCTAATGTTCTAGTCTGCATATTTGATACTTTTGAGCTATTCTACGTCTGTTGGGACTACCTTGGTCGCTGGATTTCACTCGTTCGTGGTCAATCTGTGCCAAATTGTATTATTTCGTCTCAAAACCGGCATAGACCGATTCCGCATCAAAACCGGCATAGATCTATTCCGCTAATGTTCTAGTCTGCATATTTGATACTTTTGAGCTATTCTACGTCTGTTGGGACTACCTTGGTCGCTGGATTTCACTCGTTCGTGGTCAATCTGTGCCAAATTGTATTATTTCGTCTCAAAACCGGCATAGATCGATTCCGCATCAAAACCGGCATAGATCTATTCCGCTAATGTTCTAGTCTGCATATTTGATACTTTTGAGCTATTCTACGTCTGTTGGGACTACATTGGTCGCTGGATTTCACTCGTTCGTGGTCAATCTGTGCCAAATTGTATTATTTCGTCTCAAAACCGGCATAGACCGATTCCGCATCAAAACCGGCATAGATCTATTCCGCTAATGTTCTAGTCTGCATATTTGATACTTTTGAGCTATTCTACGTCTGTTGGGACTACCTTGGTCGCTGGATTTCACTCGTTCGTGGTCAATCTGTGCCAAATTGTATTATTTCGTCTCAAAACCGGCATAGATCGATTCCGCATCAAAACCGGCATAGATCTATTCCGCTAATGTTCTAGTCTGCATATTTGATACTTTTGAGCTATTCTACGTCTGTTGGGACTACCTTGGTCGCTGGATTTCACTCGTTCGTGGTCAATCTGTGCCAAATTGTATTATTTCGTCTCAAAACCGGCATAGATCGATTCCGCATCAAAACCGGCATAGATCTATTCCGCTAATGTTCTAGTCTGCATATTTGATACTTTTGAGCTATTCTACGTCTGTTGGGACTACATTGGTCGCTGGATTTCACTCGTTCGTGGTCAATCTGTGCCAAATTGTATTATTTCGTCTCAAAACCGGCATAGATCGATTCCGCATCAAAACCGGCATAGATCTATTCCGCTAATGTTCTAGTCTGCATATTTGATACTTTTGAGCTATTCTACGTCTGTTGGGACTACCTTGGTCGCTGGATTTCACTCGTTCGTGGTCAATCTGTGCCAAATTGTATTATTTCGTCTCAAAACCGGCATAGATCGATTCCGCATCAAAACCGGCATAGATCTATTCCGCTAATGTTCTAGTCTGCATATTTGATACTTTTGAGCTATTCTACGTCTGTTGGGACTACCTTGGTCGCTGGATTTCACTCGTTCGTGGTCAATCTGTGCCAAATTGTATTATTTCGTCTCAAAACCGGCATAGATCGATTCCGCATCAAAACCGGCATAGATCTATTCCGCTAATGTTCTAGTCTGCATATTTGATACTTTTGAGCTATTCTACGTCTGTTGGGACTACATTGGTCGCTGGATTTCACTCGTTCGTGGTCAATCTGTGCCAAATTGTATTATTTCGTCTCAAAACCGGCATAGATCCGATTCCGCATCAAAACCGGCATAGATCTATTCCGCTAATGTTCTAGTCTGCATATTTGATACTTTTGAGCTATTCTACGTCTGTTGGGACTACCTTGGTCGCTGGATTTCACTCGTTCGTGGTCAATCTGTGCCAAATTGTATTATTTCGTCTCAAAACCGGCATAGATCGATTCCGCATCAAAACCGGCATAGATCTATTCCGCTAATGTTCTAGTCTGCATATTTGATACTTTTGAGCTATTCTACGTCTGTTGGGACTACATTGGTCGCTGGATTTCACTCGTTCGTGGTCAATCTGTGCCAAATTGTATTATTTCGTCTCAAAACCGGCATAGATCGATTCCGCATCAAAACCGGCATAGATCTATTCCGCTAATGTTCTAGTCTGCATATTTGATACTTTTGAGCTATTCTACGTCTGTTGGGACTACCTTGGTCGCTGGATTTCACTCGTTCGTGGTCAATCTGTGCCAAATTGTATTATTTCGTCTCAAAACCGGCATAGATCGATTCCGCCTCAAAACCGGCATAGATCTATTCCGCTAATGTTCTAGTCTGCATATTTGATACTTTTGAGCTATTCTACGTCTGTTGGGACTACCTTGGTCGCTGGATTTCACTCGTTCGTGGTCAATCTGTGCCAAATTGTATTATTTCGTCTCAAAACCGGCATAGACCGATTCCGCATCAAAACCGGCATAGATCTATTCCGCTAATGTTCTAGTCTGCATATTTGATACTTTTGAGCTATTCTACGTCTGTTGGGACTACCTTGGTCGCTGGATTTCACTCGTTCGTGGTCAATCTGTGCCAAATTGTATTATTTCGTCTCAAAACCGGCATAGACTTCCGCATCAAAACCGGCATAGATCTATTCCGCTAATGTTCTAGTCTGCATATTTGATACTTTTGAGCTATTCTACGTCTGTTGGGACTACCTTGGTCGCTGGATTTCACTCGTTCGTGGTCAATCTGTGCCAAATTGTATTATTTCGTCTCAAAACCGGCATAGATCGATTCCGCATCAAAACCGGCATAGATCTATTCCGCTAATGTTCTAGTCTGCATATTTGATACTTTTGAGCTATTCTACGTCTGTTGGGACTACCTTGGTCGCTGGATTTCACTCGTTCGTGGTCAATCTGTGCCAAATTGTATTATTTCGTCTCAAAACCGGCATAGATCGATTCCGCCTCAAAACCGGCATAGATCTATTCCGCTAATGTTCTAGTCTGCATATTTGATACTTTTGAGCTATTCTACGTCTGTTGGGACTACATTGGTCGCTGGATTTCACTCGTTCGTGGTCAATCTGTGCCAAATTGTATTATTTCGTCTCAAAACCGGCATAGATCGATTCCGCATCAAAACCGGCATAGATCTATTCCGCTAATGTTCTAGTCTGCATATTTGATACTTTTGAGCTATTCTACGTCTGTTGGGACTACATTGGTCGCTGGATTTCACTCGTTCGTGGTCAATCTGTGCCAAATTGTATTATTTCGTCTCAAAACCGGCATAGATCGATTCCGCCTCAAAACCGGCATAGATCTATTCCGCTAATGTTCTAGTCTGCATATTTGATACTTTTGAGCTATTCTACGTCTGTTGGGACTACCTTGGTCGCTGGATTTCACTCGTTCGTGGTCAATCTGTGCCAAATTGTATTATTTCGTCTCAAAACCGGCATAGACCGATTCCGCATCAAAACCGGCATAGATCTATTCCGCTAATGTTCTAGTCTGCATATTTGATACTTTTGAGCTATTCTACGTCTGTTGGGACTACCTTGGTCGCTGGATTTCACTCGTTCGTGGTCAATCTGTGCCAAATTGTATTATTTCGTCTCAAAACCGGCATAGACCGATTCCGCATCAAAACCGGCATAGATCTATTCCGCTAATGTTCTAGTCTGCATATTTGATACTTTTGAGCTATTCTACGTCTGTTGGGACTACCTTGGTCGCTGGATTTCACTCGTTCGTGGTCAATCTGTGCCAAATTGTATTATTTCGTCTCAAAACCGGCATAGACCGATTCCGCATCAAAACCGGCATAGATCTATTCCGCTAATGTTCTAGTTTGCATATTTGATACTTTTGAGCTATTCTACGTCTGTTGGGACTACCTTGGTCGCTGGATTTCACTCGTTCGTGGTCAATCTGTGCCAAATTGTATTATTTCGTCTCAAAACCGGCATAGATCGATTCCGCATCAAAACCGGCATAGATCTATTCCGCTAATGTTCTAGTCTGCATATTTGATACTTTTGAGCTATTCTACGTCTGTTGGGACTACATTGGTCGCTGGATTTCACTCGTTCGTGGTCAATCTGTGCCAAATTGTATTATTTCGTCTCAAAACCGGCATAGATCGATTCCGCATCAAAACCGGCATAGATCTATTCCGCTAATGTTCTAGTCTGCATATTTGATACTTTTGAGCTATTCTACGTCTGTTGGGACTACCTTGGTCGCTGGATTTCACTCGTTCGTGGTCAATCTGTGCCAAATTGTATTATTTCGTCTCAAAACCGGCATAGACCGATTCCGCATCAAAACCGGCATAGATCTATTCCGCTAATGTTCTAGTCTGCATATTTGATACTTTTGAGCTATTCTACGTCTGTTGGGACTACCTTGGTCGCTGGATTTCACTCGTTCGTGGTCAATCTGTGCCAAATTGTATTATTTCGTCTCAAAACCGGCATAGACCGATTCCGCATCAAAACCGGCATAGATCTATTCCGCTAATGTTCTAGTCTGCATATTTGATACTTTTGAGCTATTCTACGTCTGTTGGGACTACCTTGGTCGCTGGATTTCACTCGTTCGTGGTCAATCTGTGCCAAATTGTATTATTTCGTCTCAAAACCGGCATAGATCGATTCCGCCTCAAAACCGGCATAGATCTATTCCGCTAATGTTCTAGTCTGCATATTTGATACTTTTGAGCTATTCTACGTCTGTTGGGACTACCTTGGTCGCTGGATTTCACTCGTTCGTGGTCAATCTGTGCCAAATTGTATTATTTCGTCTCAAAACCGGCATAGACCGATTCCGCATCAAAACCGGCATAGATCTATTCCGCTAATGTTCTAGTCTGCATATTTGATACTTTTGAGCTATTCTACGTCTGTTGGGACTACCTTGGTCGCTGGATTTCACTCGTTCGTGGTCAATCTGTGCCAAATTGTATTATTTCGTCTCAAAACCGGCATAGATCGATTCCGCCTCAAAACCGGCATAGATCTATTCCGCTAATGTTCTAGTCTGCATATTTGATACTTTTGAGCTATTCTACGTCTGTTGGGACTACCTTGGTCGCTGGATTTCACTCGTTCGTGGTCAATCTGTGCCAAATTGTATTATTTCGTCTCAAAACCGGCATAGATCGATTCCGCCTCAAAACCGGCATAGATCTATTCCGCAAATGTTCTAGTCTGCATATTTGATACTTTTGAGCTATTCTACTTCTGTTGGGACTACATTGGTCGCTGGATTTCACTCGTTCGTGGTCAATCTGTGCCAAATTGTATTATTTCGTCTCAAAACCGGCATAGACCGATTCCGCATCAAAACCGGCATAGATCTATTCCGCTAATGTTCTAGTTTGCATATTTGATACTTTTGAGCTATTCTACGTCTGTTGGGACTACCTTGGTCGCTGGATTTCACTCGTTCGTGGTCAATCTGTGCCAAATTGTATTATTTCGTCTCAAAACCGGCATAGACCGATTCCGCATCAAAACCGGCATAGATCTATTCCGCTAATGTTCTAGTCTGCATATTTGATACTTTTGAGCTATTCTACGTCTGTTGGGACTACCTTGGTCGCTGGATTTCACTCGTTCGTGGTCAATCTGTGCCAAATTGTATTATTTCGTCTCAAAACCGGCATAGATCGATTCCGCCCCAAAACCGGCATAGATCTATTCCGCAAATGTTCTAGTCTGCATATTTGATACTTTTGAGCTATTCTACGTCTGTTGGGACTACATTGGTCGCTGGATTTCACTCGTTCGTGGTCAATCTGTGCCAAATTGTATTATTTCGTCTCAAAACCGGCATAGATCGATTCCGCATCAAAACCGGCATAGATCTATTCCGCTAATGTTCTAGTCTGCATATTTGATACTTTTGAGCTATTCTACGTCTGTTGGGACTACCTTGGTCGCTGGATTTCACTCGTTCGTGGTCAATCTGTGCCAAATTGTATTATTTCGTCTCAAAACCGGCATAGATCGATTCCGCATCAAAACCGGCATAGATCTATTCCGCTAATGTTCTAGTCTGCATATTTGATACTTTTGAGCTATTCTACGTCTGTTGGGACTACCTTGGTCGCTGGATTTCACTCGTTCGTGGTCAATCTGTGCCAAATTGTATTATTTCGTCTCAAAACCGGCATAGACCGATTCCGCATCAAAACCGGCATAGATCTATTCCGCTAATGTTCTAGTTGCATATTTGATACTTTTGAGCTATTCTACGTCTGTTGGGACTACCTTGGTCGCTGGATTTCACTCGTTCGTGGTCAATCTGTGCCAAATTGTATTATTTCGTCTCAAAACCGGCATAGACCGATTCCGCATCAAAACCGGCATAGATCTATTCCGCTAATGTTCTAGTCTGCATATTTGATACTTTTGAGCTATTCTACGTCTGTTGGGACTACCTTGGTCGCTGGATTTCACTCGTTCGTGGTCAATCTGTGCCAAATTGTATTATTTCGTCTCAAAACCGGCATAGATCGATTCCGCCTCAAAACCGGCATAGATCTATTCCGCTAATGTTCTAGTCTGCATATTTGATACTTTTGAGCTATTCTACGTCTGTTGGGACTACCTTGGTCGCTGGATTTCACTCGTTCGTGGTCAATCTGTGCCAAATTGTATTATTTCGTCTCAAAACCGGCATAGACCGATTCCGCATCAAAACCGGCATAGATCTATTCCGCTAATGTTCTAGTCTGCATATTTGATACTTTTGAGCTATTCTACGTCTGTTGGGACTACCTTGGTCGCTGGATTTCACTCGTTCGTGGTCAATCTGTGCCAAATTGTATTATTTCGTCTCAAAACCGGCATAGATCGATTCCGCCTCAAAACCGGCATAGATCTATTCCGCTAATGTTCTAGTCTGCATATTTGATACTTTTGAGCTATTCTACGTCTGTTGGGACTACCTTGGTCGCTGGATTTCACTCGTTCGTGGTCAATCTGTGCCAAATTGTATTATTTCGTCTCAAAACCGGCATAGATCGATTCCGCCGCAAAACCGGCATAGATCTATTCCGCTAATGTTCTAGTCTGCATATTTGATACTTTTGAGCTATTCTACGTCTGTTGGGACTACATTGGTCGCTGGATTTCACTCGTTCGTGGTCAATCTGTGCCAAATTGTATTATTTCGTCTCAAAACCGGCATAGATCGATTCCGCCTCAAAACCGGCATAGATCTATTCCGCTAATGTTCTAGTCTGCATATTTGATACTTTTGAGCTATTCTACGTCTGTTGGGACTACATTGGTCGCTGGATTTCACTCGTTCGTGGTCAATCTGTGCCAAATTGTATTATTTCGTCTCAAAACCGGCATAGATCCGATTCCGCCTCAAAACCGGCATAGATCTATTCCGCTAATGTTCTAGTCTGCATATTTGATACTTTTGAGCTATTCTACGTCTGTTGGGACTACCTTGGTCGCTGGATTTCACTCGTTCGTGGTCAATCTGTGCCAAATTGTATTATTTCGTCTCAAAACCGGCATAGACCGATTCCGCATCAAAACCGGCATAGATCTATTCCGCTAATGTTCTAGTCTGCATATTTGATACTTTTGAGCTATTCTACGTCTGTTGGGACTACCTAGTCTTGGTCGCTGGATTTCACTCGTTCGTGGTCAATCTGTGCCAAATTGTATTATTTCGTCTCAAAACCGGCATAGATCGATTCCGCCTCAAAACCGGCATAGATCTATTCCGCTAATGTTCTAGTCTGCATATTTGATACTTTTGAGCTATTCTACGTCTGTTGGGACTACATTGGTCGCTGGATTTCACTCGTTCGTGGTCAATCTGTGCCAAATTGTATTATTTCGTCTCAAAACCGGCATAGATCGATTCCGCCGCAAAACCGGCATAGATCTATTCCGCTAATGTTCTAGTCTGCATATTTGATACTTTTGAGCTATTCTACGTCTGTTGGGACTACATTGGTCGCTGGATTTCACTCGTTCGTGGTCAATCTGTGCCAAATTGTATTATTTCGTCTCAAAACCGGCATAGATCGATTCCGCATCAAAACCGGCATAGATCTATTCCGCTAATGTTCTAGTCTGCATATTTGATACTTTTGAGCTATTCTACGTCTGTTGGGACTACCTTGGTCGCTGGATTTCACTCGTTCGTGGTCAATCTGTGCCAAATTGTATTATTTCGTCTCAAAACCGGCATAGACCGATTCCGCATCAAAACCGGCATAGATCTATTCCGCTAATGTTCTAGTCTGCATATTTGATACTTTTGAGCTATTCTACGTCTGTTGGGACTACCTTGGTCGCTGGATTTCACTCGTTCGTGGTCAATCTGTGCCAAATTGTATTATTT
This sequence comes from Ips nitidus, assembly GCA_018691245.2. NCBI lineage: Eukaryota > Metazoa > Arthropoda > Insecta > Coleoptera > Curculionidae > Ips > Ips nitidus. Next base: position 10,310,365 of record CM042792.1, read on the forward strand.
CGTCTCAAAACCGGCATAGATCGATTCCGCATCAAAACCGGCATAGATCTATTCCGCTAATGTTCTAGTCTGCATATTTGATACTTTTGAGCTATTCTACGTCTGTTGGGACTACCTTGGTCGCTGGATTTCACTCGTTCGTGGTCAATCTGTGCCAAATTGTATTATTTCGTCTCAAAACCGGCATAGACCGATTCCGCATCAAAACCGGCATAGATCTATTCCGCTAATGTTCTAGTCTGCATATTTGATACTTTTGAGCTATTCTACGTCTGTTGGGACTACCTTGGTCGCTGGATTTCACTCGTTCGTGGTCAATCTGTGCCAAATTGTATTATTTCGTCTCAAAACCGGCATAGACCGATTCCGCATCAAAACCGGCATAGATCTATTCCGCTAATGTTCTAGTCTGCATATTTGATACTTTTGAGCTATTCTACGTCTGTTGGGACTACCTTGGTCGCTGGATTTCACTCGTTCGTGGTCAATCTGTGCCAAATTGTATTATTTCGTCTCAAAACCGGCATAGATCGATTCCGCATCAAAACCGGCATAGATCTATTCCGCTAATGTTCTAGTCTGCATATTTGATACTTTTGAGCTATTCTACGTCTGTTGGGACTACCTTGGTCGCTGGATTTCACTCGTTCGTGGTCAATCTGTGCCAAATTGTATTATTTCGTCTCAAAACCGGCATAGATCGATTCCGCCGCAAAACCGGCATAGATCTATTCCGCAAATGTTCTAGTCTGCATATTTGATACTTTTGAGCTATTCTACGTCTGTTGGGACTACATTGGTCGCTGGATTTCACTCGTTCGTGGTCAATCTGTGCCAAATTGTATTATTTCGTCTCAAAACCGGCATAGATCGATTCCGCATCAAAACCGGCATAGATCTATTCCGCTAATGTTCTAGTCTGCATATTTGATACTTTTGAGCTATTCTACGTCTGTTGGGACTACATTGGTCGCTGGATTTCACTCGTTCGTGGTCAATCTGTGCCAAATTGTATTATTTCGTCTCAAAACCGGCATAGATCGATTCCGCCTCAAAACCGGCATAGATCTATTCCGCTAATGTTCTAGTCTGCATATTTGATACTTTTGAGCTATTCTACGTCTGTTGGGACTACATTGGTCGCTGGATTTCACTCGTTCGTGGTCAATCTGTGCCAAATTGTATTATTTCGTCTCAAAACCGGCATAGATCGATTCCGCCTCAAAACCGGCATAGATCTATTCCGCTAATGTTCTAGTCTGCATATTTGATACTTTTGAGCTATTCTACGTCTGTTGGGACTACATTGGTCGCTGGATTTCACTCGTTCGTGGTCAATCTGTGCCAAATTGTATTATTTCGTCTCAAAACCGGCATAGACCGATTCCGCATCAAAACCGGCATAGATCTATTCCGCTAATGTTCTAGTCTGCATATTTGATACTTTTGAGCTATTCTACGTCTGTTGGGACTACATTGGTCGCTGGATTTCACTCGTTCGTGGTCAATCTGTGCCAAATTGTATTATTTCGTCTCAAAACCGGCATAGATCGATTCCGCATCAAAACCGGCATAGATCTATTCCGCTAATGTTCTAGTCTGCATATTTGATACTTTTGAGCTATTCTACGTCTGTTGGGACTACCTTGGTCGCTGGATTTCACTCGTTCGTGGTCAATCTGTGCCAAATTGTATTATTTCGTCTCAAAACCGGCATAGATCGATTCCGCATCAAAACCGGCATAGATCTATTCCGCTAATGTTCTAGTCTGCATATTTGATACTTTTGAGCTATTCTACGTCTGTTGGGACTACCTTGGTCGCTGGATTTCACTCGTTCGTGGTCAATCTGTGCCAAATTGTATTATTTCGTCTCAAAACCGGCATAGACCGATTCCGCATCAAAACCGGCATAGATCTATTCCGCTAATGTTCTAGTCTGCATATTTGATACTTTTGAGCTATTCTACGTCTGTTGGGACTACCTTGGTCGCTGGATTTCACTCGTTCGTGGTCAATCTGTGCCAAATTGTATTATTTCGTCTCAAAACCGGCATAGATCGATTCCGCCTCAAAACCGGCATAGATCTATTCCGCTAATGTTCTAGTCTGCATATTTGATACTTTTGAGCTATTCTACGTCTGTTGGGACTACCTTGGTCGCTGGATTTCACTCGTTCGTGGTCAATCTGTGCCAAATTGTATTATTTCGTCTCAAAACCGGCATAGATCGATTCCGCATCAAAACCGGCATAGATCTATTCCGCTAATGTTCTAGTCTGCATATTTGATACTTTTGAGCTATTCTACGTCTGTTGGGACTACATTGGTCGCTGGATTTCACTCGTTCGTGGTCAATCTGTGCCAAATTGTATTATTTCGTCTCAAAACCGGCATAGATCGATTCCGCCTCAAAACCGGCATAGATCTATTCCGCTAATGTTCTAGTCTGCATATTTGATACTTTTGAGCTATTCTACGTCTGTTGGGACTACCTTGGTCGCTGGATTTCACTCGTTCGTGGTCAATCTGTGCCAAATTGTATTATTTCGTCTCAAAACCGGCATAGACCGATTCCGCATCAAAACCGGCATAGATCTATTCCGCTAATGTTCTAGTCTGCATATTTGATACTTTTGAGCTATTCTACGTCTGTTGGGACTACCTTGGTCGCTGGATTTCACTCGTTCGTGGTCAATCTGTGCCAAATTGTATTATTTCGTCTCAAAACCGGCATAGACCGATTCCGCATCAAAACCGGCATAGATCTATTCCGCTAATGTTCTAGTCTGCATATTTGATACTTTTGAGCTATTCTACGTCTGTTGGGACTACCTTGGTCGCTGGATTTCACTCGTTCGTGGTCAATCTGTGCCAAATTGTATTATTTCGTCTCAAAACCGGCATAGACCGATTCCGCATCAAAACCGGCATAGATCTATTCCGCTAATGTTCTAGTCTGCATATTTGATACTTTTGAGCTATTCTACGTCTGTTGGGACTACCTTGGTCGCTGGATTTCACTCGTTCGTGGTCAATCTGTGCCAAATTGTATTATTTCGTCTCAAAACCGGCATAGACCGATTCCGCATCAAAACCGGCATAGATCTATTCCGCTAATGTTCTAGTCTGCATATTTGATACTTTTGAGCTATTCTACGTCTGTTGGGACTACCTTGGTCGCTGGATTTCACTCGTTCGTGGTCAATCTGTGCCAAATTGTATTATTTCGTCTCAAAACCGGCATAGATCGATTCCGCATCAAAACCGGCATAGATCTATTCCGCTAATGTTCTAGTCTGCATATTTGATACTTTTGAGCTATTCTACGTCTGTTGGGACTACCTTGGTCGCTGGATTTCACTCGTTCGTGGTCAATCTGTGCCAAATTGTATTATTTCGTCTCAAAACCGGCATAGACCGATTCCGCATCAAAACCGGCATAGATCTATTCCGCTAATGTTCTAGTCTGCATATTTGATACTTTTGAGCTATTCTACGTCTGTTGGGACTACCTTGGTCGCTGGATTTCACTCGTTCGTGGTCAATCTGTGCCAAATTGTATTATTTCGTCTCAAAACCGGCATAGATCGATTCCGCATCAAAACCGGCATAGATCTATTCCGCTAATGTTCTAGTCTGCATATTTGATACTTTTGAGCTATTCTACGTCTGTTGGGACTACCTTGGTCGCTGGATTTCACTCGTTCGTGGTCAATCTGTGCCAAATTGTATTATTTCGTCTCAAAACCGGCATAGATCGATTCCGCCTCAAAACCGGCATAGATCTATTCCGCTAATGTTCTAGTCTGCATATTTGATACTTTTGAGCTATTCTACGTCTGTTGGGACTACCTTGGTCGCTGGATTTCACTCGTTCGTGGTCAATCTGTGCCAAATTGTATTATTTCGTCTCAAAACCGGCATAGACCGATTCCGCATCAAAACCGGCATAGATCTATTCCGCTAATGTTCTAGTCTGCATATTTGATACTTTTGAGCTATTCTACGTCTGTTGGGACTACCTTGGTCGCTGGATTTCACTCGTTCGTGGTCAATCTGTGCCAAATTGTATTATTTCGTCTCAAAACCGGCATAGACCGATTCCGCATCAAAACCGGCATAGATCTATTCCGCTAATGTTCTAGTCTGCATATTTGATACTTTTGAGCTATTCTACGTCTGTTGGGACTACCTTGGTCGCTGGATTTCACTCGTTCGTGGTCAATCTGTGCCAAATTGTATTATTTCGTCTCAAAACCGGCATAGATCGATTCCGCCTCAAAACCGGCATAGATCTATTCCGCTAATGTTCTAGTCTGCATATTTGATACTTTTGAGCTATTCTACGTCTGTTGGGACTACCTTGGTCGCTGGATTTCACTCGTTCGTGGTCAATCTGTGCCAAATTGTATTATTTCGTCTCAAAACCGGCATAGACCGATTCCGCATCAAAACCGGCATAGATCTATTCCGCTAATGTTCTAGTCTGCATATTTGATACTTTTGAGCTATTCTACGTCTGTTGGGACTACCTTGGTCGCTGGATTTCACTCGTTCGTGGTCAATCTGTGCCAAATTGTATTATTTCGTCTCAAAACCGGCATAGACCGATTCCGCATCAAAACCGGCATAGATCTATTCCGCTAATGTTCTAGTCTGCATATTTGATACTTTTGAGCTATTCTACGTCTGTTGGGACTACCTTGGTCGCTGGATTTCACTCGTTCGTGGTCAATCTGTGCCAAATTGTATTATTTCGTCTCAAAACCGGCATAGATCGATTCCGCATCAAAACCGGCATAGATCTATTCCGCTAATGTTCTAGTCTGCATATTTGATACTTTTGAGCTATTCTACGTCTGTTGGGACTACCTTGGTCGCTGGATTTCACTCGTTCGTGGTCAATCTGTGCCAAATTGTATTATTTCGTCTCAAAACCGGCATAGATCGATTCCGCATCAAAACCGGCATAGATCTATTCCGCTAATGTTCTAGTCTGCATATTTGATACTTTTGAGCTATTCTACGTCTGTTGGGACTACCTTGGTCGCTGGATTTCACTCGTTCGTGGTCAATCTGTGCCAAATTGTATTATTTCGTCTCAAAACCGGCATAGACGATTCCGCATCAAAACCGGCATAGATCTATTCCGCTAATGTTCTAGTCTGCATATTTGATACTTTTGAGCTATTCTACGTCTGTTGGGACTACATTGGTCGCTGGATTTCACTCGTTCGTGGTCAATCTGTGCCAAATTGTATTATTTCGTCTCAAAACCGGCATAGATCGATTCCGCCTCAAAACCGGCATAGATCTATTCCGCTAATGTTCTAGTCTGCATATTTGATACTTTTGAGCTATTCTACGTCTGTTGGGACTACATTGGTCGCTGGATTTCACTCGTTCGTGGTCAATCTGTGCCAAATTGTATTATTTCGTCTCAAAACCGGCATAGATCGATTCCGCATCAAAACCGGCATAGATCTATTCCGCTAATGTTCTAGTCTGCATATTTGATACTTTTGAGCTATTCTACGTCTGTTGGGACTACCTTGGTCGCTGGATTTCACTCGTTCGTGGTCAATCTGTGCCAAATTGTATTATTTCGTCTCAAAACCGGCATAGATCGATTCCGCATCAAAACCGGCATAGATCTATTCCGCTAATGTTCTAGTCTGCATATTTGATACTTTTGAGCTATTCTACGTCTGTTGGGACTACATTGGTCGCTGGATTTCACTCGTTCGTGGTCAATCTGTGCCAAATTGTATTATTTCGTCTCAAAACCGGCATAGACCGATTCCGCATCAAAACCGGCATAGATCTATTCCGCTAATGTTCTAGTCTGCATATTTGATACTTTTGAGCTATTCTACGTCTGTTGGGACTACCTTGGTCGCTGGATTTCACTCGTTCGTGGTCAATCTGTGCCAAATTGTATTATTTCGTCTCAAAACCGGCATAGACCGATTCCGCATCAAAACCGGCATAGATCTATTCCGCTAATGTTCTAGTCTGCATATTTGATACTTTTGAGCTATTCTACGTCTGTTGGGACTACCTTGGTCGCTGGATTTCACTCGTTCGTGGTCAATCTGTGCCAAATTGTATTATTTCGTCTCAAAACCGGCATAGATCCGATTCCGCCTCAAAACCGGCATAGATCTATTCCGCAAATGTTCTAGTCTGCATATTTGATACTTTTGAGCTATTCTACGTCTGTTGGGACTACCTTGGTCGCTGGATTTCACTCGTTCGTGGTCAATCTGTGCCAAATTGTATTATTTCGTCTCAAAACCGGCATAGATCGATTCCGCCTCAAAACCGGCATAGATCTATTCCGCTAATGTTCTAGTCTGCATATTTGATACTTTTGAGCTATTCTACGTCTGTTGGGACTACATTGGTCGCTGGATTTCACTCGTTCGTGGTCAATCTGTGCCAAATTGTATTATTTCGTCTCAAAACCGGCATAGATCGATTCCGCATAGATCTATTCCGCAAATGTTCTCAAAACCGGCATAGATCTATTCCGCATAATGTTCTAGTCTGCATATTTGATACTTTTGAGCTATTCTACGTCTGTTGGGACTACCTTGGTCGCTGGATTTCACTCGTTCGTGGTCAATCTGTGCCAAATTGTATTATTTCGTCTCAAAACCGGCATAGACCGATTCCGCATCAAAACCGGCATAGATCTATTCCGCTAATGTTCTAGTCTGCATATTTGATACTTTTGAGCTATTCTACGTCTGTTGGGACTACCTTGGTCGCTGGATTTCACTCGTTCGTGGTCAATCTGTGCCAAATTGTATTATTTCGTCTCAAAACCGGCATAGACCGATTCCGCATCAAAACCGGCATAGATCTATTCCGCTAATGTTCTAGTCTGCATATTTGATACTTTTGAGCTATTCTACGTCTGTTGGGACTACCTTGGTCGCTGGATTTCACTCGTTCGTGGTCAATCTGTGCCAAATTGTATTATTTCGTCTCAAAACCGGCATAGATCGATTCCGCCTCAAAACCGGCATAGATCTATTCCGCTAATGTTCTAGTCTGCATATTTGATACTTTTGAGCTATTCTACGTCTGTTGGGACTACCTTGGTCGCTGGATTTCACTCGTTCGTGGTCAATCTGTGCCAAATTGTATTATTTCGTCTCAAAACCGGCATAGACCGATTCCGCATCAAAACCGGCATAGATCTATTCCGCTAATGTTCTAGTCTGCATATTTGATACTTTTGAGCTATTCTACGTCTGTTGGGACTACCTTGGTCGCTGGATTTCACTCGTTCGTGGTCAATCTGTGCCAAATTGTATTATTTCGTCTCAAAACCGGCATAGATCGATTCCGCCTCAAAACCGGCATAGATCTATTCCGCTAATGTTCTAGTCTGCATATTTGATACTTTTGAGCTATTCTACGTCTGTTGGGACTACCTTGGTCGCTGGATTTCACTCGTTCGTGGTCAATCTGTGCCAAATTGTATTATTTCGTCTCAAAACCGGCATAGACCGATTCCGCATCAAAACCGGCATAGATCTATTCCGCTAATGTTCTAGTCTGCATATTTGATACTTTTGAGCTATTCTACGTCTGTTGGGACTACCTTGGTCGCTGGATTTCACTCGTTCGTGGTCAATCTGTGCCAAATTGTATTATTTCGTCTCAAAACCGGCATAGACCGATTCCGCATCAAAACCGGCATAGATCTATTCCGCTAATGTTCTAGTCTGCATATTTGATACTTTTGAGCTATTCTACGTCTGTTGGGACTACCTTGGTCGCTGGATTTCACTCGTTCGTGGTCAATCTGTGCCAAATTGTATTATTTCGTCTCAAAACCGGCATAGACGATTCCGCATCAAAACCGGCATAGATCTATTCCGCTAATGTTCTAGTCTGCATATTTGATACTTTTGAGCTATTCTACGTCTGTTGGGACTACCTTGGTCGCTGGATTTCACTCGTTCGTGGTCAATCTGTGCCAAATTGTATTATTTCGTCTCAAAACCGGCATAGACCGATTCCGCATCAAAACCGGCATAGATCTATTCCGCTAATGTTCTAGTTTGCATATTTGATACTTTTGAGCTATTCTACGTCTGTTGGGACTACCTTGGTCGCTGGATTTCACTCGTTCGTGGTCAATCTGTGCCAAATTGTATTATTTCGTCTCAAAACCGGCATAGACCGATTCCGCATCAAAACCGGCATAGATCTATTCCGCTAATGTTCTAGTCTGCATATTTGATACTTTTGAGCTATTCTACGTCTGTTGGGACTACCTTGGTCGCTGGATTTCACTCGTTCGTGGTCAATCTGTGCCAAATTGTATTATTTCGTCTCAAAACCGAGAGTTGAATCGTGCATCAGGTATCTCTATTTTTTGGAAAGGTTATTGAATATGTCGATTTACCTTGGATTTCTGACATCCTAAAGAACATTTAGTCCAAGGAGTGTTAACCTGAACGTGCCTGTCTTGGTGAAGCTTTGTCAGTTTATTCACTTTGATAAAATTCAGTACGGATCAAACTTAACCAAAACTAAACACAAACTCTAAAACAAAAACCACACAAAAACTAGTAAATAAAAAAACAAATTCTAAACTTTTTTTTATTGATTTATTGATTAATCAATATAGCCTATATAGGGCACAACTCACAACATTTATTATTAAGATGGGTACTTTAACCACACTTTTACGTCTAGGGAAAAGACAACGGAAAAGAAAGATCGACATATGTAAAACTTCATGCCCCAAAAAGAGATAAAATCAATAAAATAGCAAGACCTTATTTGGTCTTTCTATTTTGCACATTCCGAATAGCTACGTTAAGTGCCGATCTTCGCCGATCGAAACATAGAGAGTGCCGTGTTTTACGATAGAGAAGAGTTTGCTATAATAGCAAAGAAATTTTCTTGCTATTCGTTAGAGAGTTCGCCTTCAGAAATATTAATTATGTACTTACATTTATTTATATTCAAAACGACTTGTTCCTAATATTTCACGGAACATTGACATTGAATGATAAATACGTTGTTAAAATCTCATTTCTAAAATTATTGCATATATATGTATTTAAATTTAAAAGCTTTTTTTATAGTCTTTCAATTTATAGTTTGAACTCGAAAATTAACATGGTATCTTACAGTTAAGCTTCAGATATTTAATATCCATTGGAGAATGTACTGTCTATATATTAAAATATATCCGGCGCCGAATATGAGTTTGGGATATACTGTGGCTATACGTGTTATTCTAAGGTATGTATATGCGATTTAGAATATACTAAGTACATTCGAAGAATATCAAGTGCCTCATATTCGTTTCAAAATATTCTAAGAATATACTATACATGTGAATGTCCGTTTTATGCTATGTGGGTTAGCTGTCAACAGTTTTTCCGGAAAAAAATTCGAAAAAATTTCACACTCCCCACAGCAACATAAAGAATAGTGTTACCTTTCTAGCTTGAAAGTTATTGTTCTTATTAATTATTGTTCTTATTGTTTTAATTAAAATAAAATGTTTATTTAACTCAGGAAATAATCTTACCAAATATCCCTCGTTCATCTATTTTTCCTGTGGAAAAATTGGAATACTCGTTTCCAATTTTTCCACATTCGTTTCTAATTTTCTTTACGAATTTTTCCGGAAAAATTAAATGCCACTATGGATATATACCCCCGATAATACAGTTTTTTTTCAAAGACACAACCAGTCAGTCTTTTAATACTCAAGTCACAACGTGAAAGTCCTTTCAAAACGGGTAGTTTGATTGGGAACTCACAGTAATAGCACACTCAGTGGAGGTGGACTTCACTTGTTCAATGTAAAGAATAACCCATGAANGACGGTGCCGGTGCAGGTAANNTNCTNTNTTNNNGATNAGCNCCATNNGTGAAAATCGCTGACNCTATTANNTAACCTNTCGCANGANCNTATTNAANGTAGNCAANTNCCGTATCTACGNNNNAACGTNGNTNTCCGTGACNNNTGAGGAATCAGNCGNAGCCGGGTTGCTGANCCGAACCGCGCNTGTGNNTGCTGCGGNCCNACNTTTCNNGCAGTANNNCCNCGCTGCCNTAATAGGNTNNTAGGTTACTCAATGTCTTCACTNGACCACGCNTNNGCTCTANNNTTTNCACAGCTNNNGAGACAGATGTGNCCTANGATTAATAANNNACCAGTTCTNGCAANCCGNATACGTATGTNTGNNACTAANTTNTGATTCCCNCCTAGTTAAGTANGNCTGGCACCNNGAGAANGTCCCGATNACCANGTNANCGATCNCCNTGTTTGANTAGTGACTCTNAAANTGNGCACANCNTTACGNTCAAATGAATGGTTGCAGGTCTTCGTCGTTTCACGGGCACTAAAATAATAAGTCCTGCCAAGTAATTATTTTGCTCGTTATAAACCATAGCGTTGAATTGTCTAACAATATTTGAGCGGTTTTCCTCATTTACGACGGAAAAACACTTTAATCTTTTGCAATGGCAATTCTCACCTGTTTCGTGACTCTGTTGTCTCATTCGCTTCATTACTTCACTGGTTCGGCCTGTTATTTTCTTTTTCTTAGCTGTTCTTTGACGAGTATTCAATCACCACTGTCACTGTCTGTACTGTCTGACATTATTTACAACGTGTTTGTAGGTCTTTTTTAAGAAACAACGCACTTAACTTCCCAAACGTCAATCGTAAACTAAACGTTTACAGCTGCACGCAGTATGTTGACGATGTGGACATTTCACCTTTCTCGACTTTTCGCATGGACCTTTCGCGTTTCTTCGTTGTAGGGATATTTTCACACACAGTTTAAGCTGTGAGGCTTCGCGTTTCTTCCCTTTTTGACCACGGCATAAAAATATACTACTAATAACCTACACGTTGCCATGTTTAGCTCAAAAATAATAAAAATGTGACATTTCGCCTTTCTTCCGTGGACTCTTCAAATATTTAAACATTTTTTATTCACTAGATGTTTAAAGAAAATTTAAGTCACTCTGAATGAAATTCGCTTATTTACAGTTGTAAACAAACAATCATCAATGTAACATCTACGGGGCGCAGTGCAAATTTAATAAAACTGTGATTTTAGTTTTTTTTAATATAAGAAGGCAAAATTTAAGAAAATACTGTATAAAACACGTGACAAACCGGTGAATTAACGGAAAAGAACATAAGCCACTTGCTACGCTCGTGGACCTATGTTCTTTTCGTGGATAAAACATGGTTGGCAATAAATAACTATAAACTTGCACTTAGCATTATAAAAAAATGAAGTTTGGAATAAAATCAAGTTCCTAAAATGATGATATTTCTCTTGAAAATATAAATGAGCGGTTTAAGTTACAGATAATGCTAACCAATCTCTTCTTCTGATTAACCTAAATAGTTCAGCATAGCTTGTATAATAATAATATTTTGTGCGGCGGTTTCTTTTCTAGATACATTTTTAACTATGCTTGACTTGCTTTAATGATCGTCCGAATTTTCGTGTTTGACAAGTACTGTCAAATAATGACATTTTATAAAACGTCCCATTAACTCAAAGCCAACTAAGGTAAAATTTGTTTCTATTGAATTATTTTGCCATTTATGAAGCAAATCATAACTTATTATACATCACTAAAATCAGAATAAAACGTACTATTTGGTGGGCTAAAAATAGAATATGGCGCCCATAAGAAAGAAAGTTGATGATGACTGCCAAAAAACGAAACGTTGTAACGAAGTTACTAAGTTTTTACCGTTTTCTTAATTAGATCGATCAACCGGAATCATCAATTTAATTGCTAAAGTTCCCACAGTCGAATTTTCTCCGTTCTTGTCAGTTTAGGATCGGGATGTCGGTTACTTTCCGTTCGGGTCATAGCGATGTGTCGCGGAAAACCGCTAATTGATAAATGCGTGATTAATAAGTTTTACGCGGCCGAATGTTCAGCGGCTATAGTACCGCAGTTAACCTGCAAAGGCGTCCTGCCGGCACCCAGTGTGTGGCACTGCGCGCGCTAGTTAGCCGTCGTGGACTCGTAACGACCCGACGGATTTCCCCGTATTTAGTACACCGTAGCTAGCACCCGGATTTCTCCTGTCCTTAACCGCCAGGACAGCTGCCGTAGACACCGTTAACGCGTACGCCTCTTATTTGACCGCTTTTACTGGTACGTTTGGCTGCTTTGTCACCCGCGTCCCGACTTACACGCTTTTGGTTGAAATTGATCGCTTACAGCAAAGTTACACGCTCTCTCTCATTTTTTTCACTTGCTTTAGTTACTGTTTAGGACTTAAAAGACCGTTCGGGTTCCGACATTTGCTTTACGATTGGTTCTGTGTTCGTTAACCACCGTAGGCCCGTAGGCATAATTTTGTTTAATTGTTCCAAAGTGTTGATTGCTATTTTAGTTCTTTTGGAAACACGACCCGGTGAGCTTGTAAAATTAATTTTTGACTTTCATTGGGCCTGGCAGCCTTGCAAAACCTTAGCGACCGCTTTCCTTCTTCGACTGTCTTAAAAGTTACCCCGGTAGACGGAGCGTTTTCCTGGTTTACGCTCCGCGTTTATTTGAAACCAGGTGGCGCCCGAGGCAATTAACATCAGATTAGGGTCAAAAGGGGCATTAGATTTGATTCCCCAACAAAAGAGCGTCACAACGATGTGTGACAAATTTAAATCCATCATCGAATAGCTGGAGAAAAGGCAATGAAAAGATGCTTTTAGTTTTGGGATATCTCTTCAAATAAGGTTAGAAATAAATAAAAACAAAAAATCATTTTCAGTTTTTTTCGGATATCTTCGGAAGTACTCGGAAAATCGAAATTTTTAAAACGGCATTTCTTACAGTTTTATAGTGCGCAACTTTGCCCCAATTTAGACTTTTTCGTATCTCTTATAGTTTCTGAGATCCCAATGGTGAGGGTCGAATTTGAATTACCCTGTATACAGGGTGTTACAAATTCATTGAGGCAACGTTGCGCATTTTACTGCTAAATAATTTGGTAAAGAAAAATTAAATTTTTTTTTATTATATCCGGAGTAAATTCCAAAATAATCATTAATAAAGTGGTAAAAAACAAATAGAAATTTAACTTTTTCGGTTTTTGTCGGAAATCTCCGGATGTAATGAAAAGTTTTAGAATTTTTTTTTAGGTATTCAGCTGAAATCGGTTAAAACACGTTGACGTTTTTATGTTCTTGTCGTAATATTATTTTCTTTGTTTCAGGTATTTTCCGGGGGAAGCGAGATACATAAAAAGTCGTACAGGGGAACGCTGGAATTCTTATTTATTTTACTAATAAACTAAAGATTGGGGCGCGGGTTGTGTGTAGTTTTATTTGCTATTTCGATTTGCTGTTATGTCATATGCAGCATTGTTCTGGGGATGTATTAAAAGAATTGTCATTCCTTTAAATGTCAATCTACGCATGGCGAACTGAGTAACTGTGCAGAAGTTGACATTGGAATTGAACCAGACCAGCAATCAGTCATTAATATCTATCAAACGTACAATTTATTCTCCAACTGATTACCATCCTACAGCAAAATTAACTTTTTGTGTCTGCCCAGTTCTGATTTATATCGAAGAATCAACCTTATATCACGTGTGTTATTAGAGTTAGTTATATTATTAGAACTTTAAAAAAACCGCGTTTTTAATGTGTATACAAACTTAGAACGTGTTTGAAACACTCTTTGAGAAAGAAATATAAAATCAATCTTTTTCACATGACTTGAGTCATCCGATGATGTTGGTTACTTTGAAACTCAAATTTTTGCGCAGTAAAGTAGTGTCCATGTTACTCGCAGTGGAGGTGAAATCGTAAAAGTGGTGAAAAAACACGCAACCTTCTCCACAATATATTTATTAGACCCTCAAAACTGAGGTGAAAGTCAAAACGCCTGACATGTTTCGAGCATATAGATGCTCATCTTCAGAGGCTGTAAAAATCTTAATCTACTAAAGAACTCACCGCATAAGTGTAAAACGTACCTTAAGTTTGGTAAATATTTTATTTTGTACCTTCCTGTCGATTATTATTGCCTTTTTCTAAAATTTCTGTTTGATGTTTATAAGACATCACATATTTTACGACGGATTTTTTGAAATCTGTGATCGGGATGCTTTCTTGTTCATTTACAACATATCCCTTAAAGGCATGAACAAAAATTGCTCTTTTTTACCCATGTTGCCGTAAAATGGTGGGGGGGTGGTACAAATTTAATACCACTATGCCTGAAAGTTATTCTCACTTTTAACGAAAAATGTATATATTTATTTAATTATCTTACCTTCTGATGGTATTGTTGAAAACATGTTCTCGACTTTGACAAGCACAACGGTACTTTGCATACTGAACAGGTCCACTCTGTTCGTATTTGATTCGTCTTAGTGCTACATAATGCACAGCTTCTTCTGGTGCTTGTTTCTGGCTGATGGGCAGAACTTTTCAATCTAATTTCCGAAGACACGGTTGCTTTATGCTTTTTAATACACGGTGGAGAACTAACCTTAGTAGTTTTTAGCTCTACTAGTTTCTCGGCAACTAGTCCACTGACTACGGCTCTTCTGAAATAGTACTGATCTATAAATAGACAATGATTTTTATGTTCCTTTGAAGCTTCCTTGGCTTTAAAGCCTTTTATTAAGTCTTTGACCACTCTTTCTCCTAGGTTTTTCTCAGTTTTATCTCATACCTTGCCCGTGTAAATTGCAAACCTGTACAAATAGCCAGATTGATCCGATAAAAAGCAAGAAACATTTTCTTGACTGAAAAGCGACCGAATATTTATGTGCATTATTATAATATTTTTACTTTTGCCATTGAAAAATGTGATGTGTTACTTAAGTATACGAATCAGTAAACAGGGATTTATTTGTTGCTTAGGTTCATGATTGAGTGAATTTGAGCTTCGGTGGAGATTTTCACTACGGGGTCGCCATCATTCGCTCTCACCCACACACGTCCCATTTTACACCACACATACCGATAACCTTGATTCTTCAACTTACGTGCTTCAGCAAGGAGTTTCCGAAGGTGAATAGGCAGATCATCATTGATATATATCCTTCGATTACCCCCATCCAGACCACATTCAATAGATGACAGGTTGTAGTTCTTGCGCTTCAAATGTTCCATTAAGTCAGATTTCAGCGGGGGTGTCGCAAACTCCACCAAGACCGGCTTTCACTAAAGCTCACTCCTCAGCGGGTGCACACTATAATCTGCAGTCCCGGCGACAAAGTTGAGCTTGGAGAATACCTTTAAAACTTCATCGTTGCACTTCTCGCCACCCTCCAACCCAACGATTAATATATTATTTGCCTTTTTTAGAATTTCATTCTTATCCGCAGACTCCCTAACAGTAGCAAGTTCCCCCTCCAATAAAGTCAATCTAAGAGTAATATTTTTTAGTGTTTTTTGAACTTTATCTACCAGATTGTTATTGAAATTAACTGAAGTTTCAAGCTCGTCCAGTCTTTTCAAAAGAACAGTTATCACATCCCTATTTGACGGGCTATTCTTAGACAACTCAACGTTCTTGGCTTTAGACAAAGACCGCCGACTCTGAGAAGCGACAGGCTTTTCGTCAGAGTGGTCCGAATCCGATAATGATCCAGTTGAATCCGCAGCATCGTCCTCACGAAAGCTGTCAAGTCGCTCACTGCATACAAAACAAGTCCACTTGTCCAGCTTCTTTCTGTATGTTTCATATTCCTTATGACTCAACTTGGTACAGCCTCTATGTTACCATCCGGCGCAGTCTCCATGACACAAGATACTCTCTTGCGTCTTGGTGATATTATTATTGCAATATTTGCATTTAACTACCCAAGTAACATGATTACGTCCTCACGACGTCTTGTAGAAGTCTGCTGGTGACGTAGATGACCAGTTTCAGATTTAAACTTATGTCCTACGGACGTCGCAGAGGAGGCAAAATGTCACAGCCCAAAGACGTCACTATATCGGCGTCACATAGACCTACCATGTGACGTCTTTGGGACGTCATTTTGGCTTTGTTGCGGACGTTTATCGGACGACCTGCTAACGTGATCTCGACGTCCCACAAACGTTACACTTAAATACCACAGACGTCACTTGCACGTCCTTCAGACATGTTATTCGAGCTAAATTGAGCTGTTTAGAGCAAATGTGGTTCAAAGTCATATTACTATTAGGGCCATATTTGCTGGGGCTTTGGGCTGCTCTGCCCTACCCAATGAGCACAATGGCATTTAGTACGTACATAGTGGATGTAGCGTACGACCAAAGTACGTCCATCTCCCACCGCTGTACGTATTATGTACGTACTTTTACAAAAACGGACGTCCATTAAACGTACAGTAGAGATGTACGGTGTACGTATCCACGTACAGTAAAAAGTACGTGTATATTTAAAAAAAGCTGAATAAAAAACTTCAAATGTTAAAATATTGCGAACGACTTTAATTAGGTGCATGTCGCAACTTAAATGCACTTAAATACCAATATTGATACAAACAAAAGACATACAAACAACAAATACAAATATGAAATACTTTAAATCAATTATTTTTTCTATTCTTTTCAGGAGCCCTTCTTAGCCATCGCGCAAGTTGTGCTTCAGCATCTTTCTTCTCTGTGTACTTCTTTGCTCTGATTGCCGACTCTAAAACCAAATATTTATGACAAAGTGCTATATTGTACACAGAGTATATTACTCTGAGATTAGAATGCTACACACACACAGTACAAATTGCTGCACTTTATTGCACTAGAATTTATTCTAATAATGTGTATTTAGTCAGTAAAGTAAGTTATAAATATACAGGGTCACGCAATGGTGTCACAAAAGTCCCTTTATTGCAGTTATTTTTTATTTTTTTTTGAAAAAGACCTTATTTGGAACTTCCTTATGATCATCAGGTCTTTTAAAGTAGGGGAAGTTTACCAAAAATGGGATACTTAAGGTTTGAACCTGGTTTATAAAAAAGTTTAGCTACAAAATCAGAAACAAACGTCATGATGGATATATCAAACATAACTTTATTAAAAAAATAAACATAACATATGAAAGTATTAAACATAGAACAAAAACATTTTTTCTTCTTAGGTGAGTGAAATTTCCCATTTTAGGAACACGTATATCTAAAACGGGATCAGTATTGTTTCTAAAATGGGATTATGTGCATACGCACAGATCACATATGAAATAGCTGGCTTCGTTGTCTGATACACCGCACGCTTCGTGGACCCATCTTTGACAGGAACTGCATTGAATCCACTGGTCACCAGGTTTGCTGCGTATAAAATCTACTTCACAATAAAAGCACACTGGATGTTCTTCCTCATCACTGTTTTCTTTGGTCATGTCTATTTTTTGGATATTCTTGTCTTTGGTCTTGTTTTTCCCATTCACATCTTTTTGGTATCTAGTCTTGTTTGTTGCTTTATCAGTCTTTACTTCGGCCGAACTATTTTTCCGTAGTTTGGAGATTTTTTTTTACTATTATTTTTCCTTTGATAGTGCCTTTCCTTTCAAAGATGGCAATTTACCGGTTGACACTTTACGTTGTTTCCCTTCTATACTGGCATTTAATTCATTCTTATAAGGTGAGCTCGTTAAGATGGCAGCTTTACCTATATTTCCAGTTTTCGCAGGCCTTCTTAATGCTGCTTTTGGGTATGGACGAATCATTTCTGGTGAAATTTGAAAAATATTGGCCAAAGGTTTATCATCATCACTGGAGAAGCTGTCATCTGAGTCAAGAGGACGAGTTGATTCTGATTGTAGCAGTGTGTGGGTTGAATATGAAGTTGATGGCGGTGGCGTTTGATGTCTGATTGGAGAGGTTGATTTTGATTGTAGCAGTGTGTGGGTCGAATATGAAGTTGATGGAGGCGGAGTTTGGAGCCTGATTGGAAATGGTGGTTCTCCGTCTGGTGAGCCGTCTTCCGTTGAAATTAATTCATTTTCTGGCTGATCAGTGGGATCAGCAGTTATAAACATATCGTCAGTGAAAACGTGGCGATTAACGGGAAATAAGCCAGTTTTCTCTAAACCATGAATGGCATTATTGGGTGTTGCTGCCCTTAAGTAGCCCTTTCCAAATAATTTGCCTATTTGGTAAATTGTAACGACTCTACCTGGATTGTTCCTTAGAAATGTTTCAACCTCTTGACTGTAGAATGTCGATAAAGGTGCCATAAAAGAAACGTCTAGCGGTTGCATGCGATGACTACAATGTGGTGGTATGAACAATATTGTAACACCGTGATCCCTGGCTTTCTCTATCACAATTACGTTTTGGGTATCAGTTTTATGGCCGTCCAATATAAGAAAAGAAGGGTTTTCTTTTGAGGCATTGGTAAATTTTAAAAAATGGTAGAACCACTTTTCGAAGAGGTTCAATTGCATCCAACCAGAAGAATGGCAGGCTACTATGGATTCAGGGGGTAGCCCAATTGAAAACTCCTCCTTTACGCGAACTCGTGGGAAAATGACCATGGGTGGAACATATGTTCCTGCAGCACTTATGCATATTACCGCAGTGCATAGTGTTCCTCGTTCTGCTGAGGTTAACGTTCCTACTTGCTTCCTACCTTTCATTGCAATCACCTTAGATGGACGCCCTTGTACAGTTGTTAATCCCGTCTTATCGACGTTAAATATTCTAGATGGTGCATACGCGTATCTATCTTGCAGGGGCTCCAGCAAATCAAAAAATTTGTTTACGGCAGTTGCATTGAAACCTTTAGCGCGAGCTGCCGATGTTGCTTCTGGTCTCCTCAGGGAAAGGTGATTTTTTTTCATAAAAGATCGGAGCCAAGCCCAGCCAGCCATTTTTTTATTTTTATTAAAATAGTGTTTCAAATTGTTCCTTTCTGCTAACTGAAACGCTAACCTACGAACATCTGTGCACGTTAATCCAAAAAGCATGCTCTCCATAGTTTTTACGTAGTCAACTAGAAGTTCTTCCATTTGGCGCGAAAAAGTTCGTTGTCTACTTCCCAAGCCTTTTTGATGCCCGGTAATTTGTTAATTTAAGTTTTTTACTCTTCGCTCAAGGGTGCTTTTTGGCACCGAAAAAATTTTTGATGCTTTTAAGTAACCGTATTTGCCAGTTGAAACCGATCTGATTGCTTTCGCCATTTCTTCCTCGGACCAAGACTGACGAGTTGTTTTCCGAGTTACCATATTTGCTAATAATAATGATTCTGAAATGAAAAAATACCAACAATGTTCACGGCAATCGTATTAAAATTAAAACAGGAAACGAGCATCTTATTTCTAAAATGGGATATATCCCGTTTTAGAAGCACATGCCGCATACCATTTTATCAACACATGTACATATAACCGAAAATGGCTGCAATTTTTCTATATAGAAATATAACCTTAAAATTTCATAAGTTAAGTGATTGTTTAAGCCCTAGCAACTGACAAAAAAATAATCGGCATCATCTCATTGGTCATATAGGTCAAAAACTTATGTTTGTAGATCGAAATTTTTACAATAAATATGTTGAAAACATAAAAACTCACCTAGCGGCGTTACACCTGTCACGATTTTGGTCAAACTGCTGCACGTTACTCATACACGGACTGGAAGTATTAAGTCAATAGTACAACAGGTGGCGCTATATCTTTACGAAATAATTAGGGTATCCCGTTTTACCTTAGTATCCCATATTAGGTAAACTTCCCCTACTTCGGCTATAGATGGTTGCATAAATGCGGGTCAAAGCGTTTTTTACATTTTTTAAATTGAACACCTTGTATATTTTTTTATTTTAAGATTCTCCCATTATTTATAGTAAGTAAATTTTGTCAAACGAACGACACATTTAGCCAGAGTACAATTTTTTTAACAGAATTGACATCTTTAATTTGGTTATAAAAACTAAGATTGAAAATAAGTCCAAACTATTTTCCTATAACTTCAATAATTTAAAATTTAGCGCATTTTAAAACTCTAAAATTTCAATTTTTAAGCAGCATTTTTCCCAAAATTTGCTTTTAATTAAAGGGAGAAGCTAAACATTAATAAATATAAAATGTGTTCCATTTTTAAAAAGTGACAAACGCTTTTTGTCCAGCTTTTATGCAACACCTGTATATCTGAAAATACTAGTATAATTTAGTAGTGATTAACATTACAAAGTGCTACAAATTCGTGTCAAAAAAAGTATGGGGATCTCAAAAATAGTAAATTATTCAAAGTTATTTAAATTGAAGAAAAGCTAAAAAATGTCGTATTCATTCGGACGTTTTTGAAAGTAATAGGAATATTTCAAATTTTAAAGCAGAATAGTACTGATGATGATAATTTGCGCCACTTTGCTCCTGTGACCAACTCTGTATCTCTTACTGTCTTCGAGGTCCCATACTTACACATGCATTTATTGCTGCTTTATTTATTTTATTTTTATATTTTATATTTATTTATTTTTTATTTTTTTTACTTTATGCTTTATTAAGATAATAATGAAATGAAAATAGCACAGAGATAATAAAATGGCTTACCTATTACAACTTCAGCAATTTTCTTATCGGAAAACTTTTCCTTTGTTCTTCTTCCGAAATAACTATATTGTGAAGCTAATTTATAGTCAATTAAATAATGCATTGTCCTTTGCACAAATTCTCTCAAGTTGCCTCCTCCAATGCAACATAATTCAGATATCTGAAAGTTGATACAAAAATAAAATTAATTGATTATGTCTTCCACTTTTGCAGAAAAACATATTTGATAATTATTAAAACTAATAATTATTATCTGTAACGTTTTCAAATCAGTTTGAGAATTTAATTAATAACGATATCTAGATTACCAATTAATATAATTTTACTTACCAACTTAAGGTCATTATTGTCTTCTTTTAAGAATTTTTCTACTTTTAGAAACTCTTCTGTAGTTTCTAGAGGAGTTTTGAAATTTGACAGTAGATGAGGCTCTCTTTGGTCCATTATATGTGTTCTGGGTAGGAAGAAATATATTAATTAAACTTGTGGACTGTATTATTGCTAAATTTATTGTTTAGGTTTAAACAAAACGTGCAGATCTCGTGCATCGTAACTTTCTCTCTCTCCTTCTCGGTGTTGCCAAATTTCACTCCTTAACATACCGGCCCCTTTGGAAGTACTATGTACAGGGTGATTGATTCAATTTTGACCACCCCCTTAACTTCCATAATTTTGATTTTAGCAAAAAACATTAAATACAAAACTAGTAGATATTTAGGTCTACTTTTTTCTTGGATAAACAGTTATTATACAGGGTGTCCCAAATTTGAGTAACGAACCAAACTTATGTTTTTTTAAATACAATGACCAACTTTTTATCCGATATTTGAATTCTACGTCAAATTCTAGACCTAATTGATCTAAAATGTCTGTATCGATATTCAACTGTTTCCGCAGCAGGGTCCTTGATTGATTGAATTTTGACCACCCACTTAACTTCTTTAATTTTGATTTTAGCAAAAAACGTTAAATACAAAACTAGTAGATATTTAGGTCTAATTTACCCTTAGATTATTAGTTATTATACAGGGTGTCCCAAATTTCAGTAAATAAATTAACCCTTTATCACATAGTCGAGGCAACAGTGTTAAAGTAACAGATGCTGCTACACAGACATTTTACATACAGACATACAGACATTTTACATCAATTAGGTCTAGAATTTGACGTAGAATTCAAATATCGGATAAAAAGTTGGTCATTGTATTTAAAAAAACATAAGT
Organism: Ips nitidus; assembly: GCA_018691245.2. Classification (NCBI taxonomy): domain Eukaryota; kingdom Metazoa; phylum Arthropoda; class Insecta; order Coleoptera; family Curculionidae; genus Ips; species Ips nitidus. Next base: position 10,332,114 of record CM042792.1, read on the forward strand.
TTGGTTTGCTACTCAAATTTGGGACACCCTGTATAATAACTGTTTACCCAAGAAAAGAGTAGACTAAGTAGTCCTAGTAGGCTAAGTTAGTCCTCAACAGGTAGAGCACAAATGCGATTAACAGCACGAGTAGTGGTTCCATCTCGCACTTTCAGTTTTACCACCCGAACCACACCGTCCTTTCCAGGATACAACTGTACAATACGGCCCAACTCCCAATGCAAACTTGAAGCGTTATCATTGCGTATAAGTACCAAAGTACCTATTTTCAACATATGGTTACAGTTTAATTTCCATTTGGTGCGCACTTGGAGTTCAGTCAGGTACTCCCTTTGCCATCTGGCCCAATAATGTTGCACCATTGACTGCAACTTCTCCCACTTCCGCAATCGATTTTCTGGAACTTGCATGAAACTCCGCTCTGAAAGACTTGAAAGAGTTCTGCCAATTAGAAAGTGGCCTGGTGTCAACGCCGTCAAATCATCTGGGTCATCATTGATAGGACAAACGGGACGGGAATTTAGGATACCTTCAATTTGTGCTAAAATGGTACCGAATTCCTCGAAATTTAAAGATTTATCACCAACCACCCTCTTAAAGTGAAATTTTATGCTCTTAATTCCTGCTTCCCAGATTCCCCCAAAAGTAGGAGAACGTGCCGGAATAAAATTCCATTTTATACGCTCACTAGCAAGTTGATTGGCGATGTACTCACAATTGTTTCCCAAAAAGTCATAAAGCTTACCTAGTTCATTATTGGCTCCAATATAATTCGAACCATTGTCGGAATATATGTTAGTCGGTCTGCCACGTCTACTGACAAATCGTCTGAAGGCAGCCAAAAAAGCAGCAGTTGTTAATTCAGAGACGAGCTCAATGTGTACGGCCTTTGTACTCATACAGACAAACAAACATATATAACATTTTACCAACTTTGGATTTCTGGTAAATCGGTCCTTGAGTAAAAAAGGACCCCCAAAATCTGTCCCTACATTTAAAAACACTGAATGCGCACTTACTCTAACCTCAGGTAAGTCGCCATTAGATAATTAAGTTTTCCAGGCTTTGCACGAAAGCACTTAATGCATTTTCTTACAACTCCCTTACATATTTTGCGACCTGATAATGGCCAAAAACGCTGCCGTACCGAATAGATCAAACACTGAACACCACAATGCAACAATCGCATATGCTCTTCTCTTATAATACTTTCTGTTAATTTATGACCTTGTGCCAAAATTATAGGATGCTTTTGTTCAAAAGGCTGACTTGACTTTTCAATCCTACCTCCAACTCTAATTAAACCCTTATGCAAAAATGGATTTAAACCAAAATACGACTAGATTTTGAAATTTCTTTATTATTAAGTAAAGCATTATATTCTGACGCAAAACATTGTATTTGTACATTTTTAATATATTGTTCCAATGCCTCGTTCAACTCGTCTGGAGTTAACGGACCAGTCTGCTTATTACATTCCTTACAACTCATTTTTAAGTTTTTTATGAACCTCAAAACATAACCTAACACTCTTAAGCTCTTTTGCAGAGAGGAGAATTTCTCTAAACCATAATTTAATTCATCACAAGGTTGAATACTTAAACAAACCACTACTCTTTGTTCAGGAATCTCCTGCTCTTGCACACTTACATTTTCCAACTGCCAAGTACTTTCATCTGACTGAAACCATTCAGGTCCATGCCACCATAAACTTGAATTATCTAAAGTTTCACTTGAATCTCCTCTCGATATTAGATCTGCAGGATTACTATCTGTTCTGACATGATGCCAATCTTTACAGTTTGTCAGTGACCTAATTTCGCTCACTCTATTTGCCACAAAGATTTTCCAACGGTAAGGTTCACCCGCTATCCAGTTCGGCGTAATTGTAGAATCTGTCTACCAATAAATCTTGTTGAATTCAACATTTAAAGAATTTAACGTTTTAGCACCCAAATTGGCCAACAATAAGGCTCCACATAACTCTAGTCTGGGTAAGCTGATCTGTTTCAAAGGCGCTACACGCGATTTAGCGCACAACAGCTTAGCACCGATTATTCCAGTGCTGGTGATACAGCGTACATACAAACAAGCACCATACGCCTTCATGGAGGCGTCACTAAAGCCGTGCATCTCTATACGGACATATTCTGACATTAATGCATGTCTAGGAATTTCCATTTTTCCAACTCCAACAAGATTCATTTTAAAAGACAAATACAATTCCGCTAAAGACAATGGAATGTTATCATCCCAAGACACTTTATTTTTCCAGATTTCCTGCATTAAAATCTTTCCCTGTACTACAATTGGACTTATTAGTCCCAATGGATCAAAAATCTTACTTATCAAGGTCAGTACAGATCGTTTGGTTATATCTATATCCTTTAACTCATTATCCTTAAAATCCTGTACCTTATATGGAATTGAATCTCTCAAAGGATTCCAAAAAATACCTAACGTTTTGTTGTTCTCTGTTTCCCCAATTGATAAAATATGAGCATCTAAATTTTTATTTACTTCAAACTTATTTAGAATTGAAAAATCATTACACAAAAATTTTCTTAACTCGAATCCTGCACTTGCTAAAATACTAACAATATCACTCTGAATTTTTAATAATTCTTCTTTAGAATTCGCTCCTGTTAAAACGTCATCCATATAAAAATCTGTTTTTATAACTCGACTAGCTACTGGAAACTTCTCACTATTTTCCTCCGCTAAAACATGAAGACATTTTACGGCCAAATATGGAGAAGATGCGCAACCATAAGTTACGGTGTTCAATTTGAAAATCTGTAACACTTTTCCAACGTCATTTCGCCAAAAGATCCTTTGGAATTTCCTGTCATCTTCATGTACAGGGTGATTGATTGAATTTTGACCACCCCCTTAACTTCCATAATTTTGATTTTAGCAAAAAACGTTAAATACAAAACTAGAAGATATTTAGGTCTACTTTATTTTTAGATAAACAGTTATTATACAGGGTGTCCCAAATTTTAGTAACGAACCAAACTTATGTTTTTTTAAATAGAATAACCAACTTTTCATCCGATATTAAAATTCAATCAATCAAGGACTCTGCTGCGAAAACATTTGAATATCGATACAGACATTTTACATCAATTAGGCCTAGAATTTGACGTAGAATTAAAATATAGATTAAAAAGTTGGTCATTGTATTTAAAAAAAACATGTTTGGTTTGCTACTTAAATTTGGGACACCCTGTATAATAACTCTTTATCTAAGAGTAAAGTAGACCTAAATATCTACTAGTTTTGTATTTAACGTTTTTTGCTAAAATCAAAATTAAAGAAGTTAAGAGGGTGGTCAAAATTCAATCAATCAAGGACGCTGCTGCGGAAACAGTTGAATATCGATACAGACATTTTACATCAATTAGGCCTAGAATTTGACGTAGAATTTAAATATCGGATAAAAAGTTGGTCATTCTATTTAAAAAAAACATAAGTTTGGTTCGTTACTCAAATTTGGGACACCCTGTATAATAACTGTTTATCTAAAAATAAAGTAGACCTAAATATCTTCTAGTTTTGTATTTAACGTTTTTTGCTAAAATCAAAATTATGGAAGTTAAGGGGGTGGTCAAAATTCAATCACCCTGTACATTAATTTGCCTATACATTTTAGATATGTCTCCTGTTAGAACATACTGATGTAACCGAAATCTCAATAAAATCGAAAATAGTTCGTGTTGTAAGGTAGGGCCTACATATTGTATGTCATTCAACGACACACCCGTGTCCGATTTAGCGGACGCATCAAATACAACACGACATTTAGTTGTTAAACTGTCACCTTTGATTACGGCATGGTGGGGTAAAAAATATCCATCCATGTCATCATCCGTCACTACTGACATATGTCGCATACTCATTTAGAAACGCGCATACTCTTTCTTTAAATTTAAATCCTTATTCAGTCTTTTTTCCTATTAAATTACGTCGATTTAAAGCTACATCTCGGCAATTTCACAATTTTAAATTAGACTTAAACGGAATTTTACAACAAAACGGCCATTTTATCCCGTTGTGTAGTCTCTTTAAAATAAATTTCACAATATTCCTCATCTTTTGACATCATTTTTTTCTTTCCAACTACATCCTCAATTTCCCAAAATTTAACCAACAGTTTGTCACTATCTCTTGTTGCGACAAGGGTATGACAGGTAACAGACATATGACACGTAGAATTTAAATTTAAGTTACCCGTAATAACAAATCGAAATTTGTTTTCTGCAAAATTGGTAAATTTGAACCAAGTCTAATTTGTTCTCCCTTGACAGCTGCCCAGAACGCGTTTGAACCCAATAAAATATCAATATCACTCGATATATTAAACTGTGGGTCAGCTAACCTTACATTTTCTGGTATGGGCAATAATCCTTTATCAAAACTCATTACTGGTAATCGATCAGTGATTTTAGGAAGTACTAAACAATTAATATTTAACGAAAAGTCACTAAAACGCGATTTTATTTTTACACTTGTGTGCGAATTAATATTTGTTAAATTTTGACCAATCGCTTTTATTTTAAAACTCAATTTGGATTCCGCCAGATTTGCTTTTTTACAAAAATCCCTTGTTATAAAGTTACTCTGCGAGCCGCTATCCAATAACGCCCTAGCATGAAATACTTTATCTTTCGTACAAACTTGCACAACCGCTGTGGATAATAATACTTGAGAATCATTATTAACTACATTATTCGAAATACTGACACTATCGGCAACCGCGCATTCCGCCGGCACTTGTACGAAACCAACATGGCTGCTGTGACTAGCGCCTTCGGCGAAGCCATTGGTTATTTCAACTTTTGCACCATCGGTTGGAGTGATAGGAAGCGTATTGTGTTTTTGATCAAATTCTGCATGTAATAATGTATTATGTGCCTTCTTGCACCGAAAACATTTTGGTCTCTTACATTTCCAGTATGGATGAGAGTCTCTTAGACAAATAAAACATAATTTCAAACGTTTTACTGCCGTTATTCTATTTTCTGTAGGCAGCTTTAAGAAACTCTCACATTTGAAAATACTGTGATCTTGATGACAATAAAAACATTTAAATTTATTTTCCTGCTAGAGAGTCCTCTGCATCCACTGCAGCATAGGAACTACTGTCCTGGACCTCTTTTACCCCTGAAAACTCTTTCTAACCTATTGCCTATCTGAAACCTCTAACTTTTCCAAAACTTCACATTTTAACATTAAAAATTTATTCAAGTCCTGCATAGTTGGTAGATCTCCCTCATATTTAAATGACTCCCAATCTCTACGTGTTATACTATCAAACTTATTACTCATGATATAAATAATTAAGCGATCCCATGCCTCTGTTTGCTCACCTAAACTTTTTAAACACCTTAAATGCTTGGTAATATTATCAAAAAGGTTCCTCAAATCTTTATATGACTCTCTAACTACAACAGGATGTTCAAAATTGCCCTTACATGGTTATAAACAATAATCTTTTTATTTCAAAGCGTTCATTTAAGAATTTCCAAGCTTCTTTATAGTTTCTTTCAGACACATCCATATACTTAATAGTTTCAAGAACTTTTTGATCCAAAGACGATCTCAAATAATAAAATTTCTGTATGTCTGTCAAAGATTCATCACTGTCTACCAGAGCTACAAAGGCGTCCTTAAACTCCAACCAATCACTATACTGCCATTGAAAGTTGGCAACTTGATTGGTGGAAGCTTTACCAATGAAACACGATTTGCTGAAGTTTACAGCACTTCCGTTTTGACTCAAAGCTCGCTCTGACCCAGCAACTGAATTTCCCTCCAATGATCTATTAAATTTATTACACAATGCTTGCATATCACCATCAACTTGAAATATTTTGACTCAAAATCATCTCTTACCTTTCATCCGGCACAATCTCGTTATTTTGAGAGGTGACATTCTCAATTTGTGACTGAATCTCATTAAATTCGTCCCACACTGGAGCAATTTTCTCTAATCTGACCTGAACTTGACCTACTGCCAAGTCGTCCACTACTAATCCTTGTTAACTGAATCAAAATACGTTTTACATCTTGTCAATCGACTGACAATGTTGGTTCTCCTTGCCCGTAATCCAGCTAACTCGGCCATTTTAGCACTAATCTCCAGTATCTACCTTAAAAAAGGAAACAACAAGGAAAGTGTAAACATAAATATTGGATAACAGGAACCCGCGGTGGAACACGCAAACGCCACGCTCAATAATTTGCTTCCGATTCTCCGCTCGAAACTTTATTTCGTGAAAGCCACCTTTCACTTGATATTTTTCAACTTTTTCTTCCTTTCCCGATGTTCTCTTCACCAATTCACTATCCGGCTCCTAGGACCAATGTTCTGGGTAGGAAGAAATATATTAATTAAACTTGTGGACTGTATTATTGCTAAATTTATTGTTTAGGTTTAAACAAAACGTGCAGATCTCGTGCATCGTAACTTTCTCTCTCCTTCTCGGTGTTGCCAAATTTCACTCCTTAACAATATGCGTGGTGTTTTCCCTTTCCATTGTATTTTTCAAGTCATTAACATCCTTTGACAGATTAATGGCAATACTTTTAATAAAATATATTTGTTTTAGAACTTCAGTTAATACTGAGTCTAAAAACAAACAAAAAATGTTGTGGTTAAACAGTGAAACTAATAGTAAATTTGAGGGTAAACATTAGGTAACCAATTCTCTGAAATGCAGCAAACCTAAATTTACCTTTAACAATTCTTGCGTCATCGGTAGTGGGAACTGCTTTACTGTGATCTATTTGTGCTACAAAAAGATATTAGCTTTTAAAAAAACAACCTTAATGAAATCCGTAAACTTACATATTACATTTTGACAGTCTTTTCAGTCAAATTCTGGTCACTATTTTGACTTTCTCTTTGATGACTGCCAGAGTATTCACCAATACAAGCTAAAAAAGTTTTTAAAAAATACAAAAACACTATTGTTAACAACATGAAACATACTGTTTAAATAGCAGTTATTAATTTTTTTAATTGGGGTTGGCTTCTGAGCTTCACTGCCTAACATTTTTTTAGTTTGAGTATGGATGTCACTTCTATCATCTTCATTGCCAGTCTCATAATCATCATAATCTGAATGAAAAGGCATTTTCCTCTTTACTTGTCTTTTATTCTTTTGGAAAACATGATCATTTTCAAAATCTGTTGTACTCAAATCGCTAGTCTCTTCAGCTTTCCGTTCTTTCATGATAGCAGTTTCATAAGAATCTGTAAACAAGAACTATTTAATAAATACCAGGATTTAAAGGTTTTAATTGCAACTTACCATATGTCGCATTACGAAAAACGCTAACTTTATATTTTGGCCAGGACTTATCGATTTCTTGGTTCCTTACAGCCACTCTTAATTTATCGGCAGGAAGGTTTGGCCAAAAAGCAAATTCTCCATCAATCCAAATAGTTGGCACAGCTGCGACTGAGTCTCTTTCATTGCTTGTTCCATTAAATTTAACAATGGTCCAAGTTTTCTCCATTTTAGCAATTCAAAAATTGCTATTGAGACAAACAAAAACATAAGAAAATACAGGTATAAAAATCATATTATGTTATTTAAATCCTACGTTATTTTGCATGTAGTTTTAAATATACTATTTAAAACTAAATGCAGGTAGCTAGCTATAAATGAAAGAAAATGTTGTAGTTTGTCTGATGGCAAATAACAATAACTATAAATGCATATCCTGATAATTTAATTTAAATTATCTAATATAATAATAAATATATAATTATAAAGTATCTAATACTAACTGATGAACTTGATTTAAGGCAAGAGGTATTACTTAGTTAATTATTTATTAGCTTGCATGAAGTAATGGAAATATGACATATCCACTTCTATAAGATAACTTAATTGCCTTTGACATCACATCTTTGATACTGAAAGATTCAAGCGGACCCAACTCATCTTGTGCAAAGTAAATATTTAAATTAGAAGATACACATGGAGACTCATAAAAATTTGTTTTTATTAGAAATTTTTGTCCTATGATTATAATATCTCCTGTTTTTAGTAAAGCAAAGTTTCTAAGGATAACTATTTCCCTGTTTTTTAAATAGCAACAATTATTAGGTTCTTTATCAGTCAGAATATAATTATGAAACTGTATCTTTTTGAATTGGGATTCTACTGAATTTAAGGGGTAATTTGGTGTCATTGGTCCAGCACAGTGTGTGTTTTAACACATAAAGGAATAACTTTCTTTGTGACTTCATCTGTTGTTCCTACATTTCTTTTCGATATAACTGAATTTCGTTCTGCTTTTCGGTTTATTATTTGTTGTAAAGGTCTCCTATGTGTCCTGACCATTGATTTCAAAGTTTGCATGTAATTTTCAAATCGAAATACACTAAATGATTCCAATGGCCCTAGTTTTCGTACATCATTTGTTAAATAGAGCAAATTATGAATATTATGTGATGAGTTGTGCTGTCCATAAATACTAATGAATGTCTCCAAAATAGACTAACAATTTTTCAGCATAGTTCAAGTTGTTTTCATCCCTTACAAAATTTTTTTAGCAAAGTTATGGCTACATGTAAAGTCAGGAAGTTTTCATATTTATCTATTGTTAAAATATTTTTTAGGACGACTGGCCCTGTATAAAGAAGAAGAGTGCGAAATTCTGATGCCTTGTACCTAGGACTTTCAAGAAAACTTCTTGGCTTTCGATTAAATTCTAAAGGAATGTTTGGGCCCTGCTGAGTTAAGATGTCTGAGAGTTCCAAAACTTTTGCATATGGCAATTTGCATTGAAGACTGCCATTTAGCCACAAAGACACACACAATTTTTTTAATACACCTAAATATATTAAATGTATTGGGTCTATAACAAAAGAATCAACCATGTTTAAGCCAGCAATATTTTCCAGACAAGACGTTCCTGTATGGTGTTCTAATTGCACTTTTCTTCTAAACCCTGGATCAGTACGCAAAGAAAGATTTTTTATTTGAGGAAAACACACTCTACTTTTGAGATAAGTGCCTTCAGTATGACACTTACTGCAGGACATATAACCTGAATGTCCTTTTGTTTATGTTATGTAAGAATTTGCAGGCACATCACAGACAAAACCTCTAATTTTAATATGGTAAATCTTTCCTTCATACTCAAAACCATTGTTAAGTACCTCAATTGCATCATTAACAAAATCAGCTAAAAATTGATTTCAATTTTTTGGCTTTTCATGCCCATGATATACCCCTATAATATCTACAAATGATAGTGTATTATCAGCCAAGCTACATAAAATGGGGTATAACTGGCTGCTTGAGCATTTTGCGAGAGGCAGCCCATCTATATTAATAAATATTTCTACAGTATTGCTGACCTTTATATTAGAACTTAGAAATAACATTTTCAAACAATTTTTTAAGCCAAAATGAACATAGCTTCCAGGATCTACTGCTTTTATTTCAGTAACTCTAGGAGTACCTAATAAAGTTCTGGCATCACGAGGTAACTCTGGATGCGTATGAGACAAAATGCTTAAAAGATCATTTATAGCTCTGTGAGTTATATTATGCCTCAAACTCCAGTCAGCCAACTCGGCTTGAATATTTACAGAACTACACTTTTAAAATTTAGCATCATTTGGTTCTCTTAAAGAAATATTAATTGATGATGATTCATACTGATCCTCAAAGCAATAATTTGATAATGAATTTACTTCATGTTCACAAGAGTCTTTGTCAGCAGAATTATCACTTTTTCGTGTAGTTTCGATACTGTTACACGGGGACGAGGGAATACTTGAATATGTTTCAGATGATGAGGGTTTGAGGAGGTCATATTGTGGGGTTGTTAAGTTGGGTTCGGTTATCTGTGTTTTAAATTTCTGATATTCTCTTGACGCACTTTTGTAATGTCGTTTTAGACTGGCGCGTTGAGACATAATTTTCGAGTACAAACTTCGATGAAAAAACTCTATAAAAGCAAAACTATGAAAAAAAATAAGCAAAACTTTGGACATGATAACTTACCTTTGCAACTATTTCTTTGAAGGTTCAGATTAGTTTTTAGGGCAACCGGACAACCAGAACACTTTACTTACATCACTTATAGAAGCACCTGCTCACAATAAAGCCGTTTTCCTATCCTATTCGTGATTTTATTATTGCCACTTCCCGCGTTTGACCAACGGATTCACTCCCACTAGTCACACTTTTTCGGTTCCCTTCTGTGAAATGTCATTGTACATGTCAATTCACATGTCATATGTCACAAATATAATGGCGTTTCAAGTTAAGATCGTAGCGTATTTAAAACTAAAAACGGACAACCCGTTCCTAACCTAACATTTTTGGTTTATGTTGATGTGTTTATTTTGACTTAACAATTTTATTCAATTTTTTTATCTGATATTCCAGGCTTTTCATCGAACCACTAAAACCGTTCATAATTTGGTTCGGAGGAACATTTTACCTGAATGTGGCTTGGAAATATGATGAAAACTAAGTTTCCGTTCTGAATCTTTTTTAGGCCAAGAACGACACTGAGGGACACAACAGTAACTAAAACTCAAAGTCACTTCTCATTTCTTCATAACATACAGTACAGCAGCTACATTTAACGGCGAAAAACACCAGCAAATTTTGAAACTAGTACTGAATTTGCAATTAAAATCAAATGTAAACAAACGAAGTAATGGCGGCTAGGTTGCCCGAACCTATTTCCAAAATTGATCACCAGATGGCGTATTTCCTATCTTGAAACGCCAGAAAACACAGAAAAAAAGGCAATTAAACGGAAACGTAACGTAGCAAAAAATGCTTTCAAACTTTCATAATAAACGAGAATTTACCAAAAGTATTTTCATTTTGCTAGAAACGCATGTCTCGAACGTTTTGAAATAGGTAGAGAATCTGCTAAAATGTCAACTATACTTCTTAATGGGACGAAACATTTAACTCTAAATTCCGATCAAAAATGTACGTACACACAACGTATAAATATTTATGTGCATGGTACGTACACTTTTCGTCCCGGACGTATCGATGTAAAAAGTACTTTAGACCTACGTACAAAGTACGAACTGTGCTCATTGGGTAGTAAAATGCCGGTCAGTTCTAGTTTCAAAGTAAGAAAATTTTTATAACATAAAATACATATATAAGATTAGATACAATGAAATAATAGAGTTAAGATCTCTAAACAGCAAATTAAATTTATTTTTGAGAAACAAATTCCAAATATACTATTCTGAAATAGTAAACTACACAACTTTCACTACAAAAGATACTTATAGTATTTTGTTAAAAATAATGTACATGTACTTTTTATTTCATATCAAGATAATATGTATACAGGGTAATTCAAATTCGACCCTCACCATTGGGATCTCGGAAACTATAAGAGATACGAGAAAGTTTAAATTGGGGCAAAGATGCGCAATGTAAAGCTCAACCAAACGCCGTTTTAAAAATTTTGATTTTCCGAGTACTTCCGAAGATATCCGAAAAAAACTGACAATTTGATTTTTTGTTTTTATTTATTTCTAACCTTATTTGAAGAGATATTCCAAAACTAAAAGCATCTCTTCATTGCCACTTTTTCCCAGCTATTCGATAATGGATTCAAATTTGCTACACGACGTTTCGTTTTTTGGCAGCCATCATCAACTTTCTTTTTTCTTATGGGCGCCATATTGGATTTTTAGCCCACCAAATAGAACGTTTTATTCTGATTTTAGTGATGTAAATAACAAAATTATTCAATAAAAACTAATTTTGCCTTAGTTAGCTTTGAGTTAATAAGACGTTTTATGAAGATTACTTGGTAGTACTTGTCACACGCAATTGGCCTGAACATACTTAGTCACAAAGGTGTACACGTGACTTAAACCGGTTTATTCACTCGAAGAGCTTAGGCCTAAAAGTGGTTTAGCTAAGGCTAAAAAATGGTTTAAGTCACTTGCTGTATAAATAACTATTAAATCACTCTGAATGACATTCGCCTATTTACAGATGTAAACAAACAAACATCAATGTTACATCTACGGGGCACGGTGCAAATTTAATAGAACTGTAATTTTTGTTTTTTTTTAATATAAGAAGTCGAAATTTAATAAAATACTGTATAAAACACGTGACTTAAACCGGTTTATTCACTCGATCAAATATGAATGAATAAAAAATGGTTTAAGTCACTTGCTGTATAAATAACTAAACTTGCACTTAACATTATAAAAAATAGAAATTTGGCAACAAATAAAGTTCCTAAAATAATGATCTTTCTCTTGGAAACATAAATGAGCCTTTTAAGTTAGAGATAATGCTAACAAATCTCTTTTTCTGATTAACCTAAATAGTTCAGCAATGCTTGTATAATAATATTTTCTGCGGGGGTTTCTTTTCTAGATACATTTTTAACTATGATTGACGCTCTAATGATCGTCCGAATTATCGTGTTTGACAAGTACTGTCAAATAATGACATTTTATAAAACGGGCCATTAACTCAACGCCAATAAAGCGGGATTCATAGTCTGATTTCAGTAAGAAATAAGCAATAACAGTAAGAGATAAGCAATAAAGTTAGAAGTAAGAAACCGGTTGACATTCATAGTACGGTAGAAATACATTTTAAATTTAATTTATCATAACCTAGTTATATGATTTATATTTTGAAAAGTGGTGCATACTGTCTTACAAAACACGGTGGTTTACTTAACAATACAAAAATCCAACAAGCCTGCAATGGATAATGAAGAGGATACAGTTATTATTGCTGGTGCAGGAATACTTTTGTGCTATTTGATTTTATTACAGACAGAGTGGTCGAAAAAAACGGGCATTTAAGACAAGATTGATAAATCGACAAAGAAAAACAAAAGGATTTTACAAAACTTACTTTCTGCCCATGAAATCAAATGATGCTAAACAATTTTTCAAATATACTAGATTATCTGTGGAATCTTTCAACAAATTACTGCTAATGGTTACACCATTCCTAAAAAAAAAGTCGTTGCCAGATGGTATAGGTCCCGAGGAAAGATTAGCTATGACCCTGCAGTAAGTCAAGTTTTTTATTTTCCGTATAGACCTTTAAAAATACATGTAATTTTGTTCTTAGTTACTTCTCCCAGGGCTCTACAATGCAAACAATAGCGTGGGCTTATCATGTCGGACACTCAACTGTACACTATGCAGTTAAAGAAACTGCCATTGCAATTTGGGAGGCATTGTCCAAGTCTTATTTAAAGCCACCCTCATCTGAAAAGGAATGGCTTAAGATATCTAGTGCCTTTGATGAACTCTGGAATTTTCCTCATTGTATTGGTGCCTTAGACGGCAAACATATAAATATTCAAGCCCCACCTAGAAGTGGCAGCCTTTTCTTCAACTACAAAAAGACCTTCAGTATTATATTAATGGCAAGCTGTGATGCTACATACAATTTCACCTTGGTGGATATAGGTGCTTATGGAAGTGAAAGTGATGGAGGAGTATTTGCTAAATCAGTATTTGGTAGAATGTTAGATGGTAATCAAATGGCTGTTCCAAAACCCAGACCTTTACCTAATAGTGCACTAATACACCCTTTTACTTTCGTTGCCGATGAAGCATTCCCTCTTAAAAGTTATATTTTAAGACCATACCCAGGACGAAATTTAGATCCACCAAAAAGAATTTTCAACTATCGCCTTTGTCGAGCAAGGAGAGTTATTGAGAACTCTTTTGGTATTTTAGTAAGTAGATGGAGATTACTTAGAAACTCCGTTAATGCAGATGTAGATAATATTGATAGCTTTGTTAAAGCTATTGTATGTCTACACAATTTTGCTAATAAAGAATCACAATCAAATAAAGAAAATGCATATTGTCCACTAGGATTTGCTGATGGTGATGGAAATCTAGGTAGTTGGAGAGATGAAATTGAGCCCTTGCAGTCAGTGGGTAGATTAGGTGCTAATAGGTTTTCTCATTCATTAACCGACATGCGGGATAAATTAAAACAATATTTTATCTCTCCAATTGGCAAAGTAGCCTGGCAAGAAAATATTTTTAATATCGCAAAATAAAATCAGGGTTAAAATTATGATCACAGTTTAAAGAATACATATGTATTCTTTATGATATTATGATTATTACAATAGGCTCGTATTCAAGTTTATTATATTACCAACTTCAAAATTTCATACAAATGTTTAACCTACTTTTAAGTTACAATTTTTGTTACTTTTTGTTTAGTTTTTTTTTGCATAATTTTTAGTTTTTTAAAGGCAGTGTTTTTATCTGTGGCAGCTTTTTTCCCTTTAACATAGTCTGCTAATATATTTAATGTTTCTTGAATTGGTTCTGTTTCATTTTTTCTTTTTCTATTAATTTTATTAATTGTGGGTGTTTCAAAATTTTTGTCAGAAACTGTTTCAACTTGTTCTTCATTATAATTTTGATGATTATTTCGTGATTCTTCCTCAGCAACTTCTATGGTGTAGAATTCTTCTTCTTCTTCTTCAGTGACATTACTTGTAATAATTTGAGAACATGTGTTCCATATTTTGTGTGTTTCCGAAGAGTTTAAGGGTACGTTTGTGGTGACACTTGTTGCAGAGGAACAGCTGCTTGATGGTCTGGTATTGTCCATCACATTTGACACCCTTCTGAAAAAATATAATTACTTTTAATGTAAATTTTAGGACAGGCATACAGAGTACTCATACTTTCTAGTCTGAATGTTTTTCCAAAAATTTCATATGGCTATACAGGGTGTCCCACGACGAAAGACCTCGATTGATATTGGAAAAAGTATAAATAGGAGAGTTTTGAAAATTTGGTAGGATACTGATGTGGGCATGCCCAATCCAACTAAAATATTTTCAAGATGGTTGCACTTCCGCTTATACCGGAAGTCGATCACAACTTTCTTATTTTAAATAGAACACCCTATATATTATTACATATTTGGATTCCTCACAAAATTCTGACCAACTTTTGTATAGAATGCCCTATGTCTATCTCTAGCCGTTTTCGAAATATTTGATGTTTTTCCAAAAAAGTGACAGTTACGCTCAACATATTTTTGTACTATGTTAAAACCGTATTTCATTTTGCAATGAAACTTTGGGATAGTAAATGAAGGATCGTTTTATTATACTGCGTAACGACTCTGTATACAGGGTCTTCATAAACTTGATGGAATATTTTTTTTAGAGCTCTCCGTTCTTTGGTAAACCGGTCCCGGAGCAATCGGTGATATTGGAGACCTGCAAAGCACATTCTCTGCACTTCTTCCACTAAAAATAAAATATGTTTTAGAAGTGAAATATGGGAGTTTGATAAAATACTAGGTAGCTTGGCAAATGCAGCATAAAGAACTATAAGTTCAGTGGTTGGTCGACCACAAACAGACATAAAAATGTATGGAAAAGATACAAAATACGCACCCCTGCATTCTTAAATAAGTTTAAAACTGCTTTTGACAAACTGTACTACATGTACACTATGCAAGTTTTAGGACATATTAAAAACATGGTACATACCTGGTAAGGACATTGCCAAAGAAATAGCATCCCAGGCCATTAATTTTTTGTTATTGTTCTTATAATCACTGCTACTTTTGTCATACAAATACTTTTGGGGTAATGCTGAATAATGTCTATCAAAATACGTTCTGATTCTAATGACATTTTTACCTCTTGCTAAACACTAATTTTTATGAATAAACTCAATAAACAATCACCTCTTTGACGAAAAACGTTAATCTTCCTCACTTTTAATTTAAATGAATAAATTGACAGATGACACTCTTGACAGAGGTAAAACATCAGCAGACCTTCCGTAAATACCCGAATGACGAAGTGCAGAGCCGAAGAGTTACGAATCAGTAAGCGTTAAAATAAAAAATGGAATTAAATCAAATCTTGCTGCTTATTGCTTACTGCTTACTTCTTAATGTTACACTATGAATCAGAGCGTCATAACCTCAAGGTTTATTTCATTTAACGCATATTATTATTGCTTAACTCTTATCGAAATTGAACTATGAATCCCGCTTAACTAAAGTAAAAATAGTTTTTATTGAATTATTTTGTCATTTATGAAGCAAATCATAAGTTATTATACATCACTAAAATCAAAATAAAACGTACTATTTGGTGGGCTAAAAATCCAATATGGCGCCCATAAGAAAAAAGAAAGTTGATGATGACTGACAAAAAACGAAACGTCGTGTGGCAAATTTGAAACCATCATCGAATAGCTGGGAAAAAGTGGCAATGAAAAGATGCTTTTAGTTTTCGGATATCTCTTCAAATAAGGTTAGAAATAAATAAAAACAAAAAATCAAATTTTCAGTTTTTTTCGGATATCTTCGGAAGTACTCGGAAAATCGAAATTTTTAAAACAGCATTTGGTTGAGCTTTAAATTGCGCAACTTTGCCCCAATTTAAACTTTCTCGTATCTCTTATGGTTTCTGAGATCCCAATGGTGAGGGTCGAATTTGAATTACCCTGTATATGGAAAACTTGAAAGATAAACGGGATAACATAACAATAAAATAGAAAAGTATGTTTTGAATGTGATACATTAAAGAAGCAAACGTTACATTCTAAACATTTACTTTTGTATTACATTGTTTTACTTTGAATTATGACATATACACTGTGACAAACTCTTATAAATGTAAACTAAATCTGCAAACAGAATATGTAATTATTAAAAGTAACATTTCAAGCTAAATGTATGGACACAAATATGTATGTACATATTTCAGTTATAAAAAAGACAGAGATATGCGCTAGCTACAATTTAAAAAGTAGAGTTTGGTTCTTAATTATGAAATGGTTCTATCTAAAATACGGGGTCCATGCCCATTTAATATTCCTACAGGTTTATTTTTTATCCAATCGAAACTAAATTGTCAGACTTATACAAGGTGTTTCAGAAAACCATAGTGTTGTGGCCTTGTTGTCGTTCTATTGTCACGAATGGAAAATCCGTTAATTCAAAAGATGGAGTTATTAACTTAAAAAACATAAGAGTATTCGAGGATTGCGAAATATTAAGCGCACGAGGCAAGGTCGCACCACGATGCACCGAGTGTGTCATGCACCGAGTGCACCATATCGGTGATGAGTCACCACCACCTGCTTTACAGAAATGTGAAAAACAAGCGACAATAACAAACTACGTCAGCCGATCAATCGGGTATAAAATACGCCGATTTCAGCAGTATAGGGGGAGTGTGAACCAACCGACGGTAGTGCGACCAGCTGAACCAAGAAGTCGAGATGTCGACTCTCCTCGTCGAAGAAGATCAAGTCAAGTAGTCCATTCTCCCAAAGTTGTTCAAACGCGAAAGTGACTAAGCCAGCCGCCAGAAAATGCTAAGTCCTTAGCTTATGAATCTATGTAAGTACAATTGTTAAATTGTCAACTTTTAGTGTGTTTATGACCGTATTGTGCAGACCCATTTATGTATACTATATTTAATAGATTTAAGTGTTTAATAGAAAACTCAGTGTTTGATTCCATCCTTAAAACTGAGATCCCGCCGCGACGTTTAACGTCGTGAGTCAGTTTAATTGATGAACCCAGATGGGCTCATAAATTAAACGTGACACTATTATTGCATTTTTTAAATTTCCATTAGAATATTACACATTTTTCACACGCATATTGTAACGCAATTATAACACGTAGGCGTTTATAGCACTACCCAAAGCAAATCGCTGCAACCTTCCCTAACCCGAAACAGGAAGAGTGTGGATTCACCCAAAATATCAAGTTGTCTATAAACCAACTTACCAACAAATTTCCTCCCCTAGATGGTGTTTAAAATACTCTAGCTCAGACGGGGGTTCGTGAGATTTTTCCCTCTGTATTTCAAACTGCTGCTTTGTCAAAATCGAGAATAAGTTTTAGGCGCCACCGAAATTTTGATTTAACAACTACAGTTCTTTAAAGTTAGCTGCAACAAACCCTAAACAAAATATGGAAAACAAATACTGACTTGTTGCCCGTAATATGGCTTCAAAATCTAATCAAAGAAAGGCCACACCATTAAGTGAACAAAATACATTTAATCATTATGGGAATAATGACAAAACAAATAGCAAAGGTGTGCAGCAAGTAATTACAACGCTGGGCACACTGCGGACGCTACCAAACAGTAATAAAACAATAAATGAGTGGGTTTACACCGCTGTAGGTTAAACACTTAAAAATGTAATTACGCTACCAAATATAGCACTATGTACCCTGAGTACACCCCCAAAAAGAAACCATAGTCGACTGTGATTAGCTTTTTTTACACTGGGTCAAAGCAATTAAAATATGAAAACCCTTATCAATATGTTGAGCAAATACAATTATGTAGATCCAGTAATAAATGAAGTAATTAGTTGTTGTATGATCAAATTACACTAACAGAAACTTAGATATAGGTACTTATATTTGACAGACCTCCGAATCTAGTGACGTTTTAGATTAATTAAACCATCTATTGACCCACATATGAAGCTATCCCGATTGGTCAACTCGTGAAATACTCTGGTGACTTGTTAGGTGACTCTATGCGTGAAAAAGGTTCTCCCCAACTCTGGTCTCAGTGTTTCAGACCCTCCGTACATCCATAGACAAATACAATTCCCAATTTACCTATATGAACTAATCCAAACGTCTTTGGAAAAGCCTTCTGGACTAAATGACCTTAGTCCTGGTACTAGTTCCTGTAAGTTCAACCCTATATATAATACAAATACACAAACTAAAACCAATCATTTACCTCGTTTAACGAGGAACACCAAAATTAAAGATCCGCGTCTTTATGACAACCGCCGATAATATAGCAGATATTTAAAATGGCCGAAGTTCGAACCTTTATAACGCCACCATGCGGTAATTAATTGCGCTCCAGAACACAATGCGATCGCTAAAATTCATACGGCGATGCTACCAAAACTATGGCAATTAATTGATAAAAACAGAGCTATACCAAAGTCCCAATCAGTGGGTATCCCATTCATGATTCTAAATAGAATTGCCTCCATTTTTCGAACTTCACACGTGAAAAGGTTTTGTCAAAAAGCCCTCTCTAGATTCCCTTTTCCCTCAACCAAAAGTGAATATCTCTACCAGCAAAAAAAAATGACCCTTCAACGACAATCTACTGTCCACAAGCCAAACGAAGACAGAGAAAGAATATCTCGTGGCAACGTCGAAGGCGCGATTCAAGAAGAAGGCACCTGTCGCGTCGATCAATACTCGTACCAGCAAGAGGGCGCAGACTCCTCAGAAAGCGGGCAGTACGTTAGCCCAATCCGGCGTAGGTACGACCGTATGTGACCGAAACTGTAATGCGATGTTGTCACGTAGACCTGGTAATACTACGTACTCCCAGACAAATCTATTCTTGCTAAATCAAATCCGTAACATCACCCCCTTTTCTCCGCAAAAAAAAAAAAATTTACAAAACAAAAAAAAAATTTTTTTTTTTACACTTCCGAGGTGAAAGAATCACTGTCCTCGCTATAATAAGGTTTCAGGTCTTGGGTATGCCAATTACCCTTAGACTTACCTTTACGATCAACTAATTCATAAACGCAATATCCAACTTTACGTTTAACCTTGAAAGGACCTTCAAATTTATCTGTCAATTTTGCTGTATAATAATTCGCTGCATTAGACAATGCAAAAGACCTTTTCCAAACCCAATCTCCAATATCAAAAGAAACATCTCTCCGTCTTAAATTGTAACGACTTTGAACCTTCTCTTTTGCTTCTCTCAATCGTTCTCTCACGAAATTTCTCAACTTTTGAAGAGCCACAACCCTATTTGATGACTTAACCGAAACATCATCAGAACATTCTGACGTACAGTCTTCCTGCATTCTATATTCACTACCATGTAAAACCATATCAATTCCATGATTTATAAAGTATGGAGTTTTACCAGTGACTTCATGACTAGCAGTGTTTATCGCGCAATTCAATGCAGCTAGGTCAGAATCCCATGTTCTCTGATTATCACCTGTAAAAGCTGTTAACATTGACTTCAAAACTCTATTTACCCTTTCTGTGACATTAGGTGAAGGATGATAGTTTGGGTTATATAACACCTGAATGCCGTATTTCTGAGTAACCTCGCGGAAAAGTTTGCCTTTAAATTGAACGCCGTTATCACAACGGATAATTTCAGGAACACCATGGAACAGAAAAATTTGATCCTCCAAAAGCTCAACGACCTTAGAAGCAGTTGCCTTACGAATGGCAAAAAATCTATTAAATTTACTAAAGATATCTGTTACGACGAAAATATACGCATTACCCTTTTTGCTTCTTGGCAATGGACCAAACAAATCCATGCTGATAACTTGCCAACAGCGTTGTGGAACTAAGTTATTCACACACAACCCAGAAGGACGTTTCTGTTCAGGTTTAGTTCTCTGACAGACTATACAATGTTTAACAAATTTTGCTATTGAAGCTCTCATACATGGCCAATAATACAAACGAGCAACCTTCATAAACGTTTTATGAACTCCTAGGTGTCCACCAACAGTAGAAGAATGACAACTTTTTAAAATTTCCGAACGTTTATCCTTGGGAATAACTAACTTCCAAAAATCACTTTCAAATCTAAGCTCAGGAAAGTCCAATTTTACGTGCTTGTAAATCCTTCCATCTCGCACTCTCCAAGCTGGAAATTTTAGAGAATTCTCCACAATTTGCCTTCTGAGACTTTTATACCACAAATCCCTGGTTTGTGAGAAATCTTCCGAATCGAGATTAATAATATCACAAGAGATAGGAACTGATCGTGAAGAGTATCTGCCACATATTATCACGACCCGTACGATGTATGAGTTTATAGTCGAATTGCTGGTAAACGCAAAGCCCAACGACCTAATCTACCTTGAGGATTTTTTAAGTTGTCCAACCATTGAAGACTGTAATGATCACAAATCACGGAAATATTTTGCGCCTTCCAAATAACAACGCAACTTTTCTATACCAAACAGTACTGCTAAAAGTTCACGTTCTGTGGCGGAGTATACCTTTCTTGTCTGGAAAGAGTTCGAGATATATAAACAAATAACATGTTCACGACCATCATAAACTTGATAAAGCACAGCACCGACTCCATATGCAGATGCGTCAGTTTGCAAAATAAACTCGTGTTCAAAATTCGGACACGTCAAGATTGGTGCGGATATTAAAACATTTTTGATAGTTCGAAAGGCATTTTCACATTTACTGTCCCAAGAAAAATTTAGCTCTCTTTTTCAACAAACTAGTAAAAGGTGAAATTTAAAGTTGAAAAAGACGGAATAAAACGTCTGTACCAAGATAACATGCCAATGATTCTACGTACTTCCTTTACTGTAGTTGGAGTACCAATTTTCGTAATTCCTTCAACTTTTTGTGGATCAACTGATATACCAGTGCGATTTACTAAATAACCTAAATATCGAAGTTTCAGAGCGACAAAACTTACTTTTACCCTTATTCAGAGTTAGTCCTGCTTCATTTAGACGATCAAAAACCTTTTGCAAAATTTCCAAATGCTTATCAAAATCTGGGTTTCCTACAATAACATCATCTAAATAACAAGAAAACATAAGGTTGAAGATCTGGTCCTAGAACTGTATCAATAAGTCGCTGAAATGTAGCGGAGCGTTATGAAGACCAAACGGAAGTCTACAAAAATTGAAATAAACCACGTCCAGGTACTGTAAAGGCTGGTGTACTGTTTACTGCTTTCCTCTAGTTCAACCTGCCAATACGCACTTTTCAAATCTAAAGAGCTAAGATACCTAGCACCACCAAGTTTATCTAAAAATTGACGAAATGTAAGGCAAAGGAAATGCATCTTTTTCCGAAACTGCGTTGNTANCCTTTCGCNCCTCTCGCAGCNCGTAANNGCNTNCCCCGGGGGGTATNCCGACGNGCNGCTTCCNGCCTCTTTAATGTTGGGCNGGGCTAGGCNGNCNTTATTTCTCTACCATATCGCANNTNAGGCTNCCGGCGTCGGNAGCGTANGGNTTNACCGTANNNNCACTTAANTNCGATAATNTTTNACNAAGNAGTNGTTGNTGGCANCCNCCNNNCGNTNCGACTTTTAGGNCGNTTNTNANGACATNACGCANAGNNGCTGCATAGTNGGCGNCCCCNAGGCGAGGAANNAGGGCAACTTTGTCCGNNCCGGNGCGTTTGTTGATCTNGNGTANCNTCAGGCACNCCTNGGANCCCNNNNGCTATATNNGCNNCAGANCCGNTNGGAGNNTANGNTGAGTNGTTNGCATATTNCGTNCGTAGNNGANTNCTAAGCGACCGNCGCNCAGNCTANANNNATGGGAGCCNTACNGGCNNGTCAGTGGTGNCTCAAGTAGACTACTTAAACATTTTAGTTTTTGAGACACCCTATATGAGGTAGACAGACAATTGATCACTTTTGGATCATGAAACGTAATCTGTTATCAGAGCCCAAGCCAATTTTGTTCAATAAAACTGAATTTTAATTTAAATGTAAACATTTAAATGTTAATATTTGTTCTACTTTTTTACAAAATAACGAATATCTGAAAAACTGTAAAGTTTAGACCCATCAAATATCAGTGAAATTACCTTTTATTTTCAACGTAGATACTGAAAATAAAGTAATATACTAGGTGTTCCATTTGAAAAAACATGACTTTGATACTTTTCCTGCATTTGGGACAACCGGTACATTTTAAAAATGTTTTTAAAAGATACCTTCAATTGGTCTATATCCATCCCAGAATCAAAACTTTTTTGAAAGTGAATAGTTTAGTCACAATCTTCCGTGTCGAATAACGTGAATAACCCTGTATATACACTACACAAAATGTTTGGTTTTACCAATATAATATTTACAACATTAAACATGGTTTCAATTGGTGTGTATTTGTTACACCGCAGTACAGATCTCATAGCGCGGTTCTGAATCATTTGAATTGCCTTGATTTTAAAATTAGGTAGGCCGTAGAGTAAAGTGGAGCAAAACTCAAGATGAGGCGCAGCTCTGCTGTTATATAACAGCATTTTTGTTCCCAAAGACAACTGTCTACCAACTCTAGCAATAAAACCAACCTTTTTAGAAAACTTTCTAGTGGTGTAATTTGCATGTTCATAAAAGTTTAAATTTGCGTCAAAAATTACTCCTAGGTATTTGATTTGTGTTTTGTATTGTATTGGACTCTTATTAATTGCTATTTTAATACTTTCAGTAGTAATACTGTTTAAAGTTATGCTTTTCTCCAAATAGGCAATATTTAAACAGTAGTATTAATAGAAAGTTTGTTCAGGCAAAGCCAGTCATAAAGCCTATCGAATATTCAAATCCTGGTTAACAATCTGCTACATCTCATCCAAATCCGCTCCAGCCAAATACATCATCATATCACCCACAAACAATTCAACATTACATCCTCTCATCACCTTTACTACATCATTGATATACAGAAAGAATAACAAAGTACCCAGCACAGTACCCTGAGGAACACCATGCGGAACATACAACGAATCAGAAAAAGAATTCTTAAATTTCAATATCTTTCTTCTACCTGCCAAATACGATTTAAACCATCTTAAAACCGTACTTTCAACTAGTTTAGATATCAAAATATCTCTGTCAAGTGTTTCGAATACTTGTTTGAAATACAGCCAACCCTTATCTAATTCTTTTTTTTAATTATCACAAATATTAATGACTGCAGTTTAACATGAGTGCCATTCCCGAAATCCGGACTGATTTTCAACTAAGACGTTATTATTTTTGCAATGATCTTGAAGTTGCTTCTTAACAGCAAATTCCAAGACTTTTTCATAAATTTCAACAGTGTTAACAGGTTTAAATTCATTATACTTCTTCGTACACTGTATCTTTGGAACAGGAATCACAACCGATTCCCTCCACTTATGTGGAACTAGACCACTTGAAAGAGATGTATTTATAACATCAAGAAAACGATCACCAACAACATAGCACACATCACACAATTTTTATTTAGAAATACCGGACCCCAACCCCTAACATGTTTTAAATCCCTTAATATTTTTCATTTCTAACATAGATAATTGTTCGAATTTGGAAAATTTATTTTTAACTTAGGGATTGAAAGAAGAGTAACCTCTCCTAGATGGGTAGGTACACTGTGGGATACCATTTACACTAGTAAGGAAGTATTCATTGAATTTATTTGCAATAGACACCTCATCAGAAAATGTATCATCTTCAAATTTAATTTCATCAGGTGCTGATGCACTTTTCCAGAAAGCAAACTTGGCAAGTTTTTTCCGTTACAGCTCTCACATACTATACTAAATATCCTTAAGTCTCATATTTTCCCTAATATCTTCAGTTATCCAAAGTTTGTTCATACATTTTTCTTTAATTACTTTCTTTACAATAGGGCACATTAAGTTCAAAATATTTTCTACACCATTTACAAAACAATTTGCCAAAACATCAACATTACCACTATCACCCGTCCATAGCGTATCAATCATACATTCTTGCATTCTGTCAGGATTATATCTGTTAATATTTCCACTTTTATATTGTCAGATTCACGGTGTACTAACAAAATTCAATGATCACTTATTTTTAGTGTTTTATGTACGTTAGTCTTCAGCATTTTGTTATTTGTTATGATATACCTAGTCTATTAATGTTTCACTTTTATCGGTTATTCGTGTGGGAGAATTGACTATTTGCCTGAAACCATTTAAGTACACATTTTCTAACAATTTTTCACCATAAGAAAAACGTCTTCCATCACAATATTAAGGCCATCAAACATACTCACATCATTCAAATAATTATTAAAATACTCTACAAATGTTCCATTTTTCGTTTGAGGAGGAAGGTATACTAGGAGGAACTGTAAATTACTATGAAACTATTTCAATTATTCTGAAAGCAATTGAATTACTTTAAATAATTAAACTACTGAAAAAGCTGTAACAACAACACAATAAGTGTGTTTTTGAAAAGTGATCCAATTACAGTAGGTAGTTCAATAGTTACTTAAAAATAATTGAATTACATTTTTCAATTAAAGTAATCCAACAATCCACAGCTCTGTTTGAAACTGACTATAAAAAATACATCAAAAATTCGCTTTAAAAAGTTCACAGTCGCTTTAAAAAATGTCGATGCCATATAATTTGTAGGGAAGAATACTTGAAATTCGAAACATCACTGGTTTTGAAATCTCAATTACAACGTTGCCAGCAAGGTTTGGTTTTCTTGGATGGGGTGGAACGGTGGAAATAAATATGTATAGTACAAAAGAATTTTTAATTCGAGACATTTAAAAATTAGTAAAGCCTAGCCTTATTAGTATTTTAGATCCTTTATTTAATATTAGAAATTAAATATAGCATATTTAAGAAATTACAGTGAGCCTAAAGATAAACTTTTGTCCATCTAGGTATTTTAAATAGTAGTAGTAGTAGCCACTTGGCAACCTTGCATCAACGTCAGTCATCAACGGTTACCGATTTGGACGGTGATCATACGAGTCCATTAATTTGTACACACGAGTAATGTACAATATTTTATCTACGATTAACACAGAAATTAGCAATTTTTTCTCTAACTTTGAGTTACGTAATGGTAGATTTTACAGCCACTAGTGCGATAATTATTGTTTTATTGTACTCTTATGGTGTTTTATCACACTAGTGCGGTATAATTGCTCATTACGTAACTCAAAATGAACTACGTAATGAATCATTACCATGCTAGGAGCATAGATAAAATAATTAATCATTAATAATTAGTTGTTTTATCAGAAAATCTAGACGTATTGGAAGAAATAAAATGTTCGTATATTTTATGTTACAGAGTGTTTATTTTCTTCTTTAATTAATTCTCTGTTAGACCCTTTCTCAATCCAGTTATCATAAACATTGGGTCTATGTTTTAGGTTTCTTTTATTTTTATGTCTTTCTTATCTTTCAATGCGTTTTTCAGTTTTTCCTGTTGCTCCTTATTGTGACTTTCAGTATACTCCTATCTAGACCGTGATTGTACAACTCGGCCTAAGTTAACAATTTTAGTCCCGCATTATGGAATTTTATCATATAGATTGAATTGAATTGAATTGATGAAGATTTTGATCACGATTACGACCATTAATATGGGAAGACCCACCTAAAAGACAAAGTTTTTTGAAAGCTATAAGTAACTAATAATACCTAACATCAATGTTTTAGGTTTCCTGCCAATGTAGAGAAACGAAATGTTTGGCTTGCAGCATTGGCAATTGACCCAAATGCTTTGGTGTGTTCATCCCGTTTTCAGCCATCTGATTATCATTATAAATTAGATGGTAGAAAATAGCTCAACAGGGATGCTGTACCAAAGATGGTTGAATTTCCTGTGTGATCTAGGTAATTTTTTAACTTTCATTTACATTAAAAGCTTCTTGTAATTAAAATATTTCCAATATTTTAGCTCATCAAGTCCTAGTGCTCAAGTTGTTGAGACTAAAGTTGAGAGAAGGCAGGTTCTTTAAGTGGAATTGAAAGGTATATGTCTTTTTTTAGTTTTTTTTCTGAATACAGGGTTTTCCAAAACTATTGTGCCAAAGTTTAAGGTTTTTTTATTTTGTGACACTTGTAGTATGGAAACAAGACGATTGCGCCTATGGGTTTATAAGCAAAAAACGTTTGTTTTGGCAAATCTACTAACCCTCTAATTTTGGCACAATAGTTTCGGAACCCCCCGTATGTGTAAATGATTTATTTTATTATTCAGAAAAAGTTTTGTTTTGTGATATGCTTAAAAACTAAATATTTTGTATTGCAGTCTTCAACACGATGAAATAGTAGATGAAGATGAAATGTATCTTCAGAGGCTGTTCAATGGTAAGTTTAGCATTTTTTATATTTATAATTGTTATTTAATATAATTTTTTTAGTTTGTCTTCCGATCCTAGAGGATCTTATGAGTTATTTGAACCTCAACCTGGACCATTTAATACCCAACATCCTCATCTTCGTACATACAGCATCCTCCACAAATAAACAATTACTAAGTAGCAAATGGGATTAACATTTAAAAATGAAAAAAGCTTCTTTAAAAAGGTTGGTTCTTCTTTTCTGTTTAAGGTAAAACAATTATACCTAATGTGATAAACATTTTTTATAGAATACATAATTTCTATTTCGTCATTCACAATAATGTAAAATGGTGACATAACAAGAAATGCCTACTTATTTTTCATGTAATTTGAGACTCTTTGGTATGTTTTGGTTTACTGTAACATTTAATTATTTTTTATATATAATTATTACTAAGTTCAAAATTGATCAAATTGAGCAGTTGAAAACCATAAATATAATATGGAAAATATTTGATTGTGCATGATTGTTATGAAAATAAAGACGTTGGTTTATACGGTTCTTACAAGCATTACTTTTGTTTAATTTAAACACATGTACAATATTTATAGATAACTGATTTTGTTTAAAATAAATGTAAATTTTAATATGCCACTAGTTTAATTGTAGAGTATTGTTAGTAAACTGTACTTATATGTATCTAAAACTTTAACTAGAACCTAAGGCTTGAAAGAAGAAAATAAACACTCTGTAACATAAAATATACGAACATTTTATTTCTTCCAATACGTCTAGATTTTCTGATAAAACAACTAATTATTAATGATTAATTATTTTATCTATGCTCCTAGCATGGTAATGATTCATTACGTAGTTCATTTTGAGTTACGTAATGAGCAATTATACCGCACTAGTGTGATAAAACACCATAAGAGTACAATAAAACAATAATTATCGCACTAGTGGCTGTAAAATCTACCATTACGTAACTCAAAGTTAGAGTTAAAAAATTGCTAATTTCTGTGTTAATCGTAGATAAAATATTGTACATTACTCGTGTGTACAAATTAATGGACTCGTATGATCACCGTCCAAATCGGTAACCGTTGATGACTGACGTTGATGCAAGGTTGCCAAGTGGCTACTACTACTATTTAAAATACCTAGATGGACAAAAGTTTATCTTTAGGCTCACTGTAATTTCTTAAATATGCTATATTTAATTTCTAATATTAAATAAAGGATCTAAAATCTTGAACTGTAAAAGTTGCGTATATTTAAGACACTTAAAACAGAATCTGTCAATTTCAAACTATAAGTAATTTAGTTTAAACAGTTTTCAATATTAAAAGCTCACTTCCACAGTATTATCTATATTTACTAATAAGACTAGGCTTTACTAGGTTTCCCTAATTTTTAAATGTCCCGAATTAAAAATTCTTTTGTACTATACATATTTATTTCCACTGTTCCACCCCATCCAAGAAAACCAAACCTTGCTGGCAACGTTGTAATTGAGATTTCAAAACCAGTGATGTTTCGAATTTCAAGTATTCTTCCCTACAAATTATATGGCATCGACATTTTTTAAAGCGACTGTGCATTTTTGATGTATTTTTTATAGTCAGTTTCAAACAGAGCTGTGGATTGTTGGATTACTTTAATTGAAAAATGTAATTCAATTATTTTTAAGTAATTATTGAACTACCTACTGTAATTGGATCACTTTTCAAAAACACACTTATTGTGTTGTTGT
Source organism: Ips nitidus (assembly GCA_018691245.2). Lineage (NCBI taxonomy): Eukaryota > Metazoa > Arthropoda > Insecta > Coleoptera > Curculionidae > Ips > Ips nitidus. The sequence continues at coordinate 10,360,740 of CM042792.1, forward strand.
TACAGCTTTTTCAGTAGTTTAATTATTTAAAGTAATTCAATTGCTTTCAGAGTAATTGAAATAGTTTCATAGTAATTTACAGTTTTATACCACCCTCCTCAAACGAAAAATGGAACATTTGTAGAGTATTTTAATAATTATTTGAATGATGTGAGTATGTTTGATGGCCTTAATATTGTGATGGAAGACGTTTTTCTTATGGTGAAAAATTGTTAGAAAATGTGTACTTAAATGGTTTCAGGCAAATAGTCAATTCTCCCACACGAATAACCGATAAAAGTGAAACATTAATAGACTAGGTATATCATAACAAATAACAAAATGCTGAAGACTAACGTACATAAAACACTAAAAATAAGTGATCATTGAATTTTGTTAGTACACCGTGAATCTGACAATATAAAAGTGGAAATATTAACAGATATAATCCTGACAGAATGCAAGAATGTATGATTGATACGGTATGGACGGGTGATAGTGGTAATGTTGATGTTTTGGCAAATTGTTTTGTAAATGGTGTAGAAAATATTTTGAACTTAATGTGCCCTATTGTAAAGAAAGTAATTAAAGAAAAATGTATGAACAAACTTTGGATAACTGAAGATATTAGGGAAAATATGAGACTTAAGGATATTTGTATGTGAGAGCTGTAACGGAAAAAACTTGCCAAGTTTGCTTTCTGGAAAAGTGCATCAGCACCTGATGAAATTAAATTTGAAGATGATACATTTTCTGATGAGGTGTCTATTGCAAATAAATTCAATGAATACTTCGTTACTAGTGTGAATGGTATCCCACAGTGTACCTACCCATCTAGGAGAGGTTACTCTTCTTTCAATCCCTAAGTTAAAAATAAATTTTCCAAATTCGAACAATTATCTATGTTAGAAATGAAAAATATTTTAAGGGATTTAAAACATGTTAGGGGTTGGGGGTCCGGTATTTCTAAATAAAAATTGTGTGATGTGTGCTATGTTGTTGGTGATCGTTTTCTTGATGTTATAAATACATCTCTTTCAAGTGGTCTAGTTCCACATAAGTGGAGGGAATCGGTTGTGATTCCTGTTCCAAAGATACAGTGTACGAAGAAGTATAATGAATTTAAACCTGTTAACACTGTTGAAATTTATGAAAAAGTTTTGGAATTTGCTGTTAAGAAGCAACTTCAAGATCATTGCAAAAATAATAACGTCTTAGTTGAAAATCAGTCCGGATTTCGGGAATGGCACTCATGTTAAACTGCAGTCATTAATATTTGTGATAATTAAAAAAAAGAATTAGATAAGGGTTGGCTGTATTTCAAACAAGTATTCGAAACACTTGACAGAGATATTTTGATATCTAAACTAGTTGAAAGTACGGTTTTAAGATGGTTTAAATCGTATTTGGCAGGTAGAAGAAAGATATTGAAATTTAAGAATTCTTTTTCTGATTCGTTGTATGTTCCGCATGGTGTTCCTCAGGGTACTGTGCTGGGTACTTTGTTATTCTTTCTGTATATCAATGATGTAGTAAAGGTGATGAGAGGATGTAATGTTGAATTGTTTGTGGGTGATATGATGATGTATTTGGCTGGAGCGGATTTGGATGAGATGTAGCAGATTGTTAACCAGGATTTGAATATTCGATAGGCTTTATGACTGGCTTTGCCTGAACAAACTTTCTATTAATACTACTGTTTAAATATTGCCTATTTGGAGAAAAGCATAACTTTAAACAGTATTACTACTGAAAGTATTAAAATAGCAATTAATAAGAGTCCAATACAATACAAAACACAAATCAAATACCTAGGAGTAATTTTTGACGCAAATTTAAACTTTTATGAACATGCAAATTACACCACTAGAAAGTTTTCTAAAAAGGTTGGTTTTATTGCTAGAGTTGGTAGACAGTTGTCTTTGGGAACAAAAATGCTGTTATATAACAGCAGAGCTGCGCCTCATCTTGAGTTTTGCTCCACTTTACTCTACGGCCTACCTAATTTTAAAATCAAGGCAATTCAAATGATTCAGAACCGCGCTATGAGATCTGTACTGCGGTGTAACAAATACACACCAATTGAAACCATGTTTAATGTTGTAAATATTATATTGGTAAAACCAAACATTTTGTGTAGTGTATATACAGGGTTATTCACGTTATTCGACACGGAAGATTGTGACTAAACTATTCACTTTCAAAAAAGTTTTGATTCTGGGATGGATATAGACCAATTGAAGGTATCTTTTAAAAACATTTTTAAAATGTACCGGTTGTCCCAAATGCAGGAAAAGTATCAAAGTCATGTTTTTTCAAATGGAACACCTAGTATATTACTTTATTTTCAGTATCTACGTTGAAAATAAAAGGTAATTTCACTGATATTTGATGGGTCTAAACTTTACAGTTTTTCAGATATTCGTTATTTTGTAAAAAAGTAGAACAAATATTAACATTTAAATGTTTACATTTAAATTAAAATTCAGTTTTATTGAACAAAATTGGCTTGGGCTCTGATAACAGATTACGTTTCATGATCCAAAAGTGATCAATTGTCTGTCTACCTCATATAGGGTGTCTCAAAAACTAAAATGTTTAAGTAGTATAACCTTGTCAAAATCAAATGGAACCTCACCTATTTTATGGTTACAGTATATACCATAAATATACAAATAGTTATTTTTGTACCAAGGGCGTAAAAGTGGTTTACGCCAGAGGTGCAAACAACATTTTTTGTACGACGGGAATAATTAAATAACTATCTTTTTAACCTTTAAGGTGTAAGTATCACTTTAGTCATCCCGTATGTTGATTTTATTTCACGAGGTTTCGCTGAAAAATACATAAAAACTCGGCTGAGCGTTTTTTTTTTAATTTTAAGCTTATTGTCGTAAAAGTACACTTGCTTCTAATGGAAACGGAGTTGCTTACACTAATTACTGCTATTATAACTAGCCATTTTGAAACATATAATAATCTTATTTAGTTAGTAATGTAATATTTACACCTGTAAAAAGACCTTTTTTTTAACGATTTTTTAAAGATATTTTGTGTTACAGAAGAGATAGAGTACTGCAGTCTTCACAGCACGTTAGCACGCTAGATAATCGGATTCTTTATAGAACATGTAATAGAAAGCATTATCATTGCATTTGATTTTTTCGAGATATCTAAGATAAAAGTGCATTTTTTGTTAAGACGCCCTCTATCGAAAAGACCGAAAACTAAATGGAATATTGTTTTATGACACTCTACAGGACAGAAAATGCTCTTTAAAATGCCGCAAAAACGAAGTCTCTACGATTAGCCGTTTTCGAGATATTTCATTTCTTTTAAAGCAAACTTTAGACTACTCCCACCACTTTATTTGAAGAGATAGAAAAAAAAGTTAAATAGGAAAATTCTTCGTTGAGAAATGAGATTTTTACTATACCTTTCCATTTACATTTTCATAGTATTTCGACATTTTTCATTTTAGTGGTGTCGAAACGCCTCCTAGCGGTGGATTTAGAAAGCTGAAAATTATTTCCAGCATTTTCTCTTGGCCACATTTACTAAAAAAAAAAAAACATACTTGGATGTCCAATGAAGGCACAATGGACGTAAATCGATATGAAAATAGACTTATTTTGTACTCTAATTGTACTCCTCATGGTGCAGTAAAGTGCTTACAAAAATAGCCAATGGCAATTTGACACTCACTAAGAATTTAATTGGATTTGGACTGAAAATACACGCATCAAAAATATACTTACCCGCATTGCTTAATCTTGCTGTTCAATATCATAATCACAAAAAAATAGATAATGCCAGTCGTATGAAAATTAAAATAAATTTGTGTAAATGTGTCTTCTCTTAACTATTAAGGAATAGCTTTCTAGTATAATTTTAGCTATAAATTAAACGATTCAACATGAATTTTGCTTTTATTGACATTGAAAATAAGCCACATCTCTCTCAAAGATAAAAAATAAAAATATATAACCCAAACATACGTATTCTTACTAACATAATTATCTATCAATAATTAGAAACCTAATTATCATTAATTATCTTTTCTTTCTTTAGCTCTTTTCAGCCACTTTTTCACAGATTTTTCTCCTACTTCTGCTGCGTACAAATACATACATACTTACATTACATGCTATATAAAAATAAGTGATTTATTAGAGTAGCTAATATTGTTCTTGCAGGGCAAAATAGACGGTGTAAGAGGTAAGGGGCGCCGACGAACATCGTGGCTGAAAAATATTAGACAGTGGACGGAAATAATGACGTACATTTATTCGCCCTGGCTGTCGACAGGATTATATGGAGCAACATGATTGCCAACATCCATAGAGGATAGGCACTGACAGAAGAAGAAGAATATTATATATTTGTAAATGTAATGAATCACCTAAGAGTGCTTGGTTTAATTTCAACACCTTAAAGGGTAATTTTTGTTTAGCCCCGTGGTATGAGAACTTCTGTACTAGACTGTTGGTTAAGATTGCAGAGAGGCATCTTTTTACCAGATCATAGGCATTTCTCCCTCCCATATTACAGAACTCCTTTCCCTGCAATTGAAAATTACTAATAAATATTAATTAGTAATTTACGGAAACTATAATTATTGTATTACACTTCGCGTGTTTGAAAGAATTCTTCAATTTCATGAATTTCTTCTGTCTGTCTAGGACTAGGACATCAGTTATCACTCGCTACAAAATTGTTATTGTATAACACGATAGCTGCTCGTCATCTCGAATTCTGTTCCTCCATACTGTATAACTTACCAGCTTTTAAAATTGACCAGATCCAGAAAATCTAAAACCGAGCAATGAGATCTATTCTGAAATGGATACGTTACGTTATACTCCGATCGCAACTATGCTCAATGTTTTAAACTTTTTGTCTGTTAAGCAAAAAATTGACTTTAGTAGTGTGTATGTGTTTGTATTTAAAATAAAAAATAATTTGTTGCCCTCATATGTTTGTGATAGGATTAAGGTTTTTAAAGATGTACATAGTTATGGCACAAGAAATTGTTCAAATTTTGTATTGATGAAAAAATGTCATTCTAGTCAAATGTTGAATTCTTTATTTTTCTTATTTTTTCTATCTGTGTTTTGTATAAGTCATTTTTTTGCATTGTATACTTTTTAAGTTGTTTATTGGATAGATGTTATGCTAAATAAATACATATTATTCTAATAGGACACTTTTATTATCTATTAGGACACCATTATCTAATGGACAATGTTCAATTAAGGAGTTTGGGGCATTAGTTGAATTTCCACTCCCTGCAGCGATGACATCTTCTCTAAACTGAAGAACTTGAGCCGGCAAGCTGTTTTGGGCATCTAACACTTTTTGCAGCATGTTTTCTAAAAACAGTACTATTATGTGAATTGAGGCAAAAAAATATCTCAATTGCGAATTTGTTACATGCTGAAACGCAGATAACAAAATAGCCAAATTGTATTATCTATTTAATTGACAAAAACATACCAATTTTGGAGTGATCACATGATAAATTTTGAGGACGTTGTTGTTCGGTAACCATTTGGATGATACCTATTCACTGAAAAAATAAAATAAATTTGAAGTTTAAACAATAAAAGTTAAAACTTACTATTTGCTTGAGAATCATGTGGGGACATTCTAATTATGTTTGAAGCACTATTTTCACCTAAAAATAAGTCATGTTTGAATAAAAAAAATTAAATCCAAAAATAAATATTTTTTTAGTTTGGAGTATAGTATAAGGTGAAAGAAAAAAAGTTTTGTCAGCTCATAGCAACTTATACAAAACTCTTCTGTCCCTATTTATGTAATTTAATCAATTATACTTGTATGTACTTATACATTGATGGTGATTTTTTAGCTTACCTTAAAACTTTGACAAAGGAATTGTGAGGCCATTTTAAAGCAAAACATCATATAAGTAAACATATCCGATTTCATTTATTTAATTGAAGAACTAGAGAGGGCATATTTTTAAAACACTCAAACGGGGAAGTTAATCTCATAGCAATTGCTATTTTTTTTTGTTTCTTTTTAAAATGGCATTATCTTTCCTCTGTCAAATAAGTTTGACGGTGTTGGTTCACCGATGTATCTGAAAGGGGGTGGTAGATGAGACCATCAATTTTCTTAACTTAAATCACTAAATGCCTCAGCTGTTTTGGTTTTCTGCCTGGCTGTCAGATAATTATCTAAATGAAAGTAAGAGATTATAACTAAACCTCGAATTAAACATAGCACAAAGTAAAAAAATATTTGAAAAACTTTTTTCACCAAAGGTAGCATTCTTAAATACTCGTTGGGTACTCGTAAGGGTTGGCCAGAAGCATTTATTTCCATCTAGCCATGAAGTGGGGGTGGGCACAGCTTCTACTTCAGAACTTTCGGGAAACTACCACCGTCCAAGACATGCTATCAAGATAACCAGACAAACATGCAAGTTATTAACAATTATTAACATGCAAGTATTATTTGCTTCACACTGAATACTCAAAATAACACATACTTTTATAATCTGGCTACATTTATATTCTAATACTCACTAAATACTAAACTTTGCAGATATTAAGTCCTAACTAAATACAAACACACTACTTTTACACAAAAAATAAAATTATTTGTAATAATGCGTATCCATAAAGATAAAACAACTTTAATAATTCAAATAGTACATAACTGACAACATTACTGACACATATGAATCAACGGAAAAAGAGCATACATATTACTTTTCCATGGAAATTTAATATATTTCACAAGGATTTCATCTATATTCCACACTTGGTAAGTAGATACATTTTTGGATATTACGGAATATACAGGGTGACCCATTTTAATCGCCGCAGCCGGATTTATTCGTCTTTGATGGTTTACTGTTCTGACCCAATGAGGATTGACATTAGACCAATAATGGCAATTATGCCTATTCAGTTCCCTGTCACTTTAAAATTTTGCTTAATCAGAAAAAAAGAACAAAGTTAAAAAAGTCTGGATCATTTTCCATCATTTGTAAAGCCCACTGGCAAAACACAATGCGCTGTTGGAAATGCTGAAACTGTAGCTCTTATCCAAAGTAATATGATACACGTGATGTTGAAGCACCTTCATAATTCTTGCCGCACCACGATAATTATTTTGGCTTGCTCCTAAAACCAAAATCATATCAACGATCTTGTTGGGCACTTTCAGTCAGCCATTTCAGAGCCAGCTATTAATTACTATTAAATTTAAATAGTAAAAAGGTATCAAAAATATTAATAATTATAAGGCTCGCCCCTATATGGTCGCGCCTAACAAGGAAAAATGTTGGAAAATAACGGTAACTTTATTTAGCTTAAGCATCATTCACATAAACTTTATGGCTATTACAACGGTAAGGTATGTGTACTGCTAAAGGTTAGGTACATTATAAACTAATGTACTGTTTATACTTGTATACTGTGGAATTAATAACTTAATAGTAGTGCAAAACCTATCTAGCTTTTAGCTTTTACACTTAAGTTTTGCCACCTTAATACAAGCAACCAAGAGGGAGAGCCATTTCAGACGTTTGACACATGCGTATTTTTGTTGTCAATTAACTGTTCAAAATTCGAAAATTTGAAACAATGCTTTTTTCTATTTGTTTATGAATGCCAGTGTTCAGTTTGTATTTAATTATCTTTTTTGAAACAAATAGTCGAAGTCTAGACGATAGTTGCGATTATTAGTATGACGTTTATGTCTTGTGTTTCTGAAATTTTAACCTGATTCCTATTTTCTAATTTTAATTTTGAGTTTATTGTGAATAATGTCATTTGTCTACTTCTTGCAGTGCACTTACCATTAACAGTACAAATGCACTGCATGTTATGTGAATGTTACTTAACTGTAATTGCCATAAATGAACACTTGTCAATGTCACACTTTTAATTTTAAATGAAGTGTAAAGTTTTCAATTAATATAATACTTCCACTTTTTAAACTGCAACAATTGTTTGGAGATTTTGTACTTCAAATTGCTTGTAACTTTTAAACTGGAGGCATGGTTTACTTGAATGCTCTTTGGAAAACAGTGGCTTTGACCTATTATTATTATATTCAGTTGAATAAGAACTATTTTTGTTATGGTCATTAATTGAAGTAGTTAACTCTTTTTTCTTAAAACTATTTGTTCCAAATATTTTTCTTTTTTTCTAATACACTTTAGAATTGAGGGCATGTAGTTTTCAAAACCAAATGCGCTATATCTATCTAAAACCCCATATTTTTTTGAATGAATACATAAATGACGCAAGCTATGAAAATTAGGAGAAATTTTGTCTTATCCATATAAAACTTGAAAAGTATCCAGAAAGCCCCTGAATAAAGAATAAACTGTCGATATTGTGTTCCTTTCCATCTGTGACTTGTATAGAGAGAATCTGGCGTCCGATTGAACTCAGATGGAATATTTAAACCTATAGAACTTAAGGCAGATGAAATTAAACTTTTTTGATTACGAGACAACTTTCCTTTGGTAGGTTTTGAGGAACACCGTAAAAGTATAAGCTTTTTGACAATGCCCAGATATATGAGATGCATTCGATCTGAAAGAAGAATCATATTTAGTTTAGGTATTAATTCTAAGTTTCTTCTGCCGCAATAATGTTCGGGTTGACTCTGATCTATAAAGCTTTCATCTGACCTTAAATTAAAATTCCTATTACAGAAAGAAACTTGTCTCTCATTATAAGACCCTCGAATATCACATTCGAAACAAGAGTAATATCCTGAATGGCCTTTTGTTTGTAAAATAAAAGCTCTGGCAGGCACATCACAAATATATCCTTTGATTTTTACTGAAAAAAGTTCATTATTAAAAGTTATTCCTGTTTCTGCAAGTGAAGTTATGTCTATTATAAAGTCTTTGAATTTTGGGGTGTTTGTGATCCCTGATTTACCATTTCTATTATACTTGGATTTATGTCTAAACAACATAATATTAGGTATAGTTCACGGAGGGTTTTCTGCTATAGGTAATCCATCAATATTACTATAAAGCCTAATTTCTTTAACATTATTTTTAACAGAAATGTTAATATCACATTGGGATAAAAGGTTTAAGACACACTCACGCAACCCAAAATAATAATAATGTCCAGGGGCAATTACTTTAGTTGTTTTAGCATCAATGGGTAAACTTTTATGAAATGGGTGAAGCATAACTAGTAGGTCATTTATTGCCACATGAGTAACATTATGTTTTAAGGCCCATTCTGCTAAGCTATTTCTGAGGCGAGAATCTTGAGAACCTTGCTCTCCAGCTCGATTATCAGAGCTATCGGGATTTATATTATAATTTGAAAATATTTCATTGGGGCTTGTTTGTTCTTCACTTGGATATCAAAATAAGGTTGCCCATGTTCTTCTATCACTAGATGTTGAAAACACTTTTCTGATTCATTTATGGGAGGGACCTCAGAAGATGTTTGAAAATCACTGTGTGAATTTTGAGTCTCAGTAGGACTATTAGCTTTGAATTTTGCAGCATGGCGATAATTGGTTCGACTAACTTTTGGCATTGTATTAATAAAACGTATTTATACAGCCCACAACACAAACTAATAAATTAAACAGTTAATTTGATTATTAAACTAATAAATTTAAGTGAAAGCAAACTGAATCTCCACAAAGTCGACTTTGAGTTTGCTTTCACTTACACTCACTACTCCACTGGGTGCATATGGACTACTTCTTTTCAATACCACTAATAAATGTTTACTTAAGTTTTCTTCATTAAAACACCTTAAACTTTAAGGCTGACCTCGGTTTGCCTTTGGTAGGCAACATGTTGCCGGTTGTCTCTTATCTTATTTCATTATGAAATAAAAATTGCATCCAATTTTCAGGAGCAAGTATAAACTAATTTCTTATAATCATTATTTACTTTTTTTGAGTCAGTGTTTTAAGTTCGTCTCTTAATCATTGGAAGATATCAATTCTTATTAACTATTATTAACTTTAAACTGATGTTTTAAAATAAATATTTAATGTGGTCTGAGATATGGCAACGTTCTTTAACAACCTGAATGATCAACCAATGAAACTCCTGATAATTAGAGATCAAAGCCGATATCAGTCGATTGTCTCTTAACTTTGGTAGGTAAAGTCTATCTCTCTCTAATTCGCTTTCTCTTTTCAACTGTCTCTTCTTGTTAAATAGCTATTCTTTGTCTGTAAACACTGAAAAATTTCATACTGTAAACACGGAAAAGCCGGTGCAATTTTTGTAATATGCAGGTTCTTTTTTCCAGTCTTTTCTCTTTTGGTGCCAATTATTATTAACCTCTAGACTAGCATTACAAGAAGCAAGAAGACTCATTGCTTACTTACCTTGACATAGGTGGTGCCCCCTGTCAGATACTGTGTAGGAGTTTAGTAGCTCGCAAAATTTGCCAAAAAACGTTAAAAAAAAACCTGGGAAAGTCGGAAAAACTAGAAAGCTTCGAGAAAACCAAAAAATGCTTTTTAGCTCTTTTCCCCACGCCACAAGAAAACCCCCTCTACCGTCTACCTCACCCGAAAAGTCAACTTTGACAAGTAAGACTTATGTTACACACAAGTTTGGCAAATGAAAGAAGAAATAATCTACTAACAATGTATCATGACTCATGACAATGTATCTGGACGTCCATTGGAAGACGTGTGCTGTCTTCTCTCTGCGCCGCGATGCGATATATTCTACATCATGTAGACTACGCGCTCATCACTGGTTTCTCGTGCCTAAAATTATCAAAGTTCCTGAAAAACAATTTCAACCTTCTGTATTTTTTCGCTTGGCGGAATTGAGAAAACGTCTAAAGGAAAAATTGTAGCTAGATTAATTATCTACCAAAACTTTCGAGAGACATTTTGTCCTTAAGCGCCTCAGAAAGTAGATATTACCTTAGGAATGTTTAGTGAGCAGAGAGTGTTTCAATGTCTAGTTGCGGAACTACAATCCCGAGTAAGTCTCTAAAGAGAAAAAGTCTGCTACTAATCCAAAGCAACCATTTCACAGGACCTCACATCTCACATTATACCTACTGATCAAATGAGAACTCTGTTAAACTTTGTTATAATAATCTTAAATACGACAAGTTAGAATTATGTTTAGTATGTAAAAGGTGGAAGTGTTTGAACGTGACCTTTTTGGTCACTTTCAAACGTTCTTCGTTCTTCGTTTTTACCAATGATGGTAATTGTGCTTATTAAAAATTCCACAGTTACTTAAATACAGTGCGTTTTTTTTTAACGCGCAACATAGGATTTTACGTGTTAAATTTTTAAGCCCATATTAGACCATGTTATTTTAGAACTACAGCTCGATAACTTGACGGGTGGCGGTTTCGTACCCTGAAGCTTAAGTAGGTTTACCAATCTTCTTTCAGAAATATTTTATCTTTACATACTCCTTGTATGTATGGTAGGTGCTTGTGGTTTTTGATACTGGCAGGACAGGTAGCAGGTAGAGTGACATATTTTGATTTTACTATTAAGGAGCGGATAGAAATGGTTTCTAATTGTGTAAGGGGAATGAGTTTTCAAGAAGTTTCCGACAACTTTGCAGCCGCTTATCCAGAACGACCAATTATTAACAGGACAACGGTATTTCGGATGTACAAACAATTTATGACAACAGGCTGTGTCGTCAATTCTCACGTAAAGCGAAAAAGAAGCAGTTTTGTAGTCAATAAAGACTTTGTAAGGGACATTTGTCTAGAAATCACAGAGAACCCATCAGCTACTATTACGGATCTGGCTGAAAATAATAGAAGATCTCGAAGTAGTTGCTATAAAGCCCTCAAGAAAGAAAAGTACAAATCCTTTAAAATACGTAATGTCCAAGAGCTGTTACCACATGATTATTTTGCTAGGATGGAGTTTTGTGAGTACTGGATGGCTAGAGATAACCCCTACGTAATCCAACAAACACATACTCAAATGCGTAAAAAAGTGAATGTTTGGGCGGGAATTCTAGGTTATAGAATTATCGGTCCAATTTTTATAGAAGGCTTGCTTACAGCGGAGAAGTATTTGGAACTTCTTCAAACTGAAATGGGCCCGGTTCTTGAAGTATTAAACATTATCGGAGAAGTAATTTTTCAACATGATGGAGCTCCAGCCCACAGAGCCGCAGTTGTGACGGAATTCTTGAATGACACATTTCGGGGAAAGTGGATTGGGCGTTTTGGACCTTTTAAATGGCCAGCGCGAGGTCCAGATATCTCGCCATTAGATTACTTTTATTGGGGATATCTTGCAGGGAAAGTGTACGATAATTCAAGAGGAAGGCCTGCGGATGTGCAAGATCTGAAGGATCGCATTATTGAGGCGCCTCGAAGCATCGCTGCCCGACATATTTTGAACGTCAAAAGGGCATTTTATGACCGTTTAATTCTTTTTATTTTTTCTTTTGTTTTTGATTTTGACCACCCTGTTTTACTTACTATGCCAAATTTTACCTGCTACCTGTCCTGCCAGTATCAAAAACCACACACCACCTACCATACATACAGGGAGTATGGAAAGAAAATATTTTTGAAAGAAGATGTTTTTTGCCAGTTCCTAATCACTTTTTTGACCAAATTGGTAAACCTACTTAAGCTTCAGGGTGCGAAACAGCCACTCGTCAAGTTTTACACCTGTAGTTCTAAAATAACATGGTCTAACATAGGCTTAAAAAATTAACACGTAAAATCCTATGTTGTGCGTTAAAAAAAAACGCACTGTATGTCTCCTCAGTCCATATGACGTTGTTGCTAAAGTGAGCATTTTCCTCACATTTGTGGACGTACCAGTTGCAAAATTCTATTCTCCTCTGGAAATCGCTTTCGTGAAGTCCTTGCACAATAATAGGCTGGTACGGATGGTACTTTCGGGTCTTCAAAGTTCTTAGAACCGTTGTTCTCGGAAGATTTATCTCCCAGCTACATTTTCTTGTAGATGATGTTGGATTGTCATTAAAATAATTAACAATTTGATCATTGCGATTGTCATTGTCTTTCGCATATTTCTTTGGACGCGGTTTCTCGAAACTGCCATGCAACCGTAAATTTGTTACCAATTTTGCAAAATACCTTATATTAGGTTGTCGCCTTTCTGGAAAATTTTCCGAATAACTATTTAATGCCACCTCAGCATTTCTGTTACTTTTAATAAAGCACTCTAACGATAACGATTAAATTTTGACACTTCAATAGCCCGCACCTTTCAGTTTTGCCTTTGGTTTTTGGCGCTACGATTATCTTCTGTTTTTTCATAGTGGCTGCCCAAATGTTCAAAGCCTACTATGTCGAAAATAGAAAAATCGCCATTTTGCACTTGGTAAGTCTCACAAGGGCATCAATAGGTACATTATTGAAAAGGCCTTTTTAAGCACTTTCCGAAAATTTAAAAATCTAAGATGGCGCCTATAAGATTTTCCAAAGTAGTTATGCATGTTGGGTGCTTATTCTTAAAAAGCACTTTTTAAAAAATTATTTATCATTTTAAAGATTACACTTTCTAATAAAATAAATAAAAATAATGGTACTACTAACTCTTAACACGTGTAGACGATAATATCCGCAAATTGAAACTTTGATACTTAATTTATAATGTAGTTCAGCTGACTTAGCTTTATTGCACAATTCAACTATTATAACTATTTCGTAACGCTATTTCCGTTAAGCTGAGTTGGCAATTTAATGGGTCGATGTCCGCTTCTAGATGGTCTTGGTGGTGACCCTGATATAACATGCATAACTTCGAAACAAGTGCCGATAAAAAATTTCTAATTACACCATCGTATTCTACGTCAAAAAGTGCTCTAATAAGGTAACATTTTGAAAAACATTTTTATCTTCGTTAAAGACCTATAAGGCAAAGTTAAAAATGCAGTGTTTCACGTTTTCCCAATTTCCCGGAAAACGGCAAATGATAATCTAATTTTAAAACCGGGTATGAATTTGTCATTGCATTCTCTAAAACTTTTCCCATTTAACCGATCCTGTTTCTCTTACGATAACGGATATCCCCACACATGCATCACCAATTTGGACCACACTGTATTGTCCACCCGAGCATCAACTGTGACGTCACCCGGCGGATCGCTTTGCGTAAACAAGTTCCGCTGATATGGCCATCTTGGATCTGTTGTGATGTCAAATGCCAACTTGTGACTTTGCTTTGGTTTTTGTTTTGTTGATTGTTGTCGTTGTGTCAAAAAAATTAACATGCAGCTAAAATAATGATTGTATTTTTATTACAATTTTAATCCAATAATTGGTGAAGATTATACACTAAAATCAAGTAAATGTATATTTAAATGTCATAATGGATACAATGCCTGCTGGCCCAGGTAAGATTGCAATAGCAATTTTTCAAACCTACCAAATTTTTATAGTCTTGACATTTTTTTAAGGATGGTTCAAGTACAAATTGGGCCTATTTCACAAGTTTTAAGGTCAGTATACTGATTTTACTTAAAATAACATCCAAAATGAAAAGCATTGCAGTTTTCATTATTGTTTTATGTTTAACACAATAATTTTCATTATACACTTTAGTAAACTGCATTGCTCAACCTTGAGTTAATATGTATTATACAGTGTCTTTATAAAGTACTGCATAAATTTAGGGAAGGGACTTAGGTTAGGTTAGGTTAGGTAGTTTTCACAAAACCATTCAGTACCTTATGTTTTATTTCCAAGGGAGATTTTGGATTCTACAAACAATTCTTAACATATTTCATGCAACATACTCTATAATGATTTTCAATACTCTTCAAATAAATGTCAAAAACACCATTTTTAAAACTTTAGGTCTCCCAACTTTTATTTAAAAAAATAGTAAAAAATTAAAATTAGTTGTTTAAAATGAATTCTATCGACTGTTTGACAATAATCAAGACTGTTTATTAACTTCTTTTAAAAGTTATCAATAATTTTTGGGGATGTTAATTTGACTTCTTGGAAAATTATTGATTTCAAAATATTAATATTTGCAGAACAATTGTAATGCGGGCTCTACACCAAAAATTTGAGTTCAAAGAAGTTGTACAAACTTATTTTATCAAGTTCTACATCAAATAAATGTGTCAACTTTCTTGGATGGTTAACTGTTTCATTTTACACCTAATCAAACTTTTATATAAAAGCTGTCAATTTAAAACAGTTTTGCCAACTATAGTCAACTTAATATAAACAACCTAATTTAAAAGTGTATGCATAATACTTGGACTTGGTATTCTAAGTTTTAAGTGATATTTTTCTGTGACCTTTATGTTTAAAATTAGTAAAAATGTTTGGAGTTAAAAAAATTATACACTCCCATGTAAGAGCTGCTACAATCAAACAAATAAGAGCGGCTCTACTCTCTGTGATGATTGCTCCTTCTGTGTTGATGATCGAATCAGGCCCAGCTAAGATTCAAAGGAGATGGTGGGTGAGACCATCATTACAAAATAAAACAAGTAGCTGACATACTATTACCGCACTTTTTTTAAACGTTGGCAACACGAAAATCAGGAGATTTGATGTCAAATAATTGATGAAAATAGAACACATCCTTACAACTTGAATGGAATGATGTTTATAATTGTTGCTAGAGTCTAGAAACTTATAGAATAATAAAGTGGTGTTGCGATTTAAAAGATCAAAAATATTTTTTCCACAAACTGTTATGATGAAACCTCACATTAATGAGATTCCAACACTTTTCATTAGATTGCTCAAGGTCGTGGATTAATTGCATGAGTTCATAATTAGCTATATTAGCTATAACTGAACACACTTGGGTATTCTGCAGGAAATCAAAACCGACCTTAATGTTATGTACAAGTGTATATTACAGGAAAAACTACAATATTTACAATTTACAAATTTACAAAAATTACAAAAGTTACAAAGTTGCCAATCCAAATTATTAAAAAATTTTAAGAAAAATTAAAAACAGAATTGAAGTTAAATTTAAAATAAAAAACAGGAAAAGTTTTCCCAGTGCCAAACCGTCTTAAAACTGTCCTTACCAGTTTTAAAATCGGTGGTGTGGTCCTGGATCTCCCAGTGTCCTCTTCCCAGTAGTCAGGAGTGGCCACTGCTGATTTCCAGGTAGGAAACGAAGCCCCGAAACTGGTGACAGGTTCCCTAGGACAGAAAACAGCAAAGCACAGGGAAAACAGATAAACGAGCTCAACACTTGTTCTGGCAACCCAAAAGGTTTCCAGAAGTATTGACAAGTGCTAAAGCCGTCTAAAGTAAATTAATTTAAAATTAAGGAAACCAAAACTTACAAAATTAGTCAAGTTAGGGAAAGCTACAGAAACTAAAAATTTAAAAAAACTTAATTAAATAATCAAGGAAAAAACTCCGGAATTTAAAATAAAAAAACTAAATTACTTGGTGGTTCCAACCCTGACCTTTTTCAAGTCTAAAACCCCCTGGTTGTTGTGGTCGGCTCTTTCACCTATAAGGATTGTTGGTGGGTGGTTACAAAGCCCTTATAGAGTGGCTAGCACGGTCTTGGGGTGCTGTAAGTGTTCCCAGTTTCGCCGGGAAGTCCCAGTTGGAAATTAGATCTCAGTAAAACAAAATTTCCGGACTCTCGGTCGAGCTGAATTAAAATCTGTGTTGGAAAATATGGCCGATACAAAATAATTCTCAAATAACCCAAAATCAAACCAATTTACCTGGGTTTCGGCCAGATGAATCTAGATTAAAAATAAATCCCACACACGTGCCACAGAGGTCAAGAAACAGGTCAGGTCACGATCTCAACAGTTCGGGTGCTGCAGTGGTAAAAGGACCAATATCACAAAGTGGGGTGATTAAATAGGCCACATGGCACCTGACACAAAGAAACACGACCACAAACCGACGCTTCCCCGACAAAAATCGAAACAACACATTAACAACAAAATGTGCACAAAGTGCAAACGGAGCTATTAAGCTAGGGTCTACTAGTGTAACTAGGCCCATGGACATTAAAATCACAAACCAAACGAGTTACGGACGAAAACTCTATTTCGTACGTAACAAAACATTCAATAATGATGCATTTTTCGGTTCCAAATCTCAACGAAAAGTTACCCTTTACTGAGGAGTTTACTTTATCGCGCGTTGCCAATGGTAGCGAGCGATAAAACTTTTAAGCTATTAAATACTTAGTTTTTGGGACTTGTATAATTCCAATTCACATAACACAACAGGGATTAATAAAAATAAAAACATAGCATTTTTGAGAAAGTTATTCTTTTCAATTTTATTGAATTTAGGCAGTACCTACAGGGTGCTTGTGTTGGTTATTGATTGAATTTAGACCACCCCAAAACAAGCTTTATTTTTAGAAGAAAACTTTTAACATGAAAGTGATAGATACGAAGGTCTTCTATATTTCTAGATAAATTTTATCTATACAGGGTCTCTCAAAATTACTTGGTTAACCGAACTTACCTATTTTTAAATGCGATGCCATATTTTTTATTGCAAATTCAGATTGTAGGATAAATTCTAGGCCTATTTGACTAATTGCTGATGTACACCAGTTTTAATCCAAGTTAATCCAAGTTTTTAATATTTTTTTTGGTTTTGTTAACGTTAGTCAATGTCTTCTCATATTCTTATGTTATATGTTATGTTATTTGGACTGTGGTTATTAAGTTTTGTATTGGGTAGTGTCATGTTAGACCCACCCGATTTCTGTGACATTGCTTGGTCCTTATTAGGATATGGTTGGCAATAAAGGATATTAATATATTAATATTATTATTAATATGTTCTGTATCGATATTCAATGGTTTTCTGTCTAATAAGCTCTGTTGATTGAATTTAGACCACCAAAAATCAAAACTTGTACGGTCCTTAGCGTATTTGATTACAAACCGTTTAAAATAATACTAACTTTGCAGGAGTAAAGTTTTATTAAAGACTTAAAAAGGTTTAGAATTTATCCTCAAATCTGAATTTGCAATAAAAAATATCGCATGACATTTAAAAAAAGGTAAGTTTAGTTAGCCACGTAAATTACTGCGTAAATTGGCCATGAAAAATCACTGGAAAATATTTTCAAGTTCTAAAAATGACCACCAGAGGGCGAAACAGCCATTTTAAATTTTAAAATTGCAATTTCTATCAATTTTGCATAACCAACTACAAAGTTTTGGTTCACACTTTTAAAGACATCTAGGATATTCGTTAAACAAAAATTTAAGGTATTTGAAAAACAAAGATGGTGGGGGGTGTTCAGTTGTTTTTGTAATAACCTGCTGTAACTTCTTAACAGTTTCACCGATTTTAACAAATTTGGTATCCTTAAAAAGAGCATTCCTTGGGCAATAAGAATCAATCAAAATATAGTTAATTTAGTTGAATCCTTTGCGTGCGAGTTTGCGTGCAACACATGCACTTAACATATTACTATTGAAAACGGTTAGAAATACGGAACAAATAATTAATTCTAATAATATATAAAATATTTATTTCTAATAATTAATTTAAAAGTTTCTTAATCGAATAAGGATCTGGAATTAAAAAAAAATCATTAAGATAGAAAAAAGTTGAATGAAAATGAAATCTTCAGCAGTCTGTATTTCTGTAACGAAGCTTTTTTGGAATTTAGTTTATTTTATATAGCAAATTATAGTTATTTTTAGGCGTAGAATACGTGGCTTAAGTTTCCGTATTATAACCTGAAACACCCTGTATATGTTGAAGAAATTTCGACCTTTTAAAACGAAATACTCATCGGTGTAGTATTCTTTTTTCTGATAGCTTCTACGAAACACTTCAACTTTTATGAAGTATCAGTCATATACCTAACTTTAATAGTCTGCGCTTTATTTATGTTTTTTAACTAAACTAAAACCTGAAAATTGTCTTTGACAATTCAATTAAACAAGAATACACATTTTAAATCTTTTTTTGGAAATTCGTTCTAATTTTGTATATTACTTACCTGCTGCAAAACTTAAACTTAATAATTTGACATAATTGGTTTGTCGTAAGCTAGGAAAGCTTAGGAAAAGAACACAAAAATCGAAAGTAAAAGCTAAAAAACATAAATAAACCGCAGACTACAAAAAAAGGGTATATGACATACTTAATAAAAGTATCGTAAAACCTATCAGAAAAACGTATAATGTACAGGGTGTCCCATAGATAAAAGTTGAAATTTTTTAAATGACATAAAAATAAATTAAGATATATATGATATAATATAATAATATAATAAGAACGCCCTGTAGCATCTATTGTAAGTTTATTTGCGTAACTAATATTTGTCGTTCCTGTAGAGCGTTCGTACCAAATATGAGTATTCTACTTTTAGAAGCAATGGCAATGCAGTCAATAATTAGATGATCTATTAGGTTTAGATACATTATTAACAAAATTTTTTTAGAATTTTATGAAGCATCTAAAAATGTTTCTAAAACGGGGTTTTATTTAAAAAAAATCTAAAGTTTTATCTGTCACGCCTTTATGAACCTGTATACTCGAAAGTAATTTGAAACTATACATATAAATATTCTCTAAAACTTTTGTATTTCTCAAAATAAATGAGATAATAAACTCTACTCTATTATTGACTCACCTGTACAAAGTGATTGGTTTTATTTTGCACCCAACCTTTTTTCTACTTGATTTTACAACAAAATATAGTAAATACATATAGTTGTAGAGATTTATCTAACGGAACCGCACTTAACTGTTTTTTTTATAAATTGTAACACCCTGTATATTATTGAATTTTTGGATAGTCCTTGGCTATAAGAATAAGAAAGATTTTGTTAGACAAATGACACCGTTTTCGTGCACATTTTTAAGCTTTGTTTTTTATAAGCTATGTCAGAATGTGCACTCGATCTTCCCTTAAGTGCAATGCTGTGGGTTTCTTGAAATTTTTGCAAGTAGAAACGATTTTACGATTAAGTTGAATCGTTCCACTAACATTTTTGTTATAATCAGTAGGACTTTCCAATAATTTTCGTGAGCTGTTTTTAACTGGTGAATTTCTGTCGGTAAATTTCTGACATTATACGTTAATTTACGTATACGGACATTTTGGTACAGATGTGTAGGGTAAATACATTTTTCGCAACTTTGCGTATAATTTTCATATGTTTCTAAAGTTGCGTACGGTCAGAAATGCTGACGTTACCCTGGTGTGTTAGATTACCATTCAATATGGAATTAAATTTTATACTGATTATATGCTACAATATGAGATCA
Organism: Ips nitidus; assembly: GCA_018691245.2. Classification (NCBI taxonomy): domain Eukaryota; kingdom Metazoa; phylum Arthropoda; class Insecta; order Coleoptera; family Curculionidae; genus Ips; species Ips nitidus. The sequence goes on from CM042792.1 coordinate 10,380,938, forward strand.
AGCTTCAGCTAAAATCGGTTAAAATACATTGACATTTGTAATATTCTTTTCGTAATATTATTTTCTTTGTTTCAGATATTCGCCAGGTGAAGCGAGATGCAAAAAAAGTCATCCGGGTGAACACTGGATTTCTTATTTCTTTTATTAATAAACTGAAGATGGAGGCGCGGGTTGTGTGTAGTTTTATTTGTTATTTAGATTTGCTGTTATGCATTGTTTTATCCACAATATCTGGCCGAATAATTTTCAGTTAACGTCCGACTAAATGGTGAAATATTAGAAAAATTGTCATTCCTTTAAATGTCAATCTACGCATGGCGAACTGAGTAACTGTGCAGAAGTTGACATTGGGAGTGAATAAAGACGAGCAATCAGTCACTCATATATACCAAACGTACAATTTATTTTACGACTGATTAACATCCTAGAGCAAAATTTACTTTTCGTGTCTGCTCAGCACCGATTTATATCGAATAATCAATGCTAAATTACGTGTGTTTTCTAAAAACTATCTCTCTATCTAGAATGATTATTATTTGAACCTCAAAAAACCGCGTTTTTGAATGTGTATAGAACATGTTTGAACACTTTTGAGATAGAAATATCAAAATAATCAACTTTTCTTCTTGTGATTTGAGGCATGATCCGATATTGGTTGGGACTTGGGAAACTCAAATGTGATGTATCTCATTTAGGTCGGTCAGCAATCAGTCGTGTCTGTCTATTGTGAAATGTTGACCCAGTAACCTGTAATAATTACGTTTGTTACTTTTAACCTTTCATCGGTAAAATTATGTGAGTTTTTATAATTAGAAGCTTTTTTCAAAAGAGCTTCAGGATTGGTTAAGCAAGCTGTTACAATTGGCTGAACGGATATGAAATCTTTGATATAGCTAATTTTGACCGTGAAACATGATTCAGTCATTTATACTGACAGTTGGCATCAAAACTTTTCATTGCACCTTGTCACTGGCATGTTTTATTGTAAACATAGAAATGATCCAAATATATCGATTTGGTATAATGAATGAAAATTTGGTATAATGTCAGTTAGTCGTAGAAAAAATAGACTGTAAAATTTGCATGAAATGACTATCACATAATATGGGCATTATACAGAGTGTCCCTTGACGATAAACATCGACTGATATTGGGAAAATTATAAATAGGAGAGTTTTGAACTTGACAGGATGACGATGGCGGCATGCCCAATCTAAATCAACAACTAAAACATTTTCAAGCTGGTTTTGATTACAACTTTCTTATTTTAAATGAAACACCCTGTATATTATTACATATTTGGATTGTACACAAAATTCTGACCAACTTTTGTGTATAAATCGTATGCTTATCTCTAACCGTTTTTGAAATGTTTAATGTTTGCCGAAAAAGTGACAGTTGATAAAGTGACTCTCCACATATTTTTCTATACTGTCAGAACGGTAACTTATTTTCTAGTAAAAATTTATACAGTGTGTCCCGTTTTTCATGAGTACACCTTCATATCTCAGTTAATAATAATGCGATCTTCACCCATATTGGATCAGTAATGAGAAATGATCTACTTGTATGTGTATTGGAATCTGGAATCTTGTTGAATAAATAATAGGATAACCAGGATGTTTCCAAACAAGTCGCGCAAAGATCGCGGAGAAAAAATTAAAATACCGTATGAAAGCATCAGCTGTAACCAACTATCTTTATTTAAAAACATAACTGACAGACAAAGCGGCGTTGCCGTTGTTCACAATAATTACTTAGAGATTAATACAACCAACACCCCCACTATCTCAAGTAATTATTACAAGGATACTAATCCTAACTTTTCAACTATTATTACTTCCAATAAATTTTAAAAATTAGTTTTGTCAAAACATCTGCCACCATTTCGTTAGTCTCTTGATATTGAATCTTAATCAAGTTATTTAAAACACATTCTCTAACAAAATGGTATCTCACAAATATATGTTTTGATTTCTTGTGAAACACCGGATTCAATGTTAGTTTTTGTGCGCTCTGACTATCATTGAATATATTGACACTTTGACAAAAAACGACCAGCTCACCTAAAATATTTTTTAAATACACGACTTCTTTAGATGCCTCGCTAAGTGCAATATATTCTGCTTCCGTCGAACTTAACGGAGTTGTTTTTTGTTTCATACATTGCCATGAAACTGGCCCACTGGAAAGCTTAAATACATAACCCCTATAAGATTTTCTGTCTGAGTCGTTAGCCCAATCTGAGTCTACAAATCCCACTAAATCTAAAGTACTAGTATCACCTTTTGAAAATTTTAATTCTAAATGCTTAGATCCTTTCAAATATCGCAATATTCGCTTAGCGCATGTCCAGTGATACTCTGTAAAGTTATCATTAAATTGACTAAGAAAGTTAACGGCATATGTAATGTCTGGCCTAGTTAGTACTGATAGATACATCAAACTCCCTATCAACCTCTGATAAGGTATCTTACCCAAATCTACATCCGAAACTTCTTTGTCAACCAATTGCTTGCCCTTTACCTCCATTGATGTACTAGCAATTTTACAATCTTTCATATTAAAATTGAGAAGCAATTGATCAATGTAACCTTCTTGATCTAAATATACATTTTGTTTATCTCTAGAGATCCTAACACTTAAACATTGTGTTGCTCTACCTAAATCCTTACCTTAATCAATACCTTAAAGTGAGAAAGCAACTGAGATTTTAAACAATCAATCTCTTTAGTATCATTTGAGAAGACAAAAAAATCATCTACATATAATGCGACTAAAGTTAACAAGTTTCCATTTTTCTTAATGTACAAACATAATTCAAACTGCGATTTAGTATAACCTATATCTGACAAAACTTCATTTACTCTCAAATTCCATGCTTTGGAAGACTGTTTTAGTCCATAGACAGCCTTTTTTTAATCGGTATACCTTATTTTCATTATTTTTGACAATAAATCCTTCAGGTTGCTTCATGTAAACTGGCTCATTAAGTATACCGTTTAAAAACGCTGTTTTTACATCAAGGTGCGTTATTTCCAAATCAAGTTTTACCGCTAATGCAATTAGCAACCTTAAAGTAGAGTGTCTCACTACAGGCGCAATCACATCACTGTAGTCTATACCGGCCTTTTGCACACAACCTTTGGCAACCAAACGCGCGCGGTATTTGGCCTCACCATTTTCACTCACTTTTTGTTTAAAAAACCACTTACAAGGAACGTTTTTAGCACCTTCTGGAACGCTATCTGTCAACTCCCAAGCATCATTGTCTTTGAAGCACTGGATTTCTTCGAACATAGCCTCCTTCCATAAATCTGCATCACCCCTTGATAAAGCTTCATTGACTGTAACAGGTTCAGTACCTATGTTGAACTCTTCCAAACAAGCATAGGTAACGTAGTCGTCGAATGATTTTGGTTTCGGGGTTCTTTGAGAACGTCTCAAATTTATATTATCATCAGAATGTTCTGACAATGGCTTGTCACATTCATCATCAGATAAATCATCAGAGCACTCCGAAGAACTATGTGATAATTTTTTTTGTTAACCCCCACTGAAGGTAGTTGTTCCTCCAAACCAATGACTTGTACTGATTCTCTGATAGGTCGTTCAATGACTACATCTCGACTGACATGAATTCTCCTGTCTGCAGGATCATAAAATCTGTAACCCTTTACGTTGTCACTGAATCCCACTAAAATCATTTTCTGTGACTTTTTACCCCATTTCAATCTTTTTTCTTTAGGGATATGAGTCATGACTTAAAAAAGTAACATCCAACATTTTCATTTACACTAATTCGTCCGTCCGACAAGCCAGATACACCTATTATTAATGCGACCTAAAACAATAAGAAGAATATAATACCATAATAACTGTGCACTTGTATAAGCTCAAACACTATTTTTTTAAAATACCTATTTAGATCACAAATATCTTACCTTTAGCGGTACAAGATTATTTGGAGCTTTGTTTAAAAAATCCTCTATATTTTTCCTAGAAAATACGTTCGATTTTTTGGACCTGAAGCCCACATTTTGACGTTTTAGAAAAGCCAGCAGTTTCCCATGTTTTGAAATATCAGTTTTTTCTTCAATTAGTAGCATCGTTCGTATCATACTGTACATTGCCCACAAAGTGCCCAACTAGCAAACTTGTTTTATAATTGGAAGTTTTGGTGACAAAATAGCTATTTATGTCACCAGTTACGAAAAGATTGATTTTGTGTAACGAATGAATGTTTGTAGGGCGAGCGCAGCGAGGTCCTACAATTTGAATGAGTTACACAATAAGACATTTTCGAAACGTGTTGCATACATAATTTTTTCTAATTTTGACCAAAAAGTGGTAAAAACCATCTCTTAAAGTGATTTAACACAAATGTTCACTTTTATAGCACCTTGTATAAACAGTGACAACGACATGTTATGATGGATGTCGCCCATATGTTTCTACGGAAATGCATAAAAACAGGGAGTGATGAAATGAACTTTTCATAACCAGTTACATAAAGTGATACTTAGTAACTAGTTACATAAAGTAAAACGTTTTGTCACTCTAATCAGTTTTGAAAAGTGTCACTTTATATGCCAAAATTAGAAAAATATTTTATTACCATTATGTAAAAGTTTTCCTGTGATTTATATATTTTATAAAAGGTTCACCTGGAACTAAATTGTGTTGGCTTAAAATCTACATTATAAAATTATTACCATCACATTTCCATGACAAATATTATGGTTATCTAATAAAACTATTATTATAAAATCGCAAAACAACTTATAGCTACTTTAATTGCACCACTATAAAACATTTCAGCTAACTTTCTCGAAATTGTTGCAATAATATTTTATAAAGGACATTGTGTGATTGTCTAACTTTGCTATACAATTATTTTATAATTTATCTCGACGTTTTTATAGAATTATTTTATTTGGCAGTCGTTTAGTATAGTTTCATAACTGTTTCATTGTTGTTTTATAAGCGTGTTGTGTTGTTAACCTGACATTGCTTTAAAATTATTTTATACGTATTTTATTTTCCGCTTTAATTAAAATATTCTATTAAGATGTTCACTATAACAATTTTTCTGAAGGTTATTGTACACTAAAATGTGGTTATGTTAAATAAATTATTTTGTATTTGTGTAAATAATTTATAGCTGAACACAATTTATCTTAGTAAGTACGTGGTAAAAAATATAATAAAATTAATAAAATAGAAAATTAAAATGATATACTTTATTATGAATTATAGCTGAAAATGAAACATCAAAAATCAAACTGGAAAAAAATTAAAAAAGTGGAGCGTTTCGCAGAAAAGTAAAACTGCGTTATGAAAGTATTATGCATAATAAAAACTTTTATTTTGCAAGGAAGAATAGCACTCAAGGGATTGCAGTAGCTGATAATAGTGATAATGAAGCACTTCCATCTTGCAGTGATACAATAATCAGTTTAACAAATGATATTTATTCAAGTGATGTTGAGGAAGATATCGGAGTGATAAACAGTAATTGCTTAGTAAAACTAGAAAAGGAGAATCTTGAGATGAGTGGCATGCGTAATTCAGACCTAGACAAGAATGTCGAATTTAGGCAGGACCTTAGACAGTGGGCCATTTCATATAACATTTCCCATGTAGCACTTAAAAATTTAACTCAAATTTTAAACAAAAGAATTGATAACATATTTCCTGAAGATCCCAGAACCTTGTTAAAAACATATAAATCAATAGCTTTGACAAAAATTGCCGAAAGTGGAATTTATTGGCATCATGGTCTTGAGTATTGTCTCAAACTAATTTTAACATCATTAAACAATATCCATCCTGAGCGTTTATCTCTTACAATCAACATTGATGGATTGCCAATCTACAGAAGCAGTAAAACAGAGTTCTGGCCCATTCTATTTAACATCCAAGAGCTCCCGGATATAAAGCCCATGATAATTGGAATATTCTGTGGCAAAGGAAAACCTAGCGATCTGTTGCAGTTCTTGCAACCTTTCGTAAATGAAGACCTAGTTATTTTTTCAAATGGACTTTCTGTAAATGGAAACAAGTCAAAATTAAGATGCTTTGTCTGTGATTCACCTGCCAGAGCCTTTATTAAAGGTAGGTACACATTATATTACCCTATTTAAAAAACTCGACCTACACTGTATTAAATTGTTATCAATTTTCTTGTTCTTTTAGGTACAGTAAACTACAATGGTAAACACGGTTGCCTCAAATGTACGACTGTTGGTGAATATTCTTATATTTCCCGCACTGTGTTTTTTCCAAGGGCTGACTGTCCAAAACAAACTAGCAAAATGTTTAAAAAAAATTTATATGGATCACATCACAAACAAATAACTCCTTTATGTTTACTGCCAATAGACATGGTCGAAGATTTCCCTGTTGGAGACTCTTTGCATTTAATTGACCTAGGAATAATGAAGAGATGCTTATTTGGATGGAGAGATGGTACTTTTGGAAAATTTAAAACTAAATGGTCTGCGAAAGACATCATTATTGTATCCAATTTTCTTGAAAATTGTAAAATGCCATCTGAGATTCATAGAGCTGTGCGAGGATTAGATGTACTCTGCCACTGGAAAGGCTCAGAGTATCACACATTTTTGCATTATTTAAGCATAGTTATACTAAAATATGTATTACCAAAAGATGCCTATCAACATTTTCTTTTGTGCTGTAACAATATGCGCCTCAAAATTTTATTTAATATTATTGATGTTGCTGAAGCTTTACTTAATTCTTATGTTGAGCAGTACAGAGATACTTATGGCGAGGATTATATTAGTAGTAATGTGCATAATTTGGTACATTTAGCTGATGAAGTTAGAAGGTTTGGTCCGTCTATAGGATTTAGTTCATATCCTTTTGAAAACAGACTTTATTAGATAAAAAGACTTTTAAGAAATGGAAATCTTCCACTATCTCAAGTTGCCAAAAGAATTAGTGAAGTCATACAATGTGAAATTGATTTAATGAAAAACGTTCGATCAAATTCCGGTACACAATTTCCTATTCTGAAAAAAAAGGATGCAAATGGATGTTTTTCTAGAATAGATTTTAGCGATTTTTTTCTTTCTGTAGATACTCATAATAAGTGTTTTTTAAGTAATGATAAAATTGTTGCTTTGCAGAATGCTCAACTAATAAATAATAAAGCAGTTATTTATGGAAGGTCTGTAAATAACTTAGAAAATGTGTTCGAAATTCCAATAAAGTCATCACATCTCCATATTTATAAAAGTGAAAATTTAATATTAGAACCTGTTAAACGATATTTACTTACTAATGTGAAGTGTAAAATTGTAACAACAAAATATAAGAATCAAATAGTTTTTATTCCTTTATTGCATTACAGCTAACTCTTTAAGTTGTGTATTAACTTTTGTATGTAAAAAGGATCATTAAATTAGGTTGTGTTGTAATAATGTAATATTAAATGTATAACACTAATTTTCAATCTTAATTGTTTTATTCAGTCTTTATTTTTACTCTACTAATACATAAACGCAACGAAATTTTCATACTTAAAGACAACTTTTAAGTAAACTTAAAAAAACTAATAATAATTAAAGTAATTATTCTAATACACATTTTTATGTGGAACTCCCAAATAATCTTATTGCTTTTCCATTATAAATTCTTCAATAATAATCTGAAAAAAAAAAAGTTTTCAAGTAAGTAGTTATAATCATTTAGATTAAAAAAAGGATTACCTATTATAGTAAAAACTTACCACGTTTGGTTGATTTTCTGTGTGTTCTGTTTCTCCTTCATTTTCTTCTTTATTTTCGTCTTCTGTTCCCAAATGTTTTTTCTTTAATCTAAATAAATTTTATAGGCCGGTTAGATTATTTTTTGGATATAATAAACAAACAATTTTCAGTTTCAATTATAAGACAGATTGCTAGGCCTTTTCTTCTGTCCTGAGCATCTTTTTACTGCACTCTGACTTCTTTTTGTTGAATTTCTGATCACTGCCTTGAAAAAATCTTCCCATTTTTTTAAAGTAAAGTCCGGATCTGATAAATTTATGACATTAAAGAAAAAAGTTGCAATATTCTTGAACAGTTTAAAGGGAATCTTTTCTTTTTGATCTCGTGATCCTCCAGCCCATGAACACAGAGTCATAAACTTTCGAGAAAATATTTTGTCTACCAGCATATAACAATTGTTGATTCCATTTCCAGTGCCTCGTCCACATATTTTACTAAACTCTCCTACAAAAGAATCCATATTTTTTTTATCACTTAATTTGGCTTCAAAATCTTCTAATTCTTGTAAAGTGGTTATTTCTTTGAACATAATAGTCGACCCACAGGATATTATTTCTAACTTGAGATGGTTGACAAGAGCAGCTTTGTTTGTCTATTGTGTCAACTGTTTTGTCTAAAATAACTTCTAATTTTGCCAGTTGTTGTAAAATCATATTTTGTTTTTCTTGAAACATATTTTGGTTGGATAATGTTAACGCTCATATGCGTTTGTATTATAAGTTTGGCAACCGCGGCAACGTGTGGAGTCGCATCCCTGGCTTTGCCGCCGAAGAAGACGACCGTGGTGCGAATTCGGCATCGCGAATTCGTTGAAGAAAGGTGTAAAAAAGTGTTGATAGAACACGTTGTTGTTTTGGGGTTTTGATTAAACCGTTTGAAATTGAATCGATGGTGTTTTAATTAGCACGCTGGAAAGTTAATGTGTAGAAATGTCAGGCTTCGCCCTAGAAGCTTTGACATAAAGTTTTGGTCCTGATCGAGTCCAGTTCGTTTGCTGATTAGTCCAGTTGGTTGGGGATTAATCTAGCCTGGTTGTTTGGCTACACTACAGGTTACACCACATTGATCCAGTTGGTTTTGGGATCGTTCGAGGTTAGAAAACAAGGAAAACAACAAGCAGAAGGACGTTGGAAGTTAAAATAAAGCTACAACGTGATAGAACGAGTCGTGATCGTGAGTATATCGTATCCTTTTGCCCATTTATTATTCCTTTTCATATTTGATTTCATTGTGGCCCGTATTTTGTGCCGATCGTTTGGAAAACTTGTTCATACTTGCGCCTACTTACGGGCAAGTGTGAGTGCATTTTGTTTGATTGAAATAAAGAATATTTTGTTGTTTTTTTTCCCAATATGGCGTCTGATTCTTTCGAGGCGGAGTTAAAAGCAAATATTAAAAAGCGTGGAGTTTGCAAAGCAAAATTGACTCTGAAAAGTTTTTGAACACATTAGTTTCGTTAAATCCTGATGAAATCAGTGCTGTGAAGTTTTGTGAACTAGAGAACCTGGTTGATAAGTTGGCTGACGTTTTTTCGGAGTTTGATTCTCTGCAAAGCTTCGTAGAACTGCATCATGAGATTTTTGATGAGCAAATTGTAGAAAGGGAAACGTTTGAAAACAGTTACTATAGTTTGATTGCCATTGCTAAAGATATTTTGAATACATATAACAAGCTAAAAGTAGTAGTGACGCTGGATCTTTGTTGAATGTTGTACAAAATGGCGACAACGTTAACATACATGGCAACTTAGGTTATTTTCGCTCTAGACCTAAGCTTCCTTCGATACCCATACCCAATTTTTCTGGCGAGTTCGATAAATAGTTGGAATTTCGAGACACGTACAAATCTTTAATTCATGATAACGCGGATATCTCAAACGTTGAAAAATTTCATTTTTTACGTGGTGCTTTGGAGGGATCTGCTAAGGCTGTGTTACAAAGTTTGGAGGTAAGTTCGTCGAACTATTCTATCGCTTGGGATTTATTATGTGAAAGATACGATAATAAGTCTATGTTGGTTACAAATTATTTGAAATCCTTGTTTGGTTTGCCCAAAATATCAAAAGAGTCGTCGATTGCCATTAGGGAACTTCTTAATGGAATAAATAAAAATTTGAGAGCTTTGGAAGCCCTTGACATTCCCGTTAAATCCTGGGATGTTTTAGTAATTCATGTTATGTGTGAAAAGTTGGATTTATTAACAGTCCGTGAGTGGGAAGAAACTAAATCGAAAAATGTGTTGCCTACTTTAGATCAGTTTAGATTTTTTCTTAAGTCTAGATGTGAACTCCTAGAAACCTTGGAGATGGTCAATGCTGATCTCAAATCTGGTGGTAGAGCTGGCCACGGTGAAAAAAGAATCACAAAATCGTTTGTTGTTGGAAATGGGTCTTGTTCTGTTTGTGGAAAATCTCACTTAATAAATACTTGTGATCAGTTTTTGAGGTTGTCAACCTACAGGCGATTTGATCGAGTAAAGGAGCTAAAACTTTGCTTAAATTGCCTGAAAGGGAACCATGTCAGCAGAGATTGTACATCTAGCAGCTGCAGGAAATGCTCATTACGTCATCACACTTTTCATCATGAAAACAACCACCCTGCAATTGATGGTGTCAGGCGTCCCTCTGATGGAAATACTAGGGATTTGAGTGTTTCAAAATCCAACTCGCTCATTGCTTCAGTACCTGACGCTGCTGCAAGTTCGGGCTTGGAAAATTCGAGTTTAGTCATGTCTTCTTGTGATGTTATGCAAAACGATGCACTATTGTCTACAGCAATAGTCAATATAGTTGGTTTGAACGGTCAAGGTCGTCACTACCGTGTCTTATTGGACGGAGGTTCTCAATTATGTTTTGTGACTGAACGAGTGTGCAAAGAATTAAACATTCCCTTGCAAAATATTGACATTTCCGTCGTTGGAATAAACCAAGTAGTTTCAAATATAAATCGAAAATGCCACTTGACTGTTGAGTCGTTGTTTCAATCTTACAGGAAAACCGTATCGTGTTTGGTAGTTCCGCAAATTGTTGGTAACATTCCTTGTAAATATTTAGATGTTTCGAAGTTGGATATACCTAAGCATTTGGTTTTAGCTGACCCAACGTATGCAAAACCCGGTGCTATTGACCTTCTTTTAGGAGTAACTGTGTTTTACGAGTTGTTGTGTATTGGACAGGTAAATTTGGGTGCAGGCAAACCAATAATGCAAAAAACACGGTTTGGATGGATTGTGTCTGGTTCATTAAATTCTAGTTTCTCACAGAATGTTACACATTGTAATTTGAATGTTGATTTACAGTTGCATGATCGGATTGAAAGGTTTTGGTCTATAGAGGAGCCTCCTGGTGCTCTAAAACCATTTTTGTCCAATGATGAAAAAACTTGTGAGTCTATTTTTGTTAGGAATTTAAAACGGAACCAATTTGGAAAGTTTACTGTTCCCATTCCTTTTAAGAACCCTCCTGCTACTTTGGGCAGTTCGGAAGCGTCTGCGAGGAAACAGTTTTTGTCATTGGAGCGTAGACTCCAGGAAAATCCTAAGATGTTGAAGTTGTACATAGATTTCATGGTAGAATATGAAGCTCTTGGTCATATGTCTCAGGTTGTTAGTGATGACATGGACAAAGTTTCATATTTCCTGCCGCACCATGGAGTCCTAAATGAAAATAGTTCAACCACTCGGTTGCGAGTCGTGTTCAATGGATCAGCCCCATCTGACAATGGAAAGTCGCTGAATGATATTCAGTATAAAGGCCCTTATATCCAGGATGATTTGATATCCATACTGCTAAGGTTTAGGTTCTTCAATGTAGTATGTCTGTGCGGATGTTGAGAAAATGTACAGGATGGTACTAGTTCGTGAAGAAGATCGACCACTTCAGAAAATATTCTGGCGCTCAAACCCAAAGGATGATTTGAAGGTGTACCAGCTCAACACGGTCACCTATGGAACCAAATCCGCGTCTTACTTGGCTATTCGTTGCTTAAAACAGCTTGAGTTGGAATGTGAAGAATCAGCTCCTGAGGTTTCAAATATTATTCTTCATAATTTTTTTGTAGATGATATGTTATTTGGTGTTAATACTATCGAAGAGGCTGTTAGTTTGAGTAAGCAAGTTTCCAGCACTTTGAAGGAAGGTGGTTTCAATTTGAGAAAGTGGATTTCTAATTCTCCAGAGGTATTGTCTCAAATTGGGGATTCTTCAAGTCGGCCTGGAAATATATTTCATTTTGGTGAAAAGTCTGAAAATAAAACTCTCGGTTTGTACTGGGACTTTTGTAGAGGTACTCTTATGTATCACATATCTTTGAATGTTGTTGAAAAATACACTAAACGTATAGTGCTTTCGTCGATAGCCAAAATTTTTGATCCTCTTGGACTTTTAGCTCCTTGCATAATATTTGCAAAAATAATTTTGCAAAGGTTGTGGAGTGAACGCATCGGTTGGGATGAATCTTTGCCTGCCGACCTTCATACTTCTTGACACAAATTTAGAATACAGTTAAACTGTTTAAATGACCTTCGTGTAAATCGTCAAATTGTTTGTGAAAATTATGTTTCAGTGGAGTTGCACGGATTCTGTGATAGCTCTATTAATGCTTATGGTGCATGTCTATATCTTAGAAGCATGGATTCGTCTGGCAAAATTTCGATTTCACTTGTTTATGCAAAAACTCGAGTAGCCCCTTTGAAGGTTGTCACTTTGCCCAGATTAGAACTGTGTGGAGCGCTTGTTTTGGCTAAATTAGTTCATTGTTTTCATAGTTTCATCAGCTTGACAGTTGAAAAAACCTTCTTATGGACTGACTCTACTGTAGTTTTAGGTTGGCTTGGAAAACAGTCTAGAGATTTAGGGACTTTTGTCGGCAATCGTGTTGCTCAAATCCAAACTCTCACTTCAATAAGTGATTGGTGGCATGTTGGTACAAAGGATAATCCTGCGGATGTTCTTTCACGAGGATGTTATCCTAAAGATTTGGCTGGACATTTCTTGTGGTGGAAGGGCCCAGAGTGGCTAACTTTCGACCAGTCAAAATGGCCACAATCTAATTTCATTTTAAATGATGCCTCGGTTGATGAGCAGTCAAATTCAACACTTTTGGTGGGTAGTTGTCAAGTAGTTCCTGGATTTTTTTCTTTTTCTAGATTCTCGAATTTAACGCGTCTTAAAAGATGCTTTGCTTATGTTGTTCGTTTTTACAGAAATTGTAGAGTTTGTCACACAGATCGAACATTTGGTTCACTCTCTGTTGAAGAATTGGCACACTCTTTCAACAAGTTGCTAAAAATTTCTCAAAAAGAATAATTTCCTGAAGAGATCAAACTATTGAGGACATCAAAATCTTGTTTAAAAGGTTCTTTGAGTTCACTGAACCCTTTTATTGATGAGCTAGGTGTTGTTAGAGTGGGAGGTAGACTCCAACTCTCAAATTTGGACTATGCTAAGAAGCATCCTGCGGTTTTGTCATGTAAGCATTGGTTTACTAGGCTGATATTTGTGCATGAGCACAAGCGATTGTTACATGCTGGACCTCAACAGCTGTTAGCTTCTCTTCGAGAAAATTATTGGCCTTTAGGTGGTAGGAATTTAGCTAGACAAGTGACGCGCAGGTGTGTTATTGGCTTTCGCGCCAAACCAGTATCGGTTGAACCCCAAATGGGTAACTTGCCTACTGAACTAATAAATCCTTCTCCTCCATTTTATGTGTCTGGAGTGGATTACGCCGGTCCTTTCAATATAAAATCAAAATCAGGTCGCGGAGCGAAAATAACAAAGTGCTATTTATGTTTATTCGTTTGTTTTTCAACTCGCGCCACACATTTAGAACTCGTATCAGTATTAACTTCTGAGGCTTTTATCGCTACGTTTCGTCGTTTTGTGGCAAGAAGAGGTAGGCCTTCTGCAATTTGGTCAGATAACGGACTGAATTTTATTGGCGCCCACTCAGAATTAAAAGACCAAGTCACATTCTTGCAAAACCAAGAGTTAGAGGTGTTTGAAAATGAGGGCGCAAAATGGAAGTTCATTCCCCCAAAATCTCCTAACTTCGGTGGTTTGTGGGAGTCTGGGGTTAAAGCATGTAAATTTCATTTAAAAAGGGTCATGGGAAATGCCTCACTGACATTTGAGCAGTTTTCCACTCTGTTGGCTCAAGTAGAAGCTACTTTGAATTCGCGTCCCTTACTTCCTCTCTCTCCTGATCCTAATGATTTCGATACTCTCACACCGGCTCACTTCTTAATTGGAAGACGTCTTACCGCACTGCCGGACATGGATCTACGTGATATTTCATGCAATCGATTATCCAAATATCAACACTTGCAACAGATCGATCAGCATTTTTGGTCCAGGTGGTCTAAGGAGTATCTCAACCTCCTCCAACAAAGGCATAAATGGAAGTATCCTCAGCGAGGTCCTCAACTCGGTGACTTGGTGCTGATTCGAGAAGACAACGCTCCTCCTCTTCACTGGAAAACTGGGCGTGTTAGTGTTCTGTATCCCGGTCTAGACAATCAGTGTCGGGTTGCTAGTGTGCGCACTCCCACAGGGGAGTTAAAGCGTCCTATTTCAAAATTATGTGTTCTCCCAGTGAACGAAGATATTTTATCGTGCATGTAAGGTATCGGGTACTTGTAAAAGTGGACAGACACCGTGCTTGTTGTGTGTTAGTTAGTAAGTTAGTTTAAGTAGACACTGCTTGTTAACTAAAATTTTATAAGTTGTAAATATGTATGTTAGGTTAGGACTAGCCCTTAAAACCTTTTTTATTGAAAGCTTGAACCCTTTCAAGGTGGGGGGCATGTTAACGCTCATATGCGTTTGTATTATAAGTTTGGCAACCGCGGCAACGTGTGGAGTCGTATCCCTGGCTTTGCCGCCGAAGAAGACGACCGTGGTGCGAATTCGGCATCGCGAATTCGTTGAAGAAAGGTGTAAAAAAGTGTTGATAGAACACGTTGTTGTTTTGGGGTTTTGATTAAACCGTTTGAAATTGAATCGATGGTGTTTTAATTAGCACGCTGGAAAGTTAATGTGTAGAAATGTCCAGTTCGTTTGCTGATTAGCAGTTGGTTGGGGATTAATTAGCCTGGTTGTTTGGCTACACTACAGTCTACACCACAGAAGCTTTGACAGATAAAATTAAGTCTAATTTTTCTTTGATCTCAGCAGAGTAAACATCTGTTGTTACCAATGTCGACTGAATTTGCTGACTTCTACGGGAAGGTGTGTTATATTGCAAAACACTAAGGCTTAGATTATTTTCATTTGTATCCAAAATAGTCATGTTTGGGCATGCAAAAGAATCAATATTGCTAATTGAGGGTGAGCTAACATTTGATGTGACCTAAAAGAAAGAATGTCAATATCATAACATATCTTTTTTGTAATTTAAAAGAAAGAAACTCACCATGCAGGCATCTAGAAGACTGTTAAAATCACCCGCTGAATTATTTGACACTGCTTTTGATTTTACTTGAGCCCTTTTTTTCTTTTGAATTGTGTGAGTCTCATACTCATCTTGTTCGGTGTCCTCATTTTCTAACATTCTCTCTAGCTCCTCCGCAATTTTTTTGGAATTTGGAATTTTGAACAGAATTGACATCTAAAACTAATTTGTCTGCCCCTATTCTAGGCCAGGAAAGAAAGCCATCATTTTCCCATCTAGGAACAACTATCGTAAGATGTTTTTGACCCTTCTCGATAGTCTGAACAATTTTGAACATTTTACTGCTGAAATAACACCTGTATAAACTAGGGACCGCCTTGAGAAAAAATATCTATTTTACTACTTACCCTTTTTCCTTGAAAAAATGCCCAAATATTTGAAAAAAATAATATTTATATGGTATGTTTACACATTTATTCAGACAAATTTAGAGGTTAGGTGTACCGTTTGGCGGGTTTTTTTAGTTGCCCCTACATTTTAAAACCAAATTACGACACTTTTGTCGTGTAGAGCTACCTGAACTCCGTTATAAAATAAATCTCCCTCCATTTATTTTTATGAAGATTGCTTTAACACATTCTCAAGACTTCGTACTCCTAGGTTATGTTGTATTATTATTACTGTTTTTTCTATAGAACAGAGTAATAAGCCGAACAGGGCCATATCCAGTGTTCTCGTATCGCCATCTCAAAACTTTCAAATATGAAAAAAAAGCAAACAAAAATAAGATGACGATACGAAATTGATGGCAGGCAAATATTTTGAATATGCCGTTTGCTTTTTATTTTTACTATTACAATTACAGCTGCTTTATGCAATGGAAAAATGCTTTTTATTATACTTCTTTGAAAATCCTCTAGGTATATTTTCATCTCTATTAGGACAACGCGTTTTTCTGTGCGCCCGCACGGATTTTTTTTGCGCTGAATTAAAATGCTGAGTAAAATGGCTTTAAAATAGAAACGTACAGCACAATATATTAAATTTAAGACAATTTATAAGCCGACAAATATTTAGCACAAACCTGCATTATCATTTAATATGTAAATGCTGGAATATTTTGATATATTTCCGAAGTATTTTTTGAATTTTTATGGACATTGCCTGACAGTGATAACTTACCACAATTAAATCACCTTTGAACTACTTTAAACCAGTCATAGAAATGATCAATTAGATGTCAGTCATTCCCAACAATTATATTAAAATATACTCAGGAGATAATTCCGATATTCCAGAATACATCTTAAAACAAGTGACACAGTCAAACGCAAATTTACTGCCAGAGAAATCTAGGGCAAAATATGAACAAGAATATCATTTTTAAGTCTTTTTTTCTTAAGTCTGGTTTTTATGCCTTCGTTTTTAAAGAAGTATAATGAAAAATATCCTTCATAATTAGTCCAAAAATAGGTTTTCCGTGCTTTGCGTGACTTCCGGTGTTCGGCTTCGCCTCACATCTGAATTGGTCATACGTGAACGGAAAAACCCTTATTTTTGTACTCCTAATGAAATATACTATTTTGTAATTGAAAATGTACTTTACCGCACGATTGTTCATGGCGGATTTTCTTTTTTATTTGGAAAGTCAATTCGTTAAGATTCGCAAATTCCATCGCCAATGACATTGAAAAAGCAAGATATTGCAATTGAAAAAAAGCGAGTGCCAGACCTGCGTTATGGGTTCCGCTTCTCTGTTCTGTGACATCTTTGTTTTATTATCATTTTATAAATGTTGCTTGTTTACTAATTTGTCACAGAAAAGCTACGTTGTGTGCATAACTGTTTTATAAAATGGAGCCATTTTGTTTTAATAGTTTAAGGGGTTATAAATAAAAAATATTAAATAAAACTAATAAACACACATGGTTTCTACTGTTTTTGAAGATGAAACGATAACTTATTAAGAAAGTGTTGATAAAATTATTATCACTTATTTTTTGTTGAAAAATAAATTTAAAAACCTAACCTCTAATTTTGCAATATTGCTAAGAAAATTATTAAACTAACATTGTCGTGAGGCCCGATAAAAATCTGTCACAAACATAATATATTGTTGCGAGGCGAACTTTTGATTATTAGTTAGGATTTCTTTAGTTATTTGTTGTTACCCCTGTATGTTACGTTGCTTTGTTTACGTTCTACATTCTTTTGTCTGTGTTCTAGAAAATCCTGGCTCCGTTGCTTATATAGAGAGAGATTTATGTTATAGCTTAATGAGTGTGAGAGAGAAAGTCAATTTCATGAATATTTGGGAACTTTCTAGAAACCATGGAAGCCTATATAAGCAGCTGAACCAGGCCTGGTTAGTTAGTTGTTGAGTTGATGGTTGTAGTGAAGTCGAAGTTGTCAGATAACGAGGTTAAAGTCAGTGTCAGTTTATTGTTTGTAAACAATATACAGTGTTGTACAAGAAGTGTGTTATTAAGGAGTTCGACGGTACAATATGATTCACAGAAAAATTTCGTTCGCACTGTAAAAGAGGGTAAGCACTACGCGAAAGCACTCACATCATGAGTTGAGAGTTTATCAGTATGGCGTCTGTTTGTAAAACGGACCTGGTCCCCATCTTGGCTTCCATGTTCGTGATTCCTTTTAGTAGATAAACAGAAAGCGTTTACAATGCAAACATTATTTTGCAGCTACCTTAATACATTTTAAAAACAAAACCGTTTCATTAAAGTAAATTCACTACACACATCGGTTTTATAACGACTGTCAAATAAACTTGTATAAAACTGTTAAAAAGCAATTACATTATTGTTTTAGAGTTCCTGCTGTATAGCAGTGGCTGTGGAAACTATAAAAACTGTTCTATAGAAGTCGCAGTTAAGATTTTATAGTGGTATTAATAATGTATGTATTTTATAAGCTATTTGGAGTTAATTTTGCAGCTTTTATTCAATCACAATGTTTTATAAGGTGGTGCCAATTTTGCGTTTATAAGTATCGAGTAGTTGTTTTTAAAATGTTCATAAGCTTATTATTTATTAATACTCGTTTTTCCGAATTTTTCCGGAAAAATTAAATGCACTAGGGATATTACCCCCGAACATCTCCGTTTATTTAGTAAAATATTATTTATTATTTAAATTATAAATGCATAATAAACATATATACATATCCATATTTCTAAATAAAAACGCGAAAACATATAAGTACTCAAATGCTAAAGAAAATGGCATCTTTTACAATGACAAAAGAGAACTGAAAGTATATCAAATAAGGTAAAAAATAAATAAAATTTAATTAGCAATGGCTTCAAAAATGTCCAAAACAGATTCAATTTCTTTAGAGCTCATACATGCGAGCATTAAATTTATTTAACATGGCTTCACTTGGAACAAAACTGACACAACTGTCATTCATAAGATGGAACCGTAATCTCATTATGGCATCTGCATTGCTAATGGCCAGTCGGTTTCGTAGTTTGTCCTTAATTAGATTTGTTAATGAAAATGCCCTTTCCACAGCGGCGTTAGAAAATGGTAACGAAAGAAGTGCTAAGGCCAGTTTTGCTATATGTGAGAACCGATTTTCACCCAAGGCATTTTTATTTTCGGCCACTTCAATCCAAAATAATTCAGGGTCTTCCGAATGTTGCCATTCTATGCGATGAAGAGCGTCCCATTCGCTGGCCGTGGCGTTTTCAGGACTTAAGAGGCATATTTTTTCAAGAATATCAACGTTGGATGGAAGTCGACATTGAATTTGGCGACAAAGCTCCATTAAAAAGTTTCTGCACCTTTCGCGAACTATTGTTATTTTGTTCTTCTCCACTCCCACTTGTGCTTCACTAAATGAATAACCCATATTGATAATATCAGCGCCCATCACATAGTCTTCAAAGTTAAAAGAAATAATATCTTTATCGAGGACTTTTTCAAGACGCATTGGAGGTATGAGCATCTTTAAGTAATTTCTAAGCAAACACATAAGGTTTTCCATTAGTTTAAGAGAATTTGCTTTCTCACTTTGAAAATGTTGAGGGTGGTTAGTTCTTTCAGAGTTGTTCGTAAGAAAATCATGTACAAGTAACTTTTTCTATCAGCTAACATCTCGTATAGTTGCTGTGAAGTATAGCATCTCGCCCTCTCTTTTACTAATTGAAAGTGTAGTTTTAAGACATCTCACTGGTCTAATATTTTAAGTATTGCGTTATAACGCGCCAGCCATCTTGTACCGCTCAGTTTATCAATTTTTTTCGGAGCTGCCTCGTTCATTACTTCATATAGTTTCTTATATTCAATCTGGCGCTTAGAACTGCAGCTAAACCAGTTATGAGATTCTTTTATTAAAAAATCCAAATGTTTAGGTAGTACTTTAAATGAATGCTCGGCAGCCAAGTGAAGGGAGTGGCAAATACACTTAACCACTACCAAATCTTGACTTGTCAAAGCTTTTAGTTGTGTTGAGAAAGAATTGTGCTTCCCAAGCATCACATTTGCACCATCTACTCCAACCCCGATTAAATTTTCTATTTGTAGATTATCTTTGATTAATTGATGTCATGTTTCGGTTAAAGTCAAAGCATCTCCAGCGTCAGTTTCCAATAATCTATAAAAGGTAGTAATTATTTTTTTCTTGGATCTACTAACATATTTTATGATAACACACATCATTTTAGTACAGTCGATAGCTGTGTTTTCGTCAATAATCAGGGAATATTTTCCATTACCAACATCAGAAATTAGGTCTTCTAATAGTAGTAAGTATTTATTAAATCACTCAAATGGTCTGCCGTTCTTGTAGAGCAATGCTCAGCCAAAAAGGCAGCTATTTTCAACTCAATGCAATTTTTCTTTTCTTGGAAATATTTATAGCCATAAATTGGGTGATTTTCTTACTAGGACCGGCCTTGCAATTCTTCTCAGACTGGATGTGTTTTTTTGATTTACTATGCATCAGCAGATCTTTTTTGTGCGCGATTAGTGAACAATTGCATGCTTTACAAAACGATTTTTTTTCATCGTGAGGATCGGGGGCAATCCACCCTACCGAAAATGTACTAATTTTAAGTATCAACATGTATAAATGCAATCACCGGAACTTACCCTTTAACTCATTATTTTGCTCCCAAACACTTCTATATTTACTGGACATTATTCAAAAGTAACTCTCCAAAATTAAAACAGAACTACAGAAAATTCAATGCACAGGGAAATCCCCGAAAGCAGTGACAGTGACATAAAAATGCGCAAGCGGCGATCGACTAGATTTCTTCATTTCTTGCTTATCGGGTGGAATTCAATATTTTTCTAAGGAAACAATTAGATGGCGCTGGCGCAACTCGAAACATAGATTAGTAAATAGTTTTATTTAATTGTTTTTGTATTATGAATAACTAGATTATTGTAATTTTATTTGTTATTGGTAAAAATTTTCAAGAAATTTTCGTTTTTCTATTAATTTAACTAAATTAATAGTTAATTATTTGATTGAGTTTTGATTAGTTTAGTTAGATATCATTTCGTTTGCTAGTTTTCGTTCTTTTTTGATTATAATTGCATTGAACTTTTTGTTGCACCAATATGTATCCTATTTTTCTACATTTTGTTGATGATGCGGGAGCTGAAGAAGGAATGGAGGTTCTACGACTGGAACGTAGAGCTTTACGTGATAATTCGAACCCATTTGAAATGCCCGAGGCACATTTTCGTAAACATTATCGGTTGAGTCGAGAATTAACAAGAACTCTAATTGAGCAGCTAACCCCTCATATGAACGCAGGAGTGCGGAGGACAAAAGTAACCATCGCTGGAAGAATATTAGGCGCCTTACGGTTTTTTGCACAGGGTTCTTACCAAAGAAGTGTAGGTAATGAAAGGGATGTGGCATTGGCTCAGCAGACCATGAGTAAGGCTCTCACCATAGTTTGTGAAGCAATTGAAACAATTGCACCCCTGTGGATTAAGTTTCCAACAGCTCCTGAAGAAAAAGAAAGGAAGAAACATGATTTTATGAGAGCCTTTCAATTTCCTGGGGTTATAGGATGTATTGATGGGACTCATGTTGCAATATGCCAGCCCAAAGAAGATGAGCATTTATATTTTAACCGCAAGGGATACCATTCTAAGAATGTCCAAATAACATGCGACTCCGACCTTTTAATTTTAAATGTGTTTGCAAATTTTGGGGGCTCTACACATGATGCCTTTATATGGAGGAATTCAGCTGTGAGGTTCCACATGGAGCAGAGCTTTGCTGCAGGAGACCGAAACACATGGTTATTAGGTGATAGTGGGTATCCACAAGAACCATGGCTAATGACACCAATAAGAGGTGCACCACGGGATGACCCAGAGGGACGTTACACACAGGCATTAAATACTACCAGGAACTGTGTGGAAAGGTGTATAGGTACGAATCAATACATAAACCCTTGTCAGTTACCTTACCTCTATTTTCTCTTCTGTAGGTGTTTTGAAGATGCGGTTCCGATGCATTTTAAAAGAAAGGATGCTAAAGTACCAGCCATACAAAGCAGGACAAATAATAAATTCAGTATGTGTTCTACACAATATGTGCATATTGGGAAATGTTGAATTAGAAGATGAAGTGTTACCTGCTGAAGAAATGGATGAACAGGGGCATAATGATTTTATTAGAGCAGATGTATTAAGGCAGGGTCAGCAGAGACGACAGCAACTAATTCAACAGTACTTTAATTGAACTGTTTTATAAATAAAATAGGTTGTTCATATGATTAGGTGTTTTAATATTTAACATTATTTTTAGTAGTTCTAATAGTAAGTCAAACAAAAAAACAAATTCTTAACCAAGGCAGAACAAACAAACATTTTCACAGTATACTGGAAAATTTATAACATATAGTTCAACATTAAGAACTTCTAATCATCGGGAGGATTTTGGATAATATGATTAACATAAATCTTAAAATCTTTGCTTATCTCGCTTAGGGAACTGGCAAGTGCACCAGTATGTTTTTCAATATTTGTTAATTTTTCCATCATTTCACTATGCATTTTTGCCATATTAACAAAACGCCTTGTGCGATCACCAGTTGTTCGAACTTTCCTTTTGAGTGGTGGAGCAGATGAGTTTGAATTTTCTGACAATCGTTTTTTTCCTTTATCAACTTTACTTTCAGTTGTGAAAAGTAACAAAGGGGGTGGATCCTTTTGATAGCCAGTCAATTGCAGATTTTCAGTCCTTTGTTGAGACTCTTGTTGATTTAAAGCAACTGTAGTATGTTGTACATCTAAATCACTTGCATTTTGTACTAGAATCATCAGATTAGACTGAAAAATATATTCCAGTGGGTTAGGTTAAAAAATATAAAATACTTATTTTTTCTTAGGCAAGTAAATTTTGGAAATGGGGTGCTATTGTTCACAAATTTGTACTTACAATGCCTAGCTATTTATTACAGTCCCCTGTAATAGATTTGCTCCCTAAGAGGCTCATTAACCTTTGCTCTGTGTTACTTAGAGGATGGGCATTTAAAGGACCACCTCCAGTCCTCCCAGCTTCTATCCTTAGAGCGCTAGCCTTGGCTTTTGTCTTAGATTTCCACCGTCCAATAGCCTATACTGATAAAAGCTTGATTTTCTAAGCTGCATCATGTTAGAGACATATTTAAATTTACTAATTGCCACTTTGCCACTGATCGGCTACCCAGCCCCATGGAGTTCAAATGGGTGGCTAAATCTAGCCTTAACTTTTTGTGCTGCTCCACGTCTCCATCCGATGAATTAAACTTTTTTTTAATAATGCAGGATATTGTTCCAAATACTCCAAAATCACCCTCCACTGCTCGACTGTTGTTTTTGGCTCTCTCTCCCTTTCTGATATATAAATTAATACAGTATCAAAGAGATTTCGGAAAAATCATATAATGACAATATTTTATGCAGTCCCATCACCATATTAATAATATATACTTAATAATACTTGCCCAATTCAACAAAAACAGGCGCAGTTATTTTATAAAGACGTCAAAACTAATGGGAAAGTACCACCACAAATCAAAATAGAAGAATACATATAGAATACGTCTGCGCCACAGTTGATAATAAAGAAAGATGCATGCATATGTTGCCTATTGCCAAGAAAGAGATGAAAAAATAGCAAGACCTAATTCGGTGTTGCTATTTCCATCGGCCCGAATCTCGACTTCGGGAACCGATTATTGCCGAGCAAAGCGTATGGAGTGCCAAAATTATTGGTTAGGAAAATTTCTCTATTAGTAGAAAGAAATTCTCTTTCTATTAGTTACGGAGTTCGCCTTCATATTTTTTAATAAAGTACTTTGCGGTTAGTTTAAATATTAGTTCAAGAAAACACTTATATGAGACAATATCTATCAGTATCAAGTACTATGATTGTAAAGAAAACATAGAAGCAGAAAGGGGTTATTTGCCGCGCGCGAGCAGAAAGAGAGATTTTTCTGCTCTAGAGCGTTTTGTGCTGCTGCAATGTTCTTTTAAACAATAATTCCAATAATGAATAAAAATTTTTAGATATTTCGTTTAGTCGAACTTACCCCTTCCTATAAATACCATCTCAGAAGAATGTAATGCCTCCACTCTGTGAAGATGACTACTTTAATGAAGAGAGAAAATCAAATAGTAATACAAAACCACGGACAATGCCTGTGATCCCTTGGGTATTAAATGCATATTGTGCACCCGAGCATCCACTGTGACGTCACCCGGCGTATCGCATTGAGGAAAGAAGTTCCGCTGGTAGACCAACTTGGATCTGTTATGATGTCACATGCCAACTTGTCACTTTGCTCTTTGCTGTTGTTTTGTTGTATCAAAAAAAATTACGCCGACCTCGGTGGCGTGGTGGGTTAAACGCCCAGTCCGTCAATCGAGTAGTCGTGGGTTCGAGTCCCACCTCGGGCATGGTTGTTGTGTGTGTTGTAAAAATTAAATTTAAAAATTAACTTGGCCTGGATGAGTGCCCAAAGAGGCGAAATCCAATAAAAAAAAAAAAAAAATTACATGCAGCATGCAGCTGAAATAATTATTGTATTTTTATTACAATAATTCAATACTTGGCGAAGATTATTCACTAAATTCAAGTAAATGTATATTTTTCAATGGTGATAATGCATACAACGCCTGCTAGCCCAGGTAAGATTACAATTGCAATTTCATACCTAACCTGAATAAATTCTGCTGATGCATCACTTGTATACATTACTAAAAATTTTTTAAGGGAGGTTCAACTAACAAATTGGGCCTATTTCACAGATCTGTATCCTGTATATGCTGAATACTTCACTAATTTTCCATGTGGATGAGAAAATACAACTTTTATGAAGAAATTGACCTAAGCGAAGAACAAATTACCCACTAAGAAGATTGAAACAAATTAATCAAGTTGAAGAGTGAAATTGTGTGCAATGGGTTCCACTACTTACATTAGAATAGTGAATAAAAAAGCAAGTTTTAAGGTCAGTATATTGATTTTACTTAAATTAACATTCAAATAAAAACCAATGCAGTTTTCATTTAATTGTTTTATGTTTAATAATTATCATTATACACTTTAGTAAACGGCATTGCTCAACATTGAGTTAATATGTATTATACAATGTCTTTGTAAAGTACATACTGCATAAATTTGATGAAATGGGAGGGACTTAAGCCTAGTTTATAAAACAAAATTTAATTTTAGTAATAGTATTAATATTAGGACTAAGAATAGAATCAATGCTTATGACCAAAGAAGTTTATAAAAAAAATAATTAAATTTCAGTATTAGTAATAACTGAATTCACTTAAAAACCAACATTTTTTATGGCTAATACTAAAATTAAATCTTTTTGCCTTTTTCGCACCTGCAGTATGGTTAACCTGGCATTGACAAATGAATATTATCACAAAAGTGATAGTTTTTAGGTACATGATTTTATTAACTTTTTTGTTTTTGTTTTGGGTTCTAGCTTAAAGAAAAAGGATTGCAGCTACAAGCTACAACTTTTTATTTAATATTTACTATTTATGTACTGGCACTTGTCAGTCTATATGTCATGTAATAACCTAAACTATAACCATAAACTTATCATTTATAATCACCTTCAATTTTTACAGTGAATACTAATACCTACTAATACTTAAACTAAATTTCCCCACTGGTACACCCACTCTATAAAGTGGGCTGTACTTTTTCCAAAAACACTTGGAACCTTATTTTCATAGGAGGTTTTGGATTCTACAAACAATTCTCAACATATTTCATGCAACATACTCCATACTGATATTCAATTGTTTTTAAACAAATATCAAATACACTTTTCAAAATTATAGGTCCCACCACTTTTACATAAAAAAATCGAAAAAAATTAAATCAGCTGTTCAAAATGAACTATGGACTGTTACAATAACCAAGACGGTTTGTTATCTTTTTACATTTTTTTTAAAAAATGTCATCAATAATTTTTAGGGATGTTAATCTGATTTATGGAAAATTATTGGTTTCAAATTATCAATATTTACAGGACAGATGTGGTACAAGTTGCATGAAACAATACTTAGAATTGTTTGTTTCTAGATTCCAAATTATACAATAATAAAGAAGTGTTGCCATTTAAAAGATCAAAATATTTTAAATACCCAGTTTTTGGGCCCTGTATAATTCCAATTCATATAACACAAACAGCGGTTAATAAAATTAAAAACATAGGGGTCCGAGAATTTTTGTGAAAAGTTAGTCTTTTTAATTTTATTGAGCTTAGGCAGTATGCTTGTTACAAAGGCACTGTATGTAGTGTTATCTAAATGCATGTTTGAAGAAACAGTAATAATCTAATTCATATAAGTGTCCATACTTCAGATCAAATGATGGCCACAAAATTACTTATATGATACAACATTTGCTTATCTTGTACCATGATTGTAAAGCAAACATACAGGGTGTTACAAATTCGATGCATTAGCATTGCTATCTCAGAAAGTATAGTTGATAAAACTTTAGTTAAATGTGATAAAATCTTGAGGGATTTGTTAAAAAAATAGGTCTACTGTTTATTTAACACAAAATTATATTAACAAAAGAAATTATGTGTGAAAGAAGTGTGTACATCGACAACTCAACATCAACTTCAATAATATCTTAGGTTAGAATACTAAAAGAAATGACGACTGTCAAAAGTCAGAAATAAACATGAGTTCCTCAATTAACTCTCACTACAAAGTACTACCTACAACTAATTTTCTCAACACTCCTCCTCAATTTCGAGTGTCGACTACGAATGACAACGACAAAATCGCAATACTAATAATAATAATAATAACAGGTAATACTAAACATTAATTTGTTCATTAAACATTATTTAATATTTAGATTTGTCACTATATCTACAAACCTATCTTTCCCTAAAGGCTTTGTAAGCATATCAGCCAAATTTTGCTCCGTAGGCACATATTCAACTGATATTACTTTTTCGAACACTAAATCTTTCAAGTAATGATTTCTGATGTCTATGTGTTTGGCACGTTTAGAATTTTCACTGCATTTTGACATTGAAATGGAACTTTTATTGTCACAATAAAGTATATCAACTGAATTGATTTGAAAATCAAGTAAAACACCTTTTAAATTTACCAAATCTTGGGCACTAGCAGCAGCAGCTATATATTCTGCTTCTGCAGTTGAAAGTGCTACACAGTTCTGTTTTTTAGAGAACCAGGATATTGCCATGCATTATTATGCATCCACTAACACTCTTGCGATTAGTCTTGTCTCCTACCCAGTCTGCATCAGAATATGCTTTCAAATGAAGATTGTTTTTAGTATCATTATCATTAATATAATGAAGACCCTTGTCCTTTGTAGCTTGCAGATATCATAGAACTCTTTTGCCAGCTTGCCACGTTTCTGATGTTGGTTTATCTAAAAATCTGCTTAGATATGAAACAGAAAAGGTTATATCTGGTCTAGTTGAAGTTGACAAATACATTAACCCTCCAATTAATTGTCTATATGGTAGGTCTATGATTGGACTTGTGTCATTGTATTGGAATCCTTTTTCCATTGGTGTAATTTTCCCTTTGCAATCATGCATGTTAAAGCTTTCTAACAACTTTATTATATACTTTCTTTGGGTAATTTTCATTTCTTTTCCTGTTTTATTTATTTCCTACCTATACCTAGAAAATTTTGATTTTGACCTAGATTTTTAGCATTAAAATGTTGTTTTAGTAACTCTATAATTTCAATAATGTGTTGTGTCTACATAGAGTAATATCCATTTGTATATAAGCAGCAATCATATTTTGACCTCTCAAAGTTATGATCTAATGCAAATTTATTAAATGTTGGTTTCAAACCACATAAAGCACGATTTAACTTTAGCACTTTTGATTCAGTTATATAACCTTCTGGTGGATATATATAAACATCACTCTCTAATTTACTGTTTTGAATAATCCAATTATTTTTCAATGCGACAGATAACAATAATCCAACTGTACACATTCTCGCCCCAGGTGCATATAACATATAAAATTGACCCTCCTCCTTAGCTTGAAAACCTTTTGCTACTATTCTTGCCTTCTTTAACCTTGATCTTTGGTGCGAAATACGCATTTGGTATCTATTGGTTTTATATTATCTGGTAAAATAGCTTCAGACCATGTTTGTAATTTATTATGTGACTCTAATTCTTTTTCAATTGCTCCTCTCCATTCTTTTAAGTCGGTGGGTCATTTTTCGTAGACAGCAAACAAAAAGCTGAATAGATTTCATATTCATCTAAATGTTTGGGTTTTGTTACTTTTCTTCCTGATCTTGTATATTGGTCCATGTTCTCAATTATTTGATCTGCTCTATTTTCATTTTCTAATTCCTCTTCTGAACATAATTCATTGTTTTGTTCACAGTTATAATCATTTTGATTAATAGTTTCTTCAAGATCTGTTCCTTTTTCGGTCTCATTTTCCGATTCTTCATTATTTTCAATAATTCTTATGTGAGTTTCTTGAAAAATTGGATTGTTATTACCCTTAATTGAAGTTATTTCTATATAATTCATTTCAGTTTCATCAAATCTTACATCTCGTGCACACACCACTTCTAGGTTCTCAAAATCCCACAATCTGTATCCTCCACCACAGTATCCAATCATTATAGCTGGTTTATACCTTCTTTCTAGTTTGTTTTGTCTTGGTAAAACTACATACCACCCTTGCCATCCTTTACTCTAAGTTTTGATAACTCGTTTTTATTATACCATTTATGAGATGGAGTTAAACCTTTATTTGCATTAGTAGGACATCTATTTAGTTCATAGGCAGAACATAAAATTGCTTTACCCCAAAATTCCTTAGGCAAGTTGGTTTGAATAAGTTTTGTCCGTACTTTATCCATTAATGTTCGATTCATTCTCTCTGACTTTCCATTTTGTTGTGGACTATAAGCCATTGTGTATATACTAATAACTCTTACCTGACAATATTTTTTGAACATATTCGATGTAAACTCACCACCATTATCACACCTTATACGTTGAGTAAATTTATTATGTTTTGTTTTTATTAATCTTATAAAATCAATTAAATTTTGAGTGGCTTCACTTTTATTTTTTAAAAGCTTAACTACTAAAAAGTTAGAATAATCATCAATCAAAACCTGAAAGTATTTATATCCCTCAAAAGTGGGAGTAACTACATGACCAGCAATATCAGTATGAATTAACTCACCTATGGAACTTGTTTCTGACCTATTTTCATTAAAAGGTTTCCTGGTACCTTTTCCCTGTATACATACACTACAAATCTTATCACTATAAGGTAAATTTAGCATTTTTAAGCCATGACGATTTAAATGACCTAATCTCAAATGCCACATATCAGTTTTTATACTATTTACAGTTTTATCTATAACTAGACATTTTTCTTTATCAAAATTATGATTTTTGTAACGCAATTATAACACGTAGGCGTTTATAGCACTACCCAAAGCAAATCGCTGCAACCTTCCTTAGCCCGAAACAGGAAGAGTGTGGATTCACCCAAAATATTAAGTTGTCTATAAACCAACTTACCAACAAATTTCCTCCCCTAGGTGGTGTTCAAAATACTCTAGCTCAGACGGGGGTTCGTGAGATTTTTCCCTCTGTATTTCAAACTGCTGCTTTGTCAAAATCGAGAATAAGTTTTAGGCGCCACCGAAATTTTGATTTAACAACTAAAGTTCTTTAAAGTTAGCTGCAACAAACCCTAAACAAAATATGGAAAACAAATACTGACTTGTTGCCCGTAATATGGCTTCAAAATCTAACCAAAGAAAGGCCACACCATTAAGTGAACAAAATACATTTAATCATTATCGGAATAATGACAAAACAAATAGCAAACGTGTGCAGCAAATAATTACAACGCTGGGCACACTGCGGACGCTACCAAACAGTAATAAAACAATAAATGAGTGGGTTTACACCGCTGTAGGTTAAACACTTAAAAATGTAATTACGCCACCAAATATAGCACTATGTACCCTGAGTACACCCCCAAAAAGAAACCATAGTCGACTGTGATTAGCTTTTTTACACTGGGTCAAAGCAATTAAAATATGAAAACCCTTATCAATATGTTGAGCAAATACAATTATGTAGATCCAGTAATAAATGAAGTAATTGGTTGTTGTATGATCAAATTACACTACAGAAACTTAGATATAGGTACTTATCTTGACAGACCTCCGAATTTAGTGACGTTTTAGATTAATTAAAGCATCTATTGACCCACATATGAAGCTATCCCGATTGGTCAACTCGTGAAATACTCTGGTGACTTGTTAGGTGAAAAAGGTGCGTGAAAACGGTTCTCCCCAACTCCGGTCTCAGTGTTTCAGACCCTCCGTACATCCATAGACAAATACGATTCCCGATTTACCTATACGAACTAATCCAAACGTCTTTGGAAAAGTCTTCTGGACTAAATGACCTTAGTCCTGGTACTAGTTCCTGTAAGTTCAACCCTATATATAATACCAATACACAAACTAAAACCAAACAGTTACCTCGTTTACCGAGGAACACCAAAAATTAAAGATCCGCGTCTTTATGACAACCGCCGATAATATAGCCGATTTAAAATGGCCGAAGTTCGAACCTTTATAACGCCACCATGCGGCTAATTAATTGCCTCCAGAACACAATGCGATCGCTAAAACTCATACGGCGATGCTACCAAAACTATGGCAATTAATTGATAAAAACAGAGGCTATACAAAGTCCCAATCAGTGGAGTAGAATCAATTCAGGATTCTAAATAGAATTGCCTCCATTTTTCGAACTTCACACGTGAAAAGGTTTTATCAAAAAGCCCTCTCTAGATTCCCTTTTCCCTCAACAAAAGTGAATATCTCTACCAGCAAAAAAAAATGACCCTTCAACGACAATCTACTGTCCACAAGCCAAACGAAGACAGAGAAAGAATATCTCGTGGCAACGTCGAAGGCGCGATCCAAGAAGAAGGCACCTGTCGCGTCGATCAATACTCGTACCAGCAAGAAGGCGCAGACTCCTCAGAAAGCGGGCAGTACTTTAGCCCAATCCGGCGTAGGTACGACCGTATGTGACCGAAACTGTAATGCGATGTTGTCACGTAGACCTGGTAGTACTACGTTCTCTCAGACAAATCTATTCTTGCCAAATCAACCCGTAACATCACCCCATTTTCTCCGCAAAAAAAAAATTTTACAAAACAAAAAAAAAAAAAATTTTTTTTTACACTTCCGAGGTGAAAGAATCACTGTCCTCGCTATAATAAGGTTTCAGGTCTTGGGTATGCCAATTACCCTTAGACTTACCTTTACGATCAACTAATTCATAAACGCAATATCCAACTTTACGCTTAACCTTGAAAGGACCTTCAAATTTATCTGCCAATTTTGCTGTATAATAATTCGCTGCATTAGACAATGCAAAAGACCTTTTCCAAACCCAATCTCCAATATCAAAAGAAACATCTCTTCGTCTTAAATTGTAACGACTTTGAACCTTCTCTCTTGCTTCTCTCAATCGTTCTCCCACGAAATTCCTTAACTCTTGAAGAGCCACAACCCTATTTGATGACTTAACCGAAACATCATCAGAACATTCTGACGTACAGTCTTCCTGCATTCTATATTCACTACCATGTAAAACCATATCAATTCCATGATTTATAAAGTATGGAGTTTTACCAGTAACTTCATGACTTGCAGTGTTTATCGCGCAATTCAATGCAGCTAGGTCAGAATCCCATGTTCTCTGATTATCACCTGTAAAAGCTGTTAACATTGACTTCAAAACTCTATTTACCCTTTCTGTGACATTAGGTGAAGGATGATAGTTTGGGTTATATAACACCTGAATGCCGTATTTCTGAGTAATCTCGCGGAAAAGTTTGCCTTTAAATTGAACGCCGTTATCACAACGGATAATTTCAGGAACACCATGGAACAGAAAAATTTGCTCCTCCAAAAGCTCAACGACCTTAGAAGCAGTTGCCTTACGAATGGCAAAAAATCTATTAAATTTACTAAAGATATCTGTTACGACGAAAATATACGCATTACCCTTTTTGCTCCTTGGCAATGGACCAAACAAATCCATGCTGATAACTTGCCAACAGCGTTGTGGAACTAAGTTATTCACACACAACCCAGAAGGACGTCTCTGTTCAGGTTTGGTTCTCTGACAGACAGTACAATGTTTAACAAATTTTGCTATTGAAGCTCTCATACATGGCCAATAATACAAACGAGCAACATTCATAAACGTTTTATGAACTCCTAGGTGTCCACCAACAGTAGAAGAATGACAACTTTTTAAAATTTCCGAACGTTTATCCTTGGGAATAACTAACTTCCAAAAATCACTTTCAAATCTAAGCTCAGGAAAGTCCAATTTTACGTGCTTGTAAATCCTTCCATCTCGCACTCTCCAAGCTGGAAATTTTAGAGAATTCTCCACAATTTGCCTTCTGAGACTTTTATACCACAAATCCCTGGTTTGTGAGAAATCTTCCGAATCGAGATTAATAATATCACAAGAGATAGGAACTGATCGCGAAAGAGTATCTGCCACAATATTATCACGACCCTTACGATGTATGATTTTATAGTCGAATTGCTGTAAACGCAAAGCCCAACGACCCAATCTACCTTGAGGATTTTTCAAGTTGTCCAACCATTGAAGACTGTAATGATCACAAATCACGGAAAATTTTGCGCCTTCCAAATAACAACGCAACTTTTCTATACCAAACAGTACTGCTAAAAGTTCACGTTCTGTGGCGGAGTATACCCTTTCTTGTCTGGAAAGAGTTCGAGATATATAACAAATAACATGTTCACGACCATCATAAACTTGATAAAGCACAGCACCGACTCCATATGCAGATGCGTCAGTTTGCAAAATAAACTCGTGTTCAAAATTCGGACACGTCAAGATTGGTGCGGATATTAAAACATTTTTGATAGTTCGAAAGGCATCTTCACATTTACTGTCCCAAGAAAATTTAGCTCCTTTTTTCAACAAACTAGTAAAAGGTGAAATTAAAGTTGAAAAAGACGGAATAAAACGTCTGTACCAAGATAACATGCCAATGATTCTACGTACTTCCTTTACTGTAGTTGGAGTACCAATTTTCGTAATTCCTTCAACTTTTTGTGGATCAACTGATATACCACTGCGATTTACTAAATAACCTAAATATCGAAGTTCAGAGCGACAAAACTTACTTTTACCCTTATTCAGAGTTAGTCCTGCTTCATTTAGACGATCAAAAACCTTTTGCAAAATTTCCAAATGCTTATCAAAATCTGGGCTTCCTACAATAACATCATCTAAATAACAGAAAACATAAGGTTGAAGATCTGGTCCTAGAACTGTATCAATAAGTCGCTGAAATGTAGCGGGAGCGTTATGAAGACCAAACGGAAGTCTACAAAATTGAAATAAACCACGTCCAGGTACTGTAAAGGCTGTGTACTGTTTACTGCTTTCCTCTAGTTCAACCTGCCAATACGCACTTTTCAAATCTAAAGAGCTAAGATACCTAGCACCACCAAGTTTATCTAAAATTGACGAAATGTAAGGCAAAGGAAATGCATCTTTTTCCGAAACTGCGTTGAGTTTACGAAAATCCACACAGAAACGCATTTCTCCATCACGTTTTGGAACTAACAAGACTGGTGACGACCAAGCCGACTTAGATGGTTCAATTACTCCTAAAGCTAACATTTTGTCCACTTCTTCATCAATCAATTTCTGTTTAAAAGGGGAAACTGGGTAGTATCTTTGCTTAATCGGCGGGCTATTTGTGACAATTTTATGTTTAACAACCGAGGTACAGCCTAAACGATCACCTATTGAATCGAAATAAGAAGAAATCAACTTACTGAGTCGACGTCTTTGATCTGAATTTAAATCTGTTTCGCATTGAACTGAAGCAACTTGAGGTGTAAGAGGTGGTTGTGAAGAAAAACACCAAACTCCTCGACGCATGTCTGGAACGATTCCTAATTCCTTCCAAAAATTAAGTCCTAAAACTAACTCATGACGTAGTTCTGGAACGACATAAATATCGATGATCCTAACCGTTCCCTCTACTCCTATAGGTACTGACAAAATTCCCCAGCATTCAAGAGAATCATTATTAGCTACTTTACAAAATATGTTTTCCACAGAATTTAACTGAAGACCTAAATGTTGCATTTTTTCCCAGCCAAAAGCATTCATAAAAGTTTTGTTGGCTCCGGAATCTAATAAACCATAAAATTTTAAACCCAGAATATCAACCGATAAATAAGTACACTCCCCAGGACCTCCATGTGCCAAAATATAATCCAGAACTATTTTATTTTTAGAATTTACAGTATTGGTCGACTCATGACCAGAAGACAACTCTCGACCTAAAATTGACCTCTGCGTCCGTTTTCCTGCCTATTTTTTGAGTGTTTCATGTTACGACAATTTGGACAAGTATTAACTGTCACATTCAATTTACCACAAGAAAAACATTTACGAATTTTTGAAGTACAGTTTTTAGCAAAGTGATTAGGTTGATTACATTTATAACAAAGTTTTTCCCCAGTTTGCCTGTTCGCAGTGGATGTATCTCTGTTTCTGTCAATTTTATCGTCCCCAAATTCTGCACTATGTCCAATTCTACGACTATCATTCTGATTTCTATCTCTTCTATGGGAATTCCTATTTTCAAAATTTTCTGTATGAGTATTTGTATGTCTAAACTTGTCTCTATTTTCCCTAAACTGTTCTCTGGAATTTCTAAAACTATCTGTAGAAGTCTCCGTATCCGAACTATAAGATTTTCTAAAATTTTCGTTTTCTGATCTACCCTTACTAAAATTAAGATTTTTCATTGAACTATTAATTTCTGAAATTTCTGGTTTTTGTGTGAGTCCTGCCTTACCACAGTAATCTAAATCAGGTTCCAAGTAAACAATTCCACGTTGTGGAGGTTTAAATTCTCCTACCCTAATACGTGTTTCTTCTAATCTCCTGCATAAATTTATTAATTCAAAAGGAGTGCTAACTTCCTGCAAAACTAACCTTTCCTGATAAAATGGCAGTATATTATTTCTTAAAACTTTTAATCTAAGTGAATCTGGTACTGAAACCTGCATTCGATCAAATAGTTGAGACATAGCTGCTACATAAATACCTATTGGTTCATCTGATCCTTGCGTTCTATTCAAAATTTGATTCCAAAGTTTATCCGAAAAATTATGAGGTACAAATTCATCTTTCATTAATTTTATCAGTGAATCCCATCCTGAAGCATAACGTAAAATTAACTGATAATAATTAAGAGCTTGCCCCTCAAACAAGTCTACTGCAGAACCAAAAAGTTCGTCCTTAGATACTCCTCTAGACCGAGATAATTCTTCAACTCTCTGCAAAAATGCATTAAAACTTAAATCCGATTGACCAGAAAATTTTAAATCCCACTTATATACGGGTACAAATCTATTAGTACTATTCCTAATCGAGCTGTTAATAGGAGACCCAACAGCTGGTACAGAACCATTTTCACCAATATTTTCAACAGAGTTACTATTTGATCCAGTAGCCTGCCTAATTGGAGATGAAATAAACAAATTTCCAACGTCAAAATGTGGATCCAAAGGTGGCATGAATTCAGCTTGCTTTAACGCTTTTTCCCTATCCTCAAATTGTGAAACAAATGAAGTTAATTGAACTAGTAAATCTGAACGTTTCTCTCTATCTTCACTACTTTTCTCTGAAAGCCTATTAATTCTACCAGTTAAATGTGCAATTTTTGTTTCAATTTTACTAACATGACTGGAAGATCCTGAAAAAGCATCAATCAAAAGTTTAAGCTCACTGAGTTTTTCTGTACAACTCTGAATTTCCCCTTCTGTATCCTGCTCAAATGAACTATGCATAACATTTCCTGAATTTTCCAAGTGCATAAGTGACCTCAAACACTTCCTCAAAGAATCAACTGTACCTGAAGGTTCGATACCTCTGATCTTAACCTCATATTCAAGCTCATTCCGAAGCAATTTATCTACATTCATTTTGTACATTTTCGCTGATTTTATTGAAATGTAGAGCAAAACAAAATATTCAAAATACCCCAATCAAGCGTGCAAAAAAACAAAAATTAGAAAAAAAAGATGTCAAAAGTCACCAAGTCACAAAGTACCAAAAGAAAATAAACAAAGCAGTTCAAAATACAGTATTAGTTAATGTTGGGCGCCAGTGTAACGCAATTATAACACGTAGGCGTTTATAGTGTCACGAAGGATAATAAATCAAATTTATTACTTGAGCGGAAACATTAAAATTGTGGAATGCGGTCGGAGTGTAACTGCAATTAAGATGCATTTGCTGAATTGCGGAATAATGTGGAATGTTTTCCAAGTACCGAGGGTCGAAGGTCGTCACGAGTTGTCGGCTAGACGAGGCCAGGTCTGGGAGTTTTGATTGGTGGAACCAGTGTCTGGAATGCTATAAAAAGGAAGTTGTACCCTAAAGAGGGGTTCAGTCCAGTTCTGCCCTGTCAGTCCAGTTTTGCTGTGCACCACGTTAGTAACCGAACCGCAAATGTCAATTAGACATGTCCGTAACGCTCAAGTAAAGTTAATCGCAAACCGCGCTCCAAGTGACAAGCCTCTCTCCAAGATTCTGTCTTCTATAGAGATGTAAGTATGTTTATTGTACTTCTATGTTGTGTATTAATTTACGCCTGGTTTATTATG
This sequence comes from Ips nitidus, assembly GCA_018691245.2. Classification (NCBI taxonomy): domain Eukaryota; kingdom Metazoa; phylum Arthropoda; class Insecta; order Coleoptera; family Curculionidae; genus Ips; species Ips nitidus. The sequence goes on from CM042792.1 coordinate 10,417,398, forward strand.
ATTTTATTGGGAGTTAGTAACGTTTTCGTTGGGTTAGGAAACCTGTTATTTTACTAGTTAGTAAGTTAGGAGTTGTTAGGTTTAAGTACGTATTCAATAGAACTTGATGGTAAAGTTAACTGTGTTTTATTTTCACGCTGAAACGAGATCCCAGGCAAATAAGTTGAATTAAATTCAACACGTTACGCTAGTCGTGACATATGGTGGAGGCGCCTACGTTTCAGGGTGGAAAAAACATAATTTTTATTTTTTTTTTTTTAAATTTGAATCGTTCTATTTAAAATGGGGGGTTCTTCATCAAAAGAAGAAGAAGTTATTATTTCTCAAGCGGGTAATAGCGGAGGTATTTCTAATACAGCGTCTCAAGAAAAAGATAATTCATGGTCGGCTAAGGAAATTTTGATTATTATTTTTTTGTGCATGGGGGTATTAATGCTGGTGTATTTTAGCATTAGAAAGATTATTAGTTTGATGAATAAGCAAATTCGCAAAGAAATTGCTAGAAATAATCAAATTGTTTAAGATAATCGTTTAAATTTTGTCCGAAAAAAAAAAATCGCAATAATTAAAAATACTGCCAAACATTCCGTATTAATTTTACATGAGTGAACCAAGTGACAAATCACGAGTACGAACTCGCAGTAGAGCTCAAAGTGTATCAGACAAAGAAAAATTTGTTTTGCAACAAGCACTAGCCCAAGGGAAAAACCCCGAAAAAGTCTTAAAAGAGTTGAGAGAGTTTAAACCCGCGCATCATAGCTCAACTGTCGGTTCCTCTGCTTCTGTGCAGGCATCGATATCTGCAGGTGCCCCAGAAGTTGACAGAACAACTTCTATTGTCAGTTTAACAAGTAGTGAGGACGAGAACAGCCCTCGAAAAAACTGTCGTAAGTGCTCAAATTGAAACCCCGCGAATTCAAACAACCAAAGCTTCGACTTCCCGAGTTCAGAAAGCTAAAGATTCCAAAGCAGGATCACGATCCCCAGAACAGTTTTTTAAGCCAAGAGCTTTATTGAGTAGGACTCCGCCTAAACCGCGAGAATCAGAAGAGTCTTGGCAGGAAAGTCCCTTAGAAGTGGTAGTGCCAGAGCCTACCTCATCTCGCCCCACAGATTTATTACAAGGTTGTAATAATCCTTGCCCACCCCCTGTAATTCGAGAGAGAAACAGTGTGATACGTCCTAACAATCCGGCAGCAATGGCTAACATGACTTTACAGGTAGCTTTGGCTGAGCCAAAAGCTCCAGCTACACCAAAGTTTACATGCCCACCTACTTTTAACCCATCGATTGACTCTCCTATTATTTTTGTAAATAAATATGAAAAAGCAGCGATTGCAAACAGCTGGTCGGAAAACCACAAAATTTCTTACTTAGCAAATTTCTTGGAAGGCCCGGCTCAGACTTGGTTTGATGGTTATATTAACGAACCGGCAAACCAGGCAAAAACATGGACAAATATAAAAACGGACTTTTTAAAGAATTTTCTGGTGAACAGCCATTAAGAAAACTAAAGTTTCGATTAAATACACGAAAACATCAAGACAATGAGGATGTTAAAAAATATTATTTTGATTTACTTGCGTTGGCAACAGAAATTGACCCGACAATGTCTTTTGACACGTTTAGGGACCATTTTGAAAATGGTTTACATCCATCCTACTATGAAATGTATTACTTGCTGAGTTCAGGTAATCAAAATTTTAATGACTTAAAACCGCTAGTGTTAAAGCTGAGTGACATTAAAGAAAGAACCCTGGTGAATCAGATGACACGTGATACGGCACTGCTTTCCGTGTCCGATGCGTTAAATAACGAGAATCAAATAGTCAGGAGCGGACCGGGAAATACAACGAATTTTCCACGCAGAGATGGCAATCCAAATAGAAATCGAGTCTATTACAATAGTAATAGCACAAGGAGAAATTTCGTAGATAACAGGAATGTCACCAGTAATGGTCCGAACAGGAATTTTGTAAATTATCGTGGAAATTTTACAAGAAATACGCCACCAAGGAACAATGCCGTTAATAATGGTTCAAATAATGGCGGTCAACGGCCATATTACCAAAATCGGAATATGCAAGGGAATAGAAATAATGAGTACAGAGGTCCAAACTATGGAAACAGAGCACCTTATCGAAATCAAGGTAATAGCTATTTACCTAATACAAGAACACACAATGGACGCATTAAATGCATTAATTGCAAAAGAGTAGGGCATGCATCATGCAACTGGAATGCAAACAGTTCCAGAAATAATTCAGATAACCGTCGAAATGATCGGGTATATCAAAACCCAAACGAAAGAGGACAATTTCGTCAATAGGAAGCCCTAACGAGATTGTCCACTTGTCATCAAAGGGCGTTAAAGGAGGGTTATTGTATGTGCATTTAAAAGTAAATAATCAAGAAAATGTAAATGTCGTTCTAGACACCGGAGCGTGTAAAAATATTGTGGATTTAAATTATATTAATAATATGTAATTCTTTGGAAAATGATGTTGAATTAATCGAAGAAATGAAACGGCAGGCAGTTACCCTCTTACACCTATTGGAAATTCACAAGTGACTATTGAAGTTAATAATAAAGAGATACGCGTTGAAGCATTAGTGGTAAAAAATTTGTCCAAAGCTCTAATTTTGGGACATAACTTTTTGACGATGACAAAGTCAGTCATTGACTATAATAACAATAAAGTGACATTGCAGCATGGTTCGGACAAATTAATCCTAAATTTTGGAGATTATAATTCAACTGAAGAATGCGAGCCACAGCAAGATTTGTTCGTAAACATAGCAAACGAGCCAACAGTAAATTCCCTGAAAATTACCGTCGCCAGCGATTACGTGTTGAAGCCCGGGAATGATATAATTACCCGATTGAACTTGAACCTACGACCGTCTGACTTGGCGGAATATTGTTTTATTGAGAAAGACAGTTTTTTACGACCGAGAGGTCTTATTTGCGTAGGATTACCGTTTTTGCAGAATGGACATTTTTATATTAAGCTTAAAAATGTCGGTCATCGTAGAATTTTTGTAATAAAAAATTCCACGATTGGTAATCTCGAGAAAACAATTAAAATGGCATGACAAAAATTCCAGTTTGTTGTATTAATGAAACCGAAAATGATGAAGAAGTAATTACCATGAATGACCATAATCTAAGTAATATAACAAGCTCAGGAATACATAATAAATTGCAAACGCTACTTGCGGAGTATAGTGACGTTTTTTCAAAAACACCAAAATATATGGGGAGAACAGATGTAATTGAACACGAAATTGACGTAGGAAATGCTAAAGCTATAAAACAAAAACCTTACAGAGTAGCACAAAAAGAAAGAGAGATAATAGATAAGCAAATAAGGGAAATGGAACAATACGATATAATAAGGCAAAGTAACTCGCCCTGGGCAAGTCCCGTCGTATTAGTAAAGAAAAAGTCTGGAGAGACGCGATTTTGTGTTGATTATCGCAAGTTAAACAATGTAACAGTAAAAAATTCGTGGTCAGGATCTAATATTGAAGATATTTTGACTTACTTAGGAAACGCCCAGTATTTCTCATCGTTAGACATGTATTCAGGTTATTGGCAAGTCAAAGTAAAAGAAGAAAGTAAGCCACTTACTGCCTTTACAGCGCCAGGTCACGGATTATGGGAATTTAATGTAATGCCTTTTGGATTGTGCAATGCCCCGGCAACATTCCAACAATTAGGGGATGTAGTGTTTAGAGATTTAAAATGGAGAGAAGTTTTGATTTACATGGACGACATTATAATTTTTTCTGAAACAATAGATGAACATTTGGAAAAATTACGTAAAGTTTTCAATAGACTTCGAAGTGCAGGCCTAACACTAAAACCTAAAAAATGTGAATATCTAAAAGAAAAAATTAATATTCTTGGTTATACAATTTCGACAGATGGAATTTTTCCTGATAAATCAAAATTAGTTTCAATTGAAAATTTTCCAAGGCCAAAAAATGTAAAAGGTGTACAAAGTTTTTTAGGACTTTGTAACTATTACCGGAAGTTTATAGAAAATTTTGCAAAAATTGCACGCCCCTTACATGATCTGACAAAGAAACAGAATAAATTTGATTGGCAGGACATTCATGACAAAGCGTTTGAAACACTAAAACAGGAGTTAATTAGTGAACCAGTGTTGGCACATTTTCAGCCGAACAAAGGGTGTGAATTAAGGGTAGATGCATGTAAAGATGGAATAGGAGCTATATTGTTGCAGGAAGACACAGGGAATAAGTTACACCCTATCGCTTACGCAAGCAGAAGTCTTAGCAAAGCGGAGAAAAATTATTCTATAACTGAATTAGAAGGATTAGCAGTTATATGGGCACTTTCATACTTAAGACATTTTATTTATGGTAAACCTGTAAAAATTGTAACTGATCATCATGCTTTATGTTGGCTAAAGACATTAAAAGACACAACAGGTCGTTTAGCTAGATGGTCATTAAAACTGTCGGAATTTGATTACACGGTGTGCCATAAATCAGGAATTGCGCACAAAGACGCTGACTGTGTAAGTAGATATCCGGTACTGCAACCAGATACGGATAAACACGACGTTGAAGAAATACCAACATTTATTTTGGATACTCGTAATATTGAGGAGTTACAAAAGAAAGATGAAAAAATTTCCCAAATAATAATGACGATCAAAAACCCGGAAAATGCTACAATTGGTTTACGTAAGCAGGCAAAAAACTTCAGGATTGAATCCGGAATTTTATACCGAGTAAATCCGAATGATTTAGGTCGAGATAAGCTATTAGTAATACCACAACAGTTAGTGGGAGAAATTTTGTATTCTCACCATTCGGAACCGCTGAGTGGTCATTTGGGAATAGCAAAAACGCTATCAAAAATTAAGCAACGGTATTATTGGCAAGGGTTGCAAAAAGATGTTGAAAATTTTGTTAAGGGTTGTCCAGATTGTCAAGCTAGAAAAGGTCAGCAAAATCAAAAGCCGATAGGATTTTTACACCCAATTCCTGTGGGAACACCATTTGAAAAGGTATTGACCTTTTAGGCCCTTTTCGCCGAAGTAGCAATGGTAAAACCATGATAGTGGTAGCAACAGACTATGCAACACGTTGGGCAGAAACTGAGGCGTTACCAAGTGGAAAAGCAGGGCCCGTAGCAAAATTTATTTTGGAAAAAATAATTACGAGACATGGAGCGCCTAAGGAATTATTAAGTGACAGAGGAAAAGTGTTTCAATCAGAATTGGTGACAAAACTATTGAAAGAAATGGGCACTACAAGTCAATTTACAACGGCATATCACCCAGCAACAAATGGTCTTACGGAGCGATTTAATAAGACTCTTGCAAATATGTTGGCAATGTACACCAACACAAATCAGTCAAATTGGGACCAATACTTACCACATGTAACTTTTGCCTATAATTCAGCGAAACAAGACAGCACGCAATTCTCACCCTTTATGCTAGTATATGGACGAGAACCTGTTTTACCAACTGAAGCAAACATTATGCCGTATACTGAATCTCTTCATAGCAATCAAATGAGGGAAACTAGTCTGGCAATACGTAATTTTGCTGCTGAAAACATAAAAAGACGACAAAACATAGATAAACTTCGTTATGATTGTAAACATCGGCATGTGGAGTTTAATGAGGGTGACCAGGTGAAAGTTTTCACCCCGGTAAGGAAAGTAGGGAAAAGTGAAAAATTGCTGCTTAGATAGTTCGGACCTTATTATATAAGACGAAAAATGTCGGACGTGGACTATGAGATACAGAAAGGCAGATCAGACAAAGCAAAAAGAGAAGTTGTTCACGTAAGCAGAATATTACCCTATTATGATCCCTGGACCCCAGAATGCACGCCTTTATAAAAAAAAGATGGGAAAAACACACAAAAGAGACAACTTTGTATAACTAAAGAGTATATTACTACTAAAAAAAAAAAAAAAGAAACAAACAAACGAAATAAGATAGAATAATAATAATAAAAAAAAAAATATAATAACAATAATAATGTAACATAAAGATTACACTAGGTGCCGTTACCCTAAGTTGCCCCGGTCTCCCCCAGTACAATGTTTGTGTCAGCAAGATTGGCGAATTGGGGTCATGATGTGGGTATAAATACTGCACCAAAAGCACGTACAGATTACCGAACTCTGGGGTCTTCCCCAGAGGGAAGTCACTGACTGATCTCTGGGTTGGTCTGGGTATGCCTATTGTGTAACGTAACGTGGAGCAGTAGGTGACCAAGTGCCACACCCTAGATCAGCCCTAGCAAAGGAAATAGTGTGGGCGAGCAGCTTAAGTTGCCGTTCCTACTTACCTCCCTTTGCTAGGTTCTTCACGTCTTTACCGGCTCGGTGAATGCCCTCGGACCTAAGTCTAGGGTTCATTCATCACCGCTAAAGCGCTGCCCCCCGTGTACCTTCAGCCTAGAAGCCAGTTTCACATCATGTTCCCTGCCATCTGGGGGTAAGATTACTGACTAGACAATAAGGCACTATAGCTTAATAAAAGTGGGTTACCTGTGGAATCCTGTGTATTCTTCCCCCTCAACCAAACCCTTAACGTGACATGGTGAAGGCGCCTCGTTGGATCCCCGTCTGTTAATCCTCACATTAGCAGACACACCCTCGCAGACACACGCTAAACAAAGGCACAAAGAAAAAGGGAATGATTGAAGACGGTACACTTCTAGGTCCACAAAATCTGGCAGCCCGCTTCGAATAAGGTACAGAAGCTCAAGTGGAAGAAGATAAGATAAGACAAGGGCCAGAAGGGTAAGGAAGAAACATAGCGAAAACACAATGATAGGTTGTGGAAGAAAAAGGGCTAGCCTGCAGGTCCACAGTTGCTTGAACTGCGTAGGGCAATGTCAAGAGGGGCCTGTAGGACGCTCTAAGAAGGCAACCATAGCGCAACATTTTTAGTGCATAGTAGCACATTATTTTGGTATTATATTGGGTATGGTAAAAAGCAAATTTTCTTAAGTAGGTTTCATAGAATAAGTGTATAGTTAGCGCAATTATTTATTTACAATATCTTGATTTCTAGGCCAGTGTCGCGATCCCTGACCTAAGTGTAGGTATGTGATGACCTAGCAAATTCGTGCAATTATGAAGTTCTAGGTTACAACAACAAAGTGTACTGGTTTACATAATGATTTTATTTATGTTTTAAGAGATGTGTGGCAAACAAAGTAATGATTGGAATCTTGTTTTATTTTTTTTAGGGTCAACCTGGCAATCTTATTGCGTCTATCGATCAACTGCTACAGCCTTGTTGAAAAGCGAACTAGCCTTATGCCTTGGAGAAGCCGACATCTTCAGATGGGTCCCGCCACGATGGTTCTACTTACACACGTGTGCACCCGAAGTCTTTAATAAGTCGAGCTGAAGAAGCATCTCCAAATGGGCTGACGTTAATTAGGAAGAAATATACATGTCCAAGGATAGGTGTGCTAAAGGAGCACGCAAAAGGACACAATATGAAGAAATGAAGCTAAGCGATGAAGTTTGCCGCTTAGAGAATACAGTGCCAAGAGAAGGCACTACGCTGAGATGAAGCCTAGGTGAAGCGTTTCCACTTAGACGATGGTGCCAAAGAAGGGTACAATGAGCAATTTACGGAATTTCGCTTAATAAGGAAGGTAATAAGATAGACGCAACAGCAAGGTTGAAAGGTGACCCAATGTAACATTTGTGATATTTTAAAGTACACCCCTATCTCTCGCAAGCATTAAGAATAGAACTATATTAAGCTATTATATTGTAATCTGGTGAAGAAATAAAGGACTCGTTCCACCACCTTTATACACCCTATAGCATTTAAGATTAACATTAGGATATGTAGACTTTATGTATAAGTTTCGCTTTTAGTGTTCGGGGCGAACACTTTCTAGGGGAGGGGCATGTAACAAAAAGATTACACTAGGTGCCGTTACCCTAAGTTGCCCCGGTCTCCCCCAGTACAATGTTTGTGTCAGCAAGATTGGCGAATTGGGGTCATGATGTGGGTATAAATACTGCACCAAAAGCACGTACAGATTACCGAACTCTGGGGTCTTCCCCAGAGGGAAGTCACTGACTGATCTCTGGGTTGGTCTGGGTATGCCTATTGTGTAACGTAACGTGGAGCAGTAGGTGACCAAGTGCCACACCCTAGATCAGCCCTAGCAAAGGAAATAGTGTGGGCGAGCAGCTTAAGTTGCCGTTCCTCCTTACCTCCCTTTGTTAGGTTCTTCACGTCTTTACCGGCTCGGTGAATGCCCTCGGACCTAAGTCTAGGGTTCATTCATCACCGTTAAAGCGTCGCCCCCCGTGTTCCCTCTGCCCTATAACTTAATAAAAGTGGGTTACCTGTGGAAACCTGCGTATTCTTCCCCCTCAACCAACCCTTAACGTGACAATATGGACCTTTTTATATCCGAGTTTAAAGAAGTCTAGTATCGATTTGCTTCAAAGACCCAATTTTCAAAACTTAATAAACGTATGTATAAGGTTTAGCATACACACAATCATTTCAGCCTGCTACTAATTTCGCATTCAACGAGTATTTTTGGTTTGTTCCTTAAGAAAAGTTCATGCACCGCCCTAACATCGATAACAGCAAACAGTATTGCTGTGTGGCACTAAAACAAATATCTCTCAACATGTAGAGACCTTTCTGTATCAGAAACTTCTCAACTGAGAAGGGAAAAATCAGAAACAACTACTTTGAGAGCTAATACTCCTACCAACATTGAATTATACTGTTTTTCCTGTTGAATTCTTGAGTATTTAAATTACTCCTTTATAAAAGATACCAATATTTTTTCATTGGCAATTCAATATTTATTTCATTTAATTATGAATCCTGAGCTGGACATCTTCGGACAGATGCACCAAAAATAGTTCAACTGCATGTAAGTTGAAACTTTAGTACTCATAAAACTCATTACAATGGGTCGGTTAAAGAAACAAACTCTATGTGCCACTTACATAATAAGGTATTACGCTCAGCTAGCGTTTTTCACCTTAATTATTTAACATAATAAAATTCAGCTGAAATAAATTAAAAATAAAGTCACATTATCATGATGTGTGGGTCCTATCGTCTCATTCGAGTAGTATGTGTGTTGAATGTGTTAAATATCACTTCAGAAATACTTTATTACAAATGTATCATTTACCATTCGTATTCAAAAAAAAACTTTTTACGTCGCTTTTTAAATCAATTGTCATTTTTTCCATAGTAAAATCAAATTTATTTATTCTTAGCCAATACAATATTTCGACTTGTTATTCCATGTAGGTAAATTATCATGTGCATTTAGAAAAAATATATATTAAAACATTAAAATTCATCAATCAGCAGTTTTCTTATCGAGACCTTCGCGGCGATGCAACGAGACAAGTGCAATAAAGCAAGTCGGTCACACCGGCACGCGGCGTCAAATAGAACTAATTAGTCTGCTTTACTTTATTTTCCACTAATGTCGCGATTTTTGCAAGCGACCAAATAATAACCTTCGGTTTATTACGTACTGTTCGTTTTCAAACGGTGGAAACATATCGAAATCCTCGTTTAATTTCTTCACTGTGCTTTTTTTTAAAGCTGGTACTACACATAATAAGTAAAAAATTATTTGTCGACAATTAGAAGTTTCATTTAGCGCATCGGCACATTTTTTGTCGTTATACAACGATTTTTTGTTAATAACACAACCCGCTGTTTTACAGTGTGGATTTTATTTTTAACTTCCGATTTAGAAGACATGTAAAAATTAATTTAATAGCATGCTGGCAGTAGGTATGTAAAATTCAATTTTTTCTCCTTCAAAATATTTGATTTTTCAGCTTAACTTTTACACAAACACTACTAAACAGAAATGCTAAAAGCACACATTTTGCTTTGAATATTGTAATCCACAAAATTGGGATACAGGGAATGTTACATTTTGTAATTCGACTTGGTCAGCTGTGTCTCTATTTTGGTGTGAAGTTTTACGAGTTGATTTAAACATCGCAACTTTTCTTCGATAATCAATATTATCGATTTCATTTATGTTACTTCTCTGTAAATTAGGATGTAGCATTTTCGATTGAATAGGAAAATCGGACTGAAACTTAGCATTTTTTGATCCGTGTTTTTCTGAAATGCAAAACATTGAATCCTTTGTCGTATTTGCATTGATTGATTCATTAACGTCGAATTTACCTATAACAGAATGCTTTAAAATAGGAACTGTTCTAAATCCCTTATTGACAATTTTAATGTATAAATTGTGCCCATTTTGCAAAAATGGTGTGTCTACACACAGATTTCTTGGACATAAATAACTGTCTCTTTTAACAAAATTGCATTTCGTTAAATCAGGCACATTATTCGCGGTTTTCAATCTTAACGTTATTTGCGTATTTGGTTTTACAATATACTTTCGAGCAACTTTTAATTTTATTACAGGTTTTACTGTTTTTTCGAAGTCAGAAATTTCTACACCCATTAGATACTCTTTCTGAACTTGGTTTTTAGATGTAACATTTAAATCAGGTCGATTGAGATTAACTGTTACTTTATCGTTGTTGTTTGTTGAAAAACTCAAAATATTTTTATTGTAATCAATCATTGCGTTAAAATTCGATAAAAAATTATGTCCCAAAATTAAAGGTTTAGAAAGATTTTTCACTACTAATGCTTCAATGTCCAACTTTATGTTGTTAATTTTTAGAGTTACTTTTGAAGTAGGACCAACTGGGTTAAAAGTATAAACTCCTACTGAAGTTAATTACTGTAAACATGTACTGAAAGACATGTTAGTTATAAGATTTAAATCAATAAAATTTGGTTCACATCCTGTGTCTAAAGTTACATCAAACAAATTGTCTTCGTTATTTATTGAAGCTTTGATTGACAATAAATTGCTATCTTTACTGTTTGTCGAGTTTAGAGCAACTTCATCGACACTTAACATTGAGTTTTCACATTTACTAGGATTCTGATGTGTAGAAAAATTCTTATTTTGTCCAAAATTGTAAAACTTGTTGCTACCTCGATTAAAATTTTGATATTTTGGTGAACAATTATTTCTGGTATTACTATTTCTTATACCTCGATTTTGATTAAACCTAGAATAATTTTGCTTTTCTTGTGACACATTTCGATAGTAAAAATCATTTTTGTTTAACTTGGTCCTTTTGTAATCATTATTTCTACCATAATTGTTGGACTGAAATTCACAATTTTTACAATACTTATTTGACCAAGTGCGATTAGCACCGAATTTGTCAAATTTGTTTTTCAACCGATCATTACAAGACCGGAAATTCATTCTGTCCGAAATGTAAAATTTACTTTGCCGATTCATTTGATTAAATAACACACGCTCTTTAATATCACTTATTTTCAAGACTAGTTGGTTTAAATCACTCAAATTTTTATTATTAGAGCTTAGCAAATAATACATTTCAAAACACGACGGATTTAAACCGTTTTCAAAATAATCTCTAAAAGTTTCAAAAGACATGTCCGGGTTAATTTCATTTGCCAAAGTACGTAAGTCATAATAATAAGTTTTTCTAATTTTGGCATATAAAGTGACACTTTTCAAAACTGATTAGAGTGACAAAACGTTTTACTTTATGTAACTAGTTAACCTTGTGTAACTAGTTTTGGCCAAAATTAGAAAAAATTATGTATGCAACACGTTTCGAAAATGTCTTATTGTGTAACTCATTCAAATTGTAGGACCTCGCTGCGCTCGCCCTACAAAAATTCATTCGTTACACAAAATCGATCTTTTCGTAACTGGTTACATAAATAGCTATTTAATGTCTTCATTGTCCCGATGTTTACGCGTGTTTAATCTAAATTTTAGTTTACGAAATGGCTGGTCACCTGCGAATTCTTTTAGAAAATCTGTTCGAATTATTGCCCAAGTATTCAAAACATTTTTTGGATCATTTACATATTTTTGATACCAAACTTGTGCTGGTCCGTCCAAATAATTATTAAAATATGAAATCTTTACAGAATAAGTCCAGTTGTTTAATCTTGCGGACTTTTCATATTTATTTAAAAATGTAATGGGGCAATCACTTGATGGATTAAACGTAGGTGGACACGTAAATTTAGGGATGGCCGGGGCTTTTTGTTCGGCCAGTGCTGTACGTAAAGTTATATTAGCCATTAATTTCTTGACTTTTTTAACATAAGACACGATCGTTTCAGTTATACTGACTTGCTTTTAACAATTTAGCAAACAAATATTCAAAATGACAATGTAGGACAGAATTAATCATGCAAAAAGAAAAATTATATTTTTGTTTTAAAGAGGTAATTTTCACTCACGATAAGAAAAATCAAAAATATTTTTTTCTGGTTTAAAAATTCACTTTTTTTTTAACAGTGTTTTTCATCTACCTGAAACAACTCTACCAAACGGCGTTCTGAAATACGGCAAATTCTACCAAATGTTATTCTGAAACAAAATCGGCGCCTCCACCAAATGTCACGTTTAAATTGTAAAGCCCTTTGGCCCAACAAGTTAAACGAGACGTGCGTTTATTACTTTAATAAACGCCTTTACCGAGATCTTGTTTCAGAGGTAGAATTAAACCACTTGGTAGGAAAATATAATTTAATAACTAAATAACAGTTAAAGGTAATTGACAAAATGGTTGGTTTATCAACTTAGTGAATCGGAATAAAACCTTCAAAACAATTCCCAAAAGTAGCACTTTAAACATTACCTTTTACATGCACAAAATATTATAATAATAAATCTATACTTACATTAGTTAAACAATTATGAGGGCAGCTTCGTGGAGGGTTTGGCACTCGCGATTTATTATAGTTTAAGATATGGTTTACTATTTAATTATTTTGTAAACCCGGTGCGGGTTGCAGAATTCAGGACGACTACATTCTGTGGCGTGAGCGGAGTCTTCTGGCTAGGTACTGCCTTCTCCGACGTGGTGCACAGCAAAACTGGATTGATTGGAATGAACTGAACTGAACTGAACTGAACTGAACCCCTCTCTAGGCCTCGTACAACTTCCTTTTTATAGCATTCCAGACACTGGTTCCACCAATCAAAATTCTCAAGTAATAAAGACCTGGCCTCGTCTAGCCGACAACTCGTGACGACCTTTCGACCCTCGGTACTTGGAAAACGTTCCACATATTTCGCAATTCAGCAAATGCATCATAATTGCAGTTGCACTCTGACCGCATTCCACAATTTTAAGTGTTTCCGCTCAAGTAATAAATTTATGTATTTATTATCCTTCGTGACATTATCAAGTTTTACACCTATAGTTCCAAAATAACATGGTCTAACATGGGCTTAAAAATTTAACACGTGAAATCCTATGTTCGCACAAAAAAAACGCACTGTATACTTTAATTTACAGGAAATCCACCGACTTTCAAAAATCTTGCTGCCACATTAAAAGGGTTTTGGTTGTTACAAAAAGAGTTGGGCAGATATGATATAAAATATTTTAAAGCACGCCAGTTGCAACAAGATCCTCTAGAAAACTTTTTTGGCAAAATTCGTCAAAAGGGACGTAGGAATGTTAATCCCACATGTACCTCATTTGCCCAAATTTATAAATCATGTTTGATTAACACTTTAGTGACAAAACATTCAATGGGAGCTAATTGTGAGGATGACGGTGGGCATATTTTATTTACATTGGATCATTTTTTTAATGACGTAAGTTTTTTTAATTAATATGAATTACAAATTAATTACTTAATGCACTGCACAAATGTTTACATATTTTCAAAGCTTTTTTATTTCAGAAAACTCCTAAATTGTTGCCAGATGCTAATGAGAAGCTGGTATTTAATTTTCAAAAGCCAAAACTCGACAAAATTCAAAAGGCCGCCTTAGGTTATGTTGGTAGGTTTTTAATGAAGGCTTCAAAAAATTATAACACCAATTGTTGGGCTTGTAAGTTTAACTTACTTAGTGAAGCGAATGACGATGAGGCACTTGTGTTTAACAAGTTTATTGAGGCAAAAGAATTTAATACTAATATCAAGAGGCTTAAGTATTTAAATTCTCAAGTACTTCAAAACTTAGCCAAAGTGTATGCATGCGCAAAACTCATAATTCAACAACACCCAACAAAATCAAATATTGTTCAGCAGATTGTCAACTTGTGTGCAGAAAATATAGACTTTCATTTCATTAATTGTGAGCATGCACATGAATTAAAAAATGAATTAATTTTGTGCCTAGTAAAGTTAGCTGTAAAGGTAAAACGAGCAGAGCTTTACCTAAAAATAGTGCAAAAATTTTCTTGCAGGCAAAAGCAATATATGATAGGCGCCGAAATCGTCATTTTGAACATTGTTCAAAATAAGTAATATTTTTCAGTCATAATTAATACATTTTCATCAATAATTTTAAAGGTAATTTATTATTTAATGTTCGACAAGGCTATTATTTCATCAATAATGACACCTAGTAAGGTCAATTATCTAAGAAATAATGCCCTCAGATGAGGCCATAATTTTTTATAATGCCGACCATTTTTTAAATACATTTCTACAGAGTAAAAGTCGGACATTAAACATTGAAGACACCACAGGCATTATATAAGAAAGGAAGTAGACCCCTCGGGCTATAGGCCCTCATGTTCTAGCCTATGGACCTCATGCATTATTGTCTTTATAATGCCCTTGGTATCTTAAATACTCTATATATAAACAAAGCAAGAACAAAGTGCATTATGACATGTATATAGTCAAATAAGTTAAAAATATAAACTTATAATACTCAGGTTTTGCCAACACTTGCAAGTCACAAGTATGTAAGTTCTGTAATTCTGCAGGTTTTGAGATTTGCCATTGGTATATTGCCTATAGTGGTAAACATTGTTGTTTTCTGTGTTTAATTTTTTCGTAACAGTATATTATACGTGTGTATTGGTGAACTATAGAACTTCTTAAGAGATTCGACTATTTCAGACAGACCAGCAGAAATTGTGTAAGTCATATGATTTTCTAAATGCATGGGTTTGAAAAGGTTGGTTTGGTTTTAATAAGCAGTAGTATTAACATAGATTTTGTGTGATCGTAGAACTGCTTCTTGGTTTGACTATCACACAGATAACACATTTTCATTTCACTTAATAAGGGTATACCATGTGCCCAAGATCACCTTGGACATAGGAGATTAACATGGGAAAACGGTTTCGATTTTTTTGCGCCTGTACGGTTGATTTGATTGAATAATCGTTTGTTCGTGTTTTACAACGAAAGAGCTTAAGTTACAGATCTGAAAAAAATACAGAAAACTAGTTCGTATAGGTACTACAACTTTCATTAATACGATTTTTCAATCAAATCAACCGTACAGGCGCAAAAAAATCAAAACCGTTTTCCCATGTTAATCTCCTATGTCCATGGTGCTCTTGGACACCTGGTATAGTAAATTAATAATAAAAACTAAATTTGCTTATAAATTAGTAGTAGAGGCGTACTTACATGTTTTTAATAGTTAGTTTAGTTTAACTTGGTGTCTGTGTAATTCCATCGATTTTATATTTTTTTATATAGATAATGGAAAGGTTTTAGCTGATTCATTTCTTTTGTTTTATCTAGTAAGAAAGTGGAAAATAAATAATTTTAAAAATATGTTGTTTTTTTCTACTTTCCTGAATATTTATTATAGTTGTTTTTCAGCATAGTCATACGTCGAAGAAACATTTCTAAGTGATAAGCTTGTTTTAATTCAAGAGTAATATCGTTCTTGCAAAACCTATCGCGTTAACACTGCCAAATGTTGAAATTTGAAGTATGTAATAATAATTATAGGCATCAAACAGCGAATACATGTTCAAGAACGATTTTTATCGCGGATTAAAACAAACTTAGTAAAATGTAAGAAAATATAGATACTGTATAAAGCCCGCCAAAATTTAAATTCCTAGTTCTTGTGTAAGCCACCAGAGGGCAGAATATCTATAAAAAAAATGTTTGCTTGCGGCGCCATCTATTGGTGAAAGCTATCGAGATAGGATTTGATGAACTGTCAAAACGTGACTTCAGTCAAGTTACAGTGACAGTAACATCTATATTTATAAGGTTTTCTATGAGTACTGCAGGAAAACGGTACGCTCCGGCCAACCTAACCGGCTATGTCAACTCGCGAATCTTAATTACAAGGAAAGCCGCAAACCATTAATTCCCTATTACGCGCTATCATACTGCAGCGTTGTTGTAAACCCTGTAATTCTACCAATTGTTTCCAACAAGAACGGTAAAAATCCGACTGACGGATACTGAGAAAAATATAATAACTTAAAAATACGGCTTATCGTATTTTGGCAAAGTACTAGCACTGGTTACTTGACTAAACGGCTACTATTAATAGATCATTTATCTGCAATTCGCCGCTGAACAAACGGCACTAACGGACGGATCAGAAAACCAAACAAAAATTATTCGTAACTTCGTTTGATTGAAATAAAATTTATCATCCCCCAGGACTTGACGAAATAAGAAATTTAAATGTGTTACACTTTTTATATTTCGACCAAGTTGCTTGATTTTGTTTCTCAAAGCAGTCAATAATGGATTGTATACTTCTGTACCTGTAGCGAAAAGATATTGGTAAAGTTTTTTTAATTGCAACAGGTTCAGGCCAGAAAATTAATTGTTGAACAATGTTAGCCATCTGAGGTATTGTTGAAGTAAACCCTCTTTGTACATTTGAAGATGACAGAGAAAAGTCATCAGCCAAACGTTCATAAGCATCATTTTGCCTAATTTTTTTTAAACATAATAAAATATCAACTTCTGTCACTTTACAATTATTTGAAAGTAATGTGACATAATTATATGTTTCTGGTGGAAGGCCAAAATAAAATCTAGATTTTTGCTCTAATAAAATCACGGTGCTTCTTTTTCTTTCCATTGGAGGAACTGTAAATTTGCCATGTCCTGAATTGCCAGATTGGGATGGAAGAAACTCATCACAAGTTGAATTCAAACTTAAAGTTGAACTGTTTGAAGTCCAACTGCTCAAAGAAGACTGAAATACTTCAACAGCAACTTCTGGATCCAGTGGCTTACGCACGGACTGAACTTTTGATCTCATAGGTGAAGTGGAATGCTGAAAATAGATTTAGAGGGCGGCAGACCATTCGACCCTGAAACTAGACCGGTGTCAGACGATAGGTTTTGGACCCCGGTGATTCTTTTAAGCCAATCAGATTTCACCTAGGTTGCCGAGTAACGGTTGCTAGGGTTCATATCTCAAAAACGGTAAGTGATGGAATTTTTCTGATTGCACCATTAGACTCTACGTGCCCAACCATGTAAAGTGACGTATATGTCATTTTTCAAAATGGCCGCCATCTTGGAGAACCCGTTGCTAGGGTACCCGTATCTGTCAAACGGTAAACAAAGTCGCACTTTTGACACCGGATTTGGAATCTAGAGCTCAGACTAGGCCCCCGGAGCGTTTTTGAAAAATTTTAGCACTTCCGGTTTAGGCTACAGGCCCATAGCAACCGTTGCTATGGAGCGGTATTTCGGAACCTATGGGACCTAAAATTTTTTCGACCCCAGATTTGGGTTCCTAGGGTGGGCTTTCCATTTGACAGAAAAATTTTCAAACTGGACTTGGCAACGGTAACTAAGATGTTTGTAGGCCAAACGGTAAACAATTTGTATTGGCAACTTTGCACAGTTGGACAGAGAAAAAATAGGGGAGGAGTCGTCGAGGCAAAAAAAAAAATTAGGTTCCTTGGTTACGGTAGTTAGGTATGATATCTCGAAAACGGTAAGAGATGGAATTTTTTCGATTGCAGATTTGGAATCTACGGGTCATACTCATATATAATGTAAAATTCAAAAAAATTAAAATGGCCGCCATCTTGGAGAACCCGTTGACACCGGATTTGGAATCTAGGTCAGACTAGGCCCCCCGTATCTGCCCATAGCAAACGGTAATGGGACCTAAAATTTTTTCGAAAGTCTAGGGTGGGCTTTCCACAGAAAAATTTTTTTGACTAAGATGTTTGTAGGCCCGGATTTGTATTGGCAACTTTGCAATCTAGAGTCGTCAAAAAAAAAATTAGACTAGGGATATCTCGAAAACCCAGATTTGGGGGTCATACTTTTTGTAAAATTCAAAAAAATTAAAATTTTAGCTCCCTTCCGGTTTAGGAATCTACAGGCTCTTCCATAGCATAGCAACCGTTGCTATGGAACGCTATTTCGGAACCTATGGTACCTAAAATTTTTTCGACCCCGGATTTGGGTTCCTAGGGTGGGCTTTCCATTTGACAGAAAAATTTTCAATATCCAAGATGGCGGCTGGACTTGGCAACGGTAACTAAGGTGTTTGTAGGCCAAACGGTAAACAAAATGTATTGGCAAGTTTGCAGGGATGGATCGAGGGAAAATAAAGAGGAGGAGTCATGGAGACCAAAAAAATTCTATCGCCCTTGGTAACAGTTGCTATGTATGATATCTCGAGAACCGTTTTAGGTGGATTTTTCTGATTGCAGATTTGGAATCTGGGGACTACAGAGGTATCCAATGTAAACTTAAAAAAATTTAAAATGGCCGTTTTCCCCGAGAACCCGTTTTTCGGGTACCAGTAAACCGGTCAAACGGTGAGTTGGGTCCCAGATTTGATGACACATTTGAGTTCGACAGGTCCGAGTTAGTCTATGATAAAATTATCAGATTTTTAACTGCAGTGGTTCCGGAGTTAAAAATCATGGTACCCGAGGTCAAAATTTTCTATCTTGGAACCTATGGGAAATTTTTTTTTTTTTATTCCGGATTTAGTTTCTAGGGACCCCATAGATACTGAAAGTGAAATAAAAAAATATTAAAAATTATTCAAACTGTTCTTTTAATTAGGAACCCTGTGTTTGGGTACCAGTAAACATGTCAAACGGTGAGTCGGAGCTCAGATTTGATACCAGATTTCGATTGAGTAGGTCCGAATTAGTGTAAGTTTAAAATATCAGTCCTTTAACGTTAATGGTTCCCGAGAAAACAAATTATGGTACTCATAGCTAGGATATTCTATCTAGGAACCCATGGGGAAAAAAATGTTTTCATTCCGGAAATAGTATCTAGGGTCTCCATAGATGCCCAAAGTAAAAAAAAACTAAATTAATAATTACTAAAATGGCCGTTTTTCATAGGAACCCGTTTTTCGGGTACCAGTAAACCTGTCAAACGGTGAGTCGGAGCCCAGATTTGATACCAGATTTCGATTTAGTAGGTCCGAATTAGTCAAAGTCTAAAATGTCAGTCTTTTATCGTTGATGGTTCCCGAGAAAGAAATTATGGTACCCGTAGCTAGGATTTTCTATCTTGGAACCCATGGGGAAAAAAAATGTTTTCATTCCGGATTTAGTATCTAGGGACCCCATAGATACCCAAAGTGAATTTTAAAAAAATTAAAATGGCCGCCTTCTCCAGGAACCCATTTGTGGGGTACCAGTAAACTTGACAAATCGTAAGCTGCAGCTGAGATCAAAGACTGGATTTCGAATTTGTAGGTTCGAATTAGCTTACGATTAAAAAATCAGATTTTTAGCATCAATGGTTCCGGAGATATGGTTCATGGTACCTGTCGCTAGGATTTTTATTTCGGAACCTATGGGAGCTAAAATTTTTCTGATTGCAGATTTGGATTCAGCAGGTCCGAATTAGTCTATGATGTGAATTTCGTTGAGGTAGTACCAAAATTATGGTACTCATATATGGAACCCATCGAGCGGTCCAAAAAATTCTCATTTGGACAAAATTTTTGTGCATCGGTTCATTCAATCGTGAATAACTCAGTTATTTAAAACATTTACTATAGACACATAATAGGATTATAGATAGCCAATGAATGGGGTTATCTATTGGGGGAAACTGCGCACCGCTAAGTTGTCCGTTTGGCCGCAAGAGGGCGTCAAAGTTGACTTAAAATTTTCGGACATTTTCTTAAATATCTCAGAAATGGTTCAATTGATCGAGTTGAAAATTTTATTGGGTGTGGACCTCAATGAGATGCAACTTTTTCCTTATGAACACTTTTTTTGTAAAATGTACCGTTTTTTTATAAAAAAAAAAAACTGAAATTTTGAAATTTTTCAAAGGGGTCCCTAGGATTTTTTCGAAAAATATTTTGAATTTTTTATTTTGATTTTGACTGTGCAAATACCTTTGGATTGGTAGTAGAAAAATAACTTATACTGTCAAAGTGACAGATTGGCTTTAATAAGGGTGCTATGAGGTAAAATGTGCGTAAAAATGGGTTTTTTTAGGTTAACTCGGAAATGGTACCACTTATTGTCAATCTGACGTCAGATTTGGATTCAGCAGGTTCGAGTTAGTCTATGATGTGAATTTCATAGAGATAGTACCAATATTATGGTACTCTTATATGGTTGGTACCCTATTGAATAAGAGACATTTTCGGACATTTTCTTAAATATCTCGGAAACAGTTTAATTTAAGAAACTGAAATTTTTATTGTACATGTATCTGAATATGGCGCAACTTTTTTTTTATGTACACTTTTTCCGAAAAATGTACCGTTTTTTTTGTAAAAAATTGAAAATTATAAAATTTTTAAATCGCTATTTTTAGGTAATTTTGGAAATGGTTTTATTGATAAGGTTGACATAAATTGACAAAAATTATGAACTGAAAATTATAAAAAATTCAAATGCTATGCCATGTGTATGTGTTATTTTAGCCGATAATTAAAAAAGTTTTGCTGTTGAAAGATATTAAAGTATACAAAAAATGTAAATTTACATTAATTTAAATTTTTAGCAAAAAAATAAATAAAAAAGTTTTCACGTGGCGCCGGGTATTGACCCCACTACCAAGAGCGTACGATTCCCCAGCGGCGTCATTGCGCCACAAGCATTAATTACATTTACTTATTTACTACAACGTGGTTAAAACCGGCGTGCTGTGTAACACTGATTTTTTTTTGTTTTTTTGGCCTGGAAAATATGTCTATCGTATGGAACACGTGAAAATAGAACGTTTTTCACTCTCGGTATTTTTTCGAAAAGTGCACCGTTTTCGAGTAAATGAGTAATTTGTGTGAAAAAAAGTGAAAAAATCGTAGTTTGATGGTAGTCTATCCGATTTTTACCGTATGTAGAAAGATTTTTGCGTATGAATGTGACACCTATTCAATGAAACAGATCGAGGTCAAGCTTTTTTCACTCTTGACATTTTGTCGAAAAATGCACCGTTTTCGAATGTTTTCGTGTCTATAGCAACGATTTATTTATTAATGACAAATTTTATTTTCTGTCAGTGAAAATTAAGTATTTATGTATTTATTACATTTTGCAAAAATGAATTCAGATTGTGAAGAAAATCGGGATATTCCCGAAAATATGACACGAGCGGCAGAAGTGAGTGCAGATTTATTACCAGTGAAATCCAGGTTGAGATATGAACAAGAATATAACAGTTTTACCGAATGGCGGACTCAGAAACGAATCAAAATTGTGAGTGACGATATTCTTTTAGTATATTTTTCTGAAAAAGCCAACACTATGAAATCCTCCACTTTATGGAGTCGATTCTCTATGTTAAAGAGTTGTTTGGCAATAAAAGAAAATACTCACCATCAATATCCAAAAACGATTGCTTTTTTGAAACGACAAGCTGTAGGATATATACCAAAGAAATCCAAGATTCTTACAGCAGAACAAGTAACCAAATTTTTATGTGAAGCTTCAGATGGAGAATATCTACTAGCAAAAGTAATTTTAGTGTTTGGCATCTTCGGTGCATGCCGCAGAGTTGATTTAATACGTTTGAGTTTAGATGATGTGGAAGATAATGGGCGTTTCCTTGTCGTGTTCTTACGAGATGGAAAAACTCACAGGTCAAGAAGTTTTACCATTACCAATGAAAATTGCAAATTCGATCCCTGTACAATTTACCGTAAATACGCAGATCTCCGCCCTAAACATATGAAGAGTAGAAGATTATTTGTTGCATACCGAAACCAAAGATGTTACGCTCAACATGTTGGGTGCCATACTATCAGTGGTATTCCAAAACTTGTTGCAAAATACCTAAAACTAAAAAATCCCGAAGAATATACCGGACATGGGCTAAGGCGCTCTTCGGCAACCATGTTGGTGGAAAACGGCGGTGATTTGCTCACTTTGAAAAGACACGGAGGATGACTTTCTTCCAATGTAGCAGAAGGATATATAGAAGAGTCCATACAAAGAAAAATTGAAGTATCACGGAAGTTGTTTAGCCCTTGTAACTTGGAAACTACAACATCTGTTACAGTCAATCAAGAGAACCAAAGCACACACGAACACTCCGCTTCAACATCTTTAGCAGAGTCTTTAGTTCAACAAAAAGAAATGCAAAAGGGATTGAGCTTCAACAATAATACGAATTGTACAATAAATATTACTATTAATAATAACGGTTCTGTCCAAAATTAATTTTCTTAGAATTACTTACTTGTATTTTTTTTGTTAATTTGAGTTGTATGTACTTACATTTTTACTGTTTTAAAATAAAAATAAATATTCCCGATTTTCTTAATAATGTTACGGTCTGGGCCTACTATGCTCGATACTTCTTAACGAGCACTCGCCTCGGGATCTGGCCGGGCGCGTATTAAAGTAGGCCACAGTTAGGAAACGGCATACCTGGAATATTCTTGAATGATCAAGGCAACCCGCGAAGCGTTTCGCGGTCATTCTAGAACGTGGTTTGCGAATATAAAAGACGCGGTCTCGGCCGCAGTAGTAGTGAATTTGGAAACGCGGTAAAGTTTAAATAGTGGAATAATTGTGGAATTGAAGTAGTGTTTTTAGTAGTTGAGTTAATTATTGTACGGAGTGTTTTGAAGTGTTAATAAATTTATTAATTGTTAAGTTAAACTGACTTTGTGTGAACCCACGGGAAAATCGTAACAATTGGTGTCAGAAGTGCGATCAGACTTTAGTGCGACGTGAATTGGAACTAAATTTCGGGTTAGAGACTTGTGTTCAGAACCGGACTAGAGATTTTCGGAACAGTGGTGTGTTAAATTTATGCCATTAACAAGACGTCAAAGTGCAAACATGGAGGCCCAATTTGCAGCTATTATGGCAATGCTTGAAAAACAAGAGGAAACCAACAAGGAACATGAAAGGATTCGACAACAAGACAAGGAAGAACAAGAAAGGATTCGACAAAAACAAGAAAGGATTCGACAACAAGAGAAGGAAGAACAAGAAAGAATTCGACAACAAGACAAAGAAGAAAAAGAAAGAATGAGACAACAAGATATAGAAATGCAAGAAAAACGTAACGTAGAAATATTGAACGGTCTAGCGGGGACCAAAACAGAAATCCAAGAGTATGTAACCCATAGTCTTAAAAAGATGGAGTGTGATGTTGAGGAAAAATTAAAGGATGTTCGGGAAGACATTAATGATGTTCGGGACGACATTAGTAAAATTCAGAATGATGTTGAGATAAAGCTACGCGACTTAGAGCAGAAAATTGACAGCAGAGGAGCCAGCTCTACAGTGATCACCGGAAACGGGCTCAACAAGATCAAGCCTCCCACATACGACGGTCAAACTTCATGGGCAACGTACCAACTCCAATTTGAGGCCGCTGCAAATGCAAATAGATGGAGTAACGAGGAAAAGGCTGTAGCACTGGTGGTGGCATTACGAGGACCTGCATTGGAGCTGTTACAGACTCTGCCTATCGCCCAACAAAGCAACTATGACGCATTAGTAGCTGCATTAGAACGACGTTATGGGATCAGCATAGGAAAGGAGTGTACCAAACACAATTAAAGGCAAGACTGCAGAAAACTGGTGAAAATTTACAAGAGTTTGAGGCCGAAATTCGTCGCCTTGTGCATCTGGCTTACCCAGCCGTCCCGGATGAAATCCAAGAAGAACTTGTGGNAATTTAAGGAGCNCNACTNCNTNNGNGTCAGTCGTTTACTTNCAATGANAAAAGATTANCCNGGTNNGCNCTNTNATTCGTGGNNGNTCNGTCGGGCNCANATAGATNGNCTCCNCGTNATGNTCGCAATGACGNGACCACCNTNCACNTACTTNCCGTCCTNACGTNTTACACGTAGATAGCNAGCACATGTTTTCTACGNATCCATATCANNNGACTACCNTTCCGNCAATATTNAGCAATCTGNCGAGTACGCCCATTCCGATTCGCCTTTANNCACANAGNTGTATTCNCGCNCCAANCNCAGTCCTAAACNNCCTCNATNTCNACATCTTGGTATNCATAANTACANCANCGNCNCCATTNNATTTATAAATCGANNCGNCNAGCANGCTGGGANCNTTCANCCCGNAACCAATGCGACNGCCTCTNTGGNATNCTNNGTANTANNGGNNCGCGGCNCGNTGCGTCNTCGNNNAATCCGTGCCTATAANNAAGCGGCTTGCCCATGGAGAATGACAGGGTCTTATCACCCCGCACAGTAAGCATTTCCCTGTATCTGATTATCTATTATTTCTCTTTCATTCTGAGAGACTCTATACGGGCGGCATTTCACAGGTTTATCTTCAGTTACCTCTATTTTGTGTTTGATGAGGTCTGTTTTGCCCATGTATTTTGGTGATTTACAAAAATACGTCTGCATAATCTGCTAATAGGCGTCTTAGTTTTTTTCTTTGAATCCTCCCTTCCGGTATGTGGTCGAGCTTGTGATCATCTAGGGTCACCATTTCGTCACTTGCTTGATAGGTGGTGAACACCTGTCTCTCGATTGTACTGGTTACCCGTTTTGCGATAGTGGTGCCCTCGTATATTATCCTACTTGTAGGCCCTATGTTCTTTAGCTCTAGTAAAACGTTTTCCTCGTTCTGCTCAACGCAGCATAGTAGGTTATTTCTTACTAGCCACCCTTCGTTTGGTACAATGTATTGTGTCTCCCATGGGGAAATTTTCTGCTTGTACTACTATGGTCTTAGTTTCGCCTGGTGTAATGACCATGTCGTTCATGGCCCTCAACTTGTCTGGTTTTGGCGAAATCTCGTCATAGTAGTTGGGTAAGATTTCCCATCCAGTTTTAGTCTTTTTAGACCGGGCTTTTCTTTTTCCCTTTCCTTTCGATACCCAGATTTCTATGTCTGTATCCCTGAAGGTATCTGATAAAATTTCTCTGTTCGTTGACCAGCCCGCGTGGTCGTTACGCGGGCTTATCCTTGGCAACGCAATGCTCCTGACATTTCTTTGATTTGCCCAATTCTTTAATGCTGTGCAGCATTTCCTGAAAGGGTCGTTAGCGACCGGGCTGGAGCATCCTTTTTGCCGTCATTTGCACTATTCGGTGGTCGTTTTTTGAGAAAAAAGTCCAATTTCCCTAGGTGCGACTCGTGATCGTCTTTTATCCCCCACGTGGCCTCTGATAACCCTAGCTATCCCTTTGTCCCTGCTAGGTGTTTGTTGAAACTGTGAACGCCCAAGCGTGTTGCTAGGAAGGAAAATATCGACTTAGATACCACGTGTATGGATGGTTTGTGTGTTTGTGCCTGCTTTGCTTTGCTGACTGGGGCTTTTATTTTTGGGTGTGGCTGGTTACTGCTTTCTGTTTGTTTCGTATTGCTTTTTCGCGGGTTATACTGGTTACTGTTTTTTGCTTGCTGACTGAATGTGATGGATAAGTCTTCCCCTAGGGTTATTGTCCTTTGTGCCAGGCTAATCGTTGCTTCTGTGTCCTCCAAAAATTCCATGCCCAAGATGAGGGGCTGGGGGGGATCTTTTAGTATCGTTGCCCGTATTTCCCATTTTCCCACATAATTTCCTAGTATCTCTAGTGATGTCTTTGTTTCCCCTAGGCTCGGAATTCTTTGCCCTCCTGCTGTAAGAAGCAGAGTGGGGTGTTTTATGACCTTCCCCCTGTTTCCTACTAGACGGCTGCTTACTATGTTGAGTTCCGCTCCTGGGTCAATTATCGCCGGTATATAGTATCCGTTTATCTTTTTGAGGGCTTTCATACCGTGTATATTCTCTGAAGCCTGCGCCACTGTAGACTTGGCGCTGCGGCCGGAATGTCGGTGTTGGGGGTGGTTCTTGTGCACATGGTTCTGAAGGGGCGTTGTCCATCGTGATGCATAGTAGCTTGACTTCTTCTAAGGATCTCGGAGGCTGGTTGGGAAAGTGTGTGAGCCAGTAATATCTGGCCCTTGTGTCGGATCTCAGCCCGCTTTGAAAAATTTCTTGAAATTCCACCAGATCGACTACCTGCTTATATTCCTCATACAGAACCCTTAGGTCGTAAAAATAATTCTTCGTGTTGGTTCCGCGGGTTTTTTGTGTTCTTTCCGTACCTTCGAAAGTAGTCTCAGGCTGCTATTGTCCGTCGCAGAACTCTGCTTTGAAGGCCCGGCCCAATGAGTGTGCCAGTTGCTGTCTGGGTGGGCCTGCTTGTATTCTGAGTACCATATATTAGCCGCCCTTGCAGAAAGGAATGAAAATATAAAATTTTCAGGGCGTCATTCCAATTGTTTGCGACCGCTGTTCGGTCGTAGGTTGCTAAGAATGATTGTGCGGAGTCTGTGCAAGGGTTGAATGTGGGGGGGGGAGATGAATTGTGGTAATGCTGTGTGTCTTCTCCCCTGTTTCCCACGGATGAAATCGTAATATTTGCCATGGTACTGATACTTGCTTCTTTTTCCCTGTTAGTACCTTCGGGTACCCTTGAATTGGGGCGGGTGGGGTTTCTCCCCTTATCGTTGAGTTATTCTCGTTTTCTGACCTTTCGTTCTCGTTCTGACTTTCCTCTATATTTTCTGTTATCCCTGTTGTCTTTTTGACGCACCAAGGTGAGGGTGAAATATTCCGGTTGCCCTTCTGCCCTTGCCTTAGCGTGTCCCCCACACTTGAGCTCCTGTGCCTTGGGTTTAAATGGGCTGTCGGTTTTGTTGATCTCAGATTGTATGTTTTCCTCAATTCATTCATGCCCTTAGTCCCGTGCCCTTAATTGGCGTGCGTCTGCGAGGGTGTGTCCACTAATGTGAGGATTAGCAGACGGGGATGAAACAAGGCGCCTCCACCATGTCACGTTAAGGGGTAGCTCAGAAGAAGAAAAACCACAGGTATACAGGTAAGCCGCTTTTATTTAAGATAAAACTACAATGGTCTTACCCCCGGATTGCCAAGTAGGCGAGGATCATGATGTATGGAGCGTATGTAGGGTTTCGCGGAGGGCGCACGCTTACCGGGGGTGAATAGAACCCTAGACTAGTGTCCCAGGGCATTCACCACGCCGAATAAGACGCTTTGGTACTGTTAAAGGGAGATAAGCCGGTACGGCAACTAATGCTGCTCGCCCGTGCTATTTCCTTTGACAGGCTGATTTCCGGGTGCTTGCACTTGGTTACCAACTGCTCCACTAAAAGCTACACAGATGGTAAACCCAGACTGTCCCAGAGATCAGTAATTAGTACGTACTTTGAAGCTGTATTTATACCTACATCATGACCCCAATTCGCCGATCTTGTTTACATTAGTCTGGTATTGGGGGAGACCGAAGCAAATGTAGGTACGGAACATAGTGTAATTACTATGTTACAATATTGTCACGTTTAGGGGGTAACGTAGTAGAGGTAGGAAGAGAAACACAAGTATGTCTCCTTTATTCGGCACTGAATTACTATTAGGCTAACTCTTACCCCCAGACTAGGAGGGCCGCTAGCACCGCCGCTGGCGGGACGCACATCCAACACTGTCCAAGAGGGGGTTGTGTGTGGGTGTGTGTAGGTGTAGGAGCGTAAGCCCTCCTGAAGTGTCGCCAAGCGAAAGCCGCTCGATACGAGCAGGGAGCCCCTATGACCGACACGTCCAAAGGACTTACTTTAGGTACTGACAGTGTCAAGAGTTCAGACGGTCACCTCGTTGTATGCGAATGAACCCTTGTCTTTTCAGCCTGGGCTTCCAAGAAGGTAACTAGCTGTCCGGACACTAGAAAGTTGGGACTGTTGATGGAAGACCGACCTAGAGACCAGTGCTTTTAGATGGTTTGAAACGCTGTTTAAATACCCACATCATGACCCCAATTTGCCGGTCTTGCTGATTCAGACGGTGTACTGGGGGAGACCGGGGCAAGATTAGGTAACGGAACATAGTGCAATTTATGTTATCTGTGACATCTCCCCCCTCTGAAGAGTGTTCGCCCCGGACACTTATTCTTAACTTAACTGTATAGACTACGTGCCCTATGGCTTTATTTACATCGTGTGACAATTCGTAACTTAAGTTTATTATGCTCCTCTCGTTGTCCCCCATGTGGTTATCCTGGAATCTGTCGCTCCTTCGCGGAGGGTGGCCTTGTCCTGCTTCATCTTGTCTTTCTGCGCACCAGAGCACCCGTTACTCAGTTCGCGGGTGGTGGCGCCCTCTGTGACTTTCCTTGTCATCTTCGAGGTGCGCGGGATGGTCGCTCGTGTTGTGGGTTCTCAGGTTGTGCTGTCCAGGCGGGAGAGAGCGTAACGGTCGGTCAACCTACTTAAATAAGTATTTTGTAAATTATGTTTATTGTTTTATGCTTAATTAATTAGACTATGTAAGCTTTACGAAATATACTGAGTTTGCACCCTACATATGCAAAATGTTACCCTTACAACCTAATTCATTGTTTAACTGGTCGCCGAAGTGAAAAGGTAAAAAAAAAAGAAATAATGGAGTCATGTAAGTTCAATTTTTCCCGCTTCTCTCTATTTTTCTCTGTTTCTTCTTCTCTTTCTTCTTTTAGCCCAGCATTTACCAAGGTTTTCCGTGCAGTCGACGGCGGCTAAAGGCCCGGGTGCTGCGCTTACTGCACCATTGTTCGTCCCGGCTTGCCCCGAGTATATTACTCTTTGTGTCAGTTTGGGTCTGCCAATTGTTACCTGCTATTTCTTTTAAGGGATTCGTACCGGAGGTGTATGTTTTCCGGGTGCAACTTGGGGACTGGCCTCCCTGTTTCCCGGATAACCATGTTTTGCTCCGCGAGGGGTCTTTCTGTGGTCAGTTGTGTATGATCACTTTTGCCGGTTTTTTACGGGGAGGTAAAGTAGTGTTTCAGCAGACCTTATAAGTATGATGCCGATCACTATTCCTCCGATTAGCCACGTTGTTACGCCCAGCCAGTATTCCTGCGTGCCCCCCCCCCCGTGTGCTTGGGTGGCCCCGTTTTCCGTGTGGGCTGTCTGTGCCAATGCGAGTATTGTTGGGTCAGTAAATTACAGCTATTGACAAGACTATGTTCGACGTGAACATGAAGGTGTGGTTACCTGGTGTATTTCCACGTGGACGAGGTGTTCCTGTTTTTTCCCATTCTCTGTCCATGTTCAGCCTTACTTCTTTTTCTGAGGTTATGGTTGAAATGTGCAAGTTTGTGGTCCAGTTACTGTTTAGGCATTCTGATAGGTTATGGTAGGTAGGCAAAAACGCACGGTTATTTGATGGTTTTAATACGAATGTTTTTAGGTAGTCCATGCAGCTTGCTAGTATGTGGCGTATGGAAGCTGGGTTTTCCTCATCTTTGCAAGAAATCGTTTTTGGATGACAATGTCCTTGTCTACAAATAGCTGGCACTTGCATGGTAAGTTGATTTTTAACGCCCCTGGTAGGTTTAACATTTCTCCCCGAGGTTAGTGGTGCTTTTAGGGCAGCTGATTGTCGTGTTTGCTTTCGGGTGCGTGATGAGGAATTCTTCTGACCCGTTTCCGATAATGATCATTAGGTTTGACTGGTGGCAATGCATGGGGCAATGTTCTGCTATGTCTTCCACTGTGGATCCATGAAACAGTTTTCGAGCGCACTAAGGGCCTTGTGTTAGGTTCGCCGGAGAAATTGGTAAGTAGCATAGCCTGTCTTGAAATGGTTTGCATTCGTGTAGTGCAACGCCTGTGATTTCTTTTAGGACTGTGGTTCCCTGGTTATTAGCTACGGCCATCATTAGTGGTGAGTGCTTTAATGTGCACGTCTGACCTTGCCATGCGAATGGGTTTGTCTGGAGTTGGAATAGTTGCACTGGTGGTTTTTAGTTACTGTTGGTACCTTGACATGTACTACCAGCTGTTCTCCGGAGAAGGTGCACTCGCTTATTGGTATACGGAAGTATGATACAGGTATGGCCAAACCGATGTTATCTTTCTCTATTCGTATTTTATTTTATTTAGATCGCTCCTTAACGTTTCGGGTTGAATTAGTGACAGTGGTATATGTTTTATGTCTACATTCTTGTATTGCCGATTGGCTCCGCATTCTTCTAATTAGTAAGATCATTTTTGTTGCCATTCCAAGATTTGCTTGTATGTTTGCCTCTAGAGATCCTGACGCTAATTCCCTTCCTGCTAGTTCTCTTTTTCGTACCTCGTTTAGGAATTCCTCTAATATGTGCACCCTATTTTCTGTTGTCTTGATTGCCATGTTGGTTTCTTCCTGGCAGCGTTTTTGTTCTTTCGGATGTGTGCTGATTAGTTTTAGCGTATCATTTATATGTGCCTCCAGGTTACCCTCCTCCATAGACATTGAATCAAGTTTTTCCTGGTTGCTACCCCGCAGCAGTAATTAAGCCGTCCGCGATGAATCCCAGTGAGAATGTTCGTTTCTGACGTTTTGCCTTGCTAGTCTTTATCCAATCCGGGTACCATGCTGCTTTGTACTTGTCCATTTCTATATCTATTGCCCTTTCTAATTCTTCTAAGTGTTTTTGGCTCTGCAGTATATCTGTTGGTCACTGCTCAAGCAATTTATCTACTCGTCTGAACCCTGGTTCTGGGCTTAGTCTAGGTTCTGTCCATGGGATAACGTATGTCAGTGGTATAGTGCCCCTCATAAAGTATTGTTTCTGGTAGTGTTTTTCCATGTTGCTCCTGCTGACACTTCCACATGCTGTGTATCCGATGTGCCGGGCCTACAAAAATTGTTTTTATTACTGTCTCCGTTCCTTGTGGACCGACCGACTCGTGCTAGTCATTGTTCCTCTTCCTTGCTTTCTACGTCTGAATCTACATCGATATATCCCCCAATGTCCATTCATCGTAGAATGGTAAAATCCTCCCTATGTGCACTATATCCGTTTTTTTCCCTTTTTTCTGTTTTACTTCATAGTTAACTTCACTGAGTTTCTTTATTATTCTGTAGGGTCCGAACCATCGTAGCAGTAGTTTTCTCGCTTTTTCCTACTTTCCTGATTGGGATGAATATTTTCACCCTATCTCCTACCTCAAATTCACCATCTCTGTGATATTTGTCCTAAATGTCCTTGTCCTTGTCCTTTTCCTGTTTTTTGTGGATATTCTCTACAGCAACTGCCCTTAGTAGTAAAGCTTTCTCTCGTAGTTCGTTCGTGTTCGGTTCGTCCTCAGTTTCTAGAAGGGGGGCGTCCAGTGGTAGTGTGGGGGGTTTCTCGCGAATATTAGTTGAAACGGGCTAAAACGTGTCGTCTCTTGTTTGGCCGTATTGTATGCAAATGTAACGAATGGCAGATTAAGTGCACCATCTGTCTGCTCTGTATTGCAGTATAGTGACAGCATGTCAGCCAACGTTTTGTTTAAGCGTTCAGTTAGGCCGTTGCACGAGGGGTGGTATGCCGATTGTAAAAGTGCTTTTTAATCCCATAATCTGTTGTAATTCCTGCACTAGTTCGGACTGAATTATCTTGCCTCTATCGCTGAGGATGCTTCTAGGAACGCCGTGAATTAGTATTACTCGTTCTAATAGAAACTTTGCCACAGGTCCTGCCTTTTCCGTTAGGTAGGGCCGCTGTGATGGCGTATCTTGTCGCGTAGTCTGTCACCACTACTATCGTTGTCTTGCCTTGGTTACTCTTCCGGAATGGTCCCAGTAGGTCTATCCCTACTTTATCAAATACCTTGCCCACTTTTATTGGCTGGAGTAACCCCAGTGGCTTATTATTTGTCGGTCCTTTTCTTGCCTGACAGTCCTGCATTCTTTAATTTAATTTTTGACGTCCTTAGTCATAGAATTCAATAGTATTTGGGGTAAGTCTACTTATGGTTTTTGTTACTCCATATGTCCGCTGGTAGGTGCGTTGTGAGCTTCCCACAAAATTTCTTCCCTAAGTGACCGGGGTATCACGAGTGCGTGTTCCAGGACGCCCTCTTTTAGCCTAAAATTCTTTATTTTTCGTCGTGTCAATGCGTCAACGTTTGTTGCTTCGGGGTTGCTTATTGCTGATTTTAATTCAAGTATGGTCTTATCCTTATTCTACAATTCACCTATGTCTAAAATTGATACCGTGAATGTGGGTATATCATCTAATTCGTCCAATTCAATTTCGCTCCACCCTGCCACCGGTTCCGTGATAGACAATCCGCGTCTTGGTGCCTACTGCCTTTTTAGATTTAGACTACCGTGTAGTCAAATTCTGCCAACTTGAGAGCCCAACGTGCTAATCTTCTAGAGTGATCTTTCACATTGTGAATCCAGCATAATGCGTGGTGATCTGTTACGATTTTCACAGGGTGTCCATAAATTAGATACCTTAGGTAGGTCATTTCCCCAGACTGCTGCTAATAGCTCCAGCTCGCTGATCGAATAGTTCTTCTCAGCTTTTGACAAGGCCCGGCTTCTATATGCTATAGGGTGGTCTTGACCGTCACTGCCTTCCTGGAGCAGAATTGCCCCTATCCCATCTATACAGGCGTCCGTGTGCATTGTACACCCTACATTCGGATTGTAATGTTTCAATACTGGGGACGACGTGAGTTTTTCTTTCAGCAGCTGAAATGCTTTTACTTGATCTTCACCCCAGCAGAATTTGTTCTTTTTTGTAGCCTCATGTAAGGGCCGTGCCAATACTGCGTAATCCTTGATACATTTCCTGTAAAAATTTGTTACGGGTTGATTTGGCAAGAATAGATTTGTCTGGGAGTACGTAGTATTACCAGCTCTACGTGACAACATCGCATTGCAGTTTCGGTCACATACGGTCGTACCTACGCCGGATTGGGCTAACGTACTGCCCGCTTTCTGAGGAGTCTGCGCCTTCTTGCTGGTACGAGTATTGATCGACGCGACAGGTGCCTTCTTCTTGAATCGCGCCTTCGACGTTGCCACGAGATATTCTTGCTCTGTCTTCGTTTGGCTTGTGGACAGTAGATTGTCGTTGAAGGGTCATTTTTTTTTGCTGGTAGAGAGATTCACTTTTGGTTGAGGGAAAAGGGAATCTAGAGAGGGCTTTTTGACAAACCTTTTCACGTGTGAAGTTCGAAAAATGGAGGCAATTCTATTTAGAATCCTGAATTGATTCTACCCCGCTGATTGGGACTTTGTATAGCCTCTGTTTTTATCAATTAATTGCCATAGTTTTGGTAGCATCGCCGTATGAGTTTTAGCGATCGCATTGTGTTCTGGAGGCAATTAATTAGCCGCATGGTGGCGTTATAAAGGTTCGAACTTCGGCCATTTTAAATCGGCTATATTATCGGCGGTTGTCATAAAGACGCGGATCTTTAATTTTTGGTGTTCCTCGTTAAACGAGGTAAATAATTGGTTTTAGTTTGTGTATTTGTATTATATATAGGGTTGAACTTACAGGAACTAGTACCAGGACTAAGGTCATTTAGTCCAGAAGCTTTTCCAAAGACGTTTGGATTATTCATATAGGTAAATTGGGAATTGTATTTGTCTATGGATGTACGGAGGGTCTGAAACACTGGAGACCGGAGTTGGGGAGAACCGTTTTTCACACGCACCTTTTTCACCTAACAAGTCACCAGAGTATTTCACGAGTTGACCAATCGGGATAGCTTCATATGTGGGTCAATGGATGGTTTTAATTAATCTAAAACGTCACTAGATTCGGAGGTCTGTCCAAGATAAGTACCTATATCTAAGGTTCTGTTAGTGTAATTTGATCATACAACAACTAATTACTTCATTTATTACATGATCTGCATAATTGTATTTGCTCAACATATTGATAAGGGTTTTCATATTTTAATTGCTTTGACCCAGTGTAAAAAAACTAATCACAGTCGACTATGGTTTCTTTTTGGGGGTGTACTCAGGGTACATAGTGCTATATTTGGTAGCGTAATTACATTTTTAAGTGTTTAAACCTACAGCGGTGTAAACCCACTCTTTTATTGTTTTATTACTGTTTTGGTAGCGTCCGCGTGTGCCCAGCGTTGTAATTATTTGCTGCACACCTTTGCTATTTGTTTTGTCATTATTCCGATAATGATTAAATGTATTTTGTTCACTTAATGGTGTGGCCTTTCTTTGATTAGATTTTGAAGCCATATTACGGGCAACAAGTCAGTATTTGTTTTCCATATTTTGTTTAGGGTTTGTTGCAGCTAACTTTAAAGAAATTTAGTTGTTAAATCAAAATTTCGGTGGCGCCTAAAACTTATTCTCGATTTTGACAAAGCAGCAGTTTGAAATACAGAGGGAAAAATCTCACGAACCCCCGTCTGAGCTAGAGTATTTTAAACACCACCTAGGGGAGGAAATTTGTTGGTAAGTTGGTTTATAGACAACTTAATATTTTGGGTGAATCCACACTCTTCCTGTTTCGGGCTAGGGAAGGTTGCAGCGATTTGCTTTGGGTAGTGCTATAAACGCCTACGTGTTATAATTGCGTTACACTGGCGCCCAACATTAACTAATACTGTATTTTGAACTGCTTTGTTTATTTTCTTTTGGTACTTTATGACTTGGTGACTTTTGACATCTTTTTTTTTTCTAATTTTTGTTTTTTGCACGCTTGATTGGGGTATTTTGAATATTTTGTTTTGCTCTACATTTCAATAAACTCATCAGCGAAAATGTACAAAATTAATGTGGATAAATTGCTTCGGAATGAGCTTGAATATGAGGTTAAGATCAGAGGTATCGAACCTTCAGGTACAGTTGATTCTTTGAGGAAGTGTTTGAGGTCACTTATGCACTTGGAAAATTCAGGAAATGTTATGCATAGTTCATTTGAGCAGGATACAGAAGGGGAAATTCAGAGTTGTACAGAAAAACTCACTGAGCTTAAACTTTTGATTGATGCTTTTTCAGGATCTTCCGGTCATGTTAGTAAAATTGAAACAAAAATTGCACATTTGACTGGTAGAATTAATAGGCTTTCAGAGAAAAGTAGTGAAGATAGAGAGAAACGTTCAGATTTACTAGTTCAATTAACTTCATTTGTTTCACAATTTGAGGAGTAGGGAAAAAAAGCGTATAAAGCAAGCTGAATTCATGCCACCTTTGGATCCACATTTTGATGTTGGAAATTTGTTTATTTCATCTCCAATTAGGCAGGCTACTGGATCAAATAGTAACTCTGTTGAAAATATTGGTGAAAATGGTTCTGTACCAGCTGTTGTGTCTCCTATTAACAGCTCGATTAGGAATAGTACTAATAGATTTGTACCCGTATTATAAGTGGGAATTTAAAATTTTAGGCTAGGTCAATCGGATTTAAGTTTTAATGCATTTTTGCAGAGAGTTGTTGAAGAATTATCTCGGTCTAGAGGAGTATCTAAGGACGAACTTTTTGGTTCTGCAGTAGACTTGTTTGAGGGGCAGGCTCTTAATTATTATCAGTTAATTTCACGTTATGCTTCAGGATGGGATTCACTAATAAAATTAATGAAAGATGAATTTGTACCTCATAATTTTTCGGATAAACTTTGGAATCAAATTTTGAATAGAACGCAAGGATCAGATGAACCAATAGGTATTTATGTAGCAGCTATGTCTCAACTATTTGATCGAATGCAGGTTTCAGTACCAGATTCACTTAGATTAAAGGAAAGGTTAGTTTTGCAGGAAGTTAGCACTCCTTTTGAATTAATAAATTTATGCAGGAGTTTAGAAGAAACACGTATTAGGGTAGGAGAATTTAAACCTCCACAACGTGGAATTGTTTACTTGGAACCTGATTTAGATTACTGTGGTAAGGCAGGACTCACACAAAAACCAGAAATTTCAGAAATTAATAGTTCAATGAAAAATCTTAATTTTAGTAACGGTAGATCAGAAAACGAAAATTTTAGAAAATCTTATAGTTCGGATACGGAGACTTCTACGGATAGTTTTAGAAATTCCAGAGAACAGTTTAGGGAAAATAGAGACAAGTTTAGACATACAAATACTCATGGAGAAAATTTTGAAAATAGAAATTCCCATAGAAGAGATAGAAATCAGAATGATAGTCGTAGAATTGGACATAGTGCGGAATTTGGGGACGATAAAATTGACAGAAACAGAGATACATCCACTGCAAACAGGCAAACTGGGGAAAAACTTTGTTATAAGTGTAATCAACCTAATCATTTTGCTAGAAACTGTACTTCAAAAATTCGTAAATGTTTTTCTTGTGGTAAATTGAATGTGACAGTTCTT
Organism: Ips nitidus; assembly: GCA_018691245.2. Lineage (NCBI taxonomy): Eukaryota > Metazoa > Arthropoda > Insecta > Coleoptera > Curculionidae > Ips > Ips nitidus. Next base: position 10,453,757 of record CM042792.1, read on the forward strand.
GTCCAAATTGTCGTAACATGAAACACTCAAAAAATAGGCACGGAAACGGACGCAGAGGTCAATTTTAGGTCGAGAGTTGTCTTCTGGTCATGAGTCGACCAATACTGTAAATTCTAAAAATAAAATAGTTCTAGATTATATTTTGGCACATGGAGGTCCTGGGAGTGTACTTATTTATCGGTTGATATTCTGGGTTTAAAATTTATGGTTTATTAGATTCCGGAGCCAACAAAACTTTTATGAATGCTTTTGGCTGGAAAAAATGCAACATTTAGGTCTTCAGTTAAATTCTTGTGGAAAACATATTTTGTAAAGTAGCTAATAATGATTCTCTTGAATGCTGGGAATTTTGTCAGTACCTATAGAGTAGAGGGACAACGGTTTTAGGATCATCGATATTTATGTCGTTCCAGAACTACGTCATGAGTTAGTTTTAGGACTTAATTTTTGGAAGGAATTAGGAATTGTTCCAGACATGCGTCGAGGAGTTTGGTATTTTTCTTCACAACCACCTCTTACACCTCAAGTTGCTTCAGTTCAATGCGAAACAGATTTAAATTCAGATCAAAGACGTCGACTAAGTAAGTTGATTTCTTCTTATTTCGATTCAATAGGTGATCGTTTAGGCTGTACCTCGGTTGTTAAACATAAGATTGTCACAAATAGCCCGCCGATTAAGCAAAGATACTACCCAGTCTCCCCTTTTAAACAGAAATTGATTGATGAAGAAGTGGACAAAATTTTAGCTTTAGGAGTAATTGAACCATCTAAGTCGGCTTGGTCGTCACCAGTCTTGTTAGTTCCGAAACGTGATTGGAGAAATGCGTTTCTGTGTAGGATTATTCGTAAGCTCAACGCAGTTTCGGAAAAAGATGCATTTCCTTTGCCTTACATTTCGTCAATTTTAGATAAACTTGGTGGTGCTAGGTATCTTAGCTCTTAGATTTGAAAAGTGCGTATTGGCAGGTTGAACTAGAGGAAAACAGTAAACAGTACACTGCCTTTACAGTACCTGGACGTGGTTTATTTCAATTTTGTAGACTTCCGTTTGGTCTTTATAACGCTCCCGCTACATTCAGCGACTTATTGATACAGTTCTAGGACCAGATCTTCAACCTTATGTTTTCTGTTTATTTAGATGATGTTATTTTTGTAGTAAGCCCAAATTTTGATAAGCATTTGGAAATTTTGCAAAAGGTTTTTGATCGTCTAAATGAAGCAGGACTAACTCTGAATAAGGGTAAAAGTTAATTTTGTCGCTCTGAACTTCGTATATTTAGGTTAATTTGGTAAATCGCAGTGGTATATCAGTGGATCCACAAAAAAGTTGAAGCAATTACGAAAATTGGTACTCCAACTACAGTAAAGGAAGTACGTAGAATCATTGGCATGTTATCTTGGTACAGACGTTTTATTCCGTCTTTTTCAACTTTAATTTCACCTTTTACTAGTTTGTTGAAAAGGGAGCTAAATTTTTCTTGGGACAGTAAATGTAAAGATGCTTTTCGAGACTATCAAAAATGTTTTAATATCCGCACCAATTTTGACGTGTCCGAATTTTAAACACGAGTTTATTTTGGAAACTGGGCATCTGCAATATGGAGTCGCTGCTGTGCTTTATCAAGTTTATGATGGTCGTGAACATGTTATTTGTTATATATCTCGAACTCTTTCCAGACAAGAAAGGGTATACTCGGCCACAGAACGTGAACTTTTAGCAGTACTGTTTGGTATAGAAAAGTTGCGTTGTTATTTGGAAGGCGCAAAATTTTCCGTGATTTGTGATCATTACAGTCTTCAATGGTTGGACAACTTAAAAAATCCTCAAGGTAGATTAGGTCGATAAGCTTTGCGTTTACAGCAATTTGACTATAAAATCATACATCGTAAAGGTCGTGATAATATTGTGGCAGATACTCTTTCACGATCAGTTCCTATCTCTTGTGATATTATTAATCTCGATTCGGAAGATTTCTCACAAACCTAGAGACTTGTGGTATAAAAATCTCAGAAGGCAAATTGTGGAGAATTCTCTAAAGTTTCCAGCTTCGAGAGTGCGAGATGGAAGGATTTACAAGCACGTAAAATTAGACTTTCCTGAGCTTAGATTTGAAAGTGATTTTTGGAAGTTAGTTATTCCCAAGGATAAACGTTCGGAAATTTTAAAAAGTTGTCATTCCTCTACTGTTGGTGGAAAGCTCTTCGTGACAAATTTCTCTTCCGATTCTCCCCCAACATGAGACAAAAGTGTCATCTGAAAAATACACAGACAAATAATAAAGCAAACGTCACATTCAAACGTTTCTATATCTCAATAAATACAGATACATACAAAAAATTGTTTTAATTTTCAAAAACTAAAAACACTGCCCTTACATTAGAGTATTTAAATTACTGTTGCTCAGACCAACACATATCCCACATGTATATTTATCACAAAGCTTTCAAGTACATAAAACCGATAAAAAATAACTTACCGAATTTTTCCATGTTCTGTACATCTCTTAAGAAGTCATCGAATCTTTCAAGATCATTTTGATTGGTAATAGGCAAATTGAAGAGGAAGTCAGACATGCTTGTAAGGAAATAATCACAACACCAGAACATGACGAGGGTCCCCAATATCATTGGAAGTCCGAAACTGTTGTCCCTGCATACAAAGTATCTATACCGTTTAGATTGGAAAAAGATTTGCTCAATGTACCCACTATTAAACCCAAGAGAGTACAAAATCCATTGATTTCTGGGATGAGATTGTTCCATTTTGCTACTGGTTCTCATTATAAGTTGAGATCCATATTGTCAAAATTCAAAATTCAGAACCATGATGCATTAGTAGCTGGAGACGGATCCGGAGGTATCAGCGCAGCCATATTGCGATTATCTCCTCTTACCAGGTTGATCTTCAATAGTTTGTTGACCTTAGACAAGGTGGATTTAAGAGGAACTGCTCCATCTCCTCCATCAGCCTTAATCTCACTGGGTAATATGGGAAAAAGATGTGTAAACCTGACGAATGTATGGGAAAACCCTAGTGATTTAACAGAGGACGGCACTTGGCTCTATTTTTCTTCTCTCAAGAGAGAATATTCGCTTAAAATATATCTAATAATAATTGATGCAGAGATTCCTGAGAGACCACAAGTGATATATATCAACACTTCTCCTGAGATTTCCGTTCCCTGCTTTCAAGAATTAGGCCCCAGATGGTAATCGGGATACATATTATGTATATGCTGGTTATAAACTCCTTTTTTCTGTTCAAGAAATTTGAACAACCAAAGATTTCTTTATATGAGTACAGACTACAACTTCTTGAATACCTTCTTCCTGAAAATAAAGACATTGCTCCTGCTCAAAGAAAGCAAATTATAAACCCGGTTCCTGCTAAAAATCCACAAACAGGAGACAAAAAGAAACACGCACATCGGAGGTGCACTGATTGCCATAAAAATAAAATCCCTCAAGAAACAGTATACCATTGTCAATCCTGTCATGGAAATCCAGCACTTCGTGTGATCATCAAAATTTGTAGCAATTAAGTCATATTCGTATTAATAATTACTTTTAAACTTTTGTGTTAGATAATAAGTAATAAGTAATAATATGACATTAATTCTCGTACTGCGTGTACTGATCATATAACTAAGTTAGCAGTGAAAGTGTTTTAAAATAAGAAAGTTGTAATCGACTTCCGGTATAACCGGAAGTGCCACCAGCTTGAACATGTTTTAGTTGGATTGGGCATGCCGCCATCATTATCCTGTCAAATTTTCAAAACTCTCCTATTTATACTTTTCCTAATATCAGTCGATGTCTTTCGTCGTGGCCCACCCTGCATTATATTATGTGATGGTACATTCCTGCGAATTCTACAGTCTATTTTTTCTACGACTAATAGAAATGATACCAAATCGATATATTTGGATCCTTTGTATGTTTACAATGAAACATGTCAGTGACAAGATGCTATGCAATGTTTTGATGCCAACTGACAGTATAAATGTCTGAATCATGTTTCACGGTCAAAATTAACTATGTAACCACGAGCGCACGAGCCGCCCCGGTATCGATGCGCCTAAGCTACGGAGCGGGGCCTGAATTTGCTGTGGCCTACTGTTATTAGACAGTTAAGGCCAACCAGAAAACGTAAACGTAGAAAATATGTACTGCTCATGCGCAATGTTCATTCTGTTTACGGTCCGAGTTACGTCTGACGTAAGTTTGCGGCCCGTTAGGTCAAACGCAAACGCAGCTGTTTATGTACCGAATTGATGTTATGCAATAATGATTGCATATAATTTTATTGAGAATAATCTGTGTGGTAAGTAGTTGCATGTAAAAAACATCTTGATTGTATTTTTGAAGGTTATTTTATTATAGTATGTGGCTATAGAAAAATGGAGGCATCGAGAAGAGTGCATTTCTCTCACGCAGATGACTTAACCCTCTGCAGGGAAGTGTTGGGGCATAATCTCTATGAAGATTAAACTCGATGGAACATTATACAAATAAATATGTTACAAATATTAGGCAAAGCCATAAATGTAAGTGAAAGCAAAACTCAGAGTCGATCTCCACAAATATATATTAAATAAGTTGTTATCTGCCTAACATGTTTCGGGTGTATTCAGACACCCATCTTCAGAGGCTTAACTAGATCACTAGTCTGCTGGCTGTCATTCTACAAGGGGGGACAGCTGAACCCAGATGTACTCAAGGTGGTAATTGTTTTTTTTATTCCACACAGGGGAAAAAAACCTGGATCAAAAAACCCAGTTCTGGTTCTGAGATGAACCAGAACACCTTCTTGGTTTTTTATTCTCAAAGGGGAAAAAAACTTAATCAAAACCCAATGTTGATTTCAAAGAGAAGAAGCCGGTTGCTTGGTTTTTTATTCTTGAAGGGGGAAAAAACTTAATCAAAACCCAAGGAAGTTGAATGATGACAAAACTGCATGTTTATCTAAAGGAGACCAAGTCGACACGAAAGGGACGTCACACAACAAAAACCGCGGTGGACATTCACAAGTTAGACACTGAACAGGTTAAAATTTAAAACTTAAAAAAATGGGGGAGACTTTTCCCTTTTATCTATCACTATGGTAGTGTGACCGTGCGGGGCTTCATGGCTTGGATGCAGCCGGACATGAAGTAAAAGAAAATGTTCGGATTTTGAAGGACAGGATTAAAAATGTAATTAATAAGTTTACCAAAAGAGACTCAAGACACAAAAGAGAGTGTTGCCATTTGTAGCGGAATTCCGCAATTTGTAGCGGATTATATTGACGGTGGCGGTGTAGCGGCGGTAGACAAAAATTGGCCAATACGTAGCGGAATTTCCAATACTATGAAATTCCGATAAAATAACTATAGAATAACAGATGCATAATTCAATTTTTGTAATACATGTTAGTAAATATAGTGCCAGTGCAGTATGTATTCACTTTCCAAGGCAGCAGAGGACAGTATACTGTATACGCAATCCTCAATAACTCAAACTCCGTCCGAATCCGACACGAAAAACGACAGTCGACACCGACGTTACCGACAGCTGTTATAGTGTTATAGATTTATTTATAGATTGGTAAAGAGTACAGACGCCGACAAGGACGTCCGCATGCGCCTGGCAAATTGCAGCGAAAAACCGACACTTTTAAAGTTTTAAAGTCGAACTCAGTAGTTTTTTAACGCTTTTTTTTGCATCATAAAGTTTGTATAGGTTTGCTCTTTGTTTATTTTACCAGAGTGTCCTAGTGCCGAGTATATTTGACCTTCAGGTGTTGCGAAGTTCAGTGCTTTGGAAATTAAAGTAGGTAAGTGCGTTTCTAAATTAATGATTATGTAAATCTAAAGTGCCTTTTATTCAATTTATTTGGCGGGTTAATCCGAGAGGCTTTTTTTTATTTTGGTCTCTGGTTCACATTTGAAAGTTGATTATTTTTTTTAGATTTAAACAGTCCGCAATATCAGTCGAAATGAGTTCACAACGATCACAACAGCCCATAACTTCACTTTTTAAAAGAAAAATAGTACCAAATGAAACCTCTACACCATCGTCATCAACGGAGACTGAAGAGACAAGTTTAGATTCGATTAGTAATTATATTTCCGAAGAAAGTGCTTGTCTTGAGAACGCACAAATAATGAGGGACTGAACCTGGAGCAGGATCGGCAGGAAGAAAATAAAAAGAAAACGGTTCGAAAACAAAAGTTTTCATCCACTTGGCTGGAAATGCCAAGCTTCAAGGTTGGTTAGAACCTGTGGAGCACGACAAGTTGAAAGCAAAATGTAAGGCTTGCAACATCATAATAGGAGCAAAAAAATCAGATTTGGTAAACCATGCTAAATCGAAAAAACACATACAAAAACCAAAAGCAATTTTAAACGTTAGGTCACTAGCTTCTACTTTTAAAACTCAGGAACAGCAAGATTTAGAAAGGAGGCAAATATTTGCAGACCTGCGATATTGCCTTTTAGTTGCGGGACATTACATTAGTTTTAGAACTATTGATCATTTGACTGAAGTGAGTAAATTATGTTTTAATGATTCGCTTCTTTCTAAATCAATGAAATTAAAAAGAACTAAATGCATCGAAATAATAAAAAATGTGTTGGCTCCGGTTATTAAAGATGACGTTATTTCCAAAATAAAAAATAAACCATTTTCAATTTTGTTGGATGAAAGTACGGACATTAGTAATACTCGTTTGCTTTGTATTCTAGTTCGATATATACATGAAAATGAAATTAAATCCTTTTTGCTAGACATTATTAAAATAGAAGCAGATGAAGGAAGTGCGAAAGGTTTGTATTCTTCGTTTAAAAAATGTTTAAAAATTTATATGTTAAGCATAAATAATATTGTTGGCTACTGTTCTGACAATGCAAGCGTTATGATGGGGAATAAGGAATCATTTAAAACCCATCTGCTAAAAGATAATCCCAATATTGTAGTGAATGGATGTATTTGTCACTCAGCCCATTTAGTAGCCGTGGCAGCAGCAGAAAACATCCCCAGTAACGTAGAGACCCTTTTGCACAATTTATATTCATATTTTTCAAGAAGTCCAAAAAGACAGTCTATTTTAGAAGAGTTGCTTGTTGTTTGTTTGATATTTTAAAAAATCCAAATTAAAAATTTTAGGCCCAAGCAAAACAAGATGGCTGGCTTTATCAAAATGCGTGGAAAGGGTACTTGATCAATGGGATATGTTATTAAATTTATTCCGACTGGCTTCAGTTGAAGACAAGAATCCAGTGGCAAACATAATATTAAATGAATTACAAAATACTTTTGTCAAAGCGTATTTGATGTTTTTTAAATTTGTTTTACCGGTTTTTAACCGTTTTAATACAATGTTTCAAAGTGAAGATGTCATGATAAATATTTTGTCAATAGAAAGCGAACGGTTGTAACCTTATTTTGCCTAATATAATAAGGAATGCAAACGGCAGCTTTTCATGTGGTGAGCACTATGGGTTCGAAGGCAATTTTCTAAAATGTCTGTATTTGCTTTTCAATAATAATTATAGTAAAAAGAAAAGAAATTTAAATTGGGCGCCACGCAGTTTTTGAACGGGTATCAAAGCAACTAGTGAACACTAAATAAGCACAAATTAATATTCCCCTTATAAAATCACTTTACTGGGTTTGTCTAACATACAATGTTACCGTTGTGATAGCGAATATTTATAATTGACAATTTTGAGTTACTACCCACATAATGCAAAGAAAATAAAATAAATCGTGATAAAAACACTTTATCAGTAGCCACAGCCCAAAAATCTGGTAAGTTGCGTTTATAACCTCATTCAATGTCTCTACTCAACTTATTTACTTTGTAGCACAATTCTTTAAGAAAACACTGGTTTTGCTTGCAAATATTTAATGAGGACGACCGAATCACCTATCTCAAGCCTCTTCATAACACTAGTAAACGATTTAAAGTGATGAAAACAGTGGACAATGAAGCCAGTTCTTTGAAGATAAGTTTCCTACTGTACAGGGACAACAACAAAGGGGCCAAATACTTCCTTCAAAAGTGGTGTGATTTAGCTTCAATGTGCAATGTGCTTCAACTTCATGGACTATCATCAGCGAGGGTCTTCATCAGTGTTGCAACTAAAACTTAAAATGATCAGTGTCTTCATCAGTGTTGATATCTGACTTAAATCTCAAAATTGTGAAATGTGAATAATCTTAAACTGGCTATAAAACCTCTGAGAAACCTTCTAGGAACAGAATATGGACTTACACAGTCAAATTATCAGTCAGGTGACAAAAGTTTTTGTATATGGGTAGGTATTATCAAAAAACCAACTTTTCAATTGAGCTATCTACATGAGCTGTTCTATTCCAGGTTTATTAACATTATAATTGTGTTCTTTTTTCCACACACTCAATTGTTCCAAATAAAACTTTGTACACTGAACGTTTGTATTAATTATTTATTCACAGTTCAAGGTACGGTAGGTAAGGTAGTATACATTTTCTTCAAGTGAAAAGCTTAGGTACAATAGGTGGCAAAGAAAACTGGTCTTACCACATAAACAGTGATTGTTCCACAGATTGAGTGTAAGTGGGTGAACCTTTCACCATACAAACTATGCTAAAAACAACTGTCGTACTAACCTAATGTTTGTTTGGATAATAGTGGAGTTCCAAATTAGCAAAGGTAGGTGAAATGTAGTGATTGAAAGTCTCTAAAGAGAAACAATTTGCTTCTAATTCAATACACCATTTCACAGGACATACCTTTACTAATCAAATGTGAACTCGAGTTAGACATTACTTGCAAATAAACTATTTTTATTGCAAGTAATGGTAGGTGAATGATGTTCAAGTTAACTAATGGAGCTAATTAAATATCAGTACTTACCTTACCCTGTAGAACTAGGGAAAAAACATTGATAATCAGTTATAAAAAATGCCTTTTTATTAACATCATACAATATAAAACCACTTAAACACTATGGTGTGTTGATAACACTACAAAACAGAAGGATACGATAAAACTAGCAGTCACATAGGTCACTAAATTGCATCACTTTCGAGGGAAGTATTTGCCCTCTTTTGTGGTCCCTGCATAGTAAAGCAACTTGTCTTCAAACATCTGCAGGTCTTCCTAGTCCATTGTTTTTATCACTTTAAATCGTTTGGTAGTGTTATGAAGACGCTTGAGATAGGCGATTCGGTCATCCTCATTAAATATTTGCAAGCAAAACCAGTGTTTTCTTAAAGAATTTTGTTACGAAGTAAATAAGTTGAGTAGAGACATTGAATGAGGTTATAAACGCAACTAGATTTTTGGGCTAAGTATTTTTATCACAATTTATTTTTATTCTCTTTGCATTATGTGGGTAGTAACTCAAAATTATTACTAAATAAACTTGTTTTGAATGTTTTGATAACAGAATGACTGACAGCGATTTGTTATGATTTTGAAAGGTTGGTAGCAGGGCCGGATATAAACTTTCGTTAACGACCGCTTGGCGGGAGATTTAAAATTTCCGTATTTTAGATCCGTTGTTCGTCTTAATGGTCAAATCTACGGTATTGAAAAAATTACAATTTGATAGCCGAAAATGTGCTCTACAACTTTTATCTAAAGCGTTTTTCCATTAAATAAACCGTACAGGCGCAAAAAAATCAAAACCATTTTCCCATGTTAATCTCCTATGTCCAGGGTGCTCTTGGACACCTGGTATAGGTATAATAAAAAATAATAATTTTCTTGTCAGTTACTCTTGCCGCAACTTAAATAACAAGTTATCAATTATAAAATAAAACCCACCGGAAACACTTTTGGGGTTTGCCAAACACCAAAATGTAACCATAAGCTGTTTATCAAGGGAAACTGGAACTGTTCCACAATGAATTGTGTGGTCATAAACGCTATAGAGCTTGCCTAGTAAGTTTTCAAAGGTACAAGGATTTATTCTAAAAAGGGATTTAACATTATATTTTTTTTGTTTTATACGATATCGTGGCACAATTTCTTCAGCATAATTCTGGACCGTGGGGGTTTTTTCGATTTCTTCTGTGTCACTATCACTACTTTCAAAAAATATATTTTGGGCGAAATTTAGCAGCAACCCCAGCGCGTGATCCTTGTTTAAGTTCATTGCAGTATTGTAATAGTATTGCAATTTGCAATTGCAGAAAATAATATAGATTAAATATATATATTAATATACAGGGTGATTCCAAAGTTGGTGCTTTCCTTTCACCTGCGAATAGGGCTTCAAAAAATAAGTTTTTTTTTTCTTTGACGCTTTTTCGAAATATGAACAATAACGAAGATACAGGGTGTCAAAGTTGTACTGAGAAAATAAAAATTATTTAATGATTTTGGCCAAACCACTTGAAGTAATTAGACAAAATTTTGTAGGTGTCAGTAGCTACGTGGAAAGGAAATTTTTCAAGAAACAACAGTTTTCTTGCGCTTACAAGTGGCGCGCGTATATTTCTTTTTAAATTTTCGAAAAAAAATATTACCCTTCTGGTTTTTTTTTTCAACATAAAATTTATTATTGAATTCCTTGTTCAATTCTAAAAATAACCCCTTTTGTTATTTTTTGCTACGACGCACCGCTTTCGAGTAAAAAATTAAAAACCGTCTTAATGCGTGCCTAAAATTAAATGCTGTTTTAATTTAAAATGTCAAATTATTAAAACTAAGTTCAAAGGCGGCTGAAATCTTTTGTTTTTGTTTATGTCTGTTGATAAGGAATAACCTGTAGTTAGTTAAAATGAAATTTAAGTTATTTTTTATTTTGTTTTTTTTCAGTAAAACTTGGACACCCTGTATCTTCGTTATTGTTCATATTTCGAAAAAGCGTCAGAGAAAAAAAAAAACTTATTTTTTGAATCCCTATTCGCAGGTGAAAAGAAAGCACCAACTTTGGAATCACCCCGTATATATAATTATATAGATTAACTTAAATTTTTTCATTTGAGGTTATGTTTGTACGTCAACTTTTGGTTCGTTTTCGGGTTGTTCGTTCGTCATTAATATCGGAGATCGGAGTGCTCCGTGATTACATGACCTAATTTTGCCTCTACCCGCTCTGATCTGCGAGCAGTAATGTCGAACACAGCTCATAATCAGCAGAACTAAAATAAAATGTCCAGTCCAAACTATTGAATTTATGTGATGTTGTTTTTTTTTGGAATGATTTACGCAAAATTTGTAACTGCTGCTGCTGGGGCACCTACCTCAGTATGATTATTATGCCTGTTTTCCCCAAACTTGCAAGTGCACTTCTTTCAATGATTTTTAGTGCAAAAAGTTCTTCTTTTTGGCACTGTATGTACTATATTTGTTGTGCTTTCTCATCAAACAAGTCGATTTGATAAAAAAAATGTTATATGCAACCCATGCAGAAAATCCTTTTTTGCTCTCATGTTTTTGGTCAACTTTCACATTGCATGTAAAAAAGATGTACTTCTTGCACTTATTTATGCAACAAAACTATTTGCAATTATGAAATATTTACTTTTAATAGTTAGAGTTATGGATGGCAAAATCTTATTAAAAAACATTTTATTTTTAATTTATAATAAATTTATATTGTAATATAAATTGTAATATTTTTTAGATTTCCAAAGAATGCAAATATACGCAGTATTTGGATGTGTTTGGAACCCAGTTCCAAACCGTGCTGAGATATGTTCAAAACATTTTGAATCAAATGATTTTGTGGTTTGCTCGGATAGACGAATAATTTTAAAAACTGGTGCTGTTCTCTTACCAATTCACTCTGCATTTGAATCAGCAAGTGGTGAATTTAGTAGTTCAAGGTAATATTATAGCATTTTAAAATGTATAAATACTTTATGGCTGGAGTGCATGTCATTTAACGTATAAAGAAATTCAAAATAGAAAAAATAGGATTTCCTAGCAATGAAATACCTACTTTAATGTTTTGAATGTGAAATTTGTCATAATGGGCACATTCTAAACATTTACAGCAGGTATTTCATTGTTATCTCATCCTAAGTTTGTTTGATTTTCCTGATAGGTAATTTATTATCTGTTGGTTTAAAAAAAAATGTAATTGTTCAGCTCAACTTCATCGATTATTAGTGAGGCTACTACCTCTGTTGCTTTGAGTCAACAACCCCAAATGAACATTATAAACCCAGAAGAAGCTTGTTTGCAAGGGGATAATGTTTTTTTACAATCTGTGTCAGTAGAAGGAAGCCCTGTTAGAAAGCGGTAAGTTAATTACTTATTATGTTGTTTATAAGTTAAATTTACTTTATACCTTTTAGAATAAAACTGGGATATGAAGTTATGTTTATTCCCCAAGCTAAAAGCCATGATTTAGATGAAATTCCTGGGCCATCAGGAAGGTAAAGTTTTTTCATGATTTTTTAATTCGCTGTTTTAAGTGCCCTTTACATGGTTAGATATTTCTATTCCTCTTTTCTGTTGGATATTTTTGTTCGATTAAATAAGGACGCAAATTTTAGAAGTTTTACATCTATGCAATTTTTCAATTCGATATACTACATACTTGTCATCGTGTCATTTGTCAATTTGTCTGTCATGTCAGTCATCTGTCATCTCAATGTTTATGTTTATTATTGTTTACATGTATGTAATTAACATTTGCAAATAGAATAGACAACAATGACTATAGATCTTGAGCTCTGAATTATATTAGCATTGCTAACAGTGCAATTGGGCAGGAGAAAACCAAAACGACTTCAAAAACCTAGAAATAGGAAATTATGGTCTAGGAAATGGCTGTTACGTAGAAACGAAGGACGAGGTGCGGCGCGTTTTGTTTTTGATGAACTCAGGCTTGAAGATCCTAGTGGCTTTAAGAATTTCACTAGAATGAGATCTTCAACAAATGAAATGTTACTCTCCAAATTTGCTGGACACATCCAGAGAAAAGACACTGTATTTAAAGAATGTATTCCTGTTGATACCAGGTAAGTAATCTGTAACAATTATTTACATGTGTAGTAAACTATTTGTTACAATTTACACATGTGACATGACAAGTGAAGTTTAAGCGGAGAGAGAGAGAAAGAGAGAGAGAGGTTAGGTCGGGGCGGCGGAGCGGTCAGGTTTTTTTTCAATTTTGCCTTTGCATTTTTTATAATAAATATAGTTATCTAAAAGTGTGCCTTTATTGAGTCATCCAGACAAGCCATCCTACAGTTTCAGAAGTGGGATTACGGATTACGATTACCAGGATTATCGCAAAAAGTGGAATAACCTCGGTTACTATCGAAAAAGGCCCTCAACCTCAAAATTCGTTTATGTCGTTTATGATACGTTTACATCTTAATAAGTTTTATGACCCGATTTTAAGTAAACTTAAGAAATGGCAAATACAGGGGACGAAAACTCTGAATCAACCCATGAAGTGGAAGCGGAAGATCTGGTAGGTCTAGCTGTTAGGGCTGTTTTAGCAGCACAACGACAAATTGGTGGCAGCACAACCCCCCGTTTTCGGAATGACGAATTAGCTGCATTATTGCCTGAGTTTAGTGGCCACCAGGATAATGTATGCAATTGGATTCAGAGAGTTGATGCAATTCAAGCAACATATGGAGTGCCCAATGAAATTATACAGCTGATTGCTATGGGTAAGCTGACTGGCAATGCTCGTACTTGGTATCATTCAAAACCTGATTACATTACAATGGATTGGCCCATGCTTAAAATTGAAATACAAACTATGTTTGATTCCCGGCCGAACAAAATAGTGCTACTCAAGTCTATGGAAGCTCGCCGATGGAAAAAATCAGAAAAATTCTCCACATATTTTACTGACAAGGTTATGATGTGTAATCAGATAGGATTACCTGATGATGAGATTATTGATGGATTTAGTGACCCTCACCTTCAATCACAAGCCAGAATGAAGGGATTTACAAGTTTGGCAGAAGTTTTGTCCACAATGAAATCAGTCACTTCTGAAGACAGATCTACTTTTGTTCCAAGGACTTACCACCACCCAAGGACTACAACCCAGGCATCCTCTGGAGATTCTCGTCCAGAACGACCTTCCCCAGTCCGCTGTTTCAATTGCAGCCTGACAGGGCATAAGGCCACTGAGTGTACTCGTCCTAAAAGGACTCCTTCCTGGCTCTTGTTTTGAGTGTGGCTCCATGCAGCATCAGTTACGAGACTGTCCAAGAAAACGTAGACCTGAGCATCCACCTGCAGATTCCACCACCCACCTGGTAAGCCCAACAACATTAACACCAGCCTGTAGAACTGTTGTGAAGATGAGACCACTGCCAGGTAACTTAAAATTTGAAGTAAATGCTTTTCTTGATTTGGGAAGCCCTGTATCTTTTATTAAAGAGGATTATTGATGTTGACCAAATTACTTCTTTATTAACCAAATTTTATGNCNTTGGTTCACTTNGAATTNACTCGCCAGTNCTGGATNTCNGTGTTNAAANTCAATCGCNGGCGCANAAAGACGANCNGCGANNCNAGNCTNANTTCGTCCGCGTCGNAGCNTCGGAANTCACGGGATGTTNGGGGTCTGCAATCACTCCGNGACNGCATTGCNCGCNGCTACNTTTNACTCNCGGGATATNAGAACCGNCCTCTNTCCGTTGACCGCTANGTTGATCGTTCTNAGGCCGNANCANTNAGGTNTTGANNTGNATGCCTNNNGCCNCCGAGANTTANNANCCNNNAAGNGGNGGCCANTCGACCAGTATGNTCCTGTNATCAACNAGNNGCTTAANTTNAAGANNACGGCCGCACCAATCTACGGTTCCGNNCAANGGCNCCTNATATTGCACGGACCTCNNNTGTCAAGATNAAACCGTANTAGGGATCCNCGNGTANCTCACTCGNANTGTGGTCANATAANGTGCNTCAGAAGTTAGTGGTCTANCATTAGGCCCCAGATGGTAATCGGGATACATATTATGTATATGCTGGTTATAAACTCCTTTTTTCTGTTCAAGAAATTTGAACAACCAAAGATTTCTTTATATGAGTACAGACTACAACTTCTTGAATACCTTCTTCCTGAAAATAAAGACATTGCTCCTGCTCAAAGAAAGCAAATTATAAACCCGGTTCCTGCTAAAAATCCACAAACAGGAGACAAAAAGAAACACGCACATCGGAGGTGCACTGATTGCCATAAAAATAAAATCCCTCAAGAAACAGTATACCATTGTCAATCCTGTCATGGAAATCCAGCACTTCGTGTGATCATCAAAATTTGTAGCAATTAAGTCATATTCGTATTAATAATTACTTTTAAACTTTTGTGTTAGATAATAAGTAATAAGTAATAATATGACATTAATTCTCGTACTGCGTGTACTGATCATATAACTAAGTTAGCAGTGAAAGTGTTTTAAAAATAAGAAAGTTGTAATCGACTTCCGGTATAACCGGAAGTGCCACCAGCTTGAACATGTTTTAGTTGGATTGGGCATGCCGCCATCATTATCCTGTCAAATTTTCAAAACTCTCCTATTTATACTTTTCCTAATATCAGTCGATGTCTTTCGTCGTGGCCCACCCTGCATTATATTATGTGATGGTACATTCCTGCGAATTCTACAGTCTATTTTTTCTACGACTAATAGAAATGATACCAAATCGATATATTTGGATCCTTTGTATGTTTACAATGAAACATGTCAGTGACAAGATGCTATGCAATGTTTTGATGCCAACTGACAGTATAAATGTCTGAATCATGTTTCACGGTCAAAATTAACTATGTAACCACGAGCGCACGAGCCGCCCCGGTATCGATGCGCCTAAGCTACGGAGCGGGCCTGAATTTGCTGTGGCCGACTGTTATTAGACAGTTAAGGCCAACCAGAAAACGTAAACGTAGAAAATATGTACTGCTCATGCGCAATGTTCATTCTGTTTACGGTCCTAGTTACGTCTGACGTAAGTTTGCGGCCCGTTAGGTCAAACGCAAAGGCAGCTGTTTATGTACCGAATTGATGTTATGCAATAATGATTGCATATAATTTTATTGAGAATAATCTGTGTGGTAAGTAGTTGCATGTAAAAAACATCTTGATTGTATTTTTGAAGGTTATTTTATTATAGTATGTGGCTATAGAAAAATGGAGGCATCGAGAAGAGTGCATTTCTCTCACGCAGATGACTTAACCCTCTGCAGGGAAGTGTTGGGGCATAATCTCTATGAAGATTAAACTCGATGGAACATTATACAAATAAATATGTTACAAATATTAGGCAAAGCCATAAATGTAAGTGAAAGCAAAACTCAGAGTCGATCTCCACAAATATATATTAAATAAGTTGTTATCTGCCTAACATGTTTCGGGTGTATTCAGACACCCATCTTCAGAGGCTTAACTAGATCACTAGTCTGCTGGCTGTCATTCTACAAGGGGGGACAGCTGAACCCAGATGTACTCAAGGTGGTAATTGTTTTTTTATTCCACACAGGGGAAAAAAACTTAATCAAAACCCAAGGAAGTTGAATGATGACAAAACTGCATGTTTATCTAAAGGAGACCAAGTGGACACGAAAGGGACGTCACACAACAAAAACCGCGGTGGACATTCACAAGTTAGACACTGAACAGGTAAAAAAAAACTTAAAAAAATGGGGGAGACTTTTCCCTTTTATCTATCACTATGGTAGTGTGACCGTGCGGGGCTTCATGGCTTGGATGCAGCCGGACATGAAGTAAAAGAAAATGTTCGGATTTTGAAGGACAGGATTAAAAATGTAATTAATAAGTTTACCAAAAGAGACTCAAGACACAAAAGAGAGTGTTGCCATTTGTAGCGGAATTCCGCAATTTGTAGCGGATTATATTGACGGTGGCGGTGTAGCGGCGGTAGACAAAAATTGGCCAATACGTAGCGGAATTTCCAATACTATGAAATTCCGATAAAATAACTATAGAATAACAGATGCATAATTCAATTTTTGTAATACATGTTAGTAAATATAGTGCCAGTGCAGTATGTATTCACTTTCCAAGGCAGCAGAGGACAGTATACTGTATACGCAATCCTCAATAACTCAAACTCCGTCCGAATCCGACACG
Source organism: Ips nitidus (assembly GCA_018691245.2). Taxonomy (NCBI): domain Eukaryota; kingdom Metazoa; phylum Arthropoda; class Insecta; order Coleoptera; family Curculionidae; genus Ips; species Ips nitidus. Next base: position 10,470,807 of record CM042792.1, read on the forward strand.
AAAAACGACAGTCGACACCGACGTTACCGACAGCTGTTATAGTGTTATAGATTTATTTATAGATTGGTAAAGAGTACAGACGCCGACAAGGACGTCCGCATGCGCCTGGCAAATTGCAGCGAAAAACCGACACTTTTAAAGTTTTAAAGTCGAACTCAGTAGTTTTTTAACGCTTTTTTTTGCATCATAAAGTTTGTATAGGTTTGCTCTTTGTTTATTTTACCAGAGTGTCCTAGTGCCGAGTATATTTGACCTTCAGGTGTTGCGAAGTTCAGTGCTTTGGAAATTAAAGTAGGTAAGTGCGTTTCTAAATTAATGATTATGTAAATCTAAAGTGCCTTTTATTCAATTTATTTGGCGGGTTAATCCGAGAGGCTTTTTTTTTATTTTGGTCTCTGGTTCACATTTGAAAGTTGATTATTTTTTTTAGATTTAAACAGTCCGCAATATCAGTCGAAATGAGTTCACAACGATCACAACAGCCCATAACTTCACTTTTTAAAAGAAAAATAGTACCAAATGAAACCTCTACACCATCGTCATCAACGGAGACTGAAGAGACAAGTTTTAGATTCGATTAGTAATTATATTTCCGAAGAAAGTGCTTGTCTTGAGAACGCACAAATAATGAGGGACTGAACCTGGAGCAGGATCGGCAGGAAGAAAATAAAAAGAAAACGGTTCGAAAACAAAAGTTTTCATCCACTTGGCTGGAAATGCCAAGCTTTCAAGGTTGGTTAGAACCTGTGGAGCACGACAAGTTGAAAGCAAAATGTAAGGCTTGCAACATCATAATAGGAGCAAAAAAATCAGATTTGGTAAACCATGCTAAATCGAAAAAACACATAGAAAAACCAAAAGCAATTTTAAACGTTAGGTCACTAGCTTCTACTTTTAAAACTCAGGAACAGCAAGATTTAGAAAGGAGGCAAATATTTGCAGACCTGCGATATTACATTAGTTTTAGAACTATTGATCATTTGACTGAAGTGAGTAAATTATGTTTTAATGATTCGCTTCTTTCTAAATCAATGAAATTAAAAAGAACTAAATGCATCGAAATAATAAAAAATGTGTTGGCTCCGGTTATTAAAGATGACGTTATTTCCAAAATAAAAAATAAACCATTTTCAATTTTGTTGGATGAAAGTACGGACATTAGTAATACTCGTTTGCTTTGTATTCTAGTTCGATATATACATGAAAATGAAATTAAATCCTTTTTGCTAGACATTATTAAAATAGAAGCAGATGAAGGAAGTGCGAAAGGTTTGTATTCTTCGTTTAAAAAATGTTTAAAAATTTATATGTTAAGCATAAATAATATTGTTGGCTACTGTTCTGACAATGCAAGCGTTATGATGGGGAATAAGGAATCATTTAAAACCCATCTGCTAAAAGATAATCCCAATATTGTAGTGAATGGATGTATTTGTCACTCAGCCCATTTAGTAGCCGTGGCAGCAGCAGAAAACATCCCCAGTAACGTAGAGACCCTTTTGCACAATTTATATTCATATTTTTCAAGAAGTCCAAAAAGACAGTCTATTTTAGAAGAGTTGCAATTATATTTTAAAAAATCCAAATTAAAAATTTTAGGCCCAAGCAAAACAAGATGGCTGGCTTTATCAAAATGCGTGGAAAGGGTACTTGATCAATGGGATATGTTATTAAATTTATTCCGACTGGCTTCAGTTGAAGACAAGAATCCAGTGGGAAACATAATATTAAATGAATTACAAAATCCTTTTGTCAAAGCGTATTTGATGTTTTTTAAATTTGTTTTACCGGTTTTTAACCGTTTTAATACAATGTTTCAAAGTGAAGATGTCATGATAAATATTTTGTCAATAGAAAGCGAACGGTTGTAACCTTATTTTGCCTAATATAATAAGGAATGCAAACGGCAGCTTCTCATGTGGTGAGCACTATGGGTTCGAAGGCAATTTTCTAAAATGTCTGTATTTGCTTTTCAATAATAATTATAGTAAAAAGAAAAGAAATTTAAATTGGGCGCCACGCAGTTTTTGAACGGGTATCAAAGCAACTAGTGAACACTAAATAAGCACAAATTAATATTCCCCTTATAAAATCACTTTACTGGGTTTGTCTAACATACAATGTTACCGTTGTGATAGCGAATATTTATAATTGACAATTTTGAGTTACTACCCACATAATGCAAAGAAAATAAAATAAATCGTGATAAAAACACTTTATCAGTAGCCACAGCCCAAAAATCTGGTAAGTTGCGTTTATAACCTCATTCAATGTCTCTACTCAACTTATTTACTTTGTAGCAAAATTCTTTAAGAAAACACTGGTTTTGCTTGCAAATATTTAATGAGGACGACCGAATCACTTATCTCAAGCCTCTTCATAACACTAGTAAACGATTTAAAGTGATGAAAACAGTGGACAATGAAGCCAGTTCTTTGAAGATAAGTTTCCTACTGTACAGGGACAACAACAAAGGGGCCAAATACTTCCTTCAAAAGTGGTGTGATTTAGCTTCAATGTGCAATGTGCTTCAACTTCATGGACTATCATCAGCGAGGGTCTTCATCAGTGTTGCAACTAAAACTTAAAATGATCAGTGTCTTCATCAGTGTTGATATCTGACTTAAATCTCAAAATTGTGAAATGTGAATAATCTTAAACTGGCTATAAAACCTCTGAGAAACCTTCTAGAACAGAATATGGACTTACACAGTCAAATTATCAGTCAGGTGACAAAAGTTTTTGTATATGGGTAGGTATTATCAAAAAAAACCAACTTTTCAATTGAGCTATCTACATGAGCTGTTCTATTCTAGGTTTATTAACATTATAATTGTGTTCTTTTTTCCACACACTCAATTGTTCCAAATAAAACTTTGTACACTGAACGTTTGTATTAATTATTTATTCACAGTTCAAGGTACGGTAGGTAAGGTAGTATACATTTTCTTCAAGTGAAAAGCTTAGGTACAATAGGTGGCAAAGAAAACTGGTCTTACCACATAAACAGTGATTGTTCCACAGATTGAGTGTAAGTGGGTGAACCTTTCACCATACAAACTATGCTAAAAACAACTGTCGTACTAACCTAATGTTTGTTTGGATAATAGTGGAGTTCCAAATTAGCAAAGGTAGGTGAAATGTAGTGATTGAAAGTCTCTAAAGAGAAACAATTTGCTTCTAATTCAATACACCATTTTACAGGACATACCTTTACTAATCAAATGTGAACTCGAGTTAGGCATTACTTGCAAATAAACTATTTTTATTGCAAGTAATGGTAGGTGAATGATGTTCAAGTTAACTAATGGAGCTAATTAAATATCAGTACTTACCTTACCCTGTAGAACTAGGGAAAAAACATTGATAATCAGTTATAAAAAATGCCTTTTTATTAACATCATACAATATAAAACCACTTAAACACTATGGTGTGTTGATAACACTACAAAACAGAAGGATACGATAAAACTAGCAGTCACATAGGTCACTAAATTGCATCACTTTCGAGGGAAGTATTTGCCCTCTTTTGTGGTCCCTGCATAGTAAAGCAACTTGTCTTCAAACGTCTGCAGGTCTTCCTAGTCCATTGTTTTTATCACTTTAAATCGTTTGGTAGTGTTATGAAGACGCTTGAGATAGGCGATTCGGTCATCCTCATTAAATATTTGCAAGCAAAACCAGTGTTTTCTTAAAGAATTTTGTTACGAAGTAAATAAGTTGAGTAGAGACACTAAATGAGGTTATAAACGCAACTAGATTTTTGGGCTAAGTATTTTTATCACAATTTATTTTTATTCTCTTTGCATTATGTGGGTAGTAACTCAAAATTATTACTAAATAAACTTGTTTTGAATGTTTTGATAACAGAATGACTGACAGCGATTTGTTATGATTTTGAAAGGTTGGTAGCAGGGCCGGATATAAACTTTCGTTAACGACCGCTTGGCGGGAGATTTAAAATTTCCGTATTTTAAATCCGTTTTTCGTCTTAATGGTCAAATCTACGGTATTGAAAAAATTACAATTTGATAGCCGAAAATGTGCTCTACAACTTTTATCTAAAGCGTTTTTCCATTAAATAAACCGTACAGGCGCAAAAAAATCAAAACCATTTTCCCATGTTAATCTCCTATGTCCAGGGTGCTCTTGGACACCTGGTATAGGTATAATAAAAAATAATAATTTTCTTGTCAGTTACTCTTGCCGCAACTTAAATAACAAGTTATCAATTATAAAATAAAACCCACCGGAAACACTTTTGGGGTTTGCCAAACACCAAAATGTAACCATAAGCTGTTTATCAAGGGAAACTGGAACTGTTCCACAATGAATTGTGTGGTCATAAACGCTATAGAGCTTGCCTAGTAAGTTTTCAAAGGTACAAGGATTTATTCTAAAAAGGGATTTAACATTATATTTTTTTTGTTTTATACGATATCGTGGCACAATTTCTTCAGCATAATTCTGGACCGTGGGGGTTTTTTCGATTTCTTCTGTGTCACTATCACTACTTTCAAAAAATATATTTTGGGCGAAATTTAGCAGCAACCCCAGCGCGTGATCCTTGTTTAAGTTCATTGCAGTATTGTAATAGTATTGCAATTTGCAATTGCAGAAAATAATATAGATTAAATATATATTAATATACAGGGTGATTCCAAAGTTGGTGCTTTCCTTTCACCTGCGAATAGGGCTTCAAAAAATAAGGTTTTTTTTTCTTTGACGCTTTTTCGAAATATGAACAATAACGAAGATACAGGGTGTCAAAGTTGTACTGAGAAAATAAAAATTATTTAATGATTTTGGCCAAACCACTTGAAGTAATTAGACAAAATTTTGTAGGTGTCAGTAGCTACGTGGAAAGGAAATTTTTCAAGAAACAACAGTTTTCTTGCGCTTACAAGTGGCGCGCGTATATTTCTTTTTAAATTTTCGAAAAAAAATATTACCCTTCTGGTTTTTTTTTCAACATAAAATTTATTATTCCTTGTTCAATTCTAAAAATAACCCCTTTTGTTATTTTTTGCTACGACGCACCGCTTTCGAGTAAAAAAAATAAAAACCGTCTTAATGCGTGCCTAAATTAAATGCTGTTTTAATTTAAAATGTCAAATTATTAAAACTAAGTTCAAAGGCGGCTGAAATCTTTTGTTTTTGTTTATGTCTGTTGATAAGGAATAACCTGTAGTTAGTTAAAATGAAATTTAAGTTATTTTTTATTTTGTTTTTTTTCAGTAAAACTTGGACACCCTGTATCTTCGTTATTGTTCATATTTCGAAAAAGCGTCAGAGAAAAAAAAAACCTTATTTTTTGAATCCCTATTCGCAGGTGAAAGGAAAGCACCAACTTTGGAATCACCCCGTATATACAGGGTGTCCGGAAAATACGTGTACAACGTTTGACGACAGACTCCTGACGTCAAAATATGTCGATCTAAGCCGACTTAGTTATATCCAAAATTGTCTCGTTTAGCCGGTAGAGGGCGTCAAAAATTTGTAAAAATATTGGGTACAATTTCATTTCTTAAAGAGTATTGATAAGTGTATTCAGCAAGATGGCGGTCATTTTACACATTTGCTTAAGTAATGTTTTTGGTTTACTTAGTTTCTTACAATAAATAATTTCAACTTTATTATACCTACTTTGATGTATGCAGGTAATTGTAAATTTTTTTTTTCTGGCGAAACAGCCAGGAAATATTAAAGAGGTAAAATAGCTTCAAAATACTTCCGGTCACTCGACAAAAATATCTGGGTTGTCATAACGCCGTTCATATAAAAAATGAGGAGAAATGTTGACGTATTATATCACTTTTATAACACTTCCACTTATTTACAGCCGGTGACTATACTACTAGAAAAACGTCATTTTATAGTATTAGTCTACATACTAAAATTCATTAAAATCCATTAGCAGGTTTTCACGTAATTTAGTAAAAAACCAATATTTTTACAAATTTTTTGACGCCCTCTACCGGCTAAACGAGACAATTTTGGATATAACTAAGTCGGCTTAGATCGACATATTTTGACGTCAGGAGTCTGTCGTCAAACGTTGTACACGTATTTTCCGGACACCCTGTATATTTATGAATGTATAGTTTTCTTTTTCAAAAACAAAAGTATGTTTGATCTGGAGGTACATCATAGTTATAACACTCGAAGCGTAAATGTAAATTATCCGATACACAGATTAACTATAACCGAAAAAAATCCATATTATGCCTGTTTGAAGCTTTTTAATACATTACAAAATGATTTAAAATTAGAAAGAAATGAGAAACTTTTTAAAAGAAAGGTAAAACAGATGTTAATTAATTTAGAGCCATATTGTATCAGGGATTATGTAAGAGACTATTAGGTGTACACTCATTCTTAAAATGACGCTGTTTCTTTTTGTGTTTTCATGTATGTTTTTTGTAGTTACAGGAAATGTATTGTGACCATAATTAGAAATAAAGAAGACTAACTAACTAACTAACTAACCGAAGAAGTTCGATATCATCAGACCAAAAAAAAAAATCAAAAATATTAGGTTTTTTTGCAGCAGGATGCTCCTAGGACCCACCCTAAGGCTATATAACACATTTTGTATTATAAAAATATTTCATATTGACCTCATTTTTTGACTTTGAAAATTAACCGAAGAAGTTTGATATCATCAGACCAAAAAAAAAAATCAAAAATATTACGTTTTTTTGCAGCAGGATGCTCCTAGGACCCACCCTAAGGCTATATAACACAATTTGTTATATAAAAATATTTCATATTGACCTCATTTTTTGACTTTGAAAATTAACCGAAGAAGTTCGATATCATCAGACCAAAAAAAAAAAATCAAAAATATTACGTTTTTTTGCAGCAGGATGCTCCTAGGACCCACCCTAAGGCTATATAACACAATTTGTATTATAAAAATATTTCATATTGACCTCATTTTTTGACTTTGAAAATTAACCGAAGAAGTTCGATATCATCAGACCAAAAAAAAAATCAAAAATATTAGGTTTTTTTGCAGCAGGATGCTCCTAGGACCTACCCTAAGGCTATATAACACATTTTGTATTATAAAAATATTTCATATTGACCTCATTTTTTGACTTTGAAAATTAACCGAAGAAGTTTGATATCATCAGACCAAAAAAAAAAATCAAAAATATTACGTTTTTTTGTAGCAGGATGCTCCTAGGACCCACCCTAAGGCTATATAACACAATTTGTTATATAAAAATATTTCATATTGACCTCATTTTTTGACTTTGAAAATTAACCGAAGAAGTTCGATATCATCAGACCAAAAAAAAAAATCAAAAATATTAGGTTTTTTTGCAGCAGGATGCTCCTAGGACCCACCCTAAGGCTATATAACACATTTTGTATTATAAAAATATTTTATATTGACCTCTTGGACGCTAAGAGTAATACAGTGCCTAATAAAGAAGACTTACTTGAGCTACGATTGTTGTTTCTCTTCCTACGTTACCCCCTAAAACGTGACAATATCATCAGACCAAAAAAAAAAATCAAAAATATTAGGTTTTTTTGCAGCAGGATGCTCCTAGGACCCACCCTAAGGCTATATAACACATTTTGTATTATAAAAATATTTCATATTGACCTCATTTTTTGACTTTGAAAATTAACCGAAGAAGTTCGATATCATCAGACCAAAAAAAAAAATCAAAAATATTACGTTTTTTTGCAGCAGGATGCTCCTAGGACCCACCCTAAGGCTATATAACACATTTTGTATTATAAAAATATTTCATATTGACCTCATTTTTTGACTTTGAAAATTAACCGAAGAAGTTCGATATCATCAGACCAAAAAAAAAAATCAAAAATATTAGGTTTTTTTGCAGCAGGATGCTCCTAGGACCCACCCTAAGGCTATATAACACAATTTGTTATATAAAAATATTTCATATTGACCTCATTTTTTGACTTTGAAAATTAACCGAAGAAGTTCGATATCATCAGACCAAAAAAAAAAATCAAAAATATTAGGTTTTTTTGCAGCAGGATGCTCCTAGGACCCACCCTAAGGCTATATAACACAATTTGTATTATAAAAATATTTCATATTGACCTCATTTTTTGACTTTGAAAATTAACCGAAGAAGTTCGATATCATCAGACCTAAAAAAGTATAGTCAAGGCGACCAACGTGAATACACGTATATCGAAGTGCTCTCAGTTTTTCTTCGTTTTTCATAGTTTTTAGTAAGTCTTAGTGAATAAAATTTATCATGGAGGCTGCTAGTGACGGTGAGAAGACATCAGTGAAAAAGAAGACCAACATGAACCCTGTAAGTGGAGTTAAAACGCGAAGTAACTCACTAGGAAACGTTAATTTATCAGCATTTCAAATCAGGCAAATAATAGGAACCGACGATATCAAGAGACCACTGATAAGCGACGTAAACATAAACAAGGCCAAATGTATACAAACCAGTGACCACAAGATACGAGGGGAGGATAAAAAGTTGCAAAGCGGTATATGTATGGGAGATGAAAATAAAAATAAAAGACCACGATCTGAATTGAGTCCAGAACAGACAGGCAAAAAGCGACAACGTGAGGAAACCAGTACTAGTAACAACCAAGCAGAAAATTATGGAGATGCAGGAAAAACGGAAGAATGTGTTATCTCCGAGGAAAAAATTTCCGAATTTTATGCTGCTTTGGATATTTTTGCCGCCGTCATAGGGCAAGGACAAGACGAATTTTCGCAAAATTCCATGAAAAGGGCTCACTCACAAATATGTAAAATATTTACTTTGTTGGTTTTCAAGCAAGGTCAAATTGAAAAAGAAAATGTACAACTCAGAAGTAAGTTACTCTTTCAGTCTGAAATGCAGAAAACTTTTGAAATGGGACCTCGGAATCACAACCAAGAAAATATGACGTATGCAAAAATTGCCGGCTCTGTTCCAAAAACCAACGTAAATCAAGAATCTACCTTAGAAAAACAAGATGAAAAGGAATGGACAACTCCAAAAACATCAAGAAGATACGAAACAATGATAAACGTTCCAAATGTCACAGATCCAAAAGAAGCCATGAAAAAGCTTAAACAAAACGTTAATGTAAAAGAGATAGGTGGAGCATTCAAAAACGTAAAACAAACGAAAAGTGGAACAATAATTGTTGAAAGTCACAGTAAGGTCCAACAGGAGCAACTACAGGCAGCAATACAAAAAATAGAAGATATCAATGCAAAAGAAAAACTAATAAATGATCCTATGTTCATGATCACCGGGATTGAAAAAGGCTTTTCTGAAGAAGAATTTATAGAAGAACTGATTAGGCTAAATGACGAAGTTGAATCAGAGCTACAAACAAGTGTTCGGGATAAAATTAAAGTGGTCACGAAGAGACAGTGTAAAAACATTAATAAAGAAAATTGGATTTTACAAGCCCCTCCCGCCATCTCAAAGTGGTTCTTAAAAAGAGGTACGGTTTATTTTAACTTATTGACAGTTTACGTGAAGGAGTATTACAACCTAGCCATGTGCTTTCAATGTGCCGGTTTTGACCATGTAGCAAAGTATTGTTCACAAAAAGAGTGTTGCCATAAATGTGGAGCGGAGCACAAGTCAAGTGAGTGTACTGAATTAGTTCTACGATGCCCGAATTGTGTCAAAATGAAACTGGAAGATACTAACCACTCTGCCAGAGATATGAGAATCTGCCCAGTGTATCAGCGAAGACTTTTAAGGTACAAAAATAATATTAACTATAGCACGGTTTTTCAGTAACTGAACAAGGGGAAAACACGTCATACAAGAAATTTTTTGAAAATATTAGCATTATACATCAGAACGTGCAATCACTCGGGAATTCAGTAGATATACTAAACGACATGCTTGGGGACCACCCTGAATGTAGGATATTGTGCATTACAGAGCATTGGAAATCAGAAGAACAACTCAAATATATGTCTTTGAAGAATTTTAATTTAATTGCAAGTTATTGTCGTGAATTAAATAAGCATGGGGGAGTGCAGTATATGTGCATAAAAGCATAAAATGCAAAACGCAAAAAAAATATTCCAAAGTTTCGATAAAATATCAGATCGAAATAGCTGCAACAGAATGTGACCTACAAGGTGAATTAGTTTTGGTACTATCAGTATATAGACCTTCAGGTGCAAGCATAGAGATATTCTTTGACCGCTTTGAATCCTTACTTAGTGCTGTAATGAAGGAGAACAAGCGCGTTATTGTTGCTGGCGATTTTAATGTGGAAATGCTGAAAAGTAATACAGCTAAGGGAGACTTTGGTGACCTGTTGGAGTCGTTTGGATTGAAACAAACAATTTTTTGAGAACACTAGAATTAGTAAAAATTCTAGCTCTTGTATAGACAATATATTTGTAAACTTTAACAATATTGTACATAGTGCCGTGCTACATACATCTACCTCAGATCACACTGCGCAAAAAGTAACTTTTAAGATAAAGAAAACCTTTGAAAAAAATATGGAATACAAAAGATTTTTTTCAAGTGAGAATAAAAATAATTTCTTTAAATATTTAAAAGAGCAAAACTGGGAACTTGTCTATAAAATACCAAAGAACGAAGTAAACATGCAGTGGTGCACCTTTTTAAATGATTTTATCAGAATATTTAATTTCTGTTTTCCTTTAAAATTAGTAAATACCAATCAAAAATATAAAATCAAACACAAGAATCCCAGAATCAGTGAATGTAAAAATAGATTGGACTTACTGTTGTCTTTGTCCAGAGTTAATAATGATTTTAAAGAGAGCTACAACAAAACTAAAAAAGAATATGACCAAATATTAAAAGCAGTGCGGTCTGAGGAATATGAACATAAGCTAAGATTATCAGACAACAAGAATAAATGTATGTGGAGGATTTGCAGAGAGATAACTGGACAGAATAATAATTTTCCTGAAACTGCAATTAAGGGCGATCCGGAAGATATTCCCAACGAATATAATAACTACTTGCTTTCAATTGTTCCAGATATTTTAAAACAATTAAACACCATCCCCTTTAACTGCAGCATTAGGGAGAATGACCCGTCTATGTTTCTTAGAAAGATGTCCACTCAGGAGTTATGTGAATTGTCAGCAAAAATAAAAAATAAGCATAGTAGTGGGATTGACGACCTACCAACTACTAGCATCATCAAACCAGCTATTCCGGTTGTTAAAGATGTGCTTTGCCATATAATTAATAATTCCTTCAAACATGGTATATTTCCAGAGCAATTAAAGATAGCGTTGATTAAGCCTTTATTTAAAAAAGGAAATGCGGATTTGATGGAAAACTACAGGCCTATTAGTTTGTTGCCGGCTTTTTCAAAAATTTTTGAATTATGTATGTGTAAACGGTTGATAGATTTTTTCAAGCATTGTAATTTATTGAGCTTAAATCAGCATGGTTATGTGCCTGGAAGGTCCACGCAGACTGCAATATTTAACTTTACAAAACGGATATTAGAAAGTATGGAAAAAGGTAACCTGGCGATTGGCATCTTCTTGGACCTGTCAAGGGCGTACGACTGTGTTGACCCAGATATGTTGCTTAGAAAACTTAAGGCTTACGGTGTGCGAGGTCAAACATTACATTTGTTTTCATCATATTTAACTAATAGGCAACAAAAAGTTAAAATATTAAAAAATGGACAAAATTATTTCTCAAGTCTGAAGGAAAATAAAATTGGAATTGCACAGGGAAGCATATTGGGACCTATTTTATTCATTGTATTTCTTAATGACCTGAGCAACATTCTGCTTTCAGAAAATGAGCATGTGACGTGTTATGCCGATGATACGAATTTATTGACAGGGGGAAGAAATGTAGAAAGCCTAGCACTATCGGGAGAAAACTTATTTTGCAGAGCACAAGATTGGTTTAAAAGTAACAGATTATTACTTAATAATAATAAAACAAAGGTTCTACTCTTTAGAACAAAACAATTCAAATTGAAAAACCTGGAACACTAACTTTTGGACAATCAAATACAGAGCTAGTAGAACATACCAAATTTCTTGGAATTCACTTGGATGAATTCCTAAACTGGTCAAATCATATTTTAGAGTTAAACAAAAAGCTTAGTTCAGTTTGCTATGGCATACGAGTCACTGCGAAATACATGAATGAAAGAACATTAAAAATCCTATATTACGCAAACTTTGAATCTGTGCTCAAGTATGGGATAATATTTTGGGGTTCTAATAGCTTAATGGAAAAAATTTTTGTTTTACAAAAACGAGCACTTAGAATAGTCAAGAAAATGGGATACAGGGAGAGCTGCAGGGGGGTTTTCAAAGCTAATGGCATTCTGACGGTGTGGGGACTATATATTTATGAATGTATAGTTTTCTTTTTCAAAAACAAAAGTATGTTTGATCTGGAGGTACATCATAGTTATAACACTCGAAGCGTAAATGTAAATTATCCGATACACAGATTAACTATAACCGAAAAAAATCCATATTATGCCTGTTTGAAGCTTTTTAATACATTACAAAATGATTTAAAATTAGAAAGAAATGAGAAACTTTTTAAAAGAAAGGTAAAACAGATGTTAATTAATTTAGAGCCATATTGTATCAGGGATTATGTAAGAGACTATTAGGTATACACTCATTCTTAAAATGACGCTGTTTCTTTTTGTGTTTTCATGTATGTTTTTTGTAGTTACAGGAAATGTATTGTGACCATAATTAGAAATAAAGAAGACTAACTAACTAACTAACTAACTAAGTTGAGTAGATCCATGGAATGAGGTTATAAATGCAACTTACCAGATTTTTGGGCTGTGGCTCCTGATAAAGTAATAAGGCTCCTGATTAGAGAATGGACTGATGATTTTGAAAGGTTAGCACGGCCCGATATAAATTTTACTTAACGACCGCTTGGCGCGAGATTTAAAATTTCCGAATTTTAGAGCCGTTTTGCGTCTTAATGGTCAAACTTACGGTCTTGAAAAAATTACAAGTTGATAGCCGAAAACGTGCTGTACAACTTTTATCTAAAGCGTTTTTCAAATAAACCGTACAGGCGCAAAAAAATCAAAACCGTTTTCCCATGCTAATCTCTATGTCCATGGTGCTCTTGGACTCCTGGTATATGAATGCATGGTGGTAAGTCTAATTTAGGTTCTGTCAGTAATCTATCACCCAAGTTGTTATTTCTAATGCCACATACTATGCGGTCTCTAATTAGGCCATCATTCAGTTTCTCAAAATTGCAATTCTTGCTTATTTTTTTCAACTCAGTGATAAATACATCAATTGGCTCACCTTCTAATTGATTTCTAGTGTTAAAAACATGTCGATTCACGGTCTCATTACTTGTTGGAATAAAATATTTTTCTAGTACTTCCAGCACCTTTTTCCAGTCACCTTTAATTTTTGATGAAACTTCAAACGTGTTAAAGATTTCTTGAACTTCATCACCAATAATATGTAGTAGAATTGCAACCTTTCTGTCTTCACTTATATCTTTGTTACCATCAATACCTGTTGCTTCCATAAAAGTTTCAAATCGTTGCTTCCATTTTTTTAAATTATTTGCAATGTCGCAATTCAAACCTAATTCATTTGGTTGCTTTAGATTCATGTTTTGTGTACTATGTGTTTAGTATCAATCTTATCACTTTTCCTCGTCAACTCACTTGTTTTACAGGAGCGCCATGTAATGATGTTCTAAATACTATTAATAAAAGTATGTTGTGCTTTCAACTCAACTTTAGTGACTGACTTTATCTGTCACCCCTATCTGCTTCCTACCAACTACCTATCATACTTATTATTACTATAAGATACCTGACAGACTGTGTTGAACAATTATGACCTCAAAGGGGTTCTTTTTTCTGCACGCCTTGATTAGTTGAATGTAAGTCTCGGGATTGTCAACCACTTCTAGTCCCAGTCTCTTTTTATCGATGGCACAGGGTACCACATTTCAATGGGTACCATATTTCAATGTCTTTGAAGACGTTACGTTTACATAACTGGTCGAGGTAAGTAAAAAGAATTCGATTCTTGCTTTGGCTAAATGCGTTGTCACAAAAAATGCGGTCCCTTGTGTTTATCAATATAATCGACAAACACGTTATAACCTCATTCGGTTCCTTTTGAGCAAAATTCTCCGTGTAGGTATACATTGTTGTCTTATGAGTTCTTAGGTTGGGAATTCCAAAAACATGTAGCCATAACTGACTAATATAATATTCGTCTTGTGCGTTAGTCACAGGCAAAGGCAGATTCTTTTCATAATCAAAACATATTATCATTTCGGAAATATCTGCCGATTTTTGAACTTGTAACGAAGTTACTAAGTTTTTACCGTTTTCTTAATTGAATCGATCAACCGGAATCATCATTTTAATTACTTAAGTTCCAACAGTCGGATTTTCTCCGTTCTTGTCAGTTTAGGATCGGGACGTCGGTTACTTTTCGTTAGGGTCATAGCGATGTGTCGCGGAAAACCGCTAATTGATAATTACGTGGCTAATAAGTTTTGCGCGGCCGAATGTTCAGCGGCTATAGTACCGCAGTTAACCTGCAAAGGCGTCCTGCCGGCACCCAGTGTGTGGCAGTGCGCGCGGTTCCGGTCCCCCATACGTGGTACGTAGGTGAGTGGGAGATTGCAGGAAATAAAACTGGCCTGCACGTGGCAAACGGCCTCTTCCACCTGCGGTCAGCGTCCGAACCAGCCAACCTGCTCCGACTCGAAACCCGACTAGCAGTAAGTACCATTCAACCACGTGTACCGGTACGGCATCTGTTCTGGGCCTATACCGCAATACCTGTCCGTTCCTTTTGATTTTCCCCCGTAGTTAGTATACCGTAGTTAGCCGTCGTTGGACTCGTATTGACCCGACGGATTTTCCCCAGTAATTAGTACACCGTAGTTAGCCGTCGTTGGACTCGTATTGACCCGACGGATTTTCCCCAGTAATTAGACACCGTTAGCCGTCGGATTTTTCCCCAGTAATTAGTACACCGTAGTTAGCCGTCGTTGGACTCGTATTGACCCGACGGATTTTCCCCAGTAATTAGTACACCGTAGTTAGCCGTCGTTTGGACTCGTATTGACCCGACGGATTTTCCCCAGTAATTAGTACACCGTAGTTAGCCCGTTTGGACTCGTATTGACCCGACGGATTTTCCCAGTAATTAGACCGTAGTTAGCCGTCGTTAGGACTCGTATTGACCCGACGGATTTTCCCCAGTAATTACTCGTATTGACCCGACGGATTTTCCCGTATACCGTAGCTAGCACCCGAATTTCTCCTGTTCTTGACCGCCAGGACAGCTGCCGTAGACACCGTTAACGTGTACACCTTTTATTTGACCGCTTTTATTGGTACGTTTAACTGCTTTGTCACCCGCGTCCCGACTTACACGCTTTAGGTTGAAATTGATCACTTAAAACAAAGTTACACGCTCTCTCTCATTTTTACACTTGCTGTTGTTTCCGTTTAAGACTTAAGATACCGTTAGGGTTCCGACTTTTGTTTTTCCGATTGGTTCTGTTCGTTAACCACCGTAGGTCCGTAGTCATAATTTTGGTTAAGTGTTTCAGAGTGTTAATTTCTGTTTAGTTTATTTGGAAACACGACCCGGTGAGCTTGTAAATTTACTTTTGACTTTCATTGGGCCTGTCAGCCTTGCAAAACCTTAGCGCCCGCTTTCCTTCTTCGACTGTCTTAAAAGTTACCCCGGTAGACGGAGCGTTTTCCTGGTTTACGCTCCGCGGTTATTTGAAACCAGGTGGCGCCCGAGGCAATTAAAATCAGACTAGTGTCAAAAGGGGTATTTCATTTGCGCCCCAACAAAAGAGCGTCACAAATTTGGCGCCCGAGCAGGGACTACGTTTTGAGTTTTGAACTGACAGTGTTTCAATTAACCGTTTTGTTTTTTTTTTTTTTCTCCCTTTTTAATATAAACGTGTAACTTTGTTGTGGTTAATAGCTTAGGATAACTGTACTAACCGAGCTTGATCCCCGCTTTGCAATTCACTAAAAAAAAAAATTTTTGTCTTTAACCAGTCCGGCTTTGTTTTTTTTTACCCGAGTTTAAATATACCGTGTAGCCTGGGTTGTCATGGATACCGATCAAAAAGATAGTTTACCGTTAACCGTCACCGCCGCCACCAGTGCAGCCGCCTTCTCAGGCGGCACCGAACCGATGGACTCCAAAATTGCGTACGTTTGCCAGCTCAGGAAAGACGCGTTGATCGTTGAACTATCCAAGATTGGATTAGACACCAGTGGCACCACGGAGGTATTAAGGAAACGGTTAATTGCCTGCTTAATGGGTGGAGAATCAACACCGATAGTCAGGACTGCACCGTTTACTTTTCCTGCAGTAAATACCGAACCGACCGCTACCACAGTAACGTTACCCCCGACTACCGTAGTAGTTAAAGTTACCGAGTCTCTTACGACGACCGCCCCCATTTTTACAACACCATCGACGTGGGGTACTACACGCCCAATCCCCAGTTGCAATACCGCCGTAACGTTCACTTCAGCTCACCCCACTCGACCGATTCACGGTTCCCGAGTTCCCCCTCTATCGTTGACTTTGCCGGTAACTTATCCCTGGGTACCGCCCATGACCACGGCCAATGAGGCGTTAACAAAGCCACTTCCTTGTCCGCTGGAACCCACGCCGACCCTGGACCGGCAAACATCCATGTATTTTCGCGCTCAAGACTGGAAAGTCTACTTTAATGAACAGGATGATCCTGTTGCTTTCCTGGAGCAATTAATGGAGATTTGCGCCGCCAATCAAGTCCATCCAGACTTATTAGTGCCGCAATTACCTATGGTGTTGCGTGGTAATGCGCTATTGTGGTTCCGAAACAACCGGCACCGTTGGGCGACGTGGCAGCAATTTGAGGCTGATTTCCGTACTTTTTATTACCCTCTGGATTACTATGATGATCTTGAGGCGCAGATAAGCCGCAGATTGCAAAAACAAGGGGAATCTGTCAGTCTGTACTTTACAGACTTACAAACTATGATCCGCCGGCATGGGAGTATTACACCCGAACAGGAGTTACGTTGGTTGTACCGTAATATGACACCACAATTAAGACAGATGGTGCGGCCGACCGACTTTTACGATGTGTTAACTCTGTCACAGAAAGCCCGTGAGACCGAACGCCTCTTAGAGGAGGTAAGGCAGGCAGAGGCATGTAGTTACCGCCCTCAACCTGAGTTTACTAGAGTGAATAGTAATCAGGAACCGACCATAAAGTCACGACAAGTACCCGAGACACGGGTTACCGTACCGGGCCGCCCACGACCAAATGAGGGGAGTCGACAGACTCGCAACAACCAGTTCCTCAATACAACGCACAACAGGTCACCTCAACACCCACCCCGTACTGAAAACCGTCAGGGTGCTCCCGTGGGCAGTCCTGGAGGAGTGTGTTGGCGATGTGGAGAGACCGGGCATTTCCGTACAGAATGTACGCGTCCGTCCCGTCTGTTCTGCTCCAGATGTGGGAAACCAGGTGTACAGTCTCGGCATTGTGATTGTGCACGGCCGGAAAACTAAAAGGGCGTTGTGATAATGCGAGGAAAGCACAACCGCCCGACGTAACCGCCTCGACCCACCCTGTTTTGACCGTTACCGCCTGTCAGCCGTCCCTTGTAAATACCGTTCAGCCGTTAAACCCCGTACCGACCGTTACTCCAGTTAACTTTACCGTACCACCTGTTCCTGTCACCTGTCATACCGTACCACCTGTTCCTGTCACCTGTCATACCGTACCACCTGTTCCTGTCACCTGTCATACCGTACCACCTGTTCCTGTCACCTGTCATACCGTACCACCTGTTCCTGTCACCTGTCATACCGTACCACCTGTTCCTGTCACCTGTCATACCGTACCACCTGTTCCTGTCACCTGTCATACCGTACTGCCTGTTCCTGGCACCGGTCATACCGTACCACCTGTTCCTGTCACCTGTCATACCACCTGTTCCGTACTGCCTGTTCCTGTCACCTGTCATACCGTACTGCCTGTTCCTGGCACCGGTCATACCGTACCACCTGTTCCTGTCACCTGTCATACCGTACCACCTGTTCCTGTCACCTGTTATACCGTACCACCTGTTCCTGTCACCTGTTATACCGTACCCAAGTATACCGCCGACAAAGTTAACTTTACCGTACCGACCGTTTCTGTGCCTAGTTGTACCGTACCGACCGTTAGTAGACATAAGCGTGACGTTACACCAGTTACTAAAGTACCTAACGTTATTACCAGTTACCCTGTACCGACCGAGACGTTGGTTAACGATTCTGGCACAAAAGACTACGTTCTTCCGACCGCAACACCAAACGTTACCGTACCGACCGTCCCAGTGCCATCTGTTGCTGATATACCAGCAGTCACCGCCCTGAATGCTTTCCTGACCACTGACAATCGACCCCACATTTCTGTCAAAATGTTTGACACAGAATTTATGGCATTAGTAGACACTGGTGCCGCCCGTTCATACGTAGGGGCCGTGGTACGACAGTTGTGTCTTAAGCACGGCTGCCCACCTCTCCGTCCAACTGTTGAGAACGCTAAAGTTGCAAACGGCAGTAAGGTGGATATTACCGAGGCTTTCAGGGTCAAACTGACTTTTGAGGGTTACCCGACTGTAACGGAGGTGTTGCACTATTTACCAGGGTTAACCGTATTTATCGTACTTGGTATGGACTTACTAGGAAAACATCCTTTCCAAGTAAATTTGCAGACAAGGGCTGTACAAATAGTAAGCCCTAGACCAGTCCGTATACCGCAAAAGATTAGTCCAGTCAACACTATTGAACCGCCTGAGCCTTTAACGTTAACCGAAACCGAAAACGCCAGACTGCAACAGTTTTTAAACGCCGAACTTCCAAAGTTTGACCGAATTAGAGGCGTAACTCCACTAACCACACATACCATTCATTTGGAGCAAATCGAGCCGATTAAGCAACGCTATCACCCTCGCAATCCTCGTATGCAGGAGATTATTAATACCGAGGTAAAGCAGATGTTGCAAGACGGTATTATTGAGCCGTCAACCAGTCCGTGGAGTTCCCCTGTAGTAATTGTCCGTAAAAAGGATGGTAAACACCGTTTCTGTATTGACTTCCAAAAAGTCAATGACGTTACCCGAAAAGATGCATACCCGTTACCATTTATTAATGCAATCTTGGACAAACTCCGCCGTGCCCGTTATATATCCAGTATTGACTTGAAACAGGGTTACTGGCAAGTAGCTCTTGATGAAGCTAGCAAACCAATTACCGCATTCACGGTGCCGGGCATGGGCTTGTTTCAATTCAAAGTCATGCCATTTGGTTTACACTCAGCTCCCGCTACGTTTCAACGATTAATGGATAGAGTCATCGGCCCCGATATGGATCCGTACTGTTTTGCGTATCTGGACGACATTATTGTTCTTGGGGAAACCTTTGAACAACATCTCGACAATCTGTCCGAGGTTTTCCGTCGTCTCCGAGCTGCGAACTTGCGCCTGAATCCGGATAAATGTCAATTTGGTCGGAAATCCCTCCGTTACCTGGGCCACCTGGTTACGTCCAGTGGTATCCGTACCGATCCAGAAAAAGTGTCGGCTATTCAGGAGCTGCCGGCTCCAACCAACGTGAGAGGCGTCCGCCGTTTTCTCGGTGTTGCATCCTGGTACCGCCGTTTTGTCAAGGACTTTTCCAAAATTGCTTCTCCTCTAAACCGACTTTTAAAGAAGGGAGTGAAGTGGTCTTGGTCAGCGGACGAGCAGCATGCATTTGAGCAGCTGAAAAAGTGCTTAACCGAAGCCCCCATTTTGGCTTGTCCAGATTTTTCCCGGCCGTTTGTACTACAAACAGACGCGTCGGATCATGGGCTAGGTGCTGCATTAATACAGCATGATTCCAATGGCGATCACATTATCGCTTATGCTAGCAGAACGTTGACAGCTACTGAACGGAAGTTTTCGGTGACCGAGAAAGAATGCTTGGCAATAGTGTGGGGAGTCGAAAAAATGAGACCGTACCTTGAAGGCTACCGTTTTACCGTGGTGACGGATCACCAGTCCTTACGTTGGTTGCATTCTCTAAAAAGCCCATCTGGCCGATTAGCCCGTTGGAGTATCTATCTCCAACAATTTGATTTCGAAATCAAGTACCGAAAGGGGATACTGAATAAAGTAGCTGACGCTCTATCTCGGGACCCCGTGCCGTCCAACTCGGTTGGCGATCCACCCGAATCCATAGCGCTGATCGAAAATTTTGAACCGTGCTCCTGGTATAGCGCTAAAATGGCGGCGGTCGAAGCAAATCCCAAAAATTTCCCTGACTACTGTATTAAAGAAAACCGTCTCTACCGCCATTTTTGGGATTTAAACGAAGTCACGTCTGCAGAGTCTGCCAGTTCGTGGAAACTTTGCGTCCCTAAGACCGCTAGGGCGGCCATTCTTCGGCAAAACCACGATGAGCCGGCCGCCGGGCATTTTGGGATTGCAAAAACCACCGTCCGTATAGCTCAGCGCTATTATTGGCCGGGAATGATGCGGGATATTGCAAATTACGTCCGCAATTGTCCTTCTTGTCAGCGTTATAAAGTATCGCAACAAGCACCGCCTGGGTACATGCAACCGTCACGAAATAACCGCCCCTGGGAAACCGTCTGTACCGATTTAGTTGGCCCGTTACCCCGTTCCGCAAAAGGGAACAATTACTTGGTAGTGTTCCAAGACCGATTTACTAAGTGGGTACAATGTCGAGCAATTAGAAAAGCAACGGCTCGAGCTGTAAGCCAGGCTTTGTACGACGAAGTTATAACTAGATTTGGGTGCCCACGAACCGTTTTGTCCGATAATGGCACGCAGTTTACCGGCCAACCGTTTAAACAATTGCTTGCGGAGTTGGGCATTGCTCACCGGCTAACTCCACCGTATACGCCCCAAGCCAACCCCGTCGAGCGAGCTAATAAGACCCTCAAAACCATGATCGCCCAGTTTTGCGAAGGGGATCACCGTAAGTGGGACGTACTGCTCCCCGATTTGCTGTTTGCCGTTAACACGTCACAACATGACTCCACCGGATACACGCCGGCTTACTTGAATTTTGGTCGGGAGTTAGAGCCACCAAAAGCTTTATTCCGTTCTGTCAGACCGGAACCCGACGGCGCCGAGCCGTTAGGGGAACCCCAGCACGCCGATATTGGGGAGCACAGCAACCGGCTCAAACAGCTCAATGATATTTATGAGCTGGTCCGTTTAAATCTGGGTCGGGCGTTCACCACTCAAAGCCGGCATTATAATTTGCGGAGAAGAGAGTGGCGGTGTCATGTGGGAGATCAGGTTTATCGGCGTGAAAACCCCTTGTCCTCAGCGGTCCGAGGTTTTGCCTCGAAGCTAGCGCCTAAGTTTTCAGGGCCCTACACCGTGGTTAGGGTTCTTTCTCCGGTGGTGTATGACATTAAAAGCTGCACCGGTAAAATTCTGCGCCGTATTCATGTTAAAGACTTAAAAGCGGCGCATGACGGGGCCGAATTTAATGAAGCCCGCGTGTAAACCACGCTGTGAGTTGGGGCGGGTGACAACCGTTAGCAACCGTAACGAAAGCCGTATTTGTTACCGTACCGACCGTAGCCGTTATTCTAGATGACTGAAAGAAAGCGGATACCGAAGTCTCGGCAACGTTTGCCGGGAGAGCCTCCATTTGCGGCGCCTCCCGACTCGGCGGCAGTGTGCGTGCGCACCCATTGCGACGCGCAAAGAAGCTCCACGCTGCAAAGAATGTCGCAAATACGGCAGGAGGCGCGGGCACTTGGGGCGCCGTTTCGGGGACCCGTGGACCGAAACCCGACGGCGGAGAGACTCGCTACCGAATCCCGACCGAGGGGACGGATCCACGTGATCTCAGATCTAGTCCTGAGGCCGGCCAGAACGGGATACTATAATAGGCCTGACCTGGGCGATAACCTCGCTCGGTTGGAGTGGGCAGCGGCCCATGCTGACGAGCTATTCCCAGACCCTCCGCGCCGTGCCTACCGGGCAATGCCCATGCTCGTCCCGATACCCTGCCGCCCTCCGCCAGTATCACTATCTATGGCGGAGTCACCCGTTGGGATGCTGGGGCCTGGGGCACCGACTACCTCACCGATTGAGGACGTGGTCGTCGACCTTGCTCAGTCACCGCCGTCCGCCGTCACCGCAGCTGGGGTAACTACTCCGGTTAATCGCCCGACGTCACCGGGGATGGATGAGTGTCCGGAGACCGGCCCGTTCGATCCCGCTGGATCGAGTCCCCTGTTGGACTTGGAGGCCATAGCGGAAGAAGTGGCCGCTACACCGAACGCAAGGGATTGGTCGGAGTCATTGGTGGCGAGGCTTCGGCTGTTGCGGCCTCCAGGTTACTCGGCCGGACGCCGTTGTCGACGGCATCTCGTGACTCGGGATGGCCGCCGCTTACACGTGACCCTGCCCCGCTAACCGGGTTTTGTTTTTGTTTTCCGTTTGTTTATTCGCCCGTCGCTCACCTTCTGCTTGCGCCCCGCTACCGACTAACAATCCCGCTCCGCAGTTTTTTTTGGTACTTAATGTTTTTTTTTCCTTCGCAAGGAATGACCGACTCTCCAGTGCTGGAGTTAATGGCAACGGACGAGGTTGACTTGCTTGACGCCATGCGTGACATCGACGTGCCAGCGAGTGCGCCTGCAGCCGTAACCGCACCCCCCGCGGGTCGACGACCTCCTAGTCCTGGGATGGAAAGTCGTTCGAGGTCCCTTGAGGATCTGTTGGCGCCGTATTCCGAGATCGAAGTTACTCGGCCGCATATCCCAGTACCGTTTGTACCGCCGGAAAATCCAGCGGATGGTCCGTTGTTCTTACCCGTTCGGTCTCGAAAACTCTGTTGGAGGTGCGGCAGAGAGGGCCACCACAGGAATGCCTGTACACATCCGCCAATTTTATTTTGCTCCCGATGTGGAGGCTTAGACCGATTGTCAAAGAACTGCCCGTGCTGGTTTACCGAAGAAGATCGGCAGATGCTTCCGCCGCCGCGGATTGTTCCGGAGCGCGACCGTCTGGTTTCTCGCGGAGTTCAGTGTGATTTGGGTCGGGAAACATTCCGTTCCCGTTTCCCGGGCCAAGTCCGAACCTCCAGAAGCCAGGTCCGAAGTTCCCGGCAAGTTCACTGGGCGTCGCCTGATCGATGGGGCAGCGTTGGTAGGCGGGCCGTTCAGGAGGAGTCCGACCGTGAGTGAGGGGGGTATGCGGTGTGCGGGCAGAGGTGTGCGGGTTCCGCGATTTAGGTTAAGTTAGGTTAAGGGGAGTTGTTTGCTCCGGGTTGAAAATTTATTTTTGTACTGTTGTAGGATCTGTGATTTTTATTTTTTTTATTGTATCGAGTCTGTGATTTATTTTTGTGATTCTATTGTTAATCGTAGCGTTAGAGCTAAGCCGTTAAGTTTTTGTTTTCTCGAGTTGCCGGGTAGTTTTAAGGTAGGGCCGTCCGTTTTGAAAAGTTTTGTTTAAAAAAAAAGGAGTAAACGCCTTTTTTTTTCCGTACGAAGAGGGGGTGTGTAACGAAGTTACTAAGTTTTACCGTTTTCTTAATTAAATCGATCAACCGGAATCATCATTTTAATTACTTAAGTTCCAACAGTCGGATTTTCTCCGTTCTTGTCAGGTTAGGTTCGGGACGTCGGTTACTTTTCGTTAGGGTCATAGCGATGTGTCGCGGAAAACCGCTAATTGATAATTACGTGGCTAATAAGTTTTGCGCGGCCGAATGTTCAGCGGCTATAGTACCGCAGTTAACCTGCAAAGGCGTCCTGCCGGCACCCAGTGTGTGGCAGTGCGCGCGGTTCCGGTCCCCCATACGTGGTACGTAGGTGAGTGGGAGATGGCAGGAAATAAAACTGGCCTGCACGTGGCAAACGGCCTCTTCCACCTGCGGTCAGCGACCGAACCAGCCAGCCTGCTCCGACACGAAACCCGACCAGCAGTAAGTACCATTCAACCACGTGTACCGGTACGGCATCTGTTCTGGGCCTATACCGCAATACCTGACCGTTCCTTTTGATTTTCCCCAGTAGTTAGTATACCGTAGTTAGCCGTCGTTTGGACTCGTATTGACCCGACGGATTTTCCCCAGTTTAGTACCCGTAGTAGCCGTCGTTAGTATACCGTAGTTAGCCGTCGTTTGGACTCGTATTGACCCGACGGATTTTCCCAGTAATTAGTACACCGTAGTTAGCCGTCGTTTGGACTCGTATTGACCCGACGGATTTTCCCAGTAATTAGTACACCGTAGTTAGCCGTCGTTTGGACTCGTATTGACCCGACGGATTTTCCCAGTAATTAGTACACCGTAGTTAGCCGTCGTTTGGACTCGTATTGACCCGACGGATTTTCCCCAGTAATTAGTACACCGTAGTTAGCCGTCGTTTGGACTCGTATTGACCCGACGGATTTTCCCAGTAATTAGTACACCGTAGTTAGCCGTCGTTTGGACTCGTAATTGACCCGTTAGCCGTCGGATTTTGACCCACGGATTTTAATTAGTACACCGTAGTTAGCCGTCGTTTGGACTCGTATTGACCCGACGGATTTTCCCAGTAATTAGTATACCGTAGCTAGCACCCGAATTTCTCCTGTTCTTGACCGCCAGGACAGCTGCCGTAGACACCGTTAACGTGTACACCTTTTATTTGACCGCTTTTATTGGTACGTTTAACTGCTTTGTCACCCGCGTCCCGACTTACACGCTTTAGGTTGAAATTGATCACTTAAAACAAAGTTACACGCTCTCTCTCATTTTTACACTTGCTGTTGTTTCTGTTTAAGACTTAAGATACCGTTAGGGTTCCGACTTTTGTTTTTCCGATTGGTTCTGTTCGTTAACCACCGTAGGTCCGTAGTCATAATTTTGGTTAAGTGTTTCAGAGTGTTAATTTCTGTTTAGTTTATTTGGAAACACGACCCGGTGAGCTTGTAAATTTACTTTTGTCTTTCATTGGGCCTGTCAGCCTTGCAAAACCTTAGCGCCCGCTTTCCTTCTTCGACTGTCTTAAAAGTTACCCCGGTAGACGGAGCGTTTTCCTGGTTTACGCTCCGCGGTTATTTGAAACCAGGTGGCGCCCGAGGCAATTAAAATCAGACTAGTGTCAAAAGGGGTATTTCATTTGCATCCCCAACAAAAGAGCGTCACAACAGCTGGTACACCCCTCTACCCTTGGTGGTGGTGTCCCAGCCGCTCTGCCATTCACTCATCACCCACTCACTCATGGCTGGCTTAATCCTCTTTCTCTCTCCAGAGTTTGATACCCTCCCATCTTCCTGTCTCTCCCTCCCATTTAGCTGCCCTAGCTAGTAAACGCACGATCCCCACGCACTCTCTCCCTTTCCACTCCAAACAAAGTCTGTATCCCTATCGTGCTAACCTCGCTACCATGCTCGTCACTCGTTCCACCACCCTATGCACACTGGGTCTTTGCAGTACCTCGACGACCGCCAGGCAGTCGGTGTGCACTCTGTAGGTTCCCTGTCCTCTCTGCTCTATTATTTTTAGAGCTTCTCCCACCCCCAGGATCTCTGCACTTAAACTATCCCTTTCTGTCCCCTCTCAGAAACTTTTCTCCTCTCCCCATTCGCTCCAGACACCCACTCCCGTCCACCCATCGTACACTCCGGCATCGACCCAGACAACCTCTTTCCCCTCCTCCTGTGCCTCTGCCTCCGTCCACGTCGGCCACCCTGGAAAAGGCCGATCATCCTCCGTCGCCCTATCACTCGCACTTTCTCTCACCGACTCCTCTCTGAACCTGTCCCTTAGTTTTAATATTACGCTGACCACATTTTCACTCGACTCACTCTCTAGTAGCCAAACCCGGATGCTTTCCCTCATCCAGACCGCTGTTTTCCCATTTTCTCTCCCAAACCTCTTGAACCCCCCCACTCCGGCTCACGTCTGTAGGGCTCCGCGACTATCACCACATCCACCCTCTCCGCTCACACAAATTCCCGCATAGCCTCGGTCGCCTCTCTGCCCCTACCCAGATTAATTTGTAGACAATTAACCATTGTAGTTGGTGTTCAGAACCCTTTGGTCCAGCTTGTGCCTGTATACCGGGCAGCGCTTGTCCGAGGCACTGTGTTGTCTATCCCTCCTGGCCACGCCCGTCTTTTTTACAGTTGGGACAGTCCCATTCACCCCTCTCCATACATTCCCTGACCTCGTGATTTCCCCCACATTTGTTGCAACACTTGCGTCCGTACACCTCGCACCAGTGTGTCCGAATTTGCTACACCTGTAGCATACTGCCAGGTCAGAAAATTCCTCCACCACGTACACCGTCATACTTACCGTCCACTCGTTTCTTCCTTATTAGTCGCCGAAAAGTCTCCCCTTTAATTTCAACCACCACATTCTCACACTCTCACTTTGGAAAGGCCTCCTGAAAAGCACCCTCGCCCCATCCATCCAATCCTCATACACCCCTCCATCCCAGAGTTCCGCATTTTCATGGAAAAGTCCCACCAGAATTTTTTCGTCCGTCAGCCCCTTTTCAACCCCCGTGATTTTGATTTTCGGGTTTATTCCCGCATTTTCCCCCACCCTAATTTCCCTCTTTTCCCCTAGAGCCTGCCGTACACTCTCTTTTTCCCCTTCGTTAGAAAAGGAAGCGACCACCCCTGCCCTCTCTCTGACTTCCTTAAGACTCTTAACCACCGGTACGCCCGCCCCTTTTATTAAACCCTTTATTTCTCTGACCAGCTCGATCTCCTTTTTGCCTTTCCTGTCAATCGTCAGTTCCCATCTCTCCAAATCTCTTCTAGGAGGTGTTTTCCACCCCTCCTTTGGTTCCCCCCCCTTTTTATTTGTTACCCCCAGAGCTTCCGCAAAGGTTTTCTTCCTCTGCACCCTCGTCCATTCCCCCTCTCCATCGGTTCTTCTTGCTTCCCCTCTTAGTCCCTCATCCCCTGACGTGTCCGTTATTGCCCGTGACCGTGTTTGCCTTGCGGCTCTCTCCTTTATTGCCCCGCCCTTATTCTGTTTCCCCTGAAACTCCCGCCCTGACCCTGACTTATCTCCGAAGCCCGTCGCCTCATTTAGAGAACCGCTCTGCCCGGCCCCGTCGTTGCGCCCCTGTGCATTTACCCTTTCGATTATTTCCCCCAGCCTTTCTAATACCCCCTCTGCTAACCCCCTATACTTTTCTACTTCCTTTTCCTTCCTTTATATTGCCCTGTCCCTTTTTTCTAATTCCTTTCCGTAAAATTCTTTTGTTAGTACCTGTTTTTCTCTCTCGTTCTCTAAGTCCTTCTGTAGGACGAGCTTTCCTTTCCATACGCACGTACCGTAGAAGCATCTCCGCCATTACTCTGCTGACCGTTGTGCTGTCCCTAACATTAAATTGAAGTCTACCGTTTTTAAAGTTATTTGTCTTCGACGTTATTATATTTACTAAATCTGCAAAAGTCGCCGCCGTAAATTCATTTTCCCCGTCTTTATGTTTGTTCTGTTTTCCATTTGCCCTATCTAATCCCGGGGGTGTAGAACATCCCTTCGTCTTCATCTGACGAATAGTCTGTCTCCCCTGGCTCATACCCTTCTGACGTCGCTCCTTCGCCTTGCTTTTGCAGCTCCTTTGTATGGGGGGGAGGACGAATGGTACCATGGGGTCGAGTTCATCAAAACTGATCAAGAAATCGCTTGGTTGGTTCATGTTCAGGGGTAGATACTGCACAACTCAATGTCAGTATTTAAAAAAAAGTTAAAAAGGGTGATGTCAGCTCTGGTTGACCTTTTGAGTATCGGACCAGTTAGAGGATGAACTCGGTCAGTTTGTCATCATACCATCAACCCTTTCACGACCGTGACTAGTTCAATGATTTTTCTTTTATGATATCGAAAAATAAAAAACTTTACTTTTAAAAAACCCCTTTTAAAAGTGACTCTACTTTACTTGATTCTAAATTCTTTTTAAAGTCACGGCCGTCTACCGGCCCCTGAATCGAAAAGCAAAATAAAAAAAATTACTTAAAAAAAATAAATAACACCTGGATGCCAGACTGTTTTCGGTTGAACAGACAAACCTTAAATTTAATCTAAGAAAAATATAAAAGACAACCTGAACCAAGGGTTGTCACGAACTTTGGCCAAGTGCCTTAAAATATTTTACACAAAAAATTAACAAAGAAAATAAAAATAAAAAATAAAAAAAATTAACTAAACTCCCTAGGTTGGGTTTGGGTTATTGGGTTAGGTTAAGGTTAGGTTATGGGAAGCTGCTACCGTCGTCCGGCCGCTCAGCGCCAACGGTTAACCTAAAAACTGAAAACAAAGAATTATCCACCCCTTGATGTAAAAAACGACACTCAAAACCCTGAAAAACCCCTAAAAATAAACACACCTAACCCGTACACAAAAAGAAGAAAAATTTTAGGTTAATTAATAACCTAAACGCAACCTGATTACCTACACTCAACTGAGCAGGCCTGCAACCCCTTAACGACTTACCATTTCCTTTTAAAATTGCACAAAAAAAACACACACAACCAACAGCACTGAAAAAGCCCTCAAAACACAAAAATACCGCACAAAACACCAATTGCACCGGTAATCCAGAAGCTCCCAGACGACTGGACGACGCTCACGGCTTCAAAACCCAAAAGCTGGCTACTGGTTGGAAAATTTTTCGGTTTTTTCGTCCCCGACGGCAAACAGCGAAAAATACCTCGGTAAATGGCGGCGAAAAGGTCCCAGACGTTTTTCCCTGAATTTACGAGACTCTCAAAACCTGGAATTGCCTGCGGCAGACGAATTCCGAAATTTCCACCCCTTTTCACTTTGTCACTTTTCACTTGTCACTCCCGGAGAACCGATCAATACGCGACGCGAACACACACTGACTGTTTTCTCCGGTCCCCACTCCTTTTTATAATATTGCCTATTATATACGAAGCGGCTGACCAATCACCATCCTCCGTTTGCCAAAACGCAGGGGGCGGAGCTTGTTAGCGGACTCGGGTTCTCTTATAAATAGTGGGCACGAGCAAATGCATCGCACTCGAAGATTAGCCATCGTGGAGTAATTCCACGACATCTATCTGCACCCCCGTCGTTTCCCCCCGCCTTTTTTTGCTACCCATTGCCCCCCTCTCATGTCCGTCTTTTCCGTTCATTGACTGATACTTGTCAATAAGCTCACCAAGCCTCTCCAGGACCTCCCCCCCTAATCCCCTTTTCCTATACTTCTCTATTTCGCTTTTCTTCTTTTCTAGTGCCCTATCTCTCTTTTCTAATTCCTTATCATAAATGTCCCTAATCAATTCCTGTTTTTTTCCCTTTCCTTTTCGCAGTCTTTTTAGAGCCCTAAAACCTTCCACTCCATCTTTCCATACCGAAGGAGAATCTCGCCCATCACCCTGCTGACTGTAGTACTGTTCTTAACATTGAACCTAATTTTCCCGTTTTTGATGTCACTAGTTTTCGCTGTTATAATATTAACCAAGTCCGCGAAAGTGGCACCGTTGTAGGACCCAGGACCTAGGTAGGACCTACTGCGCATGCAAAAACACCTAAAACATTAACTGAACGGCCTAAAACGTCTATTTAATATTTTAATATCTATTTAATATTTAATATCTATATATATATATATATATATATAAACAATCTTTATTTTCAATAGAAAAAAGGCTATCGACCACTTGGTCTTTCTGCCTATGTATACAGTGGGATTTTTTATGGTTTTAGTATACATGTTAACTTATTTCTAATTATTTACAATTTATTTACAAAAAAAAAAATAAAAATCTTAGTTAAAGTGTTCTAGTAGGGTGGCAGTGGGAAAGAGGTAACGGGATTGTCTGGTTTGTCTTGTAATGCACAGTGGGTTTATTATTGTCCAGTTGTTTGGATTATTCTTCCATTTGTTCTGTAGTTGTATAAGTCTGTCTGTTATTTTGGTCATGTTTGTACGTTCGTAGAGAAGTTGGTTGGATGGGTTGTGTAGTGGGTTTTCTGGGTGTCTTATTTTGGTTCTTATTTAAGCCCTAAAATGACCTTATTAACCTAAATATAAATATCCTAGCCTATTTTCCTTTTTGTAATTATACCGGTTACAAAGTTATTCAAGGAAAACGATTTTCTCGCAATTCTATAATCGCCCCCACCAGTATTATTCCCTTGCCAAAAATCAGCCCCCTGCGACGCCCGTTGTCCCCCAAAATTGCCTGATTATTAATTCGAAGTCTGTAAAACAGTAATCACGTTATTTTAATACGTCCCGTAAACCCGTTTACTATGCCAGGACCATATAAGTAATCCCGAACCAGGTTGCCTTGCCTTGTCGCTAATCTATCTCTCCGACAATATGGCGACGGCAGTGCCCACCAACAGAGTTCTGACATACCGTGAAGTGACGCTTCCTGACCCTTATTACGGCTTGAACCGTTTCCTGTACCCACTATGAAGCAAAACCACTACCAAAGAAACCCACCAACCTCCGCTTCACCTAAAATCGCCAGGGAAGATAACCCCGTTTTCCTGTCCTTCCCCCACCCTCTCCACAGTCACACCCCCCGCTTTCGCGTAGGCCCATTCTCCTCAGGTATGCGGCCAGGTTGCCGTGCCCCGTCAGAAGCTGACTTCCCCTGAAGGACAATGGCAACCTGTCCGCCCCCACTTCCTTACACACTTAGTAAACCTCCCCACCTTTGGGTGAGGTATCCCAAGTGCCCTGCCACTCTCTTCTGATCCATTCCGCCATTCGCTTCTTAATGTCCTTTCTCCCCCACAGCTTCAGCCCTTCCCATCTCCCAGGTTGGCCCTCCCATCTAGCCTTCCTGGACAGGCTGGCTTTTTTATGGCTGGCTCCTCAGTCTACCCACCGACCTCTTGGTAGACTGGAGATCCTCGTTCCACCAGCGGTTTTGGGCCCTTCCACTCCTCCTTACTCTCTTTATCCTCTTACACGCTTCCCTACCAAAGTGCTACATCCTCTCCGCCTCCAACTCGTGTCCTTCTTCGTCCTCAATTTGGCCCCAAACATACTCACACAGATACCATCGGAAACCTTCCCAGTCCGTTCCATGAAAATCATAACACAGTTCTGACATACCGCGAGGTGACGCCTCCTGACCCTTATTAGGGCTTAAGCCCTGTCCGTTACCCACCATCACACGAAACCACTCTCAAACGAACCCACCATCCTCCACGTCTCCTAAAACTACCGGGGAAAGCGATGACCCTTGTTTTTTTTTTTTGTCACTTTTTTGTAGTTTTAAATTTACATCTAAGTTATGTTTATATTATTCCTAAAACCTAACCTAACCTAACCTAACCTATGTACATGTAGATACAGAACAGAAGCTTTTTTTTATTTTTTACAATATTATGTCTTAAACTAGTCTATGCCTAACTTAGCCTATATGTGCATTCTATGTTTACTATTTACACCGTGCCACCTTCACCGGTTTCCTCCACTTCTTCCTCCTCCATTAGGGCCGATTCTCCCCACTCATTCACCCTATTTACATCCTCTCCGTTTGCTTTCCCATTCACTCTTAGTTTCAAATTTCCCCAAATTACCCCTCTCTGTCCCATTAGTTCTCTTATTTCCCTTCTTCCCCCTGCCTCACACTCCTCTCTTACATGCTGCGAGTCCTCCTCGCCCCTTCCACACTCACACATGCCGTCCTGTTTCAACCCATTCGCTTCAAGTAGGCGGCCAGGTCGCCGTGGCCCGTCAGTAGCTGAGTTAGATAGGTTTAGTTATTTACCTTAAAAATAACTTGGCATCCCTATAATAGAATTTTTATTCAAGCTTATTTATTTAAATTTTGTTAANTNCTTGNCCCATNGATNCNACGATCTTNCNTCNTGGCGTNNNNANNANTNCACNNNCCAATGTCCGACTNGCAATNAAGCTGTTCCAAATAATACTCCCCNTACGNNANNNTNACGAAAATCTNNGTGNTCTCNCGTGTNATAACCGGGGAAGAGGACCTNTAGTCAANATGGNNGNNANTNACAACCGGCGCCACACGATTGANATTGNCTTCCCACCAAATCGGATNAATACATCANGTCACACGGTCCGTCNCGNCAAGNNNCAGANCTNGGANANACCCNGAATNTNCCNTGNGCGACCAGCNGGCATTCGGTCTGCGACNTNTACCTTNACCCCNGCNGNNNTTATGTGGGCTNNATGGAANTGTACAAAGTGATTCNNACAACGTGCGAGNTGNCACTCCACGTGCGGNCNTNGGAATGCCAGGTCCACAAAGNNNCANTACNCTAACGAGCGTTNNTNACGANTCNNTCGGNNCNNCAANANCNTTNTCCAAGCTGTAAATATCAAGATATATATCATGATATTTATCATGATATATATCACTGGATATATATCCTCTGAACCCTGTGCGATATAGGTGCAACCATATTTTTATTATTTTTTTTTTTGATGAAATTGATGTCATATTGTTTATTTAACTTAGTTCTACCCAAAAACGGGTGGTTGGAGCTGTTTGTTGGGAAAAGAATAGTAAAAAAATGCCTTTGAAAGTTGTCAGGTTACACCAAGTACATGAAGGGTTTAATAGTTAAATAACTTGAAAATTTGTAAATTAAATAAGTATTTTTAGTTTTTACATGCAAAGTGACACTTTACTATCTATAATTACAGTTGACAATGTTAACCTTAGTGTCAGATTAGTACAAGGGGCAATGTTTATTTTTTGTAAATGTATTGAAAAAGATGCATGGTAACCTAGTGCTAACCATAGTGGCCGATTCATATATGTAGCAATAATTATTAAGATCTCAAAAAGAGAAAAAATATGGAAACTTCCATTTTAAGAAATTAAAAATCTATTTTTAGAATGACTTTACTAATTTTGAACAGAAAAACAGTTCTGTTTGACAACATTGCTAGGGTTGTTAGGCACCAAACAAAATGTTCAACAATCAGGCTGGTGGTGCTGGTACCAATCAAAAACAAGTCATTTATGTTTAGTATGGAGAATGCCATAGGAGTTTTTCCTGTGTGAAAGTGATTCATCCACCCTTATTTTGGTAAAAGTAAGTTAAATAAACAATCTGACATGGATTTCATCAAAAAAGAACTAAAAATAAGGTGGCATCTAAATTGCACCAGAACCATATTTTTCTTAGCTGTTAATTTCATGCTGAAAATTGAATGTAACTACAAACCTTACTTTCATTTAGTATAATTCTAACTTGCTTTAATTTAACGTCTGCATAAACCCACCTTTAATTTAAGTAAAATCAGTTAACTCACCTTAAAACTTACTTTTTTATCCACCATTGTAATGTAATTGCAAAAATTGCACATGATTTGGCTCTTCAACTTTATTGATATGTTGCACTTCTTGGTGGGTAATATGGGCCTCAAAAAGGACAATTTCTTCAAAGAAGTTGTGCTTTCTCATCCAGATGAAAAATGGGGAAGTATTCAGCATATAGGGGATAAAATTCTGTAAGATTTGTTGTAGTAATGTAGCCATGTTTATTGCCACTGTAATCTTGTAATCTTACCTCGGCTAGCAGCCCTTGTATCCATTATGCTTATGCACATCAAAAAATATACATTTTCTTGAACCGACGTGAAAACAGCAACCTTTTACCAGCAACCAAACAACCGAACATTGCCGAATTACCAGTGGCGTCGACAACCAAATAAGTTTTGAAGATATAATATTAAAGCTTTCATATACAGGGTGTCCCACGACGAAAGACATCGATTGATATTGGAAAAAGTATAAATAGGAGAGTTTTGAAAATTTGGCAGGATACTGATGTGGGCATGCCCAATCCAACTAAAATATTTTCAAGATGGTATAACACATCCACAGGGGATAAACAGGGAATTGAAAACACTTACCGACGCAATGGCAAACACTACGATCTCCACGGTAGAAACGGGGGAAAAACACCCGCTTTACCATAGTTTATCAGCCCCCCAACATACAATCCCTGCAAGGATTCAGCACAATCTTTCATAGCAACGTACGACCGAATGGCAGTGGCCAACAATTGGAATGATGCCCTGAAGATTCTGTACTTTCAATCCTTCCTGCAGGGGGCTGCAAATCTATGGTACACAGAATATAAAGAAGGCCACCCGGACAGTAACTGGCCTCTCATATGTCAGGCATTTAAAAGGGAATTCGAAGACGACAACAGCAGCCTGCGTCTGCTGGCAAGAGTTCGAGAAAGAACACAGGACCCGTTAGAACCCACAAGGAACTATTTCTACGACCTAAGGGTCCGCTACGAGGAATACAAGCGGAATATCGATTTTGGGGAATTTCAGGAGATCTTTTTNTNGGAGNCTGATNTCNNAANNNTGCNAAATGAAGNNCCCGTGATCACTAAGGNATNAANTGTANTTCNTGCTNNTAATNNGACCTNANCNTCCGAAGTANGATTGNTTAGTANGTNTGGCACCNTACACCGTGTGATGCNCTNTCCTTAGNNNAGCNTGNCGANGNANCGGTCTATCTCGCANNNNTTAGGCTNCTAAATCAAACTNNCNTTCTGGCNTTGTGNNGTACGANCCTNANAGCNGGATAGCTNTTTTCNTATNCCTNCGNCTAGACGGCATANATNTANCTNCNNCACTTANAACAGCAAGTTGAANNATAGCGNANGCATGCGCGNCTGAAGGATAAANANNAAGNACGNGNNNNGNGAAGCTNGNNANGTCNCCCNNGTANCCGGATGCTCCANCTGANGGTTGGNNNCNAAAGAAGNNCTTTGNAGCTAAGANGGCCTNGCGNCNNACAAACTTNAGANNNGTCNNNTNACAGTNNNNTGNGNGNCGCTCGGCACTTCAACTAATGTAGGTTCACTTCTTGATGGCACCCTAAATGGATGTACCATCATTCTCGATGGCAAATGGGGTCGGGGAGTTTGATATGGTTTACGCCGCCTGAATTGTGAACTCCTTCTGTACGCACAAACATTGCATGCGCAACCATCCACAAACAGACTTCTCCAAATTTCCCAAAATTGTCTTGGTTGATAGAATGGCACCCTCGGAGGTGCGCAAATTGCACAACCACATCTTTCCGTGGGGTTTCTTCCTTGTCTCATCATTGAATCAATAAGAATCATCTGGTATTCCATGTGAATTATTTGGGTCCAAAGTGCTAGTAACGCCTTTGTGACTCCCAAATACACTATTCCTGGTCGCTGTATTTCTTGGTGTAATTCCCATAAATGGTATAAAGCCATGTCATATAAATGTAGATTGACATTTATGTCCGAAACACATCGGGCATAATACAGAAACATCACAATCCACTCCATTTCTTATAAACTTTCGATCGGTATTTTTTTCAAGGAAACGCACTCGCGGTACTATTACGGTACTTCGCTAATTAAAATGCAAATCACAGCGATGGAATTATTTATATTCTCTTAATTTCATGTCAGCACTTTTACGGGACGCGTGCGGTCGCATATTATTCATTTGATGCATTTGTTTCGACCGAATACATTATGCTGGTATTCAAAAATATCCAACACTAAAATAAAACGAAAACTCGTTATTTTAATCTGTCTATCCCCCAAAATCACATACCCCTGACATTTATATTTATTCAAGTATTTACTTGTTCAGCACCTATGGCATTTCCCGATATATTTAACGTCCCTCGTATTTTTTTTAAGTATGCCATTTTAATTATATCATTTTTTCCATTGTAGTCAAATAACTTGTAACACGCGCGCTTAGATAATCATTTTACACACTTTTGGTGTAACTGCGGAAAATTAGACTAATATCCATTCGTGAATTTTTCAATTGGCCATTAAATTCAGACGCGGATAAGAGAATAAATCTCCCTGAGCTCAGTAACTTCAAATTTAGATACAACTCGGTATGTGAAGCTGGTACCCAACAAACGTAATATTTTCATTTCAACAAAATTATTACTTTGTATACAAAGTGTTACAATCTTTAAGTCAGTTAGGGATAGACGGTGCCTTATTATCGTTTTGCTTATGCAGCACTGCATTTAATGCAGTTTCGTTATCTTATGGACGAAACAGTCCTTTACTTTTGCCTTTGCAGTTATACTTCTTTAACTCCATTTGAGTGTAGTAGCTCGTGTTCTTTTCTCCTCGTGTTTAGTGTTTACATCATGAACCGTAAGTAAATTTGTTGGCTTTGTCATTCACATTATAAAGTAATCCAATTTGTTGTCCTTTTTCCCTTTTTTCAAAACTAAAGATCCACAATCTTGCCCCTCAAATGACAACCAAACTGGGTCTGGAAGGGCTTGTCGTCTCAAGCACTTCCGGAGACTCCTAACGATGCGCCGCCCTGGTGAAGGGCTTGCCGACCTTTGGTCTGACAACGACAGGGACATTGGTGCCAGGTCCGCTTCGCCGTCCACTGAGCGCAACCAGGGTGTCACACATCCACCACCCTCATCGAACACCTCCCCGTGGGGGTCACCTATGCCAACGAGGCCAGGGGCCGGGAGCGTCAACCCCGGTCCGAAAAGAGAGGCTCCCGAATGGGGTCGCTACCCCAACAATGCAAACCAATATTGAGGAGACAACCTCC
Organism: Ips nitidus; assembly: GCA_018691245.2. Taxonomy (NCBI): domain Eukaryota; kingdom Metazoa; phylum Arthropoda; class Insecta; order Coleoptera; family Curculionidae; genus Ips; species Ips nitidus. The sequence goes on from CM042792.1 coordinate 10,507,406, forward strand.
AACCAGTCTCCAACTTGGTGGTCTGGCGACCAAGTAATCATAAATGGTACTGGTCACCGAATCTACTTTCACCACCACCATTATTAAGTTTCTTACTTAAAAAATTAAAGTTTTAGGTGGTCAATTTTATTGTATTTTTTTTTATTTTTTTTAAATTTTTTTTTCCCTTTTATGTATCTGTTCTTTACTTATTTTAACTTGATAGAGGTGTACATTCTGGGGTCCATGGATCATAATAGGGTAATATTCTCTTACGTGCACAACTTCTCTTTTTGCTTTATCTGATCTGCCCTTCTGTATCTCATAATCCACGTCCGACATTTTTCGTCTTATGTAATAAGGTCCGAACCACCTAAGCAGCAATTTTTCACTTTTCCCAACTTTCCTTACCGGGGTGAAAACTTTCACTTGGTCACCCTCATCAAAATCCACATGTCTATGTTTACAATCGTAACGCAGTTTGTCTATATCCTGTCGTTTTCTTATATTTTCAGCTGCAAAATTACGTATTGTCAGACTTGTTTCCCTAATTTGATTGCTATCAAGAGATTCAGCATGCGGCATAATGTTTGCTTCAGTTGGTAAAACAGGTTCTCTCCCATATACTAGCATAAAGGGTGAGAATTGCGTGCTGTCTTGTTTCGCTGAATTATAGGCAAAAGTTACTTGCGGTAAGTATTTATCCCAATTTGACTGATTTGTGTTGGTGTACATTGCCAACATATTTGCAAGAGTCTTATTAAATCGCTCCGTAAGACCATTTGTTGCTGGGTGATATGCCGTTGTAAATTGACTTGTAGTGCCCATTTCTTTCAATAGTTTTGTTACCAATTCTGATTGAAACACTTTTCCTCTGTCACTTAATAACTCCTTAGGCGCTCCATGCCTCGTAATTATTTTTTCCAAAATAAATTTTTGCTACGGGCCCTGCTTTTCCACTTGGTAACGCCTCAGTTTCTGCCCAACGTGTTGCATAGTCTGTTGCTACCACTATCATGGTTTTTCCATTGCTACTTCGGCGGAAAGGGCCTGAAAGGTTAATTCCTACCTTTTCAAATGGTGTTCCCACAGGAATTGGGTGTAAAAATCCTATCGGCTTTTGATTTTGCTGACCTTTTCTAGCTTGACAATCTTGACAACCCTTAACAAATTTCTCAACATCTTTTTGCAACCCTTGCCAATAATACCGTTGCTTAATTTTTGATAGCGTTTTTGCTATTCCCAAATGACCACTCAGCGGTTCCGAATGGTGAGAATACAAAATTTCTCCCACTAGCTGTTGTGGTATTACTAACAGCTTATCTCGACCTAAATCATTCGGATTTACTCGGTATAAAATTCCGGACTCAATCCTGAAGTTTTTTGCCTGTTTACGTAAACCAATTGTAGCATTTTCCGGGTTTTTGATCGTCATTATTGTTTGGGAATTTTTTCCATCCTTCTTTTGTAACTCTTCAATATTCCGAGTATCCAAAATAATTGTTGGTATTTCTTCAACGTCGTGTTTATCCGTATCTGGTTGCAGTACCGGATATCTACTTACACAGTCAGCGTCTTTGTGCGCAATTCCTGATTTATGGCACACCGTGTAAACAAATTCTGACAGTTTTAATGACCATCTGGCTAAACGACCTGTGGTATCTTTTAATGTCTTTAGCCAACACAAAGCATGATGATCAGTTACGATTTTTACAGGTTTACCATAAATAAAGTGTCTTAAGTATGAAAGTGTCCATATAACCGCTAATCCTTCTAATTCAGTTATGGAATAATTTTTCTCCGCTTTGCTAAGACTTCTGCTTGCGTAAGCGATAGGGTGTAACTTATGTTCTGTGTCTTCCTGCAATAATATAGCTCCTAGTCCATCTTTACATGCATCTACCCTTAATTCACACCCTTTGTTTGGCTGAAAATGTGCCAACACTGGTTCACTAATCAATTTCTGTTTTAGTGTTTCAAACGCTTTGTCATGAATGTCCTGCCAATCAAATTTATTCTGTTTCTTTGTCACATCATGTAAGGGGCGTGCAATTTTTGCAAAATTTTCTATAAACTTTCGGTAATAGTTACAAAGTCCTAAAAAGCTTTGTACACCTTTTACATTCTTTGGCCTTGGAAAGTTTTCAATTGAAATTAATTTTGATTTATCAGGAAAAATTCCATCTGTCGAAATTGTATAACCAAGAATATTAATTTTTCCTTTTAGATATTCACATTTTTTAGGTTTTAACGTTAGGCCTGCACTTCGAAGTCTATTGAAAACTTTACGTAATTTTTCCAAATGTTCATCTATTGTTTCAGAAAAAATTATAATGTCGTCCATGTAAATTAAAACTTCTTTCCATTTTAAATCTCTAAACACTACATCCCCTAACTGTTGGAATGTTGCCGGGGCATTGCACAACCCAAAAGGCATTACATTAAATTCCCATAATCCGTGACCTGGCGCCGTAAAGGCAGTAAGTGGCTTACTTTCTTCTTTTACTTTGACCTGCCAATAACCTGAATACATGTCTAACGATGAGAAATACTGGGCGTTTCCTAAGTAAGTTAAAATATCCTCAATATTAGATCCTGACCACGAATTTTTTACTGTTACATTGTTTAACTTGCGATAATCAACACAAAATCGCGTCTCTCCAGACTTTTTCTTTACTAATACGACGGGACTTGCCCAGGGGGAGTTACTTGCCTTATTATATCGTATTGTTCCATTTCCCTTATTTGCTTATCTATTATCTCTCTTTCTTTTTGTGCTACTCTGTAAGGTTTTTGTTTTATAGGTTTAACATTTCCTACGTCAATTTCGTGTTCAATTACATCTGTTCTCCCCATATATTTTGGTGTTTTTAAAAAAACGTCTCTATACTCCGCAAGTAGGGTTCGCAATTTATTCTGTAATCCTAAGTTTGTTATATTACTTAGATTATGGTCATTCATGGTAATTATTTCTTCATCATTTTCGGTTTCATTAATACAACAAACTGGAATTTTTGTCATGTCCATTTTAATTGTTTTCACGAGATTACCAACCGTGGAATTTTTTATTACAAAAATTCTACGATGACCGACATTTTTAAGCTTAATATAAAAATGTCCATCCTGCAAAAACGTTAATCCTACGCAAATAAGACCTCTTGGTCGTAAAAAACTATCTTTCTCAATAAAACAATATTCCGCTAAGTCAGATGGTTGTAGGTTCAAGTTCAATCGGGTAACTATATCATCCCCGGGTTTTAACACGTAATCGCCGGCGACGGTAATTTTCAGGAAATTTACCGTTGGCTCGTTTGCTATGTTTACGAACAAATCTTGCTGTGGATCGCATTCTTCAGTTGAATCATAATCTCCAAAATTTATGATCAATTTGTCCGAACCATGCTGCAATGTCACTTTATTGTTATTATAGTCAATGACTGACTTTGTCGTCGTCAAAAAGTTATGTCCCAAAATTAGAGCTTTGGACAAATTTTTAACCACTAACGCTTCAACGCATATCTCTTTATTATTAATTTCAATCGTCACTTGTGAATTTCCAATAGGTGTAAGAAGGTAACTGCCTGCCGTAATTAATTCAACATCATTTTCCAAAGAATACATGTTATTAATATAATTTAAATCCACAATATTTTTACACGCTCCAGTGTCTAGAACGACATTTACATTTTCTTGATTATTTACTTTTAAATGCACATACAATAACTCTCCTTTGACGCCCTTTGATGACAGGTGGACAATCTCGTTAGGGCTTCCTATTGACGAAATTGTTCTCTTTTGTTTGGGTTTTGATATACCCGATCATTTCGACGGTTATCTGAATTATTTCTGGAACTGTTTGCATTCCAGTTGCATGATGCATGCTCTATTCTTTTGCAATTAATGCATCTAATGCGTCCATCGTGTGTTCTTGTATTAGGTAAATAGCTATTACCTTGATTTCGGTAAGGTGCTCTGTTTCCATAATTTGGACCTCTGTACTCATTATTTCTATTCCCTTGCACATTCCGATTTTGGTAATATGGCCGTTGACCGCCATTATTTGAACCATTATTAACGGCATTGTTCCTTGGTGGCATATTTCTTGTAAAATTTCCACGATATATTGTCACGAATGGAAAATCCGTTAATTCAAAAGATGGACTTATTAACTTAAAAAACATAAGAGTATTCGAGGATTGCGAAATATTAAGCGCACGAGGCAAGGTCACATCACGATGCACCGAGTGTGTCATCCACCGAGTGCACCGTATCGGTGATGAGTCACCACCACCTGCTTTACAGAAATGTGAAAAACAAGCGACAATAACAAACTGCGTCAGCCGATTAATCGGGTATAAAATACGCCGATTTTAGCAGTATAGGATGAGTGTGAACCAATCGACAGTAGTGCGACCAGCTGAACCAGGAAGTCGAGATGTCGACTCTCCTCGGTCAAGAAGATCAAGTTAAGTAGTCCATTCTCCAAAGTTGTTCCAACACGAAAGTGACCAAGCCAGCCGCCAGAAAATGCTAAGTCCTTAGCTTATGAATCTATGTAAGTACAATTGTTAATTGTCAACTTTTAGTGTGTTTATGACTGTATTGTTTGGTTAATAGATTTAAGTGTTTAATAGAAAACTCATTGTTTGATTCCATCCTTAAAACTGAGATCCCGGCGCGACGTTTATCGTCGCGAGTCAGTTTAATTAATGAATCCAGAAGGGCTCATAAATTAAACGTGACAATATGACAAAATTCCTGTTCGGACCGTTACTGGTGACATTCCTGTTATCTACGAAATTTCTCCCTGTGCTATTACTATTATAATAGACTCGATTTCTATTTGGATTGCCATCTCTGCGTGGAAAATTTGTTGTATTTCCCGGTCCGCTCCTGACTATTTGATTCTCGTTATTTAACGCATCGGTCACGGAAAGCAGTGCCGTATCACGTGTCATCTGATTCACCAGGGTTCTCTCTTTAATGTCACTCAGCTTTAACACTAGCTGTTTTAAGTCATTAAAATTTTGATTACCTGAACTCAGCAAGTAATACATTTCATAGTAAGATGGGTGTAAACCATTTTCAAAATGGTCCCTAAACGTGTCAAAAGACATTGTCGGGTCAATTTCTGTTGCCAACGCAAGTAAATCAAAATAATATTTTTTAACATCCTCATTGTCTTGATGTTTTCGTGTATTTAATCGAAACTTTAATTTTCTTAGTGGCTGTTCATCAGAAAATTCTTTTAAAAAGTCTGTTTTTATATTTGTCCATGTTTTTGCCTGGTTTGCCGGTTCGTTAATATAACCATCAAACCAAGTCTGAGCCGGGCCTTCCAAGAAATTCGCTAAGTAGGAAATTTTATGGTTTTCCGACCAGCTGTTTGCAATCGCTGCTTTTTCATATTTATTTACAAAAATAATAGGAGAGTCAATCGATGGGTTAAAAGTAGGTGGGCATGTAAACTTTGGTGTTGTTTTTGGCTCAGCCAAAGCTACCTGCAAAGTCATGTTAGCCATTGCTGCAGTATTGTTAGGACGTATATCACTGTTTCTCTCTCGAATTACAGGGGGTGGGCAAGGATTATTACAACCTTGTAATAAATCTGTGGGGCGGGATGAGGTAGGCTTTGGCACTACCACTTCTAAGGGACTTTCTTGCCAAGGCTCTTCTGATTCTCGCGTTTTAGGCGGAGTCCTACTTAACGAGGCTCTTGGTTTGAAATAAACTTTCGTGGATTGGGGCTTAGAAGTTGAAGCCGAGGCTTGGGAAGTTTGAGCTTGAACGCTCACGACAGTATTGTCAAGAGTGTTTTCTTCGTCCTCACTGCTTGTCAAACCAACAACTGAACTGGGTTCGTTAAGCTTTTGTTTTTGTGAAGAAGTTGCCGTTTGCGTCGGAGCAGGAGAACTCACAGTCGAACTGTGATGCTCGGGTTTGAAATCTTTTAACTCTTTTATCACCTTCTCCGGGTTTCGACCTCTAGCGATAGCTTCACGTAACACGAATTTTTTTTTTCCGACAAACTTTGAGCCCTACTGCGAGTTTTTACTCGATCTTTGTCACTCGACTCACTCATGGACAATTTTTAAATGACCGTCTAAATTCATTTAGGTGCTATATTTATTTTATTATTTTATATTATTTTTTTTTAAACAAGTTGGTTATTCCTGGCAATTTCTTTACGAATTTGCTTGTTCATTAAACTAATAATTTTCGTGACACTAAAATACACAAGCATTAATACCCCCATTCACAAAAAAATAATAATTAAAATGTTCTTAGCTGACCATCAAGTGTCTTTTTCCGAACTATTTGATACACCTCCACTGTTTCCCGCTTGAGAAATAATAATTTTCTCCTCTTTTGAAGATGTACCACCCATATTAAACCAAAATTTTATCAAATGAGCTCTTCAATAGCAAAGGTAATCCCCAAAAAATCACTAAATGAATCAACATTACTATCCCTAGCCAAAAGATAATAATACCTAAAATTTCTTTTATAGCCCACACATTATTTTCCTGAATCTGTATTATACCCCAAAAGATAAAATAAAAATAAAAAACTCAACTATTGTTTTTCATCCATCTCAAAACAGACCAGCGCCTCCACCAAATGTCACGTTTAATTTATGAGCCCTTCCGGATTCATTAATTAAACTGACTCACGACGTTAAACGTCGCGCCGGGATCTCAGTTTTAAGGATGGAATCAAACACTGAGTTTTCTATTAAACACTTAAATCTATTAGATATAGTATACACAAATGGGTTTGCGCAATACGGTCATAAACACACTAAAGTTGACAATTTAACAATTGTACTTACATAGTCTCATAAGCTAAGGACTTAGCATTTTCTGGCGGCTGGCTTGGTCACTTTCGCGTTGGAACAACTTTGGAGAACGGACTACCTAACTTGATCTTTTCTCGAGGAGAGTCGACATTTCGACTTCTTGGGTCAGCTGGTCGCGCTACCGTCGATTGGTTCACACACTAATACCACACTGCTAAAATCGGCGTATTTTATACCCGATTGATCGGCTGACGTAGTTTGTTATTGTCGCTTGTTTTTCACATTTCTGTAAAGCAGGTGGTGGTGACTCATCACCGATACAATGCACCTGGTGCATGACACACTCGATGCATCATGGTGCGACCTTGCCTCGTGCGCTTAATATTTCGCAATCCTCGAATACTCTTATGTTTTTAAGTTAATAAGTCCATCTTTTGAATTAATGCATTTTCCATCCGTGACACACCATTGTGATCACTGTTCCATAAATGTTTGTGGTGTGGGTCGATTATTCAATCGATGATTCGGCTAGCTTGGACTTTCGTATCAACGTACAGGCCCATCGTGAGTTCCAATAACAATAATGGCTCATCATAGTCTCTCTCCTTCTTACATAGTCCTCAGTGTTACATGAAATATAAGACAAAAGGTTAGTATTTGCTACTTAAGGCTTAATAACAACAGATAATAATATATAATATTACGCGCATATTTCATTTTCTTTAAAAAAACTGACCTAAGCAGCACATAAATATCTGTTTAACACTACCTGCAAGTAAGTTGTAAAGTTGATAATGAGCAAAGTCATCAATAACTATTTTCTTCAAAAACTGGAATTTAAGTCTATAACTATACTTGACAATCTTTGGAGAACTCCGGTTGTTTGATTCACTTAATAATTGTTGTTGGGACCAAAATGTAGTAAAAAAAAAACTAAAATGCATTGTAGACTCACCTTAACATAGCAACCCAGCATGGCTGGCATAGCCTACTAAATTTTAAGTTTATGAGGTATTTTTGTATGGATTAATTATGAACAAACAAACAAAATCACTAATTTTACAGCTAGCTGTGTTATCCCTTTTCCACAAACTCATTTGCCCCAAATAAAAACATTTTATTTACTTTTATTTTTATTAATAATGATTTACAACTGTTAGCTCTAAGAACAAAATGCAAAAAACAAATGAATCTCTAGGCCAGCAACAACTCTGTTTATACATTGTCAAATTTACTTTTAATGCTTCATTAAAAATTAATTTTGAAGAGCGAAAATTTGCAGTAAAACAGTACTTTGCTGGCAATTTCTTGGCCGAAATTAGAGATAATATGGCTGTGTTATTTCCTCATCGACCAGTACCAGCAAGAAGCTCAATCCAGGCTCTCATAACACGGTTTGAAGAAACTGGCAGTATCAATTCCATTTGTTCCTGTGCGAGAAAACGGCGAGTGGAAGCTGTAACTGCTCCAGATGATCCCTCTACAAGTGTACGACAGATTGAAAATAAAACTGGGCTGCCTAAATCAACAGTTCATTTGCATCTGAAAAGAGGAGGTTTTAAAAGTTTTAAGAAACAGAGCCATCAAAAACTCTTGGCCACAGATTTGTTTCCCCGCATGGAATTTTGTGAGGCCATGACTGCAAAGGTAATGGAGCTTCCTAGATTTGTGAAGAGGACTTGTTTCACAGATGAGTGTTCCTTTGGATTAACTGGGGCTCCAAACAAACAAAATGACAGAATTTGGGCACTTGAAAATCCACATGCTGTTGTTGACCATAGAGCCCAATACCGAGCCTCTGTGAATGTGTGGATTGGCATTTTGGGGCACAACATTATAGGTCAGTTTTTTATTGATGGCTGTTTAAATGCTGATAAATATGGGCTTATGCTGCAAAATAGGATTTTACCTGCAATTGAGGCAGTCCAGTCCCTCAATAGAACTTTCTACATGCAGGATGGAGCTCCTAGTCACACAGCACTTCGAAATAGAGAACTATTAAGTGCAACATTCGGAGATAGATGGATTGAAAAGTTTGGACCAAATAATTGGCCAGCCCGCTCTCCGGATTTGAATCCTTGTGACTTCTTTGTTTGGGGGTTTATTCATGACCGTCTTTACAAGCAAAACACCCAATACCCAAATGTGAAAGAATTAAAGCTGGTTATTGAGCAGATTTGTCAACAAATATCTGTTGTAATGTTGGACAAAACATGCCAAAACTTTGAAAATAGGCTTGCTTATTGTACTGCAGCAGAAAGAGGCCATTTTTAGCAATTAATTTGAAGAAGTTGCTGGTGCCCGTCGCATTCTCTATGCCAAGTTGTGTTGTTAATTGTTATTTCTTGTTCTGATTTACTGTAATTCTTTGACACTTTGTTGTGTGTTAATAAAAGGTTCCTTTTAGAACCGCCCATCTGTGTTTTTGTTCTAAGTCGCTTTCAGGTGCAGAGTATTACGCTCCACATTAGTCCGCACTGAGTATTAAGTGCTTAAAATCTCAAAAAAAAAAAAAAAAAAAAAAAAAAACGCTCTCTCTCTTAAAATTGTTGTTTAATAACAAACAATAAAAGAGCAAAACATATTCTTACTTTACCATTTTACTGGAGAAGTTAGGTTACAGCTTAGAGCTAAAAATTATTATAATGCTATTTGATAAATCTCTACAGTAGGCACTGTAGGCAGAGTAGGCTAATTATTGGAGAAATGCCCAGAATGGCCTTCGAAACAGCAAGAAAATCCAGAGTTCAGATGATGTGTTTTTCTTAGACTGATTTTACATACTTCAACTCAAGAAGTATTTTGAGTTAGGTATGTATTTTGTAACATAACGTAATAATGTTCCCATTTCAGAGCCTTTAAATCAACATTATCCAGGTAAATGTCATAAGGAAAAGTTGAAAATGGCTCTAGCAATAGAAACATAATTAAGTAGGTAATAGTTATTGATAACTTTGCTCATTATAAACTTTACAACTTACTTGCAGGTAGTGTCAAACAGATATTTATGTGCTGCTTAGGTCAGTTTTTTTGCCGTCTGTTTGAAGCTCTTAAAGAAAAGAGTATGTACTCTGTTAGTTGAGTGTGAGTCAATAAATACAAACTTTCTGTGTAAAAATCGTTTTTATTTAGATAAATTGGGTGTGTAGAATGGGTACAACTAAAGAATAAGCACATTTTGTTCATTTCTTAAACCACAGGCCACTAGTCAATGATTGTTTACAAACCTGAAAAAGTAGAAGAAGTGTAAGATAGCTGGAGTTAATAGTAAGTTTATGTATTTATATTGTCACGTTAAGGGGTAGTTGAGGGGGAAGAACACACAGGTTTCCACAGGTAACCCACTTTTATTAAGTTATAGTGCCTTAATGACTAGTCAGTAGTCTTACCCCCAGATTGCCAAGATGGCGGGGAGCATGATGTGGTCCGGCTTCTAGGCTGAAGGTACACGGGGGGCGACGCTTTAGCGGTGATGAATGAACCCTAGACTTAGGTCCGAGGGCATTCACCGAGCTGGCAAAGACGTGAAGAACCTAACAAAGGGAGGTAAGTAGGAACGGCAACTTAAGCTGCTCGCCCACACTATTTCCTTTGCTAGGGCTGATCTAGGGTGTGGCACTTGGTCACCTACTGCTCCACGTTACGTTACACAATAGGCATACCCAGACTAACCCAGAGATCATTGATCTGTACGTGCTTTTGGTACAGTATTTATACTCACATCATGACCCCAATTCGCCAATCTTGCTGACACAAATATTGTACTGGGGGAGACCGGGGCAACTTAAGGTAACGGCACCTAGTGTAATCTCTATGTTACATGCCCCTCCCCTAGAAAGTGTTCGCCCCGGACACTAAAACACCCTAATTGTACAAGTCTAAAATCGCTTACATGCTAACAGGTGGGTTTACGTGGTGGAACAAATCCTTTATTTATCCAAAGTCTTATAATCTAAACCACTAATCATGCTACGCGCTCGAGGGCTTGTCTGAACGTTCCAGCATCCTTGGCCGCTACTCAGTTCACGGATACCAAGGCTACCAGCTCCCGGGTCGTACTGGTGCTGCCGTCTATTGGTGCACGCTGTGACTTTCTTTTTTGGCCGGTGGTTCGCCTTGGTCCGGTGTTTGGGTTGTGTGCTAGGTGGCGCTGCCGTAGTGTGGCCCGGTATCATGCAAATAGCTATTTATGTAACCAGTTACGAAAAGATCGATTTTGTGTAACGAATGAATGTTTGTAGGGCGAGCGCAGCGAGGTCCTACAATTTGAATGAGTTACACAATAAGACATTTTCGAAACGTGTTGCATACATAATTTTTTCTAATTTTGACCAAAAAGCGGTAAAAACCATCTTTTAAAGTGATTTAACACAAATATTCACTTTCATAGCACCTTGTATAAACAGTGACAACGACATGTTATGATGGATGTCGCCCATATGTTTCTACGGACATGCATAAAAACAGGGAGTGATGAAATGAACTAGTTACATAAAGTGATACTTTATGTAACTAGTTACATAAAGTAAAACGTTTTGTCACTCTAATCAGTTTTGAAAAGTGTCACTTTATATGCCAAAATTAGAAAAAATATGTTTATATTTTTTTTAAAACTATGTTATGTATAAAAATGTTTTTGTTACCCTATAAATTTCCCTTACGATGCATAGTCTACCTTTTTCTTATTACTCTAATTTATGGGTTAATTGGTCTCCGAAGCCTTTACGATACCTTTGAAATGGATTTCGTTGGTGAGTGACAACATACCCTTTTTTGGTTTTATTTTATTTTTTCTTAATTTTTCTTTTTTCTTTCCCCTTGTTTGTGCGTCAGATTCTCGTGGAATGCCTTTAACCCTGCGCCTCGTGCGCCGCAGGGTCAATTCATTCTTACGTCGGCGATTGCCAGACCTCCCCCGAGTAAGTGTTCTGTAATCCTTTATATGTGTATTGTTACTTCTGTTTTGGGTTAGGGGTTCCGAGCGGCGGTTTACTTTTTTAAGGTCTGGGGTGACGATTGGCCGCCGGTACTCCCAGCGGGACACATTGTGGTGTACGAGGGGCCGTGTTGTGGGCAGCTTTGTCTGCTCACCTTCACCCCGCGGCTTCGGAGGCCAATTGTGCATTTTTATTACTAAATAAAATTTATTTAATCGAAGCCATGTCTTATCTAGTACTTATTTAATCCTTATTTATCCTGCTGTGTTGGCTCTGTGCCAGATTGGTGTCAGTCACTTGTCGTTCAAGTTGGCAGACCACACCTTTTTCTAGCTCATGCGCCAGGTCGGATGATTCGTCAATTTTGATGACGAAGGTGTTCTGCCCGCGTACTGCTTCTGGCACCATTTCTTGGCTGTTGCCGTTGCTGGTGAGCTGATTGGTTTCGTCTTGATTGACCCTTTTGTGCCCGTGGCTAGTTCGTCTGGAGGTGAGAAAATGTTTTATTATGCTATATATGATTAATGTGATGACTAGTGCCCCTGTAGACCAGGTAAAAATCAGTAACCATGAGTTGTCCGTTGCCGGGCAGGGCATTGCCATGGTTGATGCACCTGTTGGCACCGCGTGGGTAACCGCCATTATGGCCGGCCTTCTGAGGAGCAGGTAAATTACAGCTAGGGACAAGGTAATATTCCATAAAAACATGAAGGAGTGGTTTCCGTTGTGCACGGCGACGGTGTTGGGCATTGGGACTTGGTTCCAATTTTCTTCTAGCGTCTGTCTTAGCGTTTTCTCTGAGGATAAATTAAAATGGGGCAGGTCTGTTGTCCAATTGCCGTTTAGGCACTCCGAAAAATTGTTGAAGGTAGGTAAATATGCTTGGTTATTTGTTGGTTTTAGCACAAACGTTTTTAGGTTTGTCCACGCGGCCGGTAAAATATGCTTAATGGCGGCCATTGACTTGTCAGATTTGCAAGGGAAGCGTTTTTGGATCATGATCTCGCCATTTACGCTCAGCTGGCATTGACAAGGTAGGGTTATCCTTAATGCCCCTGGTATGTTTAGCATTTCGGTTTGCAAGTTAAGTGAGTCCTGAGGGCACGTAATTGTGGTGTTGGGTTTGGGGTGTGTCAGCAGAAATTCTTCTGACCCAATTTCCGATATGATCATGAGGTCTGACTGATGGCAGTGCATTGGACAGTGTTCTGCGATGTCTTCAACTGTGGTTCCGTGGAACAGCTTGCGTGCACAAGTGGGGCCTTGTGTCTGATCCCCTGCGAATCTCGGTAAGTAGCATAACCTGTCTTGGTATGGTTTACATTCGTGAAGTGCAATGCCTGTTACTTCTTTTAGTATGGTTCGGGTTTCTGTAGTGGCTACTGCCATCATTAGTGGTGCATGTCTAATTGTGCATGTCTGCCTTTCCCATGCAAATGGGGATGTTAGTAAATGGAATAGACGCCACTGACTGCCTCGAGAGATAAGCGGGATTTTTATGTGCACCACCAGTAAGCCTTCAGAGAACGTGCATTCACTGATGGGCAGGCGGAAGTATGACGACAACTGGTGGATTGATATGGCAAGTTCAAATCCATTTTTATTTATTTCTTTCTCTATTTTCCTCAAGTCTGATAGTAGTGTTTCTGGTTTTATTAGTGCCATTGGTATCTGTTTCTGTCTGCACTCCTGGAATGCTGTCTGGCTCCGCATTTTTCTCAGTAAGAGAATAATTCTGGTAGCCGTTCCTAGATTTGCTTCCAAGTTAGTTTGGATCATGTCAGACACCCATTCACCCCCTTTCTGTTCTTTACTCAGGAATTCCTCCAAGCTGTGGATCCTGGTTTCTGTTGTTCTTATTGCTTTATTTGTTTCCTCCTGACATCGTTTTTGTTCCTCTGAATGCAAGCTTAATGATTTCAGGACCTCCCCCATATTGTCGTGAAGTGCCGTTATGTGGGCCTCTAGTTTATTTTCCTCCATAGACATAGAGTCCATTTTTTCTTGTGTTGCTACACCACAGCAATAGTTCAGACCGTCCGCTATGAATCCCAACGAAAACGTGCGTTTCGTTCTTAGTGACCTTGGTGCTTCTTCATCTGAGTACCAATTTGCCCTGTATAGCTTCATTTCTTCATCTATTGCGTCTTCTAAGTCCTTTAAGTGTCTTCTGGCTTGACAGATGGAGCTCTGATTTCCTTTCATACAAGTTTCCAAGGGGCTTCTTCTAGGGGTCGGGTTTACTTTTGGCTCTGACCAGGGTATTATATAGGTTAACGGGATATTGCTTTCGTATATGATTGTACTAGGTAGTTCTTTCCAGGTGGCTCCTGCTGTTACTTCTACGTGCTGGGAGTTTACCGAGAAGAACCTGGAAAAATGTTCTGCCTTAGTATTATTTACGTGTTTGTGGGTGCCCTGTGGCCTTTGTCGTCCCCCTCTTCTTTTTCTTCTGATATGTCACCCAGTGTCCATTCATCATAGAATGGTAGTATCCTGCCTATGTGCACCACATCAGTTTTTCTGCCACCCTCTTGCTTCACTTCGTAATTCACCTCGCTTATTTTTTTTGTAATCCTGTATGGCCCAAACCACCTTAACAACAATTTCTCGCTCTTGCCCACTTTTCTTATTGGTATGAATATCTTTACTCTGTCCCCGACTTCATACTCCCCCTCTCTATGCTTAGAGTCGTAGAGCTCCTTGTCTTTCCCTTGTTTTTTCTGTATGTTGTCTACGGCCAATGCCCTTATTATCAACGCTTTTTCCCTTAGCTCCTTGGCATTCGTGATCGTTTCTTTATCTAAGAGAGCTGCATCCAATGGCAGAGTCGGGCTTCGTGCAAATATTAATTCAAAGGGCGTGAATTGCGTCGTCTCCTGTTTCGCTGTGTTGTACGCAAAGGTGACGAAGGGCAGGTATGAACACCAGTCCGTTTGTTCCGTGTTACAATACAGCGCCAGCATGTCGGCTAATGTTTTGTTCAACCTTTCCGTTAGCCCATTGCACGAAGGGTGATATGCTGTGGTGAAGGGGCTTTGGACGCCCATTATTTGTTGAAGCTCTTGCACTATCTCTGACTGGAACACCTGTCCCCTGTCGCTCAGAAGAGTACGGGGTACACCGTGTATTAAGAGCACCTTTTCTAGCAAGAATTTTGCTACTGGCCCTGCCTTGCCGTTAGGTAGGGCCGCGGTTATCGCGTATTTTGTTGCATAGTCGGTTACCACCACAATGGTTGTTTTTCCCAGACTGCTTTTCCGAAAAGGACCCAACAGGTCTATCCCCAGCTGATCGAACACTTGTCCCACTTGAATAGGCTGGAGTAGTCCCAGGGGTTTCCTGTTTGAGGGCCCTTTTCTTGCTTGACAATCCCTGCATCCTCGGATGTACTTGTGCACGTCCTTCACCATGTTGTCCCAGTAGTATTTTGGGCTTAGTCTACTCAGAGTTTTGGTCATGCCCATGTGTCCACTTGTGGGTGCGTTGTGGGCTTCCCATAGCACTTCCTCCCTTAGTGCCCGTGGTATTACGAGCGCATATTCTAAGCCGTCTTTATCTGTGGTGGCTTTGTATAATATGTTGTCCCTTAACCTGAAATTCTTCGCCTTCCGTCGTGTTATTGCGTCGCAGGTACTATTTTCAGGGTCTATGATTACTTCGAGTAGTCGAACTCGGCTAGTTTTAGTGCCCATCGTGCTAACCGCCTAGAGTGGTCTTTTATGTTGTGTATCCAACAGAGTGCATGGTGGTCGGTGACTATTACCACCGGTCTTCCGTAAATGAGGTGTCTCAAGTACGTCATCCGTCATACAGCGGCCAGCAGTTCCAGTTCACTTATAGAGTAGTTTTTCTCAGCTTTTGATAGTGACCTGCTTATGTATGCTATGGGGTGGTTTTGCTTGTCGTCTCCTTCCTGCAACAGTATCGCCCCAATGCCCTCTGTGCATGCGTCTGTGTGGAGGGTGCACCCGATATTAGGATTGTAGTGTTTCAACACCGGGGCTGTCGTCAGCCGTTTTTTTAGTTCCTGAAATGCCTCTTCTTGTTCTGTGCCCCAATGAAATTTGTTTTTCTTTGTGGCCTCGTGTAGGGGTCGAGCCAACACTAAATAATTTTTTATGAATTTCCTGTAGAAGTTGCATAAGCCTAGGAAACTTTGGAGTTCTTTAGTTTTCCTTGGTGTCGGGAATTTAATCCCTGTTAACTTCCCTTCTTCGGGGTATATGCCTTCCCCGCTTACTGTATAGCCCAGTATTCTTACTTGCTCCTGCAGGTACTCGCATTTGCTGGGTTTAAGCGTGAGGTTAGCTTCTCTCATCCGTGTGAATACTTTTTCCAGCTTCTCGATGTGATCATCTAGGTTTTCGGAGAATATTATTATATCGTCTAGATATATTAGAATTTCTCTCCACTTAAGATCTCCAAAAACTTTATCTGCTAGCTGCTGGAAGGTGGCTGGGGCATTGCAGAGTCCGAAGCTTAACACGTTGAATTCATAGGAGCCATGCCCTTGTGCCGTGAAAGCCGTATATTGCTTAGAGGTTTCCTCGATCGGAATCTGCCAGTACCCTGAGAACATATCCAGTGTCGTGAAATATCTGGCTTTTCCTAGGTAGGTCAATATATCATCTATCTGCGGTAGGGGGTAGCAGGATTTCTTTGTCACCGGGTTGATGGTTTTTGTAATCCACACAGAATCTGGTGGACCCATCCTTTTTCTTAACTAGGACTACAGGGCTTGCCCAGGGAGAATGGCAGGGTCTTATTACCCCACAGTCTAACATCTCCTGTATCTGGGTATCTATTATCTCCCTTTCGTTCTGTGAGACCTTGTACGGGCGGCATTTTACCGGTTTGTCCTCAGTTACCTCTATCTTATGTTTGATAAGGTCTGTTTTTCCCATGAATTTGGGTGATTTGCAGAACACATCTTCGTAACTCGACAACAATTGCTTTAACTTTTCTTTAAAGCGTCCTTGTGGTATGTGTTCTAGCTTATGATCCTCTAGGTTCACCCTTTCATCGTCTGATTGACGGACCGAGAATACCTGACTGGATGCCGCTTCTTTTTCAATTTTTGCTATGGTGGTGCCTTTATACACTATTCTTGGCGTTGGGCCGACGTTTTTGAGCTGTATCGTGGGGCTCTCTCTGTTTTGCCCGTAGTTGCCCAGTAGGTGGTTCCTAATCAACCAGTTTTCATTAGGTACCACGTGTGTTCCCTCTGTTGGAGTATTCTGTGGTCCTGTTGTTATTGTTCTTGTCTCGCCAGGCATGATGACCACATCTTCCGTAGCCCTTAATTTAATTTGTTCTGGCGGGATTTCCTCAAAGTAGTTAGGTAGGATTTCCCATCCTGTTTTTGCTTTGCTGGCGCGCGTTTTCCTTTTTCCTTTTCCTTTCGATATCCAGATTTCTATGTTAGTGCCCCTAAACGCGTCTGTTAGTATTTCTTTGTTGGTTAGCCAGCTTGTGAGGTCGTCTCGTTGGCTTAATCTTGGTAAGGCGATGCTCCTAATCTCGTATTGATTTGCCCATTGTTTCAGCGACGTGCAGCATCTTCTGAAGGGTTCGATGGCGACTGAATGGGCGTTTTCCTCTTTGGCCGTCATTTGAACTATCTGTCGGCCGTTTTTTGAGAAGAAATCCAGTTCTCCCAGGTGGGAGTCATTCATTTTTTCTACCCCTGCGTGGCTTCTGATGACTCTAGCAATACCCCCGTCGTTGCAGGGTGTCGTGGACACTGTAAATGCCCATGCCGTGTCCTTGGGGAAGGAGAAAATCGATCTGGGCACCTCGTGTATGCTAGGTTCTGGTAACCGTGAATTTGCTTGCTTTTCTCTGTTTTTTCCTGCATTTGCTTGCTGGGTTGCATTGCTTGGGTCGGTTTTTTTGTTTTGCGGGTGTAAACGTGTGTTTTGTTGGCTTGTGCTTTTTGCTTTATGGCTGAATCTTATGGTCAAACCTTCTTCTAGGGTTAACGTTTTCTTTGCCATGTCGATTGTCGCTTTTGTATCCTCCAAAAATTCCATCCCCAAGATGAGTGGCTGGGGTGGGTTTCTTAGTATAGTAGCACGTATGTCCCATTTTCCTACGTAGCTCCCTACTATCTCTAGTGATGCTTTTGTTTCCCCCAGGCTGGGGATTTTCTGGCCCCCTGCCGTGAGCAGAAGGGTGGCGTGTCTTGTGCTTCTTTGCTTGTTCCCTATTAGGCGATCGCTTACTATGTTCAGCTCCGCCCCTGTGTCTATTATTGCTGGTATAAAGAATCCATTTAAAATAACGTTGATCGTCAACACCTTGTTGCACGTGGGCCCCCAGTTGTTAAACCGTTTTGAAAGATCTCCTGGAATTCCCCAAAATCGATATTCCGCTTGTATTCCTCGTAGCGGACCCTTAGGTCGTAGAAATAGTTCCTTGTGGGTTCTAACGGGTCCTGTGTTCTTTCTCGAACTCTTGCCAGCAGACGCAGGCTGCTGTTGTCGTCTTCGAATTCCCTTTTAAATGCCTGACATATGAGAGGCCAGTTACTGTCCGGGTGGCCTTCTTTATATTCTGTGTACCATAGATTTGCAGCCCCCTGCAGGAAGGATTGAAAGTACAGAATCTTCAGGGCATCATTCCAATTGTTGGCCACTGCCATTCGGTCGTACGTTGCTATGAAAGATTGTGCTGAATCCTTGCAGGGATTGTATGTTGGGGGGCTGATAAACTATGGTAAAGCGGGTGTTTTTTTCCCCGTTTCTACCGTGGAGATCGTAGTGTTTGCCATTGCGTCGGTAAGTGTTTCCAATTCCCTGTTTATCCCCTGTGGATGTGTTTGATTACGTATTGTTACGTTTTCTCTGTCTTCGTTACTTGTTCCTGCTTCCGTTGCGTCTTTTTGTCGTACCAAGGTCAGGGTGACGTATCTCGGTGATCCCACCGTATCTTGGTTCTGTATGTTCCCAACACTTGAACTTCTGTGCCTTGGTGCAAATGGGCTGTCGATTTTTGCGGATCTCAAATTGTACCCTTTATTCATTCCCTTTTTCCTGCGCCGTTAACTGCGTCTGCGAGGGCGTGTCCACTAATGTGAGGATTAGCAGACGGGGATGAAATGAGGCGCCTCCACCATGTCACGTTAAGGGGTAGTTGAGGGGGAAGAACACACAGGTTTCCACAGGTAACCACTTTTATTAAGTTATAGTGCCTTAATGTCTAGTCAGTAATCTTACCCCCAGATGGCCAAGATGGCAGGGAGCATGATGTGATCTGGCTTCTAGGCTGAAGGTACACGGGGGGCGACGCTTTAGCGGTGATGAATGAACCCTAGACTTAGGTCCGAGGGCATTCACCGAGCCGGCAAAGACGTGAAGAACCTAACAAAGGGAGGTAAGTAGGAACGGCAACTTAAGCTGCTCGCCCACACTATTTCCTTTGCTAGGGCTGATCTAGGGTGTGGCACTTGGTCACCTACTGCTCCACGTTACGTTACACAATAGGCATACCCAGACTAACCCAGAGATCAGTGATCTGTACGTGCTTTTGGTACAGTATTTATACTCACATCATGACCCCAATTCGCCAATCTTGCTGACACAAATATTGTACTGGGGGAGACCGGGGCAACTTAAGGTAACGGCACCTAGTGTAATCTCTATGTTACACTATTAAAGAATTTCTATTTTAAATATGATTTGCCCGCCATGCTTACCCTCAATGAAACTTATTTGTCAGAAGAAAGAAATTAGAATTGTCCATTGTCGGAACTAATTATAACTGATAATAGCCTATTAGAGGATTCTATAGATACTAAGGTAGATTCTAAACATTTTGAGTTTTTAGAAAATGGTTTAATAAAAGCCGCAGAATATTACAAGCCCTTCAACAATGTTAAATTTTACTTTGATTTATTTAAAAGATTCAGTCTAACAATTTCAGAAATTGAATCCAAAGAATTTGACAGTCTCAAAGACGATGGTTGGTTGTTCGATAACGTTGTAACTATTGGGTTGCATCTATTTAATAAAAATGAAAAATTTCAAATTGTTGAACAAATTTAAGTACAAATGATAATTGAAGGAAATTTCTATCATGATTTTCTAAATAGATTTGAAATAACTGCACCTGTACTGGTATTACCAGTGAACGGATCCAGAAATCATTGGTGCCTCGCCATTGCTGATTTTGATAAGTTAACGTTCAGCTTTATCGATCCGATGGCTAATAAAACATTTGATTCGAAACAAGGCAATATTTATTATAATAAGTTAAAACCGTTTTTCAGCATTCTAAGGCTCAATTCAAAACATTGGATTTAAATCTGACAATACGCACTTATGACCACATTGTTCAAACAGATGGTCACAATTGCGGTGTATATATTATTTATTTTTTCAAACAATTATCTGAGGAAAAGCTTTTAACAGAAGAAGCAAGTATGACTGAGTTTCGACATCAACTTCAATCTTTAATATTATCTGAATTCAGATAATATGCAGGACATCTGTCCATTATGTTGTTTTACTGCGAAGAAAGAATACATTAAATGTCAACATTGCAAAAGGTTATATTGTCGAACTTGTTTAATAAAGCAACATATGATGTTTAAAGATTTCTGCAGTTTGTGTAATCATTATCTGAAGTAGAAGTAGAAACTGTATGTATGTATCCGTACCTACATACTTACATATTTTCCTGATAAAATGTTTCAAAGCATATTACGTATAATGAATTTGAAGATCCAAAAATCCAACTTATTGTTCTTTTCATATAATTTTAAGAAATTAGTGAATCCAGCAATTTAACTTGGATTCACCATATGCCATAATAATACTAGTTACAATGGCCATGTGGGTAATTAATTCTAGTGCACCAATGGTCAATCTGCAATGCAAGTTTATTTTACAATATTATTATTTTGCAAATCAGCCACTTTAATTTGAGGGTCCCAATAAACTGTGCAAAAAGTTGCAATGGCTTGAAGGATAATTAGTTGTTTTGCAATATGATATTTGTCAGCCATTTTAACATAAGGAACCCATAAAAATTGTACATATAATGGTTATAACGGCTTTAAGGATTTTTTGTCCTTCATTTTTCCTCCATTTTGAAAAATTCTATTTTACATATTAGCCATTGTAACAGCAGGGTCCCATGAAAATTGTGCAAGAAAGTTGCAATGGCTTAAAGAGCAGTTAAGCTGCTCTTAAATCTTTTGATTTTATGAAATAGCCATTTTAACATAAAGGACCCATAAAAATTGTACATTCAACAGTTACAATGGCTTCAAGGACTTACGTTAAATCTTCTTCCGTTTCATAAAAATGCAAAAAAGTTACAATGGCTTCAAGAACAATAATTTTGGTACCAATCACTTGTCCTTGCAGGCCGTAGGGACTTTGAAAATTGAACATAATGAATTCGAATACTAAGCATATATAGGGTGATTCCTCTCAGCTCCGTCTTTTGTAGCTCAGTTATTATTTAATTTAGGACTTTCAAATTTTGTACACATTATCTTCGAACAAAATGCATTTATGGAAAATAGTTTTGGTTATACAGGGTGTCCCACAAAAATGTGACGTCATGATGACATATTTTCCTTTATTGCAACCCCCCTATTTTTCTACATGTTTAGGTGTTTTCTATGTTTTTCTACATAACCCTAAAATTTTATTAAAATCGGTTGACAAAGATGGGAGCAAAAAAATTAAATGTAAAAAAATTGGTTTTACATCACTGTATATACAAGTTGCTAAAAATAAAATTGGTAGTTGGTTATTTGATTTAAACCGGAAATGCATTAAACAAGGCTTAACAATCATACTGACCAAATTTGGACGATCTATATTATACAGGATCTCCAAAATTTACTGTCAAATCTTTGGAATGATTATTTATATTTTGATGTCATTGGATGTTGAATTAAAAAACAAAACCTTTTTTCTAATTATATCCTTACCGATATTCATAACCGTTTTAAAGATATTTGCCAAAAACCCGTTTTACTCAGTGTTTCAAAAGCAGCTGAATTAAAAAAAAAACTTAGATGGCTCTGTTACATCAATTTAATTACAGGTTCGGTTAAAGTGACATGAGGCTTTTTTTGCCAAATAAGAAATAATTGTATGACATTTCATATCTTACTTAAGTGGTTTATGCGTTTTTTATAATGAATTATAGCAGAGAAGAGCTTGTGGATATGATTTTCATATTGGGAGTGCTTTTCATATTGTGTCCCAGAAAAACTGTTTTTTTGGCGAGTCGGATTTACGCAGAACGTTATCCAGTACGACGCCATCCAGATAAGCGGAGCTTTCAGAATCTATTGGAACGGTTTTCACAAACCTGGAAAGTGGATTACCCCAAACCAGTTCGAGATAGAACGGTTCGAACAGAAGAAAAGGAACTGGATGTAATGTTGCAAGTCGTGGAAAACCCCTCTGTAAGTCAGGAGAAAGTGGTTGATACGCAGAACGTTAGTGAAAGCTCTGTGCAACATATTTTAAAGGAAAACTATTTCCACGCGTATTACATCATGTTTCATCATGAA
The DNA here is from genome assembly GCA_018691245.2 of Ips nitidus. Classification (NCBI taxonomy): domain Eukaryota; kingdom Metazoa; phylum Arthropoda; class Insecta; order Coleoptera; family Curculionidae; genus Ips; species Ips nitidus. The sequence goes on from CM042792.1 coordinate 10,529,661, forward strand.
CTTCTTGAGGAAGATTTCCAAAAACGCTTGGAATTTTGTAACTGGGCCCAGGCTAAAATAAGGCTCAACTTGAACTTTTTTGACACGGTGTGTTCTCGGATGAGGCCACCTTCCACAAGAACGGGTTCGTAAATAGACATAATTTCAATTATTATTCGGACCACAATCCAAGAATATTTAGACAAATTGATAAACAACATAGATGGTCTATTAATGTGTGGGGGGGAATTATTGGAGGTTTTGTCTTTGGGCACCACTTTTTTAACGGCTATCTAAACGGGGAAATGTATCTGGACTTTTTACAAAATGAGTTACCCCGCTTGTGTCAAAATATACCTTTAGCCACCAGGAATGCAATGTTGCTGCAACATGATGGAGCCCCAGCACATTACTCAATGCAAGTTAGGAACCATTTGAATCAAGGTTTTGGACATCGTTGGATTGGAAGAGGAGGACCAACTAAGTGGCCGCCACGGGCACCTGACCTAACTAGTTTAGACTTTTTTTATGGGGTTTCGTTAAAGAAACTGTTTACCGGGACCCTCCAACCACTCCTGAAGATATGCAGCAAAGAATACAAAATGCATCTCAAGAAATTACCCTGGTATTTTGAGAAGAGTGGCAAGGTCTGTCAATACACGCCTTCGTTTATGTCAAAACCTTTATAATAGATTCTGACGCTTGAGGCATACCTGTCAAAAAAACCTTTTGATACTATTAATTAAACCGGGCATTAAATTGATTTATGGCAAATATCTTTAAAACGGTTATGAATATCGGTAAGGACATAATTAGAAAAAAGTTTTGTTTTTTAAATCCGCATCCAATGACATCAAAATATATAGGGCGTTCTATTTACAATAAGAATGAAAAAGCTCTTTAAAGTTTCAAAGATTTGACAGTAAATTTTAGAGACCCTGTATAATTTAGATCGTCCAGATTTGGTCAGTATGATTGTTAAGCCTTGAAAATATGATTAAATCGTTGCTAAGCGTTGAATAATTGACTAATAACAGGACCAAATTTAATAAAATATTTCATTAAATTAAATGAATAAAATATTTTATTAAATTTCTTCCTGTTTTTAGTCTATTATTCAACGCTTAGCAACTGTTGAGATAATATTTGAATATTTATGTTCCAATAGACAACCCACAAAACACGCAGTCAGCTGTGCATTTATGTTTAGTGGGTTGGTAGTCTTGATATATAGTAACTTTTGTTTTTTGTTGGTTGGTTACTAGATTAGTACCGGTAATGGATGTTATGTATGTCGATGTTGAACTGATTAGCTGTTTTTCCCGGTTGCATTATTTTTCAATAAACTTCTATTAATTTTCCGGTCATCGGCGTTTTATTTAACAGGTTATGGGCCCAGGTACGTCGTGTCGGTTTTAGGGCAGCCTGTTGATCGGAAAGTTCGGGTAAAAACGAAAGTACAAAGTCGTCACATTGGTGTTCACGTTCAAGTCGTGTTTTTTGCGTGGTGTAATTGTAATTACGTTCAAGTCGTATCATTAAACTAAAGACTAAAGTGATGGCTTCAGCAGCAGTCAAGTTTGACTCCAGTATCCCGAAGTTTGATGGCTCAAACTTTCAGCTATGGAAGTTCAGTATCACCATTTTGTTGAAAGCAGAAAATCTTCTGTCCATAGTCAATGGCACAGAAAAGATGCCCGCCGATCAAAGCTCTGAAGAGTGGAAAGTTTAAGATTTGAAGAATTCCAAAGCACAAGTGCTGTTGTTATCGACAATAACACAGCAGCAGATGCAATTTTTAATAAATTGTGAGGATGCCGCTCAAATATGGGGACGATTAATTTCAATTCATGAACAAAAGACTGAAATCTCAAAGGAACTACTTTGGCAACGGTTCTACGAATATAGGATGCCAGAAAACGCGTCAGTTGCTGAACATATTTCCTCAATAGAACTTTTAGTGAGACAGTTAAAAGATGTGAAAGAACATACAAGTGTTAGTGCCATTTGCTCCAAGGTCATTAACAGTTTACCATCCAAGTTCAATGCTTTTCGCACTGCATCGACATCTGACAGCCAGACTCCTGAAAGAAGAAACCAGAATGACAAAGGATGACTCTGAAATGTCCAGGCTTGCATTAGAGGTGAGGGCACTGCAAAGCCAATTGGAAAATACCAACCTCAAGAAAGGTAAAACCAATATTCAAGACTTAAAGAAAACCACTACTTGTAATTATTGCAAAAAGATCATTGGGGTCATTGGGTGCGTGAATGTAGAAAAAGAATGTATGATGCTAAGAAAAACCAAAATAATCATGACAGAAATGATTCTCCACCTTCAAGTTCAGCATATATCTGCGACATTTCATCTTTGTACAGTGCAAGTCATGATTTGGAAAAGGATGAGTGGATTTGTGACTCAGGGGCTAGCATGCATATGTCTGGTCATAAAGAATGGTTTAAAAACCTGAAACCTATTGAGAATCCCATGTTTGTCAGAATTGCAAATGACAAATTGATAGAAGCAACTGGAACAGGTTCCATTGAAATTAAAGTTTTTGTTGAAGGTCAATGGCATGATAGAATCATAAATAATGTACTGTACTTACCAAATATTAGTAGAAGCTTGTTTTCAGTGGGAGTAATGACTGATAAAGGGTTTACTCACCATTCCTATAAAGACAGATGTGAATTTCGTGACAGTGATGGAAACATTTCTTGCACTGGAGTAAGGAAAAATAATTTGTGGATTATGAAATTTAAAGTGGTACCTCCACTTGAATGCAACTTAAGTCTTGCCAGTAAAAATTCACTAAGATTATGGCATGATCGTTTAGGTCATGTTAACTTCAAGGCCATTTTGAATACTACTAAACTAGTCAAAGATTTGAACATTAATGACAAGGAGGATTTTTTCTGTGAAGTTTGTCAACTTGGTAAGCAGTCAAGGAAGTCACATAAGAAACTCGAATCCAGAAGAAGTGAAAAACCAGGAGAAATGATTCACTCCGATGTTTGTGGACCAATGAACATCTCAACGCCAAGTGGATCAAGATACTTTGAATTATTCAAGGATGACTGCAGTGGGTATCGAACTGTCTATTTTCTGAAAGCTAAATCAGAAGTTTATACAAAGTTTGTGCAATACCAAGCTTATGTTGAAAGACAGACTGGCAACAAAATAAAAATTTTAAGAAGTGATCAAGGTAAAGGTGAATACCTCAACAAAGAATTCCAAGACTATTTGAAGAAAGAGGGCATATCACATGAATGGTCAGCACCCTATACTCCACAACAAAATGGCAGATCTGAGAGGGAGTTGAGAACTATTGTGGAAAGTGCTAGATCAATGTTGATAAATAAACATGTCCCTCAGGAGCTGTGGTCAGAAGCAGTGAACACAGCTGCTTATCTGCTTAACAGAACAGCTTCTAGTCAAGTTCAAAAGATGACGCCTTATGAAAAGTGGTTTGGAAGAAAACCTGAACTGAAACACATCAGAATTTTTGGAAGGCCTGCATACATGGCTATACCATCTCAATTTCGCAAAAAGTGGGATCCAAAATCCAGAAAATTACTGTTTGTTGGATATGAAGGATATTCTTCAAATTACAGACTCTGGGATGCAGCTAAAAGAAGAATAGAGGTTAGCTGCAATGTAACATTTAATGAAAATGAAGCAATGGATTTTGAAGAAGAAGTTTTTACTCTGAAATTTGGAAACTTTGAACGTACTACTACTGATGAACAGACTGAAGTTGAAGAAATAATAGAAGAAGAAACAGACAACATCGAAACACCCAGTAAAACTGTAACTGAGTCTTTAAATAGTGATGATGACTCATATCTTGATGCTGAAGACCCTTATGATTTTGGAAATAACGAGCTGTTGAATGAGAATAATTTTGAAGAGCGACAACTGCGTGACAGAACCAAGATTTCAATCCCATCTAAGTTTTCTGATTTTTATATGGATTTTCCTGAAGCTAACTATAGCTCTATTTATGAACCTGGCTCTTATGATGATGCTGTAAGTTGTGCGGACTCCAGAAAGTGGCATATAGCAATGGAAGAAGAAATGGACTCTTTAAAAGAAAACAATACTTGGGACTTAGTGAAACTGCCTCCAAATTCAAAAGTGGTTGACAATAAGTGGGTTTTTGGAGTAAAAACTGACGAAGACGGTAGTGTGCAACGTTTTAAAGCCAGACTTGTAGCTCGTGGTTTTACACAAGAAAAAGGAGTGGACTTTGAAGAAACATTTGCACCTGTAGTTCGTTATGACTCAATTCGTGTTTTGCTTGCATTAGCAGCTGAAAAGGACTTACAAGTTTCCAATTTTGATGTGCAAACGGCGTTTCTCTATGGTGACCTGAAGGAGTGTGTTTACATGAGGCAACCTACTGGATTTGTGAGTAAGAAACATCCAAATTTAGTATGCAAATTAAATCAAAGTCTGTATGGACTAAAGCAGTCTCCAAGATGTTGGAACCAAAAATTTGTGTCTTTTCTTGAAAAATACAAATTTAAACAACTAAAGTCTGACCAATGTGTTTTTGTTGGCAGTTTTGCTAATTCTGTAATCTATTTGGCAATTTACGTTGATGATGGCTTGTTATTATCTCAGTCAAAAATAGCCATTAAAGAACTTATTGATACTTTGAAATGCATGTTTAAAATTACAGTTAATTTAGACAATAATAAATTACATTTTGTGGGACTGAAGATTGAACAGAATTTAGCAGCTGGTAAAGTTTTAGTTCACCAGCAATCATACATCACAAAACTGTTAACTAAATGGAATATGACCGACGCAAAACCTGTAACAGTTCCAGCAGATGTAAGTGAGCCACTGTCTTCACCAAAGGACAACTCAAGTTGTAATAAAGATCAACCTTATCGTGAAGTAGTTGGATCTTTAATTTTCTTAGCTACATCAAGTCGCCCAGATATCTCTTACGCTGTGAATCAAGTAAGCAGATTCTTCAATAACTGGACTGATCAACACTGGAAAGCAGTAAAAAGAATCTTGCGTTACTTAAAACACACACTACACTACAAATTTGTTTATGCAAAATCAACGAAAATAGATGTGATTGGCTACACTGATGCAGATTATGCTGGCTGTATAGATACACGGAAGTCAACCAGTGGTTATGTATTCATCATTGCTGACGGACCTGTAACCTGGAAGAGCCAAAAACAAAATGTGGTAGCTCAGTCAACAACAGAGGCTGAATATATAGCTTTAGCTCTAGGAACGCGGGAGGCTTTGTGGTTAAAGTCATTTCTCAAAGAATTGGACATCGAAATACCCTCAATAAGGATAAATGTTGGCTCATGCTCACCAATTTCACAGCAGAACCAAACACATCGACGTGAAAGTGCATTTTGTGCGGGATGAGTGTGAAAAGGGCAATATAATCGTAAGTTATGTGAACAGCAGTGAACAGTTAGCAGACTTATTTACTAAAGCGCTTACAAAAACTGTATTGTCTAATTTAATTGAAAAGCTAAACTTGTCATAATTTTTAAATGCTTTGTTATTGGACAGCTACACATAACTTGTTCGTGTGTTACTTGGTAATAGTAGTTCTTAAATATAAATGTGATGTCTGTAAATATTCAAATAAGTGGGAGTGTTGAGATAATATTTGAATATTTATGTTCCAATAGACAACCCACAAAACACGCAATCAGCTGTGCATTTATGTTTAGTGGGTTGGTAGTCTTGATATATAGTAACTTTTGTTTTTTGTTGGTTGGTTACTAGATTAGTACCGGTAATGGATGTTATGTATGTCGATGTTGAACTGATTAGCTGTTTTTCCCGGTTGCATTATTTTTCAATAAACTTCTATTAATTTTCCGGTCATCGGCGTTTTATTTAACAGCAACGATTTAAACATATTTTTATTCACTAGATGTTTAAAAAAAAATTAAATTACTCTGAATGCCATTGGCCTATTTACAGATGTAAACAAACATCAATGTCACATCTACGGGGCGCAGTGCAATGAATGGCGTTTACCTAAAATTTTCACCTCGAAATAGAATAATGGTTTAAGAACTACACCACATGGAATTGTCATGGACCTAGCTGAAGACGTTTGAAACGCCGGCAGAACAGTTGTAACCGATAACTGGTACACTAGCATTCATTTAGCTATGCGATTAATCGATTCAGATACTCCCTTAGTAGGTACGGTAGGAAAAAAACAATGTGGTCTGCCAAAAGCAGTTGTATTAAAGAAACTCCAAAAGGGTCAAATATTTGCGCAGCAGAGTAAGGAGGGTCTAATTTTCATAAATTGGAAAAATAACATAAATGTTTTTATGCTGTCAAGTAAACATACGGACAAAATTATCGAGAGGTCACAAGAGGGGTAAAACTAAAACCTGAAGCTGTTTGGGATTATATCAGGGCTAAGGAATCTGTCGATCTATCAGATAGTCGCCTTCGAGTTACTTTTGACCACATCTATGGCGAATGCATATAGGTTGTACAAACAAATTGAACAAGAAACCATCCAGATCACAGATTTCAAAAAATCCGTAGTAAAATATGTGACATCTTATAAACATCAAACTGAAATTAAAAAAAAAGGCGTAGTTGGAAAGAAAAAGTTTTACTCAAGAGATTAATCGCAAGGAAGGTACAAAATAAATAAATGTGTATACTTTTGAGTGTAAAAATTTGAGTTTGAAAGTTCCAACCAATATCTCGGATCATGACTCAAGTCATGTGAAAAGATTGATTTTATATTTACTTCTCAAAGAGTGTTTCAAACACGTTCTAAGTTTGTATAAACATTAAAAAAACGCGTTTTTTTAAATTCTAATAATAAACATGGCTCTGGCTCGTTCTTAGAAAACACACGTAATAAAAGGTTGATTCTTCGATATAATTCGGAACTGGGCAGACACAAAAAGTTAATTCTGCTGTAGGATGTTAATCAGTTGGAAAATAAATTGTACGTTTGATAGATATTAATGACTGATTGCTGGTCTGGTTCAATTTCAATGTCAACTTCTGCACAGTTACTCAGTTCGCCATGCGTAGATTGACATTTAAAGGAATTACAATTCTTTTAATACATCCCCATTTAGTCGGACATTAAATAAAAATTATGCTGCCAAATATTGTGGATAGGAAAATGCTGCATATGGCATAACAGCAAATCGAAATAGCAAATAAAACTACACACAACCCGCGCCCCAATTTTTAGTTTATTAGTAAAATAAATAAGAATTCCAGCATTCCCCTGTACGACTTTTTATGCATCTCGCTTCACCGGGAGAATATCTGAAACAAAGAAAATAATATTACGACAAGAACATAAAAAACGTCAACGTGTTTTAACCGATTTCAGCTAAATACCTAACAAAAACTTTTTATTACATCCGGAGATTTCCGACAAAAACCGAAAAAGTCAAATTTCTATTTGTTTTTTACCACTTTATTAATGATTATTTTGGAATTTACTCCAGAATTTTTTTACTAAATTATTTAGCAATAAAATGCGCAACGTTGTCTCTATTTAACTAAAGCTCTATAAACAATAGTTTCTGAAATAGCAATGCTAATGCATCGAATTTGTAACACCCTTTATACAGGGTGTCCCATAACTATATGACAATCTCTCGGGAGCATACAGAGGAGGTCAAAATAATACGATTTGTTCATATAAACATTTTTCCTAAAGTCACTCCTAAGGGATCACGTCACGTTTAGGGGGTGGCGTAGTAGAGGTAGGAAGAGAAACAAGATCGTAGCTCAAGTATCTGATCGATGTATCGTGACGGACGTGCAAAATTTCGCTCCGAATAAGATTGATGCTATAAGTAGTTTCCCGGTGACGAAAAAGTGTAGATTTTGGGCAGTCAGTGGTTTTGACCAGTGCAGTGTTAAATTAGAAAACTGAAGTTTTTGACTAAACAAGTTTTTGGTATTAGAAATGCCAAAATTAGCAGTGCTGAAAAATATTAACATAAAATAGGCTGTAGATAGGGTTTGTGTTTGTTTGTTGATCACTGATAAGGCAATAGAATTGATTTCAACGAGTTCTGAGAGTGAGACTATCAAAGATGGAAGAAAATGAAAATGTAGAATTAGATGATGGATGCTGCTTCAGCTGCAAGGAGGTCTTTGAAGATGCTAAGTCAGTTGCACAATGCACTGCCTGCAGACACTCATATCATGTAAGATGTGAAAATATAGATTTGCGTGGTTTTCATTTACGTAGATCTTACTGGAAGTGTAAGAATTGTGAAGTAAAGCCTTTAACAGAAAGTTTCAATATAAAACAGAGCAGACAGCGCAAGAGAAGTAGAACCGACGACAATTGTGTAGAGCAATGCGATATCGACTTCATTAACTCCACTTTACAATTGCTCGTTAATAGTACTAGTGAGCTTAAGAGCAAAATTGATTTTCTAATTAAAGAAAATGAGTCATTAAAACAAGAAATAGTACTTTTAAAGCAACACAAACATACTGAACAGTCGACTCAGTCAATAGAAAGAAACGAATCTGCTAAAACAGACGAAAAACAACGCAGTTACGCCAAGGCATTAAAAGGAAACGGAGTTTTAATTGTAAAACCAAAACAACAAAATGACACAAATGTAAATAAGTTGCAATTGCAACAAACACTGAGTAATATACCATTAAATGTTGGAATTACGGGAATGAGAGATGGGAAAGGTGGCACCGTTGTAGTTAGATGCAAAAATAATGAAGACGCGAATAAATTGAAAACTACTATTGAAACTAACTTAAGTAAGCAATACTCTACAGCTGTACCAGCTAAAAAAAAGCCATGCATCAAAATTGTGGGCATACAACAGGCATATTCAGAAGAAGAGCTTATTCGAACACTTAGGTTACAAAACGAAAATTTAGTAACTAAATTTTCTCTGTCTCTCTCTCTGTAAATAAAGTAACATCAAACTAGTAATATCTAAGAAAATGATAAAAACATATTTTGCTATACTGCAATGTGACACTATTACTTACAGCAAAATAATGGACCAAGAAAATCCAGTGGTGTTCATAGGATGTGGTAGTTGCAGGTGCTATGAGTATGTTAGCGTTCACCGATGTTATAATTGCAATCGATTTGATCATTTATCCAAGGATTGCAAGAGTCCAAAGTTATGTAACAAATGTGGTAGTAGCGGTCATACAAATGAAAACTGTAACAACGATCTCTCATGTGTAAACTGTAGGGAATACAATGATAAGCACAACGCACACTTAAATCATTGCCATACGGCATATGACCTGACTTGCCCAACATATGCTTGGATAAGGGATCGTGAAAGGATGAGGATTGAGGACATATCGGATGTAAAATAGCAGTTACCTAAAATAACGCCCAATAATCAACAAAAGGAAGACGAATCTAAAATCACCATTATGCATCAAAACATCCAGTCACTAAGAAACAAAACACTGGAGATCGAGTGCCTGATTGATGGTTTGATAGACAAGCCAAATCTCCTGCTGTTTAGTGAGCACTGGATGAAGCCTGATGAAAGTTCTTTTATTAAAATTAATGGATATAATCTTGTATCCTGCTATTGTCGAGCCGTTATGGAACATGGAGGTGCCTGCATTTATAGTGACGGACAATACAATTTTGAACATGAGCAGTCACTGTCGCAATATAGTGTTGATGGAACTGTTGAGATGAATTTGCGTGTGCTGTTGAGCGTGGCGTTAAATTGATTGTTTTGTGTGTATACAGAAGAGGAGAGGGATCTGTTGAGACCTTTTTTGAGGCATTCGAACGGGTACTGGATGAGATAGCTTGTAAGTTTTCATTGTATAGAATTGTGGTTGGCGGTGATTTTAATATTAACTTGCACAATAGTGCAGATCAGAAGGTAAAAAGGTTTCTGGACCTTGCTGCAGCTTATAACCTTACCCAGTGCATTTTTCAGTCGACTCGAGTGACTCCCATGTCTGAAACGCTTATCGATAACATTTTTACAATATATCAACCAATTATAGTGCATATGTACTCAATTCCGCATTGTCAGACCACCTAGCTCAGGTTCTGGTTGTGGACAATATTAAACAAAGTAAAAGTTTTTTGCAAAATAAATATATCAACAAAAGAATTTTATCCAAACGTAAGGTTTTGCAATTTGAAGAAGAGCTCAGTCAGGTTGATTGGACACTGGTTTATGAAGCGCAATCTCCAAATGCTGCTTATGGCATGTTTATAGCTTTGATTAGGAACCTTTTTGACCGTGTTTTTGTATGTAGGAAGGTGCTTGTTCGGAATTCCAGTAGTTCCTGGATTACGTCAGGAATAAAAAAATCATGTAGAACAAAAAGACTTTTGTATATTGAAAAGACACAGGGCATAATATCTGTAGACTTTTTTAACAAATACTGCACTATTTTAAAAAATGTTGTTAGGAGGGCCAAACAAATGAGTTGCAAAAAAGACATTAAAAACTCCGAAAACAAAATAAGAACTGTATGGAATTTTATTAAAGAGACAACAGGAACAGATATAAATAATAAGGAAACTATACTTAACAATTTTTCAGATAAATATGAAAGTTCCTTGGCAATAGTCAATGCGTTAAACAGCTATTTTATAAATGCCTGTCAAGTAACATCTCAGAGAATTTCTAATTCACAATATGTTGCCAAAAATAGTACAATAATGAATTCTATTTACTTATCAACTACAGATAGCCGAGAGGTTTTCAATGTTATTAAAACTTTAAAAAATATTAACTCGTCCGGAGACGATGAAATTCCAGTTTTTGTTTTGAAGGAGGTTGCAGGTGTCATTGCCGATCCACTGGCATTCATAATAAACTTTTGCATCAAAAGGGGGTGTTTTCCGGATAAACTTAAAAATGCTTATATTAAAGCAATATACAAAAAAGGTGATAAAACCAGTGAATCAAACTATAGACCAGTGTCCATATTGCCGAATATTAGCAAGATATTTGAAAGAGTTATTTATAACAGATTGATCTCTTTTCTTGAGCGCCAGTCAGTGTTCTCAGACAGGCAGAATGGATTTAGAAAGGGAAAGAATACGATTAGGGCCATATACCAAGCATTGTCGGATGTGTTTTCTTCGCTAAACAAGAAGAAACATACTTTGGCGATGTGTCTAGATTTATCAAAAGCTTTCGATACAGTAAATCATCACAAACTATTGGAAAAATTGGAACGATATGGGATTAGAGGTCGTGCACATGAGCTTATCAAGTCATACTTGACGTGTAGAACCCAGCAGGTAGTAGAACGTGATCATGAAGGACAATTAATAAGATCTAATAAAATTGACATTACTAGGGGGGTTCCACAGGGGTCCATACTGGGGCCACTCCTTTACATTATTTATACAAATGATCTGGTTGCTGTCTCTGGGGAAAACACCGTCTTGTATGCGGATGATACTACGTTAATTTTTAGCGAAAAAAATGGTGAACTTATGTTGACTTCTGTTGAAACAGTTATGGACAGGCTTGATGACTATTTTTGCAATAATGATTTGGTCTTAAATATACTTAAAACGCAATGCATTTTGTTTGGTAATCGAACGCACAATGAGTTCCATTTGACTTATAACTCGGAAAACATAACATCTGCAAAACATATTAATTTTTTGGGAATTAACATTGATGATCGCTTAGACTGGGGAGTGCATGTTGGGGAGGTTGCTGCTAGCCTGAGTCGCTATTGTTATGCGCTAAGGATAGTGAGAGAAACAGCGGGAATCGAAGCAGCGTTGACTGCTTATCATGGCTACATCGACTCTAGAATCAGATATGGCTTGATTTTCTGGGGTAACTCCAGAGATATAAAAAGGGTATTTATTTTGCAAAAGCGTTGTATTCGAAATATATTTTCTATGAGTCTGATGGAGTCATGTAAGCCTGTATTTGTGTGTAACCAAATTTTGACTGTCACTTGTCTGTACATTATGGAGTGTGTTATGTTTGTTTTTAGAAATAAGGATTTGTTTGAGGCATGTAGATTGAACCATAGCTATAACACTAGATATGCGTCTAATCTTATTTGCGCAAGATATGTGTTTAGTTTTCTTCAGAGAAATGTTACGTTTATGATGATAAAAATATATAATTTTCTTCCTGAAAAATGGCGTGTAATGACTTGGAATCGCCTGAAAAGTACTTTAAAACATTTTTTAATTGACAAAGCGTTCTACAATCTTGACGAGTTTTTTAATAGTGACATGGAGGAGCTAAATTGTTATTCGTAAATCTTGTGACGTATTTTAGTTAATTGTATTGTAATTTTAGTTAACGGATTTTATTATGTTTAAATTGTTTTCATGTACCTACTTTGCCTGTATTGTGTGCCACTGTTCTACGCCCATTTGGGTTTTGAATAAATAAACAGTATCTATCTATCTATCTATCTAGTATGTCTCCTTTATTTTGCACTAAGTTACTATTCGGCTAACTCTTACCAGGGGGTTGTGTGTGGGTGTTTGTAGGTGTAGGTGCGTAAGCCCTCCTGAAGTGTCGCCTGGGGATGACCCCAGAGTTCGGTGCCTTAGCCGAGCTACGGTGCATCCTTTATACTTATCAGCGACCTCATTACGCTAACCTTGCTGACTATGGTGGTTACTGGGTGTGCACCGTAACTACTAACACGGCTGTGACAATATCGAGCCCCAAAGAACTGCCTTCCAATTAACGTTTTTGGCCGTAACTTTTGAACCACTTTGTATATTGTAATGATTTTTGGGTTTAATGTTTTATCGAAGAAGACCTTTTATTTGATATCAAAACCAGGTATCTCGTCTTAGCAGAAAGACAGGAACTAACTGGTACCTAAGACAAGATTTGCTTAAACTTTGACAGCTGTCATTATTTTCAGCTGCAAACGCCATTAATGTATACTCTTGACATTATTAACGAAAAATTGTACTCTTCTTTTATTTTGATAAAATAAACGGTTTTCGAGATAAATCGATTTTTTATTGAATTGCTTAAACCACAATGTTATTAACTCCTGCATAGTCAAAAAAAAATCCACCCTGCATAGTCAAAAAAAAAAACATTTCTAATTTTTGTTTTAAAAAAAATTGCCCAGCCTAAATTAAAACTGATATTATCACATAGCTTATAAAAAACAAAGATCACAAAACGGTGCACGCTAGATGTAACAAGTATTTCTGATGAATCAAAAATTCAATAATATACATTATAAAACAAAGACAATTTGGACTGTCACAGTTTTACAAGATACTTTTTCTAATTATGGCATATAAAGTGACATTTTTCAAAACTGATTAGAGTGACAAAACGTTTTACTTTATACTAGATAAAATAAGAGTAAGTATCACTTTATGTAACTAGTTATGAAAAGTTCATTTTATCACTCCCTGTTTTTATGCATTTCCGTAGAAACATATGGACGACATCCATCATAACATGTCGTTGTCACTGTTTATACAAGGTGCTATGAAAGTGAATATTTGTGTTAAATCACTTTAAAAGATGGTTTTTACCGCTTTTTGGTCAAAATTAGAAAAAATTATGTATGCAACACGTTTCGAAAATGTCTTATTGTGTAACTCATTCAAATTGTATATACATATTGTACAAACATTCATTCGTTACACAAAATCGATCTTTTCGTAACTGGTTACATAAATAGCTATTATAACATTGTGTTTTAAGCAGTTCAATGAAAAATGGATTTATCTCGAAAACCGTTCATTTTATCGAAATAAAAGAAGAGTACGATTTTTCGATAAATATGTCAAGAGTATTCATTAATGGCGTTTGCAGCTGAAAATAATGACAGCTGTCAAAGTTTAAGCAAATTATCTTAGGTATAGTATATACGAAGTCAGTTGAAACTACTCAAAAAACAATTCTGGTGGAATAATCGTCGTCGTCTTTGTTAAACATGGGCGGCGTTATAAAAATTTATTAAGGCGCTTTTTGCATGAACTGATCAATAAAACAAGTAAGAAAAAGGTATCATTGTTAATAACTAACATTAAAACTTGCTCTTTTATGCACTGTTCTAATGTAGTACTTCTTGGTGGGTAATTTGAGCCTTGTTTAAGTCAATTTCTTCATAAAAGTTATGCTTTCTCACCCACATGAAAAAGTAGTGAAGTATTCAGCATATACCAGATACAGATCTGTAAGATAGGTCTAATTTGTTACTTGAACTATACTTAAAAAATGCCAGACGAAAAAAATGTGTAATAATGATGCATCAGCAGGGTTAAATACCTAGGTTGAGTTTGAAATTGGCATTGTAATTTTACTTGGACCAGCAGGCTCTATGTCCTTCAAAAAATATACATTTACTTGATTTTAGTGTATAATTTTCAACTATTATTGAAATATTGTATTAAAATTAAAAATATAACTATTTTAGCTGCATGGGAATCTGTTTGACATAACAAAATAAAAACAAAAGCAAAGTGACAAATTCGAACTTTAGTTGACATAACAACAGATGAAAGATGGCTTAATCAGCTGAATTTGTTTCCTCAAAGTGATAAGCCCCGTGACGTCACAGTAGGGTGCTCGGGCTGCACAATATGCACTTAAAACTTTTTATATTATTTTTTACATTGAACAGTAGAAACTAGAAATCTACTTTCACACAATGTACGCACTACTTTCCATCTGAGACCATATTTATAGAAAATGGTAAGCTCAAATAATGAAAATATCAAAAAATTGAACTTCATTAAGTATTGGATTGTTAAAAAAAACATTGCAGCTGCACAAATACAGGGTGTTACAAATTAGATGCATTAGCATTGCTATCTCAGAAAGTATAGTTGATAGAGCTTTAGTTAAATGGAGGCAAAGTTGCGCATTTTATTGCTAAATAATTTGGTAAAAAAAAAATTAAAAAATTTTTATTACATCCGGAGATATCCAAGAAAAACAATTAATCAAATTTCTATTTTACTTTTTTACCACTTTATTATTGATTATTTTGAAAAATCAATTGCACCTTCTGGAGGCATTAATTTATGCTATTTAAGAATATAATGTTTGTATTTAGCTACAACGTTTCGTTTTTTAGATACCATCATTAACTTAATATTTTAAAATACGGACCGGGACTTTTAATTTCGTTTTTTTAGTAGCTACCAACCTCCCAAAAATAATGATGTGCCACACTTGTCAAAAAATTATACCTAGTGTACTTAGGTATTTGTCTTTTTTCAAATATGCATTTGAAACTCATATGTTATCGTAATGAGTAAATAATTTAGTTTGATATGATTAAACTGTTTCATCAAAACTCAACCTCGAATTCAAACATGTGAGTATCTGAAAAATAAATAATTAACTAAAAACATAATTTTTTATAATAAATGAAAAGTACCATAAAAAACTCTCTCTCTTTTTCGAAGGAGCAATGAACCTAATTAATAAATTATATAAAACTAAATTATCTACTCATTATGAAAACATATCAATTTCAATTGCTTAATTTTTTTAAAAATCTTAAAATACCAAGTACATAATACGAGTACACTAGGTTTATTTTTTTGACAAGTCTGACACATCATTAGTTTCAGAAGGTCTGTGGCTACTAAAAAATGAAATAAAAAGTTGAGGGCCGTAATGAAACTCTTTTGAATTTTTTTACCAAATTAATAATAATATATAATCTTTATTTTCAATAGAAAAAAGGCTATCGACCACTTGGTCTTTCTGCCTTTACCAAATTATTTAGCAATAAAATGCGCAACTTTGCCTCCATTTAACTAAAGCTCTATCAACTATACTTTCTGAGATAGCAATGCTAATGCATCGAATTTGCAACACCCTGTATGTTTGCTTTACAATCAAGGTACAAGATAAGCAAATGTTGTATCATATAAGTAATTTCTTAGCCATCATTTGATCTGAAGAATTGACACTTATATGATTTAGATTATTACTGTTCCTTCAAACATGCATTTAGATAACACTACATACAGTGCTTTGGTAACATGCATACTGCCTAAGTTCAATAAAATTAAAAAGACTAACTTTTCACAAAAATTCTCGGACCCCTATGTTTTTAATTTTATTAACTGTTGCTTGTGTTATGTTGTGTTATATGAATTATTATTATTATTATTATGAATATTTAAAATATTTTTGATCTTTTAAATGGCAACACTTCTTTATTATTGTATGATTTGGATTCTAGAAACAAACAATTCTAAGTATTGTTCCATGCAACTTGTACCACAATTGTTCTGTAAATATTGATAATTTGAAACCAATATATTTTCCAATAAATCAGATTAACATCCCCAAAAATTATTGATGACATTTTAAAAAAAAATGTAAAAAGATAATAAACCGTCTTGGTTATTGTAACAGTCCATAGAGTTCATTTTGAACAGATAATTTTAATTTTTTTCGATTTTTTTACGTAAAAGTTTTGGGACTTATAATTTTGAAAAGTGTATTTGACATTTGTTTAAAAACAATTGAATATCAGTATGGAGTATGTTGCATGAAATATGTTAAGAATTGTTTGTAGAATCCAAAACCTTCTATAAAAATGAGGTTCCAAGTGTTTTTGCAAAAAGTAAAGCCCACTTTATAGAACAAAATTTAGTTTAAGTATTAGTAAATATTAAATAAAAAGTTGTAGCTTTATTCACTGTAAATCACTTTTGTGATAATATTCATCTGTCAATGCCAGGTTAACCATCCTGCAGGTGCGAAAAAGGCAAAAAGATTTAATTTTAGTATTAGCCATAAAAAATTTTGGTTTTTAAGTGAATTCAGTTATTACTAATACTAAATTTAAATTATTTTTTTTATAAACTTCTTTGGTCATAAGCATTGATTCTATTCTTAGTCCTAATATTAATTGCTTTATAAACTAGGCTTAAGTCCCTTCCATTTCATCACATTCAAGACATTGTATAATACATATTAACTCAATGTTGAGCAATGCCGTTTACTAAAGTGTACAATGATAATTATTAAACATAAAACAATAATGAAAAATGCATTGGTTTTCATTTGAATGTTAATTTAAGTAAAATCAATATACTGACCTTAAAACTTGCTTTTTTATTCACTGTTCTAATGTAAGTAGTTGAACCCATTGCACACCATTTCACTCTTCAACTTGATTGATATGTTGCAATCTTCTTAGTGGGTAATTTGTTCTTCGCTTAGGTCAATTTCTTCATAAAAGTTGTATTTTCTCATCCACATGGAAAAGTAGTGAAGTATTCAGCATATACAGGATACAGATCTGTGAAATAGGCCCAATTTGTTAGTTGAACCACCCTTAAAAAATTGTCAGACTAGACAAATTTTTAGTAATGTATACAAGTGATGCATCAGCAGAGATTATTTAGGTTAGGTATGAAATTGCCTAATTGCCATTGAAATCTTACCTGGGCTAGCACGCGTTGTGTGCATTATGTCTATCGAAAAATATACATTTACTTGAATTTAGTGAATAATCTTCACCAATTATTAGACTATTGTAATAAAAATACAATTTATTTTAGCTGCATGTTAGTTTTTTTGACACAACAAAACGAAAACAAAACAGCAAAGTGACAAGTTGGCATTTGACATCATATCAGATCCAAGAGGGCCTATCAGCGGAACTTCTTTTCTCAATGCGATACGCCGGGTGACGTCACAGTGGATGCTCGGGTGCACAATATGCACTTAATACCCAAGGAATTACAGGCGTTGTCCGTGGTTTTGTATTACTATTTGATTCTCTCTCTTCATTAAAGTATCGTATTTGTAGGAAGGGGTTCACGTTCAAGTTCGACTAAACGAAATATCTAAAAATTTAGATCAATAAGTATTGGATTTATTGTTTTAAAAGAACATTGCAGCAGCACAAAGATGTTTTCTTTACAATCATAGTACTTGATCGGTAGATGTCTCATATAAGTGGTTTCTAGAACTCATATTTAAACTCACCACAAACTACACTTTATTCAAAAATATTACTACTATTACAACATGCTTTTAGATAAGGCTACATATACTCATGACATATTAGCTTGAGGTTCAGCAATGCAGTTTACTGAAGCACCTAATGATGATATTGTTATATTGTGTTAAACATAAAAGAACACTGTAAACTGCGATTTTCACTTTTCAGTAAATGTTAATATATTGGAATTATAGTTTAGTTTGAATAAAAACAGTTAACTTTAACTGTTTTTATTCGCACATAAAAAAATTTGTTGTTGGAAAAATGTAAGTAATTAAATACTTGTCTAGCATCAATGATATCTGGTGTTTAGTAACTAAATTGCTGGCAAATTGTCAAAAGTTTGAGCGATATGTATATCACAATTTTTTTAAATTAAGGAGAACTAGATGGCTGTGCAGATATAATGTCATTAGAATCATTTTAGAGCAGTATACAGAGTTAAAAGCCTACTTTGCATTAGTTGTAGACAAAGAAAAATATTACACGGCTAGGACTTTAAATAGCATGTTACAGGATTCTCAAAATTACCTATATTTGGTCTTCTTAATTCCCATTTTATAGGAAATGAATAAATTAAATTTGATATTTCAAAAAGACTTTTTTGGAAATTGGTAAAGCATTTGAAGATGTCCAAACAATAATAATGTTTCTGGCTGCAAACATTTTTAAGCCGGTATTTCTTAATTTTAATGATGTTGTCAACAATATAACCAATGATTTAGCTCTTCATGTACAAGCAACATTGAGCTGGGTATTGAATTTAATCTAGCCTTAAATGAAAATAAAATATCCACCCAGGATCTCATCATTATGAAGGACAGATTAAAAAAATATGTTCATTGTCTATTGAAAGGTACAATAGATAGACTTCCCACAAATCTCAATCACTTTAAAGATTTTGTGATAGAAGTGTAGCAATGATAATCCAGTTGAACCCTTAGTTTAGTTGGTTAGGCTTGGGTTGGTTGGTTAATTACGGGTCATACCCTGTCTGTCAGCTGTCAACGTCATAAAGCTTATATCATTTCTAGCCAAAATCTGTTTTACAGGTTTAACATTTTGATGGGCTAGACGATCATGCCATACATTTAAACTCTCTACAGTTTCAACTGCATTACACTTCGATAAATCAACAGTATTATCAAAATAACTTGACATGCAAGATTCAAAAGTACTTACATCATGTACAAACTCCATTTTGTATAGTTTGTTATCTCCTTGCTAAGGCACGAACTGATCCATTTTTGTCCACTAACTTGCACATTGTACAATCAGACAACATCTGATATCCTTTATCCAGTGCACAACCCACAGAGAACAGGTTAAACTTGAGTCCAGGAACAAACAAGACATTTGTTAAAGTAGTTTTGACAAGCTTACATCCATTGTAAGCCCACAACTCAACATTGTCAATGCCTTTTACATCAAGCAATGACCCATTGCCAACTTTTATTTTCCTGTTTACATTTGTCTCACTAAAACTAACAAAAACATCCTTCTTCCAGCACATATGTTCTGATGCTCCTGTATCCATACACCAATCATTACCACTGATTTGTACTGAAGATCCAATGAATGCATTTGTATCAGGTGGGTCCTCCGTTTGTTTTCTTGGCTTAGTATTTTTCTTAAAATAACAGTCAACTTCAAAATGGCCACTCTTTTTGCAAAAACTGCATTGTTTATCCTTTTGATTCTTTTTCTTGAAGCAATATTTTTGATTGTGACCAACTTTATGACAAAAGTGACATGTTGGCTTATTTACAGTACCATTTTGATTTCCTTAAACTGAGCCTTGGATCCTCCTTGAACTACTTGTCAGGGCTGTGACTTCATCTGCAGATTTTGATCTCTCTTCTTCTATGAGCAATCTAGATATTAGCTCATCTAGGGTTTGATTATCTTCAGGTACAGACTCCCAGGCAGATCTAAAATGTCTAAAATGTTCTGGCAACGACATTAAGATTTTCGTCATTACCATTTTATTGGAGATTTCCTCCCCTGCCTGTTTCAGTTTACTTTTTATTTCTTCCAATTTTGAAACATATGTTGATACTGATTCATTTCCAAATTCAAGCATGAAGAATTTCTGTTGAAGTAAATGAATACTGACCACAGACTCCTTGTCAAAAACTGACTTCAGCTTTGCCCACATTTCATGTGATGTTTCACAAGACAGCAAATGAACTAAGGGTCCCTCCTCAATCCGGGTAACTAGTATTGTTTGGGCTTTGGCATCTTCTTTTTCCCAAGCTGCTATAGCTTCAGCCCCCGACGTAGGTTTTTCTTTACTTCCAGACACTATGTCAAATAGCGACCGTCCTTTTAGTATTACTGTTGTCTGAAATTTCCAAACAACCCAATTGTCGCCATTCAGCTTTAAAGGGGGTAGTTAACTGTGCTGCTAGTATAGTTCTAAAATTTTGCACTAAGTGCTAAAACACCGCACCGAGTGCAAGCCAGCCGAATTCTCAGCTAGTATAGTTCTAAAATTTTGCACTAAGTGCTAAAACACCGCACCGAGTGCAAGCCAGCCGAATTCTCAGCTAGTATAGTTCTAAAATTTTGCACTAAGTGCTAAAACACCGCACCGAGTGCAAGCCAGCCGAATTCTCACAGACCGCACTAAATTGGTGCATTTCCGCGACGAACATAAATGTTTTCAAAACCAGTGCAGCAGTTTGTCAGTCGAACAACCAGCACCGAGCGAGTGTGCTTTCAGTGCAGATTAGTGCGCACTAGTGCCGCCAGTCAAATTCGCTATTAGTTTAACATTCTTTTAATTATTAAAACTTAAAACTCCAAGTTTCTGGTGTTTTGAATTACCCTACTGCATATCTGCATTAGGTTATGGGCCCAGACAGTCGGTAAAAGTAAAAGTAAAACAGAAACTTTTGTGGTGAGGTTAAGTGTGTAAAAAAAAACAAAAAGGCAAAAATTGCCAGTAAAAAGTACAAAATGGAGTTTCAACTACCCCCTTTAAAGCTGAATGGCGACAATTGGGTTGTTTGGAAATTTCAGACAACAGTAATACTAAAAGGACGGTCGCTATTTGACATAGTGTCTGGAAGTAAAGAAAAACCTACGTCGGGGGCTGAAGCTATAGCAGCTTGGGAAAAAGAAGATGCCAAAGCCCAAACAATACTAGTTACCCGGATTGAGGAGGGACCCTTAGTTCATTTGCTGTCTTGTGAAACATCACATGAAATGTGGGCAAAGCTGAAGTCAGTTTTTGACAAGGAGTCTGTGGTCAGTATTCATTTACTTCAACAGAAATTCTTCATGCTTGAATTTGGAAATGAATCAGTATCAACATATGTTTCAAAATTGGAAGAAATAAAAAGTAAACTGAAACAGGCAGGGGAGGTAATCTCCAATAAAATGGTAATGACGAAAATCTTAATGTCGTTGCCAGAACATTTTAGACATTTTAGATCTGCCTGGGAGTCTGTACCTGAAGATAATCAAACCCTAGATGAGCTAATATCTAGATTGCTCATAGAAGAAGAGAGATCAAAATCTGCAGATGAAGTCACAGCCCTGACAAGTAGTTCAAGGAGGATCCAAGGCTCAGTTCAAGGAAATCAAAATGGTACTGTAAATAAGCCAACATGTCACTTTTGTCATAAAGTTGGTCACAATCAAAAATATTGCTTCAAGAAAAAGAATCAAAAGGATAAACAATGCAGTTTTTGCAAAAAGAGTGGCCATTTTGAAGTTGACTGTTATTTTAAGAAAAATACTAAGCCAAGAAAACAAACGGAGGACCCACCTGATACAAATGCATTCATTGGATCTTCAGTACAAATCAGTGGTAATGATTGGTGTATGGATACAGGAGCATCAGAACATATGTGCTGGAAGAAGGATGTTTTTGTTAGTTTTAGTGAGACAAATGTAAACAGGAAAATAAAAGTTGGCAATGGGTCATTGCTTGATGTAAAAGGCATTGACAATGTTGAGTTGTGGGCTTACAATGGATGTAAGCTTGTCAAAACTACTTTAACAAATGTCTTGTTTGTTCCTGGACTCAAGTTTAACCTGTTCTCTGTGGGTTGTGCACTGGATAAAGGATATCAGATGTTGTCTGATTGTACAATGTGCAAGTTAGTGGACAAAAATGGATCAGTTCGTGCCTTAGCAAGGAGATAACAAACTATACAAAATGGAGTTTGTACATGATGTAAGTACTTTTGAATCTTGCATGTCAAGTTATTTTGATAATACTGTTGATTTATCGAAGTGTAATGCAGTTGAAACTGTAGAGAGTTTAAATGTATGGCATGATCGTCTAGCCCATCAAAATATTAAACCTGTAAAACAGATTTTGGCTTGAAATGATATAAGCTTTATAGAAAACTCAGAAAATTTTACTTGTGAAAAGTGTTTAGCAGGTAAACAGCATAGAATCTCTTATCCTGTGAGTTCTTCCAGAGCAAATAAAACTTTAGAATTGGTGCATGCAGATGTCTGTGGACCTATGGAGAATGTTTCACTTGGTGGTTCTAGATATTTTTTACTTATGAAAGATGACTATTCCTCATATCGCTATGTGTTTTTCATGAAAAATAAGAGTGAAGTAAAACACAATATTGAAAAGTTTATTTCTTTAGCTGAAAGAGAAACGGGGAATAAATTAAAGGTGTTAAGAACTGATAATGGTCTAGAATTTGACAATAAAGATCTAAAAGTTGTTCTTGAAAAACATGGCATAAAACATCGGACAAAGGTCAGTTAATTATACACCTCAACAAAATGGAAGGGCTGAACGTGATATAAGAACCCTAGTTGAATCAGCTCGAACCATGATTAGTGATATGGACAAGAAATTTTGGGCAGAAGCAGTTAATACCGCAACTTACATCATAAATAGAACAGGTCCAACTGTAGTAAATAATAAATGTCCATATGATTTATGGCATAATAAAAGTTTTAGCTTGAAAGGACTAAAAATTTTTGGCTCAAAAGTATCTTGTCATGTTCCCAAAGAAAAACGTCTAAAGTGGGACAAGAAAAACCAAATTGGAATTTTTGTTGGATATGGGATTGAGGTTAAAGGATACCGAATTTACATTCCATCAAAGAATAAAGTGGAAACACATGCTGATGTAATTTTTCTTCAGGAAAGCAAATTAGAACAAGTTTTGACTGAAAGCCAATCTGAAGAAGGTCAAGTTCCAAATTTTGATTACAACTCTGATTTAGGGGGTGAAAACTCTGAGCTTTTTGAAGAAAATAATGAATCTGAAAATGACATTAGTAATGATGAAGATCAAACTGAAAGAAACCAAGGAAACTATACCCTAAGAATGAATATTAAAACCCCTGTCAGACTAAAGGATTATGAGCTAGATTTTGATACTTCTTTCCTTTTATTGACAGAGGAAGAAGATCCCAAAACTTATAAAGATGCACTAGCAAGTGATGATTCTGAGAAATGGAAGCAAGCTGTTCAAGATGAAGTCATTGCCTTAGAAGAGAACCAGACTTGGGAATGTAGGTTGGAATGTTGTTGTTTTTAGGCGTAAGCAAAATGAAAGTGGTAGAGTGAATCGCTATAAAGCTCGTCTTGTAGCTAGGGGTTTTCAACAGAAAGAAAATGTGCTTTTTAATGATTTTTATAGCCCTGTGGCAAAATTAACATCTGTTAGAATTTTTATGGCTTTATGTAATAATTTAAAAATACCTGTCTTTCAACTGGATGTTCGTTAGTGCATTTTTAAATGGTGATATTAAGGATAATGTATATATTTCTTTGCCTGAAGGTTGTAAATATAAAAAGGGAACAGTTTGCAAGCTAAAGAAGTCATTATATGGTTTAAAGGGTTCTCCAAAAGGTTGGTATGAGAAATTTCATTCTGTAATGACTGATTTATCTTTTGTACGCTCTGAAAATGAATACTGTTTGTATGTAAAAGTCACAGAATCTTATAAAATGTATATTTTAATATATGTTGATGATTTGCTTTTAGCTGGAACTAATCCAAAAGAAGTTGAGTATATTAAGCAAATGTTGAATTCCAACTTCAAAATGAAAAATTTAGGTTTGGTAAAGTACTTTTTGGGTATGGTAATAACTCAAGATATTACAGCAGGAGAAATTAAAATTAATCAAACCAACTACTTAAAGAGTATTTTGCTGAAATATAATATGCAAAATTACAAACCTGTAAGTTCACCAATGGATTGTAATTTCAAACATGATGTATTACTTAGGAGTGCTTCTGAAAGTTGTGAACTTGAAAATAAGTGCAGAGCTTTAATTGGTTCACTGATGTATAGTATGTTGTGTTCAAGACCAGATCTTAGCATTTCTATTAGTATTTTAAGTAGATATCAAAAATGTGCTAGTTATGAACTTTGGCAAGCACTAAAAAGAGTCTTAAGATACATTCATTTTAATGAAGCAAACTGTATTGTTGGTTTTTGTGATTCTGACTGGGCTGGTGATGGGGTAGACAGAAAGAGTACATCAGGCTATGTATTTAAATTATTTGGATGTACTATATCCTGGACTTCCAGAAAGCAATCTACAGTTGCCCTGTCATCAACTGAGTCTGAGTACATAGCTTTAAGTTTTACAGTGAGTGAAGCCTGTTGGCTCAAACATTTGTTGATTGATTTAAAGTTGTTTAAAAATGTACCATGTGTCACTTTATATGAAGATAATCAATCCGCTATAAAAATAGCCAAGAATCCTGAGTATCATAAGCGGCTCAAACACGTGGATATAAAGTTTCATTTCATTCGTGAAAAAGTGAAAGAAGGAGTAATCCAAATAAAGTACATTAGTACTAAAAATCAATTGGCAGATGTTTTTACCAAGCCATTGGCTCCAACTGTTTTCAATGTTTTTTGTAGTCAATTGGGACTTGGATGTTAGAATGTATAAAAAAAAAAAAAAAAAAATTTTTGCATAATACTGGACTTACCATTGAGGGGGTGTGTTATAGAAGTGTAGCAATGGTAATCCAGTTGAACCGTTAGTTTAGTTGGTTAAGCTTGGGTTGGTTGGTTAATTACGGGTCATACCTTATCTGTCAGCTGTCAACGTCAACTCAGTGTCATGTAAGTCAAGTCGAAGTTCGATGTTTTTGAGAAGTTAAAAAAAAAGACATGCTGTTTTGTTAATGTTAGTTTAACATTCTTTTAATTATTAAAACTTAAAACTCAAAGTTTCTGGTGTTTGAATTACCCTACTGCATATCTGCATTAAAAACATCTTTGTGCTGCTGCTATGTTTTTTTTAAACAATAAATCCAATACTTAATGAATCTAAATTTTTAGATATTTTGTTTCGTAGAACTTACCCCTTCCTATAAATACCATCTCAGAAGAATGTAATGCCTCCACTCTGTGAAGATGGACTACTTTAATGAAGAGAGAGAATCAAATAGTAATACAAAACCACGGACAACGCCTGTAATCCCTTGGGTGCATATTGTGCACTCGAGCATCCACTGTGACGTCACCCGGCGTAACGCATTGAGGAAAGAAGTTCTGCTGATAGACCATCTTGGATCTGTTATGATGTCAAATGCCAACTTGTCACTTTGCTGTTGTTTTGTTTTTTTTTGTTGTGTCAAAAAAATTTACATGCAGCTGAAATAATTGTTGTATTTTTATTACAATAATCCAATAATTGGCGAAGATTATTCACTAAATTCAAGTAAATGTATATTTTTCAATGGTGATAATGCATACAACGCCTGCTAGCCCAGGTGAGATTACAATCGCAATTTCGTACCTAACCTGAAAAAACTCTGCTGATGCATCTTTTGTATACATTACTAAAAATTTGTCTAGTCTGACAATTTTTTAAGGGTGGTTCAACTAACAAATTGGGCCTATTTTACAGATCTGTATCGTGTATATGCTGAATACTTCACTACTTTTCCATGTGGATGAGAAAATACAACTTTTATGAAGAAATTGACCTAAGCGAAGAGCAAATTACCCACTAAGAAGATTGCAACAACTTAATCAAGTTGAAGAGTGAAATTGTGTGCAGGGGGCTATTTACATTAGAACAGTGAATAAAAAAGCATGTTTTAAGGTCAGTATATTGATTTTATTTAAATTAACATTCAAATGAAAACCAATGCAGTTTTCATTATTGTTTTAGTTTAACAATTATCATTATACACTGCATTGCTCAACTTTGAGTTAATATGTATTATACAGTGTCTTTGTACAGTAGGTACTGCATAAATTTGATGAAATGGAAGGTTATATAAACTCATTCCATGAAATGGAATGTGTTTATATAACAAAATTTAATTTTAGTAATAGTATTAATATTAGCACCAAGAACAGAATCAATGCTTATGACCAAAGGAGTTTATAAAAAAAATAATTTAAATTTAGTATCAGTAATAATTGAATTCACTTAAAAACCAAATTTTTTTAGGGCTAATACCAAAATTAAATCTTCTTGCCTTTTTCACACCTGTTGTATGGTTAACCTGGCATTGACAGATGAATATTATCACAAAAATGACAGTTTTTAAGGACATGATTTTATTAACTTTTTCATTTTTGTTTTGGGTTCCTGCTTAAAGAAAAAGGTTTGCAGTTACAAGCTACAACTTTTTATTTAATATTTACTATTTATGTACTGGCACTTGTCAGTCTATATGTTATGTAATAACCTCCATACACTTATCATTTATAATCACCTTCAATTTTTACAGTGAATACTAATACTTGAACTAAATTTCTCCACTGGTACACCCACTCTATAAAGTGGGCTGTACTTTTTCCAAAAACACTTGGAACCTTGTTTTTATAGGAGGTTTTGGATTCTACAAACAATTCTTAACATATTTCATGCAACATACTCCATACTGATATTCAATTGTTTTTAAACAAATGTCAAATACACTTTTCAAAATTATAGGTCCCACAACTTTTACTTAAAAAAATAGAAAAAAATTAAAATCAGCTTTTTAAAATGAACTCTATGGGCTGTTACAATAACCAAGACGGTTTATTATCTTTTTACATTTTTTTTAAAAATGTTATCAATCATTTTTGGGGATGTTAATCTGATTTATGGAATATTATTGGTTTCAAATTATCAATATTTACAGAACAATTGTGGTACAAGTTGCATGGAACAATACTTAGAATTGTTTGTTTCTAGATTCCAAATTATACAATAATAAAGTAGTGTTGCCATTTAAAAGATCAAAAATATTTTAAATACTCAGTTTTTGGGCCCTGTATAATTCCAAATTCATATAACACAAGCAGCGGTTAATAAAATTAAAAACATATAGGTCTGAGAATTTTTGTGAAAAGTTAGTCTTTTTAATTTTATTGGACTTAGGCAGTATGCATGTTACAAAAGCACTGTATGTATTCACTTTGTAATGCAAAGGAACAGTCATAATCTAATTCATATAAGTGTCAATTCTTCAGATCAAATGATGGCTAAGAAATTACTTACATGATACAACATTTGCTTATCTAGTACCATGATTGTAAAGCAAACTCGATGCATTGGCATTGCTATCTCAACAACTACTAACTGAGCTTACTCTCAAGTGTTGATAGAGCTTTAGTTAAACGGAGGCAAAGTTGCGCATTTTATTGCTAAATAATTTGGTAAAAAAAATTCATAAAAGTTTCATTACATCCGGATATATAGGAGATATCTTAATCAATGGCACCTTCTGGAGGCACTTTTTTATGCTCTTCAAGAAAATAGTTTTAGTTTTCAGCTCCGACATTTTGTTTTTTAGATACCAACCAAAATTAACTTAACCTCAACTTTTTATTTAATTTTTTAGTAGCCACAGACCTTCTGAAACTAATGATGTGTCACACTTGTCAAAAAAATATACCTAGTGTACTCGTATTATGTACTTGGTATTTTAAGATTTTTATAAAAATTAATCAATTGAAATTGATATGTAGTCATAATGAGTAGATAATTTAGTTTTATATAATTTAATAATTTGGTTCATTGCTCCTTCGAAAAAGAGAGAGAGTTTCTTATGGTACTTTCCATTTATTAAAAAAAAAATATGTTTTTGGTTAATTATTTATTTTTCAGATACTCAAGTCATGTTTGAATTCGACGTTGAGTTTTCATGAAACAGCTTAATCATATCAAACTAAAAAGATTTACTCATTTTGATATACATTCAGTGAAGTTGCACAAGTGCATATTTGAAAAAAATGACACGCAGTACGTCTCCACAGTACTTTCGAGTTGAGGTAGGTTTTCCCGTTTCTGACAACGCCTGTGGCACATAAGTAGAGTAAGTTATTCGGGAGGCTCCTGAAGATAGCTACTTATATGTCCAAAACGAAATCAAAGCAGTTTCCGTACCGTTTTGAAGGTCGAAATAAAGTATTAAGTTGAGACGACTGCGTGTCATTCCCTAATATCAAACGAAACGATGTAGCTAAATATGAAACATATGAATTTCTTAAATAGCATAAATTATTGCCTCCAGAAGGTGCAATTGATTTTCCAAAATAATCAATAATAAAGTGGTAAAAAAATAAATAGAAATTTGAGTTCATTGGTTTTTGTTGGATATCTCCGGATGTAATAAAAATTGTTTTAATTTTTTTTTACCAAATTATTTAGCCATAAAATGCGCAACTTTGCCTCCATTTAACCAAAGCTCTATCAACTATACTTTCTGAGATAGCAATGCTAATGCATCTAACTTGTAACACCCTGTATTTGTGCAGCTGCAATGTTTTTTTTAACAATCCAATACTTAATGAAGTTCATTTTTTTTATATTTTGATTATTTGAGCTTACCATTTTCTATAAATATGGTATGTCTCAGATGGAAAGTAGTGTGTACATTCTGTGAAAATAGATTTCTAGTCTCTACTGTTCAATGTAAAAAATAATATAAAAGTTTTAAGTGCATATTGTGCAGCCGGAACACCCCTACTGTGACGTCACGCGGCTTATCACTTTGAGGAAACAAATTCAGCTGATTAAGCCATATTGCATCTGTTGTTATGTCAACTAAAGTTCGAAATTGTCACTGTGCTTTTGTTTTTATTTTGTTATGTCAAACAGATTCCCATGCAGCTAAAATAGTTATATTTTTAATTTTAATACAATATTTCAATAATAGTTGAAAATTGTATACATTTCTAAAATCAAGTAAATGTATATTTTTTGAAGGACATAGAGCCTGCTGGTCCATGTAAGATTAAAATGCCAATTTCATACTTAACCTATGTATTTAACCCTGCTGATGCAACCCGATCATTACTACACATTTTTCTTGTCTGGCATTTTTTAAAGTATAGTTCAAGTAACAAATTAGGCCTATCTCTCTACTCATCTGTATCTGGTATATGCTGAATACTTTACTACTTTTTCATGTGGGTGAGAAAGCATAACTTTTATATAAGAAATTGACTTAAACAAGGCTCAAATGACCCACCAAGAAGTACTACATTACAACAGTGCATCAAAGAGCAAGTTTTAGTGTTAGTTAACTATTTTTACTGAAATTGACATTAAAATGAAAAGCATTGCAGTTTTCATTATTGTTTTACATTAACACAATAATCTCAACAATAATCATCATTATTTACTTGTAGTAAATTGCATTGTTGAACGTCAAATCAATATGTATTATATTTAGTGTTATCTAAAAGCATGTTTAAAGTAATAGTAATAATGAGGTAGTTTGCAGTGAGTACAAATGATGAACTCAAGACACTTAAATTCTACACTTAATTCTAAAACTTTTACACTATATACAGGGTGTTACAAATTCGTTGAGGCAACGTTGCGCATTTTACTGCTAAATAATTTGGAAAAAAAAATTCAAAAAATTTTATTATATCCGGAGTAATCTCCAGATGTAATGAAAAGTTTTTGAATTCTTTTTTAGGTATTCAGCTGAAATCGGTTAAAACACGTTGACGTTTTTATGTTCTTGTCGTAATATTATTTTCGTTGTTTCAGATATTCTCCCGGTGAAGCGAGATGCATAAAAAGTCGTACAGGGGAACGCTGGAATTCTTATTTATTTTACTAATAAACTAAAGATTGGGGCGCAGGTTGTGTGTAGTTTTATTTGCTATTTCGATTTGCTGTTATGTCATACGCAGCATTGTTCTATCCACAATATTTGGCCGCATAATTTTTATATAATGTCCGACTAAATGGGTATGTATTAAAAGAATTGTAATTCCTTTAAATGTCAATCTACGCATGGCGAACTGAGTAACTGTGCAGAAGTTGACATTGGAATTGAACCGGATTAGCAATCAGTCATTAATATATATCAAACGTACAATTTATTTTCCAACTGATTAACATCCTACTGCAAAATTAAATTTTTGTGTCTGCCCAGTTCCGATTTATATCGAAGAATCAACCTTATATCACATTTTCTTCATATTTGTTTTCAATCAAATACAGAAAACTAGTCCGTAATAGGTACTACAACTTTCATTAATACGATTTTTCAATCAAATCAACCGTACAGGCGCAAAAAAATCTAAACCGTTTTCCCATGTTAATCTCCTATGTCCAGGGTGCTCTTGGACACCTGGTATATAATCTCTGATAATATTTATTTTTGCTAAAAGCGACCGAATATTTGTGTGCATTATTATAATATTTTACTTACATTTAATGCCATTGAAAAATGTGATGTGTTACTTAAGTATACGAATCAGTTCGGTGAAGATTTTCACTACGGGGTCGCCATCATTCGGTCTCACCAACACACGTCCCATTTTACACATTCCGATAACCATGATTCTTCAACTTACGTGCTTCAGAAAAGAGGATTGATATATATCCTTCGATTACCCCCATCCAGACCACATTCAAAAGATGACAGGTTGTAGTTCTTGCGCTTCAAATTCCATTAAGTCAGATTTCAGCTGGGGTGTCGCAAACTCGACCAAAACCGGCTTTCGCTGAAGCTCACTCCTCAGCGAGTGCACACTATAATCTGCAGTCCCGGCGACAAAGTTGAGCTTGGAGAAGACCTTTAAAACTTCATCGTTGCACTTATCGCCACCCTCCAACCCAACGATTATTATATTATTTGCCTTTTTTAGAATTTTTTATCCTTATCCGCAGACTCCCTAACAGTAGCAAGTTCCCCCTCCAATAAAGTCAATCTAAGAGCAATATTTTTTTTTAGTGTTTTTTGAACTTTATTTACTAGATTGTTATTGAAATGAATTGAAGTTTCAAGCTCGTCCAGTCTTTTCATAAGAACAGTTATCACATCCCTATTTGACGGGCTATTCTTAGACAACTCAACGTTCTTGGCTTTAGACAAAGATCGCCGACTCTGAGAAGCGACAGGCTCCTCGTCAGAGTGGTCCGAATCCGATGATCATCCAGTTGAATCCGCAGCATCGTCCTCACGAAAGCTGTCAAGTCGCTCACTGCATACTAAACAAGTCCACTTGTCCAGCTTCGTTCTGTATGTTTTATATTCCTTATGACTCAACTTGGTACAGCCTCTATGTTACCATCCAGCGCAGTCTCCATGACACAAGATACTCTCTTGGTGATATTATTATTGCAATATTTGCATTTAACTAATTTGTGTTTATTTTTATTTCCTATGGTTTAGATAAAAAGAGTAAACACTCAGCAACTGGGTGCCAAGTAAACAGTGCCGAATAAATCCAAACAAACAGTTTTTATATTGAAATTCCTTCAACACAATTGCACCGATAACGGATATAACACTTAGGAAAATGTGGCTATTTTCTTCCTTATCACAAGAGAACGGTATAAGATTTTATTACGTCCGTAATCTTCGGAATTCGGCGCGTAGAGAAGTATAAAAATCACAAAAATAATAGTATATTCTATATTAACCCTGTATCGGTTTCGGTAACCATATGGATACACTAATTTTTGTACCCCCTAACGGGCCATGGTGCTTGAGAGCCTCATAAAATTATACTATTACCATAGCTATCTTAATACCTTTTCCCAAGGTCATATATAGTGTAACTGTTTTATAATACACCATATTTATCAAGTTACGTATTGTAACCATATGGTTCCAAAGTCCACTAAAAGCAAAATTGATAGTATGCAATGTCTTACTGAATATTTTTATTATTAAAACTACGGTTTACAAATCTTAAAAATATGTTATTTTTT
The DNA here is from genome assembly GCA_018691245.2 of Ips nitidus. Lineage (NCBI taxonomy): Eukaryota > Metazoa > Arthropoda > Insecta > Coleoptera > Curculionidae > Ips > Ips nitidus. Next base: position 10,561,745 of record CM042792.1, read on the forward strand.
GTTATGAAAACATATAAAACAATTTCTGTTTTCGGCAAGGCAGAGTCTGGTGTCACATTTGTGACACTTGATGCGACTTGTTCCCTTGGTACAAAATCTGCATCTTCCTTTCGTTGTGTGAACAGGCCAATGTTGCACCTCTTGATGCAGTGTCAGGTCTTTCAACAACCGGATGTCTTATAGTTGGTACCGCAACTTCGGAAGTAGGACGCCCTTTTCTGGATTCTTTGCAACATCGTGACAAACTTTTTGCAATTCGCAACCTAAATTGTTTGAGTGGCATGTGTTTCTGTTTCAAAGCACTGCAATCTATTCTATACAACAACCAGGCATTTATTACGCATACATCCAAAAGATACGTAAATATGGGAAAGTACCACCTCCTAGCTCTATGGGGAGTTTTGTAAAGACCCATCAAGGCATTAGCAGTATCCACCCTCCCATATGTTTGTTATAGTTTTTCACAATTGCCGGACAGTGTACATCTATCTTTGCTTTAGCAGTTTTACTGTACCTTTTCACGGATTCCTTAGGTTCTATACCATATAAAGTGCTACCTAATAGAACCGCTTTATTGTCCACCCATTTTACTATGATTACACCCTTGCCTTTGTCTGTCTTATGATCATATTGACCCCTTCCTTGCTTGAGTAATATTTTGTCTGTTTCGATTGGACATCCAGCAATTCTATTGCTGCGTAATGTTCCTAAACTGTATATATTCATGTTATTCTTCAAGTATGTGAAAAGTGGCAAACTAGCAAAGTAGTTATCAAAGAAGACAGTTGCTTTGTTTGCATCATGAAGGGACTTCAAGACAAGGCAATGACAATCCAACACCCATGTCGCATTCAGATTGTGAGAGTTCGTCTACTGTTCCCTTTAGTTCCCTGAATGTACCGGCACCTTGATATGGAATGAAATCTAAAATATAGCCCGAAACACCCGCAATAACAAAAAATTTGTACCCCCACTTATGAGGCTTATTTTTTATGTATTGCCTAAGATTTCCAACCCGAGTCCCTTTATAGGAGATCATTGTTTCATCTATGAAATATTGATTTTCGGTATGGTGTCTCCGAAAATTTTGCCTCCCTTTTTCAATAAATGGGCGAATTTTGAAATATCTATCTGTGATATCTTCTGTTATATTATCGTTATTGTTGAAGTGAATGAGCCGTCTTAGACGTTTGAAGCGCTTCAATGGCATCAACTCTGCTATTTGCTCAATTCTAGTGTCACTTGCCCAATAATCTTCATAAGATGGCAGATTTATGACTCCCATAAAAAGCAATATAGAAAAAAAATCTGTAATTTCTTTAGGATTGGTGTTAAGGCACCTACCCATTGCTTGGGTGCTGTAGATGTTAGTCTGATCAACAATATCATTTATTATATCTAATGATAGAAATTTTGTGAAGTATTCTGGTGGGTCCAATACTTCACTATTACTAGAAGGCTCAAAAGTTGTATCTCTATTTATATGTGGAATGTCTTCTTTTGTCCAATTGTACGTCGTAGAAGGCGTTTCCTTTTTCCTTTTTGGAGTTGGTTCATCTTCTGGTTCTGACGGAATTTCGCACTCCACTTCAGATTCAGATTCGTCGCTATCTAAAAAGATAATAATATAAGGGAAATAGAGATGAAATTCGGATTTACTGAAAAAGTTTACCTATTTGATGATTCCTATTTTGTAACAACATAGGAATCATCACTTTCACATTGTAAGCTTTCACTAATATTAATTTAATATCTGTACTTACTGGAACATTTTACATTGGAGGCAATTGTGTTCCCCGCCGCTTCTTTTGCCAGTTTTTGAAACGCACATCCTGTAACATAGTTAGTTGAAGTTGTAACAGTCCATTGACATGCATAGCTAAGTATTATTATTAATCGTATTGCATCGATCGGTTCGCTATTATAAGTATTTTATGTATACACAGCAACCTATATTATATTGTATGAGTAGGCATAATAGAGTACGATGCCACCCAGAAGCTAGTAGTGGATACAAGAGTGTAATGCATAAATATAATTGATTTATTCAGCAAATATATATTGAATACAGGGAACTTGCCGGAGTATCATTTACTACCTTTACATGGCGATCCTGCTAATTTTTCGTGGACTTCTAATTAAATAGTAAAAAGTAAAAGTTAAAAGAAAAGTGTAGTGCCATATAAGAGCGATATTTTACAGTGATGGTGCGTGGTACATTGGTGATCTATAGTTTGATCCATTTTGCCGCAGTCTCGTTAATTTCGTAATGTATCCGATGCCGACAAATCTGCTTAGGAGCTGAGCGTAGTATAAATGTGAGCTAAGATGGGGCAAACCAAGTCAAAAAATACCAAGCAAGAAGTAACGGAAAATGGCGTAGTTAACTCCAATTTTATAGTACAAGAAGCTGAGTACAACATCACTAAAGACGTCAAAGTGGTTTTGTATCTTATTTTCGCTATGTTGGCAATGCTCTTATTGTGGAGAATTATTCGGGCTGTCAAGAAAAATATGAAGAAGCAGATCCGCCGCGACATGGCAGCAGTCTCTTTAGCATCTATAAGAGAAACGTAATGTTGAGTAAGTCAGAGTCGGGCAAGCTACTGAAATTAAGTAGCTAGCTACAGCTACAATCTACATTGTTATTCTATTATTCAAGCTACAATTTGGATAGCTACTTTCTGAAAAAAACTAGTTAAACTACAAAGTAACTGAAGCTACTAGTTAGTTTAATCTAGTTACTTTTTAAGTTACTTCTTACAAATTTTTATATAATACGTGACTCAGGGGTGCGTAATTGGTTCATAACTATTTTTCTAGTCATTCTATCGATTTGCGGATTTGACTAACCACTGGGTCACCCTGTATGTATAACAAAGCTTTTAATCAACTTAATAGTTGTGTGAATTGTAACTTTTAAAATAGTTCGTCTTATTAGTCTTATTGTGCTGGAGGCTGGAGAGAACAAAAAAATAATTAGCAAAGTAAAACAGGGATAAATAAAATAAAGAAAAACAATACGTAAAGATATATTTCAAACATTTATGTTTTCAGATTAAAATATGGATATAGATAGCATATCTTGCTTTTGCATAAATATAACATTAGTAGCCTGTATAACGGTAAATTAAAACAAAAACTAAACATGCATCATTCATGACATAAAATTTTAAATTAAATCAATTTTTCATTCAGAATATTCAGACACTTTTTTAATAAAAAATGCAAACTAAAGCAACACATATGAGAAACGAGAGCGAGAACAGACTAGGTGCATCACAGAAACTAAGAATGTGCTGCCAAGCGACATATTTTCGACCTTTTCGTTATCACAAGACACATGTTACAAAAAGATATTTAATAAAATAAAACGCTCTCAAACTCAAAAACTAAAGTCCTTAATTAACACTCAAATTGAATTTAATTCTAGTGTAAAAACGAATGAAAAAGAAAAGTGGTTTGTTAACATTACAAATGAAATTATTCCGTCGAATGTCCAGGACATACTCTCACTAGGAGAAAAATTCAACTTACCTTACCAAAAAAAATCGCTACCTATCGATCAAATGATAATAGACGTTGAATACATTATAGAAAGTTGTACTGAGGAAATTCAAGTTCAAAAAAGAAACAAATTTGTCAACACACTTACGAACCATCTTAACAAGCTAAGTAATTCAAGACATCTTAACACTCAAACTTTTCTACTCAACAAATCAGTTAAAGATACCAAAACGTTTTTAAAACAAAACTCAGAGATCATTATTGTCCGAGCTGATAAAGGCAATGCGACAGTGGCGATGACAAGGTCAGATTATTTAAGAAAGAGCTACACACTTTTAGCAGACACAGAGACGTACAAATTAATTACCAAAGATCCTACACAAACCATACAAAACAAACTTAATAAAACTATTGAATCTTATATTAAATTATCGATCTTCACAAAAGAAACAGGCTTAAAACTTAAATGCTCTAATGGAGTATTTCCAAAAATGTACTTTCAACCAAAGATCCACAAAGACGATGTTCCATTAAGACCTATTGTCAGTTATGTCGGTTCGCCGCTCTATAATTTAAGCAAATATCTGGCTACATTATTAAAACATGCTTATGTGATTGATGACACCCACACAAGGAACTCGTTTGAATTTGTAACATTTATTCAAAACTTTAAAGTTCCCGACAACTACGTTCTACTTTCACTAGACGTTATCTCCCTATTTACCAATATTCCAACCGATCTTACCACGGATATAATCAAAGAAAAATGGCATCTGATACAAGATAACACAAAATTATCTAAAGAACAATTTTTGGAACTACTGAACTTTACATTTAAAAATAGCTACTTCAACTTTGAAAACAAGTTTTACAACCAGATCTATGGTCTAGGTATGGGCAACTGTCTGTCTCCTATCTGTTCAGACATAGTTATGGCGAAACTACAAGAAAATTGCATAAAAAAGTTACCATTTCAGTTGCCCTTTTTCAAAAGGTATGTTGATGACATCATTACTTGTGCGCCTTTAGACCAATTACAAACGTTGCTAGAAACCTTCAATGCCTTCCATCCAAAGCTCCAATTTACAATAGAAAAAGAGAAAAACAACTCCATTCCATTTTTAGACATTTTACTAATTAGAACAGATAACACTATTATTACAGATTGGTATCATAAACCAACCTTTTCAGAAAGGTTTTTAAATTTCCATTCACAACACCCTTTCCAACATAAAGCTAATATCATAAAAAACCTACAAAATAGAGCAATTAAACTTTCCCATCCAAACTTTCAAACAAAGAATTTAGAGAGTATTAAAATCTACTTAACTAAAAATTCATATCCTCAAAAATTAATAAATAAATTACTTAGGAAACAAATTACCAATAACTCAAGTGATCATTCTATTTGTAAATATTATAAAATACCATACATTAAAGGTCTCTCAGAAACTGTTTCTAGGTTGCTCGAATCAGACACTGTAAAAATCGCGTACAAACCTGAAAATACGTTGAAAAAATATTTTACACAGCTTAAAACTAAAACACCAATAGATTATCAAAGTAATGTGATTTATAAAATTCCGTGTCAAAATTGTAACTGTTGCTATATTGGCCAAACAGGCCGGTATTTGCGAACACGGTTATTGGAACATCAAAGAAGTGTGCGACCTCAAAACCTCTTACAGTCAAAACAAAAGACCGCTTTGGCAGAACACTCAGAAACGCTTGCTCATACATTTGATTTTACAAACACAAAGATTATTGGAAAACAACAAAATTTAAAAAAGAGATTGATACATGAAATGATTGCTATAAAAAAGGAGGGACATCATGTTAATAAAAAAGAAGATATTGAAGGTTTAAATTCTTGCTATTTTAATATATTTCTTAAACATAAAACAATGATTTCCAATCAATGTCGACATCCACCTTAATCTAAGTTTACAGCTATGAAGGAGTAAATAAACACATTCCATTGACAATTGACATACCAAAATCCGGCATGCTGAAATGATAAATAGGCAGTTAGACTCGAAGAAACATCGAAATAACCGAGTTAAATTGTGTTCAGAGCGTACAAGAAGTGAATCCCGCTACACATTGCAAGCACGCTGATTACTGTAAAACAAAATAAATAGTACAAAATTGAATCTAGAACAAACAATTCAATTTATAAATGTGTGCAATGATGGAGTTACATGTGTCCTACATTTTGAAGACCCTTACTAAGGCGTTTTAAACTGCACGTAGGTTTTTTGGTGTTGCCTGTCCCTGGTTTGTTCCTTTCTTTATTTTTGTACTAAATCTACATGATTTAGGCTTGTCTTTTAATTATATTATAATTAAGTGTTTTTATTTATGTTTTATTATGTATATGTGTTATAACAATCATATATCTGGAGTCAGTTCATGTATTAAGCTAATTTTTGTGAGCTAAATTGTGATATGTATTCTACACCCTCAGTGTAACCACTATGTAAACAGGAATAATAAAAAATTTTTAGAGTCCTGAGGATGACCACCAACAGTGGTCGAAACGTCGACTCGTGGTAGACAATAAACGTCTGCTTTTTTCTGGCCTAATCCAACCAATACCACTTAAGAAAAAACATATGAGAAACGTTAAAGATATACACTTAACACCCTATACCTATTATTTATTATTTATTGTATTTGCTTTTAGCCAAACGAGTTTTTCGAACAGTTTATCAGATAGCCCATGCCTCCTTGGAGAATTAACTAAAGTTGCAAATGAGAATAATCGTTCTACGGGAGCTGAGGACGTTAAGGATGTATTAAATTTTTTGAAGATCTCTTTTATACCAGGTGTCCAAGAGCACCCTGGACATAGGAGATTAACATGGGAAAACGGTTTTGATTTTTTTGCGCCTGTACGGTTGATTTGATTGAAAAATCGTATTAATGAAAGTTGTAGTACCTATCACGGACTAATTTTCTGTATTTTTTTCAGATCTCTAACTTGAACCCTTTCGTCGTAAAACACGAACAAAAATGCGAAAATTTTAACTTTTTACCTGCACTGTATAAGCGGTTGTCGAGCAACCGTATCAGCAACAATGAAATGTTTACCCGTTGCCCGACAACCGCCTATACAGTGCAGGCCAAAAGTTTAAATTTTCTCATTTTTGTTCGTGTTTTACGACAAAAGGGCTCAAGTTAGAGATCCGAAAAAAATACAGAAAACTAGTCCGTGATAGGTACTACAACTGTCATTAATACGATTTTTCAATCAAATCAACCGTACAGGGGCAAAAAAATCAAAACCGTTTTCCCATGTTAATCTCCTATGTCCAGGGTGCTCTTGGACACCTGGTATACGGATAGTCATCAAGCATTCTAAGATCTTGTCGGTTATCACCAAAATACTTTAATAATTGAAGTTCAATTTTATTTTTGAGAGCAGTACGACTTTCAAGTTATTGTGCTCGCTCCATGTTGAAGCTGTAACGGTAGAAGATGCTGCTGGTGCTGATAAATTAACTCTTGGAAAAGTAGACTCAGGTGCTGTAGATATTGTTGGCTCAGGTTCATTAAAATCGAAAAAGTCGGAAAAACTTGTGTCCTTGTTTTCGTTGTCAGGACTAAGACTTGCATATATATCCAAATCCAAATGAGGTAAAATATGCAGGGCAGTGTTGATAATAAGTTCCTGTATACATTTTTTGTCTGTGTTGAGTGAATCACTTTCGTTAAATATTGTGAGCCATCGAAGTTTGATCGAAGGCAGTGTTGCCGCTGCAATAATAGCACCTTCGGAATCATGGTTTCTAAAAAAATATTTCTCAAACCTTTTAGCAAGTGCTAACTGAAGTTTCTCCACTACTGTAACTAATGTTTTTACCTTTAAATTAGTTTGAAGTTTAGTGAGTTTCACTTTTAAAGATAATATGCTAGGCATGAAGTAACCGTAAAATGTATTGTTTTCTCCCTGTAAGAAGTCCAGAGTTTCAGCAATGGGTTTCAATATAATACAGTATTCTTCTAAATACTGCAATTCAGTATCTCTGAAACAATCCTTACTTAAATCTAATTTATCAAACAAATCTTTTAATTGACTTTTGCATTTCAAGATTTGAGACATGGAGTTATAAAAAGAATTCCATCTCGTAATGCAAGGATACGATAACGTGTGCCCCAACATTTCTTGGATTATTTCTGCACTTTTTGGTTTGCTAGCCTTTTTCCATAGCTTGTTGCACTTTTGTACTACTCTTTCATGTCGAGATTTTAACGACGCATTCGTATTAATTGCATTATGAAAATCAGTGGTTGCAAGAAGATTTAGAGTGTGGCTAGCGCATCTCAAATGGTTTGGCAATGTAAATTCCACTTCGTTGGAACTGTTTGGAACATGGTAAAACAAGTCCACTTCCACTTCATCGACTTCGTCTTCTTCGGATTCGATTGCAGATTCTTCATCGATGTTGTCGGCTGAGACTGGATAAATGGGTATTTTAATTCCATACTCTTGAAACGCTTTGACAAAGTTTGATCCATTATCTGTTATCGTCGACACAAGTTTTTGCATATCTAAATTGAATTTCATGTGTATATTATCAAGCATTTCGCTGATTTTATCGTACGAGTGAGTGCCCTTAAACCTGGTACAAGCCAGAGCTGCCGATTTTCTTTGTAAATTGTCATCCAACCAGTGGCATGTTAAGCCCGTTTTAGACTATCCTATTTCATGTACCAGATCTGGTGTAAGAAATAGGCACACAATTGTGATGATTCTGGGATGGGACTGATCTGGGGTTGACAATTTTTCTGTTTTACACTATCCCATAAATGCTCTCAGATATGATCGAATTGTTTTGACGCTTGACAGAAAAATGACATAAATGATTGTTTATAAACCAGTTTTAAGCCCAGAGTTTAAAGATTCAACGTTTTGAATTTTGAGGTTAAATACTTTATTATTTGTTTTTATTCTGGACTTAGTGCACAAATTGTGTTTAAAAACAATATAAAGTTGATATGGATAATCTTGATTCGTATTTTATATTCCAATTTGCATGTTGGTCCACTTTTGTGGTTAAAAAAATTTGTAAACGACGAATTGCTAAAAAGCGTTTGCAAAGAAGGTCTGCCAGAAAAGTGTGGCAAGAAACATGGCTTGCGAGGAGACAAACAGGTCGAAGAATTCTGAGTTTGCTGCACAATGAACTATTGTTGGAGGATCCTCATCATTATAGGAACTTTTTACGAATGGACAATGCCTGTTTTGTCAAACTTCTGGATCTTATTAAAAATGACATACAGAAACAATCAACCCATTTAAGAGAACCGATATCTGCTGAAAACAGGTAAATGGGAAATGCACAAATCCTATTGATTTAATAACCCTATAGTCATATTTTTTTTTATTGATGTTACAATGTTATACTGTAACTTAATATGAGTTGCACTGATATATATCAAGTAAAATGTAAATACTTGTATAATGGGTTAAGCTGAAGCCAAAGTTCTGTTACGCCCGGTTGTAAAAAAGCAGTTTGAACCTAGTTCTGCTGAATTATCGACTGGTGAGTTTCCATTTAAATTGCATTGCTGTCACGCTGACATTTCAAGCTTGAACCGAGTTCAATATTTGAACTGCTCATTTACAACCCGCCCTTAATGATGACAAATATTAGAAAAAATTAAATAGATTGCTTTGTACAGGGTGATTGATTGAATTTTGACCACCCCCTTAACTTTCTTAATTTTGATTTTAGCAAAAAACGTTAAATGCAAAATCAGTAGACATTTAGGTCTACTTTATTCTTGGATAAACAGTTATTATACAGGGTGTCCCAAATTTGAGTAACAAACCAAACTTATGTTTTTTTAAATACGATGACCAACTTTTTATCCGATATTTGAATTCTACGTCAAATTCTAGACCTAATTGATGTAAAATGTCTGTATCGATATTCAACTGTTTCCGCAGCAGCGTCCTTGATTGGTTGAATTTTGACCACCCCCTTAACTTCTTTAATTTTGATTTTAGCAAAAAACGTTAAATGCAAAACTAGAAGATATTTAAGTCTACTTTATTCTTAGATAAACAGTTATTATACAGGGTGTCCCAAATTTTAGTAACGAACCAAACTTATGTTTTTTTAAACACAATGACCAACTTTTTATCCGATATTTGCATTCTACGTAAAATTTTAGGAATTGATGTAAAATGTCTGTATCGATATTCCTGTTCCGAACTGTTTCCGCAGCATCTGTTACTTTAACAATGTTTCCTCGACTATGTGATTAAGGGTTAATTTAGTTACTCAAATTTGGGGCAGCCTGTATAATAACTGTTTATCTAAGAGTAAAAGTAGACCCAAATATCTATAACTGTTGCTACAACTAGTTTTTTTACTAAAATCAAAAATACGGAAGTTAAGGGGGTGGTTAAAATTCAATCAATCAAGGACGCTGCTGCGGAAACATTTGAGTATCGATACAGACATTTTACATCAATTAGGCCTAGAATTTGACGTAGAATTAAAATATCGATTAAAAAGTTGGTCATTGTATTTAAAAAAAACATGTTTGGTTTGCTACTTAAATTTGGGACACCCTGTATAATAACTCTTTATCTAAGAGTAAAGTAGACCTAAATATCTACTAGTTTTGTATTTAACGTTTTTTGCTAAAACCAAAGTTAAAGAAGTTAAGAGGGTGGTCAAAATTCAATCAATCAAGGACGCTGCTGCGGAAACAGTTGAATATCGATACAAACATTTTACATCAATTAGGCCTAGAATTTGACGTAGAATTCAAATATCGGATAAAAAGTTGGTCATTCTATTTAAAAAAACATAAGTTTGGTTCGTTACTCAAATTTAGGACACCCTGTATAATAACTGTTTATCTAAAAATAAAGTAAACCTAAATATCTACTGGTTTTGTATTTAACGTTTTTTGCTAAAATCAAAATTATGGAAGTTAAGGGGGTGGTCAAAATTCAATCAATCACCCTGTACATAAAACCTTTATTCTTCTGTTTTTATATTTCCTTAAAAAGTATGGCTTTTTTCAGGTTAGCAATAACACTACTATATTTAGCAAGTGGCAATTCTTTTCGGGATCTCATGTATTCAAGTAGAATCCATGAGAGTACTATTAGTCTTATAATACCGGAAGTGTGCAAGGCAATAATTTCAAATACGCAAGAAGAGTATATAAAAGTAAAAGATATCACACTGTTTTATCAGATATATTATATGATTACACTCTTGATGTAATTTTTAGTTACCAACTGATAGCCAAGGATGGACAGTTGTTGCCAATGACTTTGAGAAGCTCTGGCAATTTCCATTTTGTTTAGGAGCTGTTGATGGCAAGCATGTAAGTTTTGAGGCCCCAAGAAGCTCAGGTTCTTTTTACTACAACTACAAAGGAACTCATAGTATAGTATTACTTGCACTGGTAGATGCTACTTACAAGTTTTTATATGTCGATGTCGGTGTGAATGGGAGAATAAGTGATGGAGGAGTGTGGAGAGAAAGCAGCCTTAAAAAAGCTATTGATAAAAGATTACTAAGTTTTCCAAAAGATAAATGTTTTCCTGGACTAATTAGTCCTCGCATTTTGCAATATCCGGATTTCTCAAAACAGTTTATTTTAGTTACTGACGCATCCCAACTTGCTTGTGGTGCAGTTCTTTCACAAAATTTTAATGGTCAGGAACTACCTATAGCTTATGCATCTCGTATGTTTACAAAAGGCGAGTCTCACAAACCAACTATTCTTAAAGAACTCACAGCTATTCACTGGGCAATAAAGTACTTTCGTTGTTATTTATATGGACAAAAATTTTTAGTAAAAACAGACCATAGACCTCTTGTTTACTTATTCTCTATGTAAGACCCGTCGTCCAAATTAACCAGAATACGATTGGATTTAGAAGACTTTGACTTTGATATAGAATATATAAAAGGAACAGATAATGTAGGCGCAGACGCCTTATCTCGAATAAATATTTCGGATTTGCAGGAAATCAGAAACACGGCTCAAATATTAGCAATTACCAGATCAATGACTAAGACAAACCAAAATTTTAATAAACACACTACTACTGGGGTCTACTGGGGATAAACAATTATCACGTACTGAAGAACCTCAGATTTATGAAGCCCTTAATAATTATAATATATTGAAATTTCCTTCCTTAAGATTTGAAATTGATAAAGAATGCATTCACATTATTATTAATTATCGCAAAAAGAGCGCTTGTTGTTGGCTTTCAATTACTAATGGCAATTTTTCATTACCGAAACTATTGTCTAAGCTGAATAACATGGCTGGTGATAGTAAGCTTACACATTTGCGATTGAATTTAGATGACAAGATTTTCACACGGTGCACCGTAAATGAATTAAAGGAAGTAGGGCATAAAATACTTTCAAAAGTTAAAATTGTTTTATGTAAAGAAAGAAAATTAATCATAGACAATGACGAGAAACTTAATTTAATCAAACAATTTCATGATGATCCTATGTTAGGTGGACATTGTGGCCAGAAAAGATTATTGAAAAAATTAAGGTCATTTTATCTCTGGAAAAATATGTCACGTGACATCGCTAAATATGTTAGGCAGTGTCATAAGTGTCAGGTAAATAAAGCCGCCGTTAAACACATAGAACCTTTAACTTCGACTCCAACTCCTCAAAAAGCTTTTGACATTGTCTGTATAGATACAGTAGGACCACTTCGAAAATCAAATCACAATAACTGTTATGCAGTGACGCTTCAATGTGAACTAACTAAATACATCGTAATACTTCCAATACCCAATAAAGAAGCTTCCACAGTAGCACGAGCTATCTTTGAAAAATTTATCTTAGTATATGGACCTAACTGATTTAGGAACAGAATACAAGAATAAAATTTTTGAAAGTTTAGCAAAAATGTTAAATACGCCGCATAAAACTAGCACTGCGTATCACAGTCAGTCCATAGGTGGATGCGAGAGAAACCATAGAGTTCTTAATGAATTTATGCGAATGTACATTGATCAAGCTCATACAGATTGGGATATATGGACAAATTACTACACTTTTTGTTATAATACGACTCCTAGTACTTATCATAACTACACACCTTTCGAGCTAGTATTTGGTAAAAGAGCAGACCTACCTGAAATATTTAATGGTTCTCGTGTAGATCCTTTATACAATTTAGAATCGTATGATCAAGAATTTCGATTTCGGTTGCAGTTAGCGCAAAATAAAGCTCGAGACTTTCTTGAAAAAACCAAACAAAAGCGTAAGTTGTATTATGATCAGCAAACTAGTCGACTACAAATAAGCCCGGGAGATTTTGTGCTTATAACCAACGAAGATCGTCAAAAACTAGATTCTTGGTTTGATGGTCCGTTTGAAGTCATATTAATTGAAGGTCCAAATTGCATTGCTACAGACAATAACAACAAGCAGATTAAGGTTCATAAAAATAGAATTAAGAAATATAATGTCTCTTGATAATTAAGTTTAGTTCTAAGTTAGATAAACAGGCCTGTCTGTAAATATCGTAACTATTATAAATATCGAAAGTACACAGTGTAAATACCCTAAATACTGTACGTACATTTAATTTATAGGTATATTATACTATTCTTAGCATTCATCGTGCCGGTAGTGTTCAACGTGCGAAGTGTTCAGTTATTAGTGTTCCTACTGTTTTTTTATTGTGGGCAGAATCTTAATGTGCATCGTTGGTATTATTGTTAGCTCTTGTATCAGTAAAATTACTATATAGATTTAGGTTTAGGGTTATTCAATCCTAAAATTTACATTCGGGGGTTACGTTAACAATTTATGGAAGTGCTGATGCATATTCTCCATTATACATATAAATTTATTTAACAAGCAGTTTACTGTTTAAAACACATGAATTATACGCAAATTGGGATAGAAATATATTTAGGTTAGGTTAAGTTAAAGTACCACTGACTATACTTGTCGTTGTAGACCAGTAAAATTTGCTGGCTTTAGGTTTTATCGAAAAATAATATAATTAAAATTCGAAAACGGCGCACCACCTTTCTGAACGGGACTCACCTGTCTAAAACTTCCTGGCTTGAAGGAGAGCGCTCTCGTTAAGAAATGTGGATTCGTCGGCTTGGATGGACTGGAGTGAGTAACACTCGCGAGTCGCGGTAATACGAAAAAAAAGTCAAAAAAAGACGTGACAAGTTGAGTACGCTTTTAGCTTGATGCTGCTAGGTCGACACTTTGAATGGTACTGTCGCTATTGCGCACGCAGTTTTAGGTGTCCCTTATGATAGACAGTGTGCCGTATTGTCGCGGAAAAAAAGGTAATAAAATACGAAATTTATAGGTCCTTAAGCGCATAAAAAGAGACAAGTTTTAGAGTTTATGAAACATAAGATCAAGTCAATAAATAAACTAGACAGTAATCAACATTCCACCCACCAAAACATATGTGTTTTAATCTAGTTAAAAAAAAGAAAACAAATAAGCAAATAAAGATACTGAACTAAATTACGTGGAGTTGCAAAGACTTTAATTTATGGGTAAAGGACATACTTTTACAACGGGGCGTTGTAAAGTACCCTTGGCTGTCTTTAATGTGACCACTCGTACCAAGCCGTCGTTACCGGGGTGCAATTTGAGCACTCTACCCAAATCCCACTCTAGAGGCGATTTTTGTTCGTTCCTAATGACAACCAATGTATTTTCCTGAATGTTCGGAGAATGACTTGACCACTTTGTACGTTGTTGTAAGGTATGAAGGTATTCATTGCTCCAGCGCTTCCAAAAATCGAATCGCATTTTCAACAGTAGTTGCCATCTAGATAGGTGATTAGTATGAATCTGTGTCAAATCGGGCTCTGGAAAACTCGAAAGGGGTTCAGAAGTCAGAAAATGGCCCGGTGTCAACGGTAGAAGGTCGTTTGGATCTTCACTTATTGGACCCAAAGGCCTTGAATTAAGAAGGGCCTCTATTTGGGTAAGAAGAGTGTAAAACTCTTCGTATGTCATGATTTGACCTCCAACTACACGAAATAGGTGAGTCTTGACGGACTTGACACCTGCCTCACTCAAGCCATTGAAATGGGGAGCCCCCGGAGGATTAAAATGCATGCGAATGCATAATTTTGAAGCTGCGGCCTCCGCCAAAGAGGTGAGTTCGTTGCTAGCTCCTTTAAAATTTGTTCCTTGATCTGAATATATGTCAGATACGCGGCCTCTTCGAGCTATAAACCGGCGCAGACACGCTAAAAAGGCCTCCGTTGTCAAGTCTGAGGCAAGTTCTAAATGCAATGCCTTTGTGGCACAACACACAAAGACGCAAATATAAGCTTTATTTAGACTTTTGATGCCTCTGCGCTTGGTTGGGGTGACTGCAAAGGGCCCTGCGTAGTCAACACAAACGCGAGAAAATGGTTTGACTTGAGAAACTCTATATGACGGGAGGTTTGCCATGTGCGGTTGCAAGCTTCGAGGTTTTGTGCGGAAGCACTTTATGCATGTCGAAAGACAGCGATAAATTGCGCTTCGCGGGCTAATGATCCAGAAATTTTGAAGAAGTATATTATGTAGGGTTTTTAATCCTGGGTGTAGATTTTCTCGGTGGGCGTGTTCTATAATTAGATCGGTTAGTCTATGATTTTTAGGCAACAATATAGGATGTTTTGTCTCGAAGGCGAGAAGGGAGTTTTTCAATCGACCACCCACCCTAAGGATACCCTGGTGATCCAGGAAAGGCGAAAGTTTTCTAAAAGATTTCTGGATCGTCAAGGTATGTTTAACCGCACGAATAAGGTCAGAAAAACATTTTTGCTGTACGAATTTCACCAAGACGTGCATAGAAGTTTCCAGTTCGTCAGGTGAAACATTTTTCGAAGTTCTCGAGTGTAAAAGTCTATGTTTCGGATTGAAGCGAAGGATATAAGCGATAATGCGCTGAACAGTCACAATGGCTGAAAATTTTGAGAGCAGAAGATCAATTATGTCCAGGTTCTCGATTGCGACGTGGTTAGTTAGAACGTTCTGTTCTTGCGATACATCTGGAAATTGTGTTGTATAAAATGCAGGCTGCTCAGGCCAAAGCTCAGGGGGGGACTCAAGAAATTCAGGTCCGTGCCATCACAAGTCAAAATTAACGAGCTCAGAGGGTGTAAGACCTCTGGAGACACAGTCAGCTGGATTTATTTCCGTGGGAACATAGTGCCATGTAGAAGCTTTAAGATTTTCTTGTATATAAGAAACTCTATTGGCTACGAAGGTTTTCCAGCGATGAGCAGAGCCCTTGACCCAAGTGAGCGCAACTTGGGAATCACTCCAGGCATAAGTAGCATCGAAAACATACTTATCGGAGTATGACTTCGTCACATAAACGATCAATTCGGTCAGAAGGTGAGCCGAGCAAAGTTCAAGGCGTGGAATCGATACAACTTTTAGTGGTGCAACTTTCGACTTTCCGGAAATCAAGACCACCTTTGGCGTTCCACAAGAGGTAATGAAGCGAAAATAAACAACGCATCCATATCCTATGGAGCTGGCGTCGCAAAAGCCATGCAATTCTACTCGTAAAACTGAATCAGACACAATCAAACGAGGAATTCTTATATTAGAAATATCGGGTAATTGTTCTTTAAAACGTTTCCAGACTTGTATGATGTCCTTTGAAGGCGTTTCGTCCCAGTCTGTTTTTGCAAGCCATAATTGCTGCATGATATGTTTGGCCGATAGAACACAAGGTGATAAAAGACCTAACGGATCAAAGATACGTGCGATTTGGGAAAGAATACTCCGTTTTGTACAGAGAGAGTCAACTGGGTTAAACGAGTAACTAAAAAAGTCGGACTTTGGATCCCACTGTAGACCTAAAACTTTCAGGAAAGTAGGACCATCAGTGTCGAAGCTAATTTGAGTGTTTTCCGAAGGCACATTAGACAGAATATCTGGACAATTACTGGCCCATTTGCGTAACTCAAAACCTCCTTTTTTGAGGAGTAGAATCAAATCGTTCTGAAGGTTTAGAGCTGCTCTAAGATCATCTGCACCCGGAACGCAATCGTCAATATAGACATAGCTTTGAATTACTTTCGAAGCTAATGGATAATTTTCCTGTTCAATTAAAGCTAGCTCCTTAAGCGTACGAAGGGCCAGGTAGCGAGCTGAGGAGATCCCGAAAGTAACTCTATTCAGAACATATTCTGAGAGAGCTTCTGACCTTGAAAAACGCCAAAGAAATCTCTGGAAATTTCTATGTTCAGGCTGAACGAGAATCTGACAATACATCTGTTTTATATCACTTATAAAGGCAATAGGATGACTTCTAAATTTGAACAAAATATCAGTTAAATCTTGATGGAGTTTAGGTCCTGGAAATAGGACGTCGTTGAGGCTATAACCACTTGTAGTTTTTGCACTGGCATCAAAAACTATTCGGAGCTTCGTGGAGACGCTGTCAGGTTTGATGACGCAGTGATGAGGCAAATAAAATGCTGTAGAGCATTGATAATCGCGAGGGGAGATTTGAGATATATATCCCTGTTCGATGTAATCTCGAATGAAGTCGGAGTATGCTTTGTATAAATCAGGGTTTTTACTAAGTCGGGATTCCAAAAAATTAAAACGACGCAAGGCTTGGGTATACGAGTCGCCAAGGTTAGGTTTTGAATGTCGAAAGGGAAGAGACACAACAAAACGTCCTGACGAGTTTCTGTATACAGAACTTTTGTAGATATTTTCACACTTAATTTCATCGGCAGACATAATGTCAGAAGGACAAGAAGGATTTTCAATTTCCCAAAATTTCTGCATAAGCTGGTCAACCTGTGGCTCGCAGGACACATGACTGATCAACAAAGACGTGTGCTGGGCAGAAGGCATATCGGCTTTTCCTTGAAGTACCCAACCAAAAACTGTCTCAAGCGCGACAGGTTGCCCAGGCTTTCCGAAGATGCGACCCGGGCCGAGAATATAAGGCATAAGTTCTGCCCCAATGAGCATATCCACGGAACCTGGAGTATCAAAAGCAGGATCTGCAAGTTGCAAATTAGCAATACGATTCCAGTCGGTTTTCATAACCTGCACTTTGGGTTGATTTGAACAGACTTTTGGAAGAATGACCGCGTGAAAATTAAAAGTAGGCTCTTGGTTAGAACACGGTTTTATGAGACACTGCGTAACTCCTTTGTTAGATATTGAACGTTGATCGTTAATGCCTTCAAGCGATATGGACGAATGTTGGCGTCGCAGACCAAGGCGATTGACAAAACGTTCCGAAATAAAATTAGCCATTCCCCCTGTATCGAGGAGTGCCCGAATTTTGTGGAAGTTACCCTGATTATCTTTAATTTGAATGACAGCAGTTGAAAGGAGAACTGTAGATTGTGTGAATGAGTGGGGAACTGAACTGCTGCTGCACTGCAAAGCTTGCAAAGAACCCGAGTTCTCAGAAGAAACTGCAGAAGTACTTGCAGAATGTTGTGGTCCTGTAATATCGTTAGAGGGATAAGAAACCGCAGGGTTTTGGTTTAAATGTAATAGAGTGTGATGTAACTGATTGCACACGCGACACCTTGTAGAAGACTTGCAATTGCGTGCTGAATGACGAGGGTGCAGACAATTTAGACAAAGACTATTAGATTTTGCAAAGTTGAAACGATCGTTGGGAGATTTGGAAGTGAAAATGTAGCAACGATAGAGATCATGACTTTGGGAACACAAGGCACATTTGAAGTTGGAGGCTTGATTTGAAGACCGCCCAGATACAGCATCTGAATTCAGAAAGACAGAGGAGAGTTTTCTGTTTCCATTACCCGAGGAAACGTGCTTGAAGTTAGTAGAGATTGAAGCATGTTGGACAGTCTCCAAAGCCATTGCCGTGGCACTTAAAAAGGTGGTAAGCATTTTATACGTGGGAATAGTTTCTTGGTTATGTTGGAGTTCAAACTCTGTTCTGGATTTTGTATCTAATTTGCGAGCCAAAATATTGAAAAGCACAAAATCCCAACCGTCCGTATCAATATTTTGAGCCTTTAAAGCATCTATATTTTTAATTATTTATATTATATTATTAATTTTTAATTCTGAATAGTGATCTGGAATTGTGGTTGCCTTTGGAAGAAGTACAGAAGATAAATAGGAGGCTTTATAAGCTAATCCATGAAATTCAAGAAATATCAAGGATTGCTGGCCCAATAATATTTTTATTCTGCTTGCGATGCGTTGGAGCCATTTTGACAAATTTTTATTCCTTGATTTTTGTCCAATCTGATCAACTTCTTATCAAACTGGTGGTTTGGTACAGTATTAAGCATATAACCACTTATTTTGTAAGCTAGTTTTGAAATGATATTTGGTGATACAAACTATCTCTTTTAGGTTGATATGATGTGTTTGACGGGTGCAGTTCAAAATCTGCTGTTAAAGCCCATGCAAGTCATTAAAATTTGTCACCAAAAGCTTTTGAGATTAGACAGAACACTGATATTAAGCGAGAACGATCAGCTCATGTATCAGTACCAAGTTATAGGTTGTGAAAGTTATCAAAGGAACAGTAGGTTGAGTGCTGCTGGATTTTTTCCAATAGACAATTCTCTAATTTTGTATGTTGTTTGCACGGTGTGCAACCATTTGGCGGCTATGTGCCAATAATTTCTTGCTACCACAAAAACTTAGCTCATGCTTGGTTAAAATCAAAGTTAAAAATAGCTGTTACAGTTCAGTGTTCAGTTAAAATGTATTATAGTTGAATAGTTTACTATTTAGACAATCTGTATTGATTTGGTTTAATTGAAAACTAGTACAATTCGATAAAAAATAAAATAAAATAAAAATATTTCTTATTGCTCTTTCTGCTGATTAAGCACGTATCCCGTACCAGCCATAAGTGTACTTTTTTACGAATGTTTATATAGAACAAGTCGAAGTCACTGATGGAATTATCCAGAAAGGACCTCAGATGTGTGACAGGACTTCTCACGGGTCACTGTCAGATGAGAAGACACATGCACATTCTGGGTCTGTCACAGGATCCGATATGTCGCTTGTGTCAGGAAGACGAGGAAACTCCGACACATGTTCTCACACAGTGCCCGGCACTTGCGACGATCAGAAAAGAGCTTTGGGGTAAGAGTGTGATCAACCCCTTAGATATTCAAGGTACCCGGCCAAGGAGGCTCTGCAGCTTTGTCAGGGCCACCGAATTGGAGGGGTACTAGCTTGTGATGGGTCACAAAGGGCCCGGCTAGCGGCCTAAGTGTCTTCTCCGTAGGGAGCCCATCTAACTACATTCATTCATTCATTCATTCATTATAGGATATATTAAAAATATTGAATTTTTTGATGTGTTAGTTTATATGATTTCCGATTGTTTTTGTTTCGTATTTTAGATATTGGCATTTTTTTAACTTAGCAAACGACTTTTTTTAAATAATAGGATTAACCTCTACAAACATATGTTGTAATACACTGTTGAGAAGGTAAAAATGAACAGAATTAAATGGCGCACAAATATATAGGGTTCCATTTAAAAAAATGTAACTTACTGCCATATGTCAAAAACTAAACGTAATAGAATAAAACTGGCTATGCCATTGAATTCTACGTAAAAAGTTGTACCGGAAACCGTTTTTCTATTTTTAATAACTTTTATAGCAAATGAAATACAGAGGAGGTTCAAAAATTACCATTTTTCAAAAACCCCCCGTATCTTTGAAACAAAAGAAGTTTGCGCAGCCCACTCTTCGCCAGTCTTCTCAGCTCGGAAAAAGAGATCGGAACACGCATGCTACTTTTTTTCTATTAATAATCTATTACCGTTTTCTCTGTACCCCGTAAAACCATCGAAAATGCAGCACCCTGTACATTTTCTACGGGCGGTAGATATTATAGTAGGCCTATATTGGTGCGGATGGAACTTATTCTTTTTATGGCTGTGTATTTATGGGCAAGTTTACACTAACGCTTGGACAATCAAAAATCGCAATTCTGTGGTTTTGTCCTGACAAACAAATTCCGACGTGAAAATAAGATAATGCAAAATCTTGTTATAACAGAACAAACAAAATTGACGAACGTTCTAAAGTTCTAAACGTAAACATGTTACAATTTGCTTATTCAAGTATTAAATTTATTATTTTTTATTATACGAAGTATTAAATCAAAACAAATGATGCAATTGTTGTTGTAAGTATCATTTCTTTTCTCCGAGAGAGTCTTTACACAAATGTTTGTTTCACAATCTTGAAACATTTTCAAATTGTCTAGCAGGTATGTTACAACACTCTGGAACAATAACATAAACTCAATTCAATTATACTGCTTTCGTCCCTAGCTGTCGATCTATATAGAAGTTTTAATTGTAATTGCTGTGTAACTGTTTCTAAATTTTGTAACTATATGTTTTTATTTGTGTTGTTCCCAATAGTATAAGAATGATTATCGGAAAATAACAGTAATTTTGATTAATGATCTACACATCTCCTTAAAAAATCATTTACTTAAATAAATAAACAATTTCATATAAAAAAACTGTCCACTTAACGTTCACCCAATTATTTTTGGTTGCTAACATTGAACTTAGTGATGAGCAGCTTTAAAGACAAGTTTTTATCATTCGCTTTTACTTACATTTATTTTCTTGTCAAGCCTTCAAAAACATTGTTATTTTCAATTTTTCAATGTTTTTTCCAGCTATTTTGTCAGTTTTGGACTATTTTACCTCTAGTAATTAACTCGACTGATGCCGTAATAAACAAATATAAAACCCAATGGGGTGGTGCATTTGTATTCATTACTGTGAGTAGCTGCATTTTGAATGTTATTTTGACATTTCAATTGTCATTTAGCAGTAAAGCTGAAGATTATGTAGCAATAAAGCTGCACAGCAAACGGAAATTGTTTATAGAAGCTGTTATATTTACATGGATGTTTCTTGATGTTTATAAGTTATGTCATTTAACGTACCAGTATATTAATGACCATCAATCTATATTTGCTATTCTCATGGGGTATACATATAATTACCTCCTACTCCGGCTTGAAATTGCAGTTCTCTATTTGGGATTGAGAATTGAAAATCTTGCACTGCGTTTTGATGCCCTGAATAGTGATCTGGAATTGTGGTTGCCTTTGGAAGAAGTACAGAAGATAAATAGGAGGCTTTATAAGCTAATCAATAAAATTCAAGAAATATCAAGGATTGCTGGCCCAATAATATTTTTATTCTGCTTGCGATGCGTTGGAGCCATTTTGACAAATTTGTATTCCTTGATTTTTGTCCAATCTGATCAACTTCTTATCCAACTGGTGGTTTGGTACAGTATTAAGCATATAACCACTTATTTTGTAAGCTAGTTTTGAAATGATGCTTTATGCTACAAACTCTTTCTTTTAGGTTGATATGATGTGTTTGACGTGTGCAGTTGAAAATCTAATGTTAAAGCCAAGGCAAGTCATTAAAATTTGTCACCAAAAGCTTTTGAGATTAGACAGAACACTGATATTAAGCGAGAAGGATCAGCTCATGTATCAGTACCAAGTTATAGGTTTGGAAAGTTATCAAAGGAACAGTAGGTTGAGTGGTGCTGGATTTTTTCCAATAGACAATTCTCTAATTTTGTATGTTGTTTGCACGGTGTGCAACCATTTGGCGGCTATGTGCCAATTTCTTGCTACCACAAAAACTTAGCCATTGATTTGGTTTAATTGAAAACTAGTACAATTCGATAAAGTTTTAAATAAAATAAAAAGCATTCATATTGCTCTTTTTCCTGCTGATTTAGCACGTATCCCGTACCAGCCATAAGTGTATTTTTTACGACTGTTTAGTAATATGTTTTTAAATACTAGTTTTAAATGGATAATAAACCACCTACTTGTGGAAGAAGATAAATTTAAAAAGACAGACACCAGCGAATACTAATAAGCAGCTTTTATACTTGCTCTGGCAACGCAATACGTGTCCAGAAGTATTCGACGATAAAGCTACTCAACAAAATTATGAACCGCAAACTCACATTTTAAGTGTAAAGCTTCACACCCCCGAAAAATGCTTAAAAGTTTAAATCACCAATTATTTACATTAGTAGTGACAATTGCAGTACTAATGCAAATTGTGGATGGCACTCCAGATGGCTAAAATGACTATTAAAAAATCCTGTTGCGTCTTCTAGTCCTTTCATGTCGTAGTTTGTGAGATTCTAGAAAAAATTAGACCTAATAAATAGTCAATTTCTTATAACAAGGGACTGACTTACATGGTTCATCATTTATTGATCCTACCGGTACAAGATTCTTTGAAATTATTATATGTCGGGGTTACAACGTTTTACGTCTTCCGATATCAAATCTCCTTCTTCTTCTTTCATGTGCCTTGTCCGGTCTCCCTGACGTTGGCGATCACCATGGCAAAAGCTGTACGGTCCTCCGCCAAGCGAAAAAGTTCCCCAGCCCCTCTTATGCCGGTCCAATCCCGAATATTTCTAAGCCACGGCTGTTGCTTTCTTCCAGCTTCGCGGCGCCCCTCTATCTTGCCCTTTAGTACGAGCTGTTATAGACGATATTTATCACCTTTCAAAATATGTTCAAGATATGATGTTTTTCGGCATTTTACGGACGTAAAGTTGTTCTTCCGGTGTTTGCTCTTCGTAGTACATTCTCGTTTGTAGCATGTTGTGTCCACGGAGTACGAATCATTCTTCTGTGAAGCCACATTTCGAAAGCCTCCAGTTGGTTCATCGTCCTGACCTTCAGAGTCCACGTCTCTACTCCGTACAGAAATACCGACCATACATAGCATTCAACCATGCGTTGTCTTAATTCAGATTAAGGTTGTCATTGCAAAGAAAGGATCTCATATTATTAAAAGTTGCCCTAGCAATCTCTATTCGGCACTTTATCTCGCACTCCGGATTTAGATCCTCTGTAACAATACTACCAAGGTATTTGAACCATGAAGTAGTCAATTTTGTTTCTATATCCATCTCCTGGTGATACCCATGTATTTAGACGTCGTCTATGATGTTTGAACAGGGTGTTAGCTATTGTTCACGCAAAAACATTTTTACTGTGCTAATTGTGTGTGCTAAACAAAAGTGGCAACACCGCGCGCTTCTTCCAGACAGTGTGGTGGGGTGATGTGGTTAGAACATTATTACTCTCGCGAATGCAGACAATACACGACACGTTAAGATCGTTCATGTTCACGCATTTATTTACCTAGTTGTTTGTTTTCAACTTTAAATTAAACATTGTAACGAAGTTACGAATATTTTTCTGTTTGGTTTACTAAGCCGTCCGTTAGTACCGTTGGATATGCGGCGATATGCAGATAAGGGATCTATTAATAGAAGCCGTTTAGTAAAGTAACCAGTGCTAGTACGTTGCCAAAATACGATAAGCCGTATATTAGTTATTATATTTTCTCAGGATTGGCCAGTCCGATTTTTACCATTCTTGTTGGAAACCATTGGTAGTATTACAGGGTTTACAACAATGCTGCAGTATGATAGCGCGTAATAGGAAATTAGTGGTTTACGACTTTCCTTGTAATTATAATTCGCGAGTTGACGTAGCTGGCTAGGTTGGCCGAAGCGTACCGTTTTCCTGCAGTACTGCGTTTCGGTACGCGTCACTCGAGTAGGGCCGTGTTTCCCACTACCCGAAAGTGGGGGAATCGGACTGTCTATAAAACTGGCGTGCGCCGTCAGTTCGTTCTCTGTTGAGATCACTAGCTCACCCCGAGCAACACCTCAACCTCCCAGCAGCACCGCCGCATCACAGTAAGTATACTTGTTTAGTGGTTAGCTCTCCTAGTGCACTGTGTACCTGTTATTTGAACACCGAGGCTCGCTAGACTGGGTGTTCGTTCCTTGTCTACTCCAATCCTGTACCGCCGTTTGTTGTAGCGTCGTGGTTCGCCAGACCGGGCGCTGCTGTAACGTTCATGTTACCTGTTTTCATTGCAAACACTACATGGTTCGCTAGACCGGGCGTTTGCACCGTTAGTCCCAGCCCGGCCATTTTTCCGGCCCTTGTACTTCAGTAGCATCGTGGCTCGCTAGACCGGGTGCTACGCCATAGATCCGGCATTGTAGGTTTCTATACAAACACTACATGGTTCGCTAGACCGGGTGTTTGTATACTTTTCCCCGATAGGCCAATTTCCGGCCCTAGTTCACTCTGTAGCGTCGAGGTTCGCTAGACCGGGCGCTACACAATAGTTCCACCTTCAACACAAACCCTACATGGTTCGCTAGACCGGGCGTTTGTGGCATTTAGTAGTCCGGCCGCACTTCCTGGCCCTGTCTTTTGTTGACTACGCTACATGGTTCGCTAGACCGGGCGTAGGAGGCAAGTTTCTATATCCTGTTGCCAACAAGATCCACTACAAGGCTCGTATAGACCGGGTGGTTCAGTAATACCCTTTTCCAACTCCTTACCGACCCGTGACACCGTAACTTTATTTGCACTAGGACGGTTAATTGCTTAGTTGTAAACGTAGACCTGCATTGTCCCTGTAATTAACTTTGATTCATCTTGTACCGTAACATTCATTGCATTGCGTGGTTTTTTAACTTTCTGCATTATACCGTTGACCTGTTTTGCATCGCATCCGACCCGTACCGTAACTAAGTTGCACACTCTCACTCTCGTTCTTGTTTAATTAAGGGGAGGGGGGGATTTAAGATACGTTTGTTTGCATAAGTATTTGCTTTAGTTAAGTTTGCTGGCATTTGAAATTAAGCATTTAGAATATACTTTAGTTGACTGGTACTTTTGGCTTTTATTAGCGTTGTCACCAACTGAACCACTGTTACCACAGATTGTCGGGAACCTTGTCTCCAGCTGTATAAAAGCTACCAAGGCATACGAATTGTGTTTCCTGACACTACATCTGTTTTATATCACTTATAAAGGCAATAGGATGAGTTCTAAATTTGAACAAAATATCAGTTAAATCTTGATGGAGTTTAGGTCCTGGAAATAGGACGTCGTTGAGGCTATAACCACTTGTAGTTTTTGCACTGGCATCAAAAACTATTCGGAGCTTCGTGGAGACGCTGTCAGGTTTGATGACGCAGTGATGAGGCAAATAAAATGCTGTAGAGCATTGATAATCGCGAGGGGAGATTTGAGATATATATCCCTGTTCGATGTAATCTCGAAGAAGTCGGAGTATGCTTTGTATAAATCAGGGTTTTTACTAAGTCGGGATTCCAAAAAATTAAAACGACGCAAGGCTTGGGTATACGAGTCGCCAAGGTTAGGTTTTGAATGTCGAAAGGGAAGAGACACAACAAAACGTCCCGACGAGTCTCTGTATACAGAACTTTTGTAGATATTTTCACACTTAATTTCATCGGCAGACATAATGTCAGAAGGACATACCGAGAAAGGTTGAGCCACCTGACCCTTTTTAGGGCTTAAGCCGTATCCATAACCCACCATCTTCACGAAACCACTCTGAAGGGAACCCACCAACCTCCACGTCTCCTAAAATTCCCGGGGAAAGCTGAACCCTGTTTCCTTTTCCTTTCCTGTTCCTTCCTTTTTTTTCCTCTTTCTCTTTTTTAATCTCCTCTTTTTTTCTCTTTTTTCCTTCTTTCCTTCTTTTTGTCTTTTTCCCCCTCTTTTTTCCATTTTTTTTTTTTTTTTTTTTTTTTTTTTTTTATATCGTTTAACTTCTCCAAAATGTACAGGGTGGGCAAATAAGCGAGGTAAGCGGCTGTACCTCCGAAACTAATGATCGTAGAGTGTTACGGTAAAAAAATTTATAGGTTAAGTGGGCAAGGGAAAATGCTGGAAATTATTTTCAAGTTTCCAAGATGGCCGCCAGAGGTCGTTTGCGCCATCTTGAATTACCTAAAGTTACGTTTCTTGTGATTTTCTGCAATGAATGTAACAAAAAATTATTTGCGTTTTAATGTTAACTTAAAGTCGAACATTTTTTGTAAAAACAGTTTTTCTCTATCTTTCGAAATAAAGTGGTGGGGGGTATTTGAATGTTGTTTTAAATAAATGCCAGTAACTTCGAAACGGCTTCAATAGATTTGGATAAATTTGGTATCATTGAAAAGAGCATTTCTTGGGCTTTTAGGTTTCTTGTGATAATAACAGTTGTGACCTACACGGCCGCCGATAGAGGGCGTTATTCGATATTATAACCAAAATATTGGATTTTCTCGAAAAATTTAAATGCAATGATATGACTTTTTGTAGACTAGAAAATAGACAAATGACTAACCAATAAGCCTGCGCAAACCGCATCTTAATATCTTTTTCCTAACTCAAATTATTTAAAAAAAATACCAAACCGAGAAAGTTCATATATCCTCATTTAATAATAATCATTTAATAAAATCCATCGGTTGCTTTCGATAAGAAGGCAAGTAGTAAGTAGGCCATAAAAATAAAAGACAAACTCCTCACACGTTTTCGTATTTATAAGCTCCTTTTAAATAAAGTGAAAAGAACGTTTTTTTTTAAAGATTATTGCCTTCTGTGTTCAAATTGCCTTCCGTCATATTCGATACATTGTTCCAGTCTTCCTTGAGTCGACAGAACCGCAGCCTCGATTTCTGCTGCTGATAGTTGACGAATTGAGTTTCTAATTCTGTTTTCCATATCTATTCGTGTTGTTGGTGGAGTTTGAAAAACAATATCTTTTAAGCGTCCCCAGAAGTAAAAATCAAGACATGTCAAGTCGGGAGATCTTGCCGGCCAAGGAAATAGGCTTCCCCTTCCTATCCAGCGTTCTCGAAAGGTTCCGTTAATATGGTTTCGGACATTAATTGAATAATGTGCCGGACAACCATCTAATTGCAGAAACATAGTTCTCCTAGTTTCGAGTGGCACATCTTCCAACAAAATTGGAAAGTCGTTGATCAAAAACTCTAAGAAACGGATACCAGTTAAAGCTTGATCAAAAAATGAGGTCCAATAATTCTGTCCCCAATGATACCGCACCACACATTTAGGCTCCAGCGTCCCTGGTGCTGCACTTCTCTTAACCAATGCGGGTTTTCAGCGGACCAATAATGCATATTATGAAGGTTTACTCTACCATCACTATTAAAGGTAGCTTCGTCGGTCCAGAGAATTTCCTTTAAGAAATGTCTGTTTTTATCAAGCATGCCTAGCATCCATTGACAATAATTTAATCTATTATCGAAATCTTGTTCATTTAGCGCTTGGTGCAAGACTATGTGGTAAGGATGTAATCTAAAAGTAAAAAACAACATATGCGTAAAAATAATATAATAAGAATAACACTGAATTGTGTATTTGAGGGTATGTGCTAAGATACTTGGAATATGATAAAATTATTTACCTATAATCTTTCAAAATATTTCTAACAGTTGTTCGTGCTATTCCCAAGTCTAAAGACAATGTTCTAGTTCCTACATGTCTATCAAATTCTATGTAAGCCAAGACATTGATAATGTTTTCTTCGGTCCTTCCATTGCGACGCCTGCGACGTTTAGGACAACGAAAACTTCCAGTATCGCGTAATCGCTGTACCAAACGCGGAAACATTCTTCTCCCGTAATGGCGGCGATCTGGATACCGTGCCGCGTACTGTCTTGCAGAAATAGCTGCATTTTGAGAACACTCGAAATAAATTGCAATCATGTCAACGGCTTCATTATTGGTGGGAGTCATTTTGATTAAAAATTACTCAAATTATACGCAATCAACAATATTGAGCTGCGTGTGACAGAAGTTTGACGTTACTTGCCAATATTTTAGATCGGAGTTTGTCTTTTATTTTCATGGCCTACTTACTTACTACTTGCCTTCTTATCGAAAACATCCGATGGATTTTTAAATAAGGATATATGAACTTTCTCGGTTTGGTATTTTTTTTAAATAACTTGAGTTAGGAAAAAGATATTAAGATGCGGTTTGCGCAGGCTTATTGTTAGTCATTTGTCTTTTTCTAGTCTACAAAAAGTCATTTTTTTTTTTGAGAAAATTTTATTTTTTTTTTTTTTTATATCGTTTAGCTTCTACAAAATATACATTGATCTTAACCCTAACATCTTACTTATACTATTTACAATATATATATATATACACCTAAACTTAATTAACCGCTACCCTCTCAAGTCTGGTGGACCGGTTATTCCTCCCCCATGACCCCCTCCGCCCAATCATTAATCAAGGCCACATTACCCAGGTCCGTCTTCCCCTCGCGCCTTAACTGTACGGAGGCCCAAACTCTTCCTCTCTCTCTCATTTCCGTCCTCATCCTCACCCTATCATCCCTCTCACAGACATCGATTACATGTTCACTCGACTCGACCCCTCCACCGCACTCACATTCACCCGTTCCTTCCACCAACTTAAATCTCGCCAAGTACTCCCCTAGGTTGCCGTGTCCTGTTAAGAGTTGGGCACCCTTAAAGGACAGCGGCAACCTATCCCTTCCAACCTCCTTACACACCTCATATACTCTTCTTCCCTTATCCGACTTATCCCACTCCTCCTGCCACTCCTTGTGTATCCACTCCTCCATCTCCTTCTTGATCCCCTTCCTATCCCAGAGTTCGCACTCCCCAAGGTCCTCCATCACCCCCCCTTCACTTGCCAACCTGTGAGCCACCTGGATCCCCTTATCCTTTCTTTCCACCCATTCAATCCCGATCTCCCATCCCCTCCGGTTCAACTCCGCCGCTCGCCCCCTGATCCTCTCCACCACTCTGTGCAGGCTGAATTCCTGCACCATACCCCAGGCCGCCTGGCTGTCGGTGACCAACAAATATCCCCCCTTTTCACACTCACTCACCACATTCACTCCTTCCTCAATTGCCCTCAGTTCCGCCGTCGTGCTCCCTCTCTCCCGTTCATCAAACTTGACGACTCGCCTTCCCCTCTCCATCACCACCGCAATCCTCGTCAGTCCCTCCTTCGCACTGGCGTCCACCCACACTCTCCTGACCTCCATCCCTCTCTCATTCATCCCTCTCCATACAACCCACCCTGGGTACGCCCTATCGCTCTCCTTCGCGGCGTTATCCACTTTCTCTCTCTCCCTCTCACTCCGGAACCTCGCCGCTGCCTGAGCCCTCAGGTGCCATGGCGGACAGCCGCACAGCACCCTGAGCGCATCCGTGGCCACGGTGCGGTAGCACCTTACCGCAGCCAACAGAAACTTCCTCTCAGCAGCCGCGAGGTGCCTTTTTACCCTGCTATCCCTTCCCCTTATACCCCAAATCTCACCCCCGTATAGAGCCGCCGGTGTCCCCACACACTCCATAATCATCTTCACCTTACCCTTATCCACCCGTCCCTTATTCCTACACAACCCCGTTAATTTCGTCACTACTTCTCCTACTCTCGCCCTTACTCTCCTCGCATGCTCCACAAACAACCGTTTCCTGTCTACCCTCACCCCTAACAGATCCATCCATTCATCACACTGCACTCTTTCTACACCCACTCTAACTACCGGAGGTCGAATCCTACCCCCCAGTTCTATAAACATAGCTTTTGTTTTGCCCTCATTATATCTCATTCTACCCTTCTCCTCCCACTCTCTACACACATCCCACGTCTCCTTCCACTTCTTCTCAATCTCCTTTACAGACACCCCCGCGACCAGGACCACCTGGTCGTCGGCGAATGCCTGTCCATACACCCCCCCCCTTTCATCCTCTTTCACTACCTTCTCCAACCACTCGTTCATACACACGAGCCACAGGGTTGGTCCAAGACTCGAACCCTGTGGGCATCCCCTTTCAACCTTTCTACTGACTCTCCCACTCACCACCTCCCTATCACACATGAAGTCCCAGGCGATCTCCCTGATCCGCCCTGAGACTCCATCGCTCCTCATTCTCTCGTCCACGTACGGCGGCCACGCCATGTTGAAGGCGTTCCTCAAGTCCAGCGCGACCGCCAGTACGTGCCATCCTCTCTCATGAAATCCGTTCACTCTATCCAACACCTCCTTGAGGGCCTCCACCGTATTCTTCGACCTCCTAAACCCATACTGCCTACTACTCGTTCTCCCCTCCCTTTCATACCAATTCATCAACCTACCATTCACCAGTCTGTCCAAAATTTTTCCCAGCGTGGGTAGCAGGCTAATTGGCCTGTACCCCCCGCCAGGTTTTGGCAGCCACCTTAGTCTACCCTTCTTCCACACCCTGGGAAATATCCCGTACTCCCAACACCTGTTAAAAATCCCACGCAAACCCACCTTCCACTCCTCCCACACATGAATCATACATTCATTAGGAATTCGATCGTCGGCGCATGCCTTCTTTTTCTTCAAATTCCTAATGACCCTTTCAATCTCCCCTTCACCAAACTCTACATCATAACAATCACCCATGACCCCGCCGGCTCTATTTACCCTATATTGCCCCCTCTCCTCGCACTCCTCCTCATTCAACCCAGGGTGATACTCACTTATGAGCTCGTTATCCCACTCATTCCCTTCACACAGCTCCCTTCCGTCTCTTGCCTTATACGTCCTTTCCCCTCTCTTGACTCCCCACTTGGCCACCATTTCCCAGATCTTGTCCCAGCTGTTTTCCTCCGTAAGTTCCTCCATCTCTTTGTTCCTTGCCTCCTTTTTCTTTCTGCGGATTTCCTTTTTTAGTTCTCTCCTTTTACCATAGTACCTGATTCTAAACTGTGCTTCCGCGTCTTTCCCCTTATTGATCTGATACGACCTTCTTGCGAGCAAGACTTCCCTTTTCGTTGCCTCCAGTTCATCATCCCACCATTCATTCGCCTTTCTCTCATTCACCCTATACCTCTTGATACGTCGACACGCCTCCTTGCAGTATTCCTGCGCCCTCTCCGCCTCCCTCTCCGTGTCCTCCTTGCACCCAATCGTCCCCCATTCAAACCCCCTCAGACACTCTCGGAACCTCTCCCAGTCAGTACCCCCGAAATCGTATTCACACTTGCTGATCTCCCTTGAAATCAGCCTCCCCTTGACCCTGAACGTCACATACTTGTGATCGCTCAGGGTCTCCTCCTCTTCCACATTCCATTCGTCAACTTCCAACCCCCTTGCCCACGTCACATCCACCCAACTACACCCGTTCGCGCTTTCGAATGTTGGTCCTTTTGTCCCAACATTCTGAAGTTCCCATCCATACATCACTGCCATATCTAACAACTCCTCTCCCCTTTCATCAGTATTCACTCCCCCCCATGCTTCATTCTTAGCGTTGAAGTCCCCGGCGATAAGCAGGGGCCCTTCAACCGCTCTCCACAACCACTCCCTCTCTTTCATTCTTCTGTTAGTTCTACCCAATGGTTCGTCGTAAACCCCAAAAACCCTTACCTCCCCCTCCCTTGTTTTCATAATCACACTCACCACATTCTCACTCGACTCACTCTCTATCTGCCACGCGCAGACTTCACTCTTGGTCCAGATTGCGGCCTTGCCGTCTTTCTGGCCATACCTTTTGTACCCCTTCCACTCTGTCTCTTTCTTCCAAGGTTCCGCCACAATCACCACATCCACACCCCTCTCCTCTACAAACCTCCTCATTTGCAGAGTCGCCTCTCTCCCTCTCCCCACGTTCGTTTGCAGAAACGACACCGCCATTAGTAGGCCGTGTTATTCCTCCTTCTCTCCCACTGTCTCGCATAAACCGGGCACTGCCTGTCATTCGCCGCATGCCTACGTCGTTCCCTCTCCACCCCCAGTCTCCTGCAGTTCGGACAATCCCACTCACGCTCGCATCCTCTCCCCTGATGTTCTCCCCCACATTTATAACAACATTCAGCGTCCTTGCAGTCCTTCCCGATGTGTCCGAACCTACTACACCTAAAGCAAACCGTAATCTCAGTACACTCCTCAACATACACCCATACAACGTCCAGGGAAATCCTGCCCGCCTTCGCGATCCTTTTAAACGTCTCCCCTCTGAACTGCACCACTATGTTTTCCTTGTACTCACTCCTGCATGGCCTCCTGTAGAGTACCCGTACTCCCCTCATGCACTCGTCCATACTCACACCCCCCCACAGATCTCTATTGCCTTCATAAATCCCCCTTACCAGTGCCTCATCCGAATACCCCTTCTCCACTCCAGTCAGCTTTAACCTCGGCATAACCCCCTCTGCCGAACCCAACCTGAAACCTTGTGCTCCCTCAAACTCCCTCTTAGCCTTTTCACAATCTTCTTCGGTGTCGAAGACCGCCACCACCTTGCCCTCTACCACCTCACGCACCATTCTTGCCCCCTTCACCCCAGATCTTCCTATCACACCCCTCACCTCCTGCAACAACTGCTGTCCCTTCAGCTCCCCTTTCCCTACCTTCAATTCAACCCCCCTCTTCTCTGCTCTTGGTGGCGTCTTCCAGGGTTCCCCCTGGCGATTCTCCTTCTGCCCTCTTTTCTCCACGATTGCCTCCGCGTATGTCTTCTTCTTCTTCCTCCTAGCCTCTTCCCATACTTCTTCTACTACACTCTCCCCCCCTTCCGTATCAGTCGTCACCATAGGTATCCTCATATTCTTCCCAACAGCCCTTTTTTTAATCGCACCTTCCCTTCTCGCCATGTCCGCGTCACCCAAACTCGCACTGTCCGACTCGTAACCCAACCTCATTCGCCCCTCATTCACTCTACCCTTTCTCACCCCTGTTGTGCTTTTTAGTTCCTGCCTGTCCGCGCTTGCCCCTGCCTTCGCTCCTACATCCTCGTATTCGCTCCTCCATTTATTATTTTTTAACATTATCTCCTCCAGCCTCTGCCATGTCTTTTCTGCCACCTCGCCCTCTCTTTCTCTTCTTTCCAGTTCCTTCTCTGCTCTCTCCGCCTCTCTCTGCAACCTCACATTTTCGACCTTCAACCACTCACACCTTTCTTTCAACACCGCACTCTCTTCTCGGACCTCCGCCAGTTCCTTTTCTTTTCTATTGAACCTCGCGCTAATCTCGTGCATGGTTTTCATGACGTTGGCCATGTCCCCCAAATTAAATTTAATTTTCCCCTTCTTAACAACCCCGGTTTGCTTAATTACCGCCTCCACCAGACTCTCAAAGGCAACTTTCTTTAGCGTGTTTTTTTCCCACCCCTCTTTGCGCCCCATCGGGGTTTGAAATTCATCATCCTCTACATCTAAATCGTCTGAACTAAATACATCCTCTATTTCTATTTCCGTTTCCTTTTCCTCTTCTAACTGTTTTCCTGACATTTCCTTCTCAACTATTCCTACTGCTATTTCTACCGACCTTTCCATTACTTCCTTCATATATTCGTTCGGAGACCTTCTGACTTTAGAGCTCCTGTTAAACGCCGCCTGTCTTATACGCTCCTCCCTATCTAATTCCTCTTTTGTTTTGCCCTCGTCTTCCTCCCTTTTCCTCTTTTCCCTATCTACTTCCCTCTCGCTATCTCTACTTCTTTCCATTTCTTTTTCTTTCGCTTTTTCCTTTTCCCTACTTAGCATTTTTTGAAGTGCCCTAATTTTAACTAGAACCTAAACTAAATTTTACAATTTTTCTAATTCTATAATTTACAATTTTATTCCTCCACTTGTATAAATTTACACAAAACCAGGGTTGTCCACTTTTGCACTGGTGTACTATACCAGTAGATACACGAATTTGCCCGACCGGATCTTCTGCGCTCCTAATACTTGGGATTCAGAAATCCCGTCTTTTCCGTGGTATCTCGCGGTTCCTCGCGGTCCCGCGGATCTCTTCGGATGCGTGTTTGCCAAAGAGGACCCTCAGTGACGTTTCAGCCCAACAAATCGACCAAACACCAAAAAAATATCTTCCTACTTACAATTTGTCGCCGGTGTCCGTTTTAAGGTTGTGTTTTATCTCTCTCGCATCCACTATTAATAATTTTTGTAAAAATTACCAACTTTTCACTCCCGTTTTCACTGGGAAAACGCCGGATTTTCCGTTACGCACCCACTAATTTGCCCAAAGGGCTACTAAATTCACCCCGAGCAAGACCAAAAAGTACCTTCTAATTAAGATTTTCACTGGTTTTCCACAAATTTCACAATTTCCGCCACTGACAGCTTTTCCGCTCCCCGAAAGTCGCGAAGAAACTTTCACTACTCCCGTACACACACGATTTTTCGTTAATCCAAATTCAAAGTCCGTTCCAAAAGCCAAAAAGTCCGTTTTCAAAAACACCCAAATTACAATCCGAAAAACACGTCCGTACAGTTCGAAAGCTGAAACCGAAGTGAAGGACAAGAAGGATTTTCAATTTCCCAAAATTTCTGCATAAGCTGGTCAACCTGTGGCTCGCAGGACACATGACTGATCAACAAAGACGTGTGCTGGGCAGAAGGCATATCGGCTTTTCCTTGAAGTACCCAACCAAAAACTGTCTCAAGCGCGACAGGTTGCCCAGGCTTTCCGAAGATGCGACCCGGGCCGAGAATATAAGGCATAAGTTCTGCCCCAATGAGCATATCCACGGAACCTGAAGTATCAAAAGCAGGATCTGCAAGTTGCAAATTAGCAATATGATTCCAGTCGGTTTTCATAACCTGCACTTTGGGTTGATTTGAACAGACTTTTGGAAGAATGACCGCGTGAAAATTAAAAGTAGGCTCTTGGTTAGAACACGGTTTTATGAGACACTGCGTAACTCCTTTGTTAGATATTGAACGTTGATCGTTAATGCCTTCAAGCGATATGGACGAATGTTGGCGTCGCAGACCAAGGCGATTGACAAAACGTTCCGAAATAAAATTAGCCATTCCCCCTGTATCGAGGAGTGCCCGAATTTTGTGGAAGTTACCCTGATTATCTTTAATTTGAATGACAGCAGTTGAAAGGAGAACTGTAGATTGTGTGAATGAGTGGGGAACTGAACTGCTGCTGCACTGCAAAGCTTGCAAAGAACCCGAGTTCTCAGAAGAAACTGCAGAAGTACTTGCAGAATGTTGTGGTCCTGTAATATCGTTAGAGGGATAAGAAACCACAGGGTTTTGGTTTAGATTTAATAGAGTGTGATGTAACTGATTGCACACGCGACCCCTTGTAGAAGACTTGCAATTTGCGTGCTGAATGACGAGGGTGCAGACAATTTAGAGAAAGACTATTAGATTTTGCAAAGTTGAAACGATTGTTGGGAGATTTGGAAGTGAAAATGTAGCAACGATAGAGAGCATGACTTTGGGAACACAAGGCACATTTGAAGTTGGAGGCTTGATTTGAAGACTGCCCAGATACAGCATCTGAATTCAGAAAGACAGAGGAGGGTTTTCTGTTTCCATTACCCGAGGAAACGTGCTTGAAGTTAGTAGAGATTGAAGCATGTTGGACAGTCTCCAAAGCCATTGCCGTGGCACTTAAAAAGGTGGTAAGCATTTTATACGTGGGAATAGTTTCTTGGTTATGTTGGAGTTCAAACTCTGTTCTGGATTTTGTATCTAATTTGCGAGCCAAAATATTGAAAAGCATAAAATCCCAACCGTCCGTATCAATATTTTGAGCCTTTAAAGCATCTATATTTTCCGTAAAGGTATTTAATAAATGTCGAATATCTTTTGGAGACTGTTTTTGTAAGCAAGGAGCGTCAAAAATTTCATTTAAGTGGGCAGTGGCTAAAAAACGTTTATTTTCATAACGAGTTACAAGAGAATTATAGGCAGTTTCATAATTGTCTTCAGTTAGGAGTAAGCCCTTAATATGATTCAGTGGTTCCTGCTTCAATGAAGTAATCAAATAGTGAAACTTTTCAACATTTGATAAATTAACATTAGTGTGAATGATGCTCTTAAACAAATCGAAAAATGATGGCCACATTTTAATGTTGCCCTCAAAAATAGGAATATTGATTTTTGGAAGCCTGGCGGCCGACAGAGGTGAAGTATTTTGCGAAGTGTTAAAATCAGAGGCAGCGCGAGCTTGTGCAGGCGATTGAATAGAACGGACTTTGGACTTTACATCATAGAGATATTTATCTGCTAATTTTCTTATTTTGTCTTGGGCAGCAAAGTCAGTATCACTGGCAATTAAAGAAATAATGTCATTGTGAATTGATTGAAAATCAGCATAAATTTCCTGCAGAAACTCCGCACGTGACAGTAAGTTTTCCTTCTAGAATGAGTCCGTGGTAGAGTTCGTTCCATACTCATAGATCTCTTTAAGCCTATTAAAATGTACCGTGCGCTGAAAAGTCAATTTTGCAATTTCCTTTTCAGAAGTAGCCATAATTAATTATGTAAACGTAAAAACTTTCGAATTGTAAGTAAAGTCACAGAAGATCAATCGCACGGAGCGAACTATACCTAAGAAAATTATTAAAAATCTCCGAACATCAACAAACACAATGTTGCAAAGTGTAAAGTTAAAAATCGATATGGTATGTGGTATATCCTGCTAAACCTGGGCGCAATGGAATGTTGTTTATTCGACCTGATAAAAAAAACAATGAAATGAAGAGAGTGTAGTTTGAACGAGGTGATAGCAAAATGGCTGGTTTTAAAAGTTTAAGTTAATTTTATATGTATTTTATAAGTAAAAATTTAAAATTTTCAAAGAGAATGGAAAAGTGGATAGTGATATCCGGCTCGAAGGACCATAAATGTCGTTGTAGACCAGTAAAATTTGCTGGCTTTAGGTTTTATCGAAAAATAATATAATTAAAATTCGAAAACGGCGCACCACCTTTCTGAACGGGACTCACCTGTCTAAAACTTCCTGGCTTGAAGGAGAGCGCTCTCGTTAAGAAATGTGGATTCGTCGGCTTGGATGGACTGGAGTGAGTAACACTCGCGAGTCGCGGTAATACGAAAAAAAGTCAAAAAAGACGTGACAAGTTGAGTACGCTTTTAGCTTGATGCTGCTAGGTCGACACTTTGAATGGTACTGTCGCTATTGCGCACGCAGTTCTAGGTGTCCCTTATGATAGACAGTGTGCCGTATTGTCGCGGAAAAAAAGGTAATAAAATACGAAATTTATAGGTCCTTAAGCGCATAAAAAGAGACAAGTTTTAGAGTTTATGAAACACAAGATCAAGTCAATAAATAAACTAGACAGTAATCAACACTTCATATATTGTAAAACCTGTGTAAGTCGGGACACCTTAATGCAGAAACCCGTATATGTATAACCTCACTGTGATATTCCGATTTACATGAGTTTTACTGTATTATGATATAGTTTAGATGTATTAATGATATATCAAAATATATTTATATTCGTAAATATAAAAAATTCTAAAATAAAAAATATATTCTTGAAATTACTGTGGCAAATAAAATAACATCTAAAATATAGTCTTTTTCCACTTCTGTCCTCACTCCGAATCAGGCTGAACACATTGAACGCAGTAGTTGACGGTATGTTCCTTACAAATAGCTGCTTGACATTTTGCACATCTGACACTAGTCTTCCGGTTTTTCTTTTTTGGACAATAGTTACATTTTGTTCTCTCTCCAGGCTCGTTTGGGTTATTATCTTGATCTGTTGGAGGGATTCCTAAATAGTTTTTTATTTGCAAGCTTAGTAAATGGGGCAAACTTTGATTCATCAAGCGGCTCTTTATGTGATTTTTTACCAGTTCACTTGCCAATGATTTCGAATATAGTGGTCGCGACATGCGCAGATCGATATTGTTCGCTCGGAAGATAATAAACCCATTTATTCCAGCAATATTGAGAACCGAGAAAAAGACAGTCAAAGGCCATCTCACCGTATCAACCCCACTTTTATTTTTGTTATAATACGTAATCACTTCAGGTTTGAAAGCATCGCCGGTGTCTTTATCGATGGTGTCATCATCATGCAAAGTTGACAAAAGTAGAACATTTTTGTTCTTTTTAGGAACATATGAAACTAGTAGACATTCTTCTCCAAACCCAAACATGCTGCTGCAGACCTTCCTTTCTTTAGTTGCTACAAACAGTGGTGGAATTTCTCGTTTGTTTTTTCGAAGAGTTCCAACTAAAGTCAGCCTTTGACGCTTGAGTAGCTCAATAGCTAAGGGGATTGAAGTGAACCAGTTGTCGCAAACAACGTTTCGTCCGGAGTTATAGATTGGCCTACAGAAACGGCGCACAACACTCATTGAATCATTATCCAGTCTAAATGGACCTTCTGGTTGCTTTCCTGCGTAAATCTCCATCTTTATGGTATAAAAAACCCGGCAATTTTAATGCCATATTTACTAGGCTTATTTGGGATGTATTGACGGAAGCCGCATCGACCTCAAAATGCCTCCTACATTTCATCAATGGTACAATTTTCACCTGGCGTATAGCAAGCTTCACAGTTATCTTGAAACATTTCAAATATTTGTCTTATGGGGGCTAATTTATCCTGCTTTTTTCTTTCCTCTCTACTTCTGATGTCGTCGAATCGAAGAGCCCGTAAAAGTAGGTAGCAGCGATTTTTAGACATAACCATCCTAAAAAATTCTGGTGCAGTTGCATCCGTATTCCATAAATCTGCTAAGTTAGTATGGCTGGCTTTGAGCACTCCTGCCATGTATAACAAGCCAAACAACGCTCTAATCTCATCGACATTGGTATCCAGTGCATCTCTACTGCGTGATGCTATCATTCGATCGGTAATTAGCATATTCTATGTTTCATAGACAGATCGAGCATTTTTTGCGTGAGGTTTGACGCCTGGTAACTTGTAAATTAAATTATGGCGCTTTGTACGTGTGTATTTCACTGAACGATGAACTTTCCACAAAGTTTTACCGTCTTTTCCCACGTAATTTGGACCATCTTCTAACCAACGACCGGTAAAATGTTCGCTTGATTTATCCGCCGACAATTCCGAATCTACTTCGTCATTAGGGTCGTTTTCGACGCAGTCTTCGTCACTTTCTTCATCAGCAAGGACTTCTGTTGGAAACTGGCTTGCTAGTTCCTCTTGTTCTAGCTCTTCAAAAATTTTGAGAAGCCTTGCTTCTTCTTTCGGATCCATTTTTATAATCAACTGCTCTGAAAATTCATTTAATCAATAATTTGGCTACAATTACTTTAGAAAAACCGATAAAACGTACCAAAACGTGATAGTTAAAACTAAAGCACTGTTACCCGCAGGTGAGCCAAACGCTCACTAATCCGCGCGCCCAATTTAAAATACTTACCAAATAGCATCACACGTAATTACACCAGAGCTCGTAACTTGAACTGACTTGGCACAAGTGTCGGTAGGCTTACATAGACCGATATGTGCCTTGTTGCCAAATTGTGAAAGTTGTTCCACATTGTATGAAAAGGTGAGCGCCGCGCTCACCCTGCGGGTAACGCAGGGTTTTAAGCGTTAAGTAGATATATGTGGAATTATAGATATAAAAGGAGAATGCTGGAAATAAAGGTATGCAAATATGTTGTTCTAAAATGTCCTGTGGATAGTGAAAGAACCAAGTAACTGCTCACAATGTTAATTTAACACATTTTAAGTGAAGAAAAAAATAAGTCCGACGCCACTGAACGATCGGGCATCTTCGGCTCCGGCTTGCTGCCTTCAAACAAGTTGAATACTTCACTACTTTTCCATGTGGATGAGAAAATACAACTTTTATGAAGAAATTGACCTATGCGAAGAACAGATTACCCACTAAGAAGATTGCAACATATCAATCAAGTTGAAGAGTGAAATTGTGTGCAATGGGTTCCACTAAGTACTTACATTAGAACAGTGAATAAAAAAGCAAGGTTTAAGGTCAGTACATTGATTCTACTTAAATTAACATTGAAATGAAAACCAATGCAGTTTTCATTATTGTTTTATGTTTAATAATTATCATTATACACTTTAGTAAACGGCATTGCTCAACATTGAGTTAATATGTATTATACAGTGTCTTTGTAAAGTACGTACTGCATAAATTTGATGAAATGGAAGGGACTTAAGCCTAGTTTATAAAACAAAATTAAATTTTAGTTATAGTATTAATATTAGTACTAAGAATAGCACCAATGCTTATAACGGAAGGAATTTATTAAAAAAGTAATTTAAATTTAGAATTAGTAATAACTGAATTCACTTTAAAAACCAAAATGTTTTATGGCTAATACTAAAGTTAAATCTTTTTGCCTTTTCCGGACCTGCAGTATGGTTAACCCGGCAATGGCAGATGAATATTATCACAAAAATTTTAGTTCTTACATGATTTTATTTTAACTTTTTTGTTTTGTTTTGGGTTCTGGCTTAAAGAAAAAGGATTGCGGCTACAAGCTACAACTTTTTATTTAATATTTACTATTTATGTACTGGCACTTGTCAGTCTATATGTCATGTAATAACCTCCATAAACATATCATTTATAACCACCTTCCATTTTTACAGTGAATACTAAGCAATTTTTCGCGAGATCACGCTGGATCCCGGTGAACAAAATCCGGTATACGTGCGGTTATACCCCCACTCTTCCAAATCTTTTGTTCACTATCACTCGACCGAGAGCTCACGAAAATA
Organism: Ips nitidus; assembly: GCA_018691245.2. Taxonomy (NCBI): domain Eukaryota; kingdom Metazoa; phylum Arthropoda; class Insecta; order Coleoptera; family Curculionidae; genus Ips; species Ips nitidus. The sequence goes on from CM042792.1 coordinate 10,602,633, forward strand.
CAGTGGTAACCCGCATAAGTTTTACCAGGTAACCGTTAAAAATTAAAATAAATAAATTTAAAATAAAGAATGGATCCTTTATTTTAAACTTTGGATTTAATATGGGGAATCTCCATCGTCTCCATTTTGCAAATGGAAACGGAAACTCTATATTTGTTGATGCTATCCTTAATGGAAGAACTATTTGATTTAACGCCTGTTTTGGTCATTTTCAACGAATACTTGAGTGCAAGTTGCAGAAAAAAATTAATATTCATTCCAAACCAGTACTTCCATCCTACAATTGATCACACTGATTGGATATACAAATACAATTCGGATGTGTTTTTCCAATTGTTTAGACTAAAAAAAGACACGTTTGAACGTCTTGTCAGAATTGTTTTAGAACATGATAAATATGATTTAATAAAGAAAAAATATAGGGGCGGAAATTACCCTTATATCCCAGAAAGATCAGTTTTAATGTTTTTATGGTACATGGCACATAATGATGTATTAGTTGTCATTGCAGATAGATTTGGAAGGGTTGCCTCAACAGTTATGCAAATTGTAAATGCTTGTTTATACATAGTTAATAAACTAAAACATATTTACATCAGGTGGCCTGAAAATGATGATGAAAGGAATTCTATTGAAGATGGTTTCACCTCATTCCCAGGTAATCACAATATTTTTGTATATCAACAATAATTTTTGGCAATATTGTCACGTTTAATTTATGAGCCCTTCTGGATTCATTAATTAAACTGACTCACGACGTTAAACGTCGCGCCGGGATCGCAGTTTTAAGGATGGAATCAAACACTGAGTTTTCTATTAAACACTTAAATCTATTAAATACGGTATACACAAATGGGTCTGCACAATACGGTCATAAACACACTAAAAGTTGACAATTTAACAATTGTACTTACATAGACTCATAAGCTAAGGACTTAGCATTTTCTGGCGGCTGGCTTGGTCACTTTCGCGTTTGAACAACTTTGGAGAACGTACTACTTAACTTGATCTTCTCTCGAGGAGAGTCGACATTTCGACTTCTTGGGTCAGCTGGTCGCACTACCGTCGATTGGTTCACACTTCTCCTATACTGCTGAAATCGGCGTATTTTATACCCGATTGATCGGCTGACGTAGTTTGTTATTGTTCGTCGCTTGTTTTTCATATTCCTGCAAAGCAGGTGGTGGTGACTCATCACTGATATGGTGCACCCGGTGCATGATACACTCGGTGCATCATGGTGCGACTTTGCCTCGTGCGCTTAATATTTCGCAATCCTCGAATATTCTTATGTTTTTAAGTCAGTAAGTCCATCTCTTGAATTAATGGATTTTCCATTCGTGACATATGCCTCCGCCCCAGAAAAACTGGTCCCCAGTTTTATATAAACAATAATTAAAAATTTTAAGAATAGTAAAAACATATCGTTAGCCTAACACAAATTTAAAAGTTACATGTGTACATACGAAGGCATTATGATAAATGGTTAGTAGGTTTACATATGTGAGTATTCCATAGTACTCAGTTAAGTTTGTCCAAGGACACTGGTTACAATCATTTCTTAATAATAAGTTAGTACTTATTCTAACAAGAACCCTAATAAAATCTTTCCTTTCCAGTAACATACATAAACAACATTATAAACTTTTATTTACCCTAAATCTATTCGGTTCTGGCAATGGCAGAACAACAAAAATACTGCAACCAGTGGCGGCTCCTCAATAAGTGCACATGTGCACGTGCACTCCCAAATTTTGAGTCCAAAAATGCATGTTTTCATTATAAATCTTATAATGATTGAAATAATTTTCTATTAATACCAAGTATTAATCTTGGAAATAAATAAACTTTTATTAATAAATAAACGAAATCTGGACGAATTACGGATCACCGTACCGCCACCGTACACCGTGTGTCGTGGTAAAATCAAGTGCACAGCTCATGGGTATAGTAAATCTGATTGGTCGAACTTCCGCCGTCCGCCCCCTCTGTACCCCGCGACTGTCTAGAGTCAGTCGATGTTTTAAGCTGGCCCGTGTGCACAATTAGATCGTGCACTCGGGGTTTTTCTTATCAGTCACGTGTTATTTTTCTTCGCGACTTTTTAAAATGTCTCCAGTATTTCCTAACGTTAGTGTGCAATATTTGAAAACAATTACATATTTTAAAATTGTAGGAATTTTGGGCGTGGTCTCAAAAAAATTTGGCGCTATTTGGCCCTCGTTTTGTGCACTACCTTTCAAATTTACCACGAGCCGCCACTGACTGCAACACTGAGAAAAGCTCAATAGAGGCTTAGTCCTATGAGCCAAACTTCGCATCTCACATCACTGAACACCATTATGATCAATGTTCCATAAATGTTTGTGATCTGGGTCGATTATTCAATCGATCAATCGGCTAGCTTGGACCTTAGTAACAACGTACAGGCCCATCAACAATAATGGCTCATCATAGTCTGCTTTGGCTTCATTCTCATATAGTCCTCAGTGTTACATGAAATATAAGAACAAAGGTTAATATGTGCTACTTAAGGCTTAATATGCAATATCATAACAAAATTAATTTTAGCATCATTTGTAACTCTTACTTATGTGTTAGTATGTACGATCCATTTTCCATTCTTAAAAAATAAAAAAAATGGAACGTGTGAAATTTATTTTCCAAATGCTGTAAAGCAAGGATTTCCGTGTATGCACCGCGCGATCAAAATTAGTCATGTAAACAACTCGAATTTGTATGTTAGTAGTTCGTCATCAACCAACAAGATTGTCGGAGCGTCGTGTCAGGAATATTCGCCTCCTCAGCGAAACATTTTTTATCGCACCTTATTAGTTCATAGCGATAAAAAATAATTGGATTAATTTCATGACTAGATTATACTCGTTATTTGGGTTTAATATGACACCATTATACATTCCAATTTCTTATTTTATTTCAACCACGTGTGTATATTATGCTTGTATCAATATATGTATACAGGGTGTCCGGAAAATACGTGTACAACGTTTGACGACAGACTCCTGACGTCAAAATATGTCGATCTAAGCCGACTTAGTTATATCCAAAATTGTCTCGTTTAGCCGGTAGAGGGCGTCAAAAATTTGTAAAAATATAGTGACCTAGTTGCTATGGCATTTAATAATTTGACAATTATTGACAAATTGTCACCAGTCTATGAAATTTACTCAAGTATACGATCAACATTCTTGAATTACAAGTTCATTTTACCATTAAAAATGGACAATTATACAAACTCTGAGAAGGTTGACATGCTCCTGGTATACGGGTTTTGTCAAGGAAATGGGCGTCAGAGTGTTAGGGTTTACATGGAGAGGTTTCCTAACCGTCGAATACCAAACCACCAAACATTTGCCAATATCGAGCGTCATCTTCGAGAAACGGGCAGGTTTGAGAAAAACTTTGAAGGCAGGGGTCGTATGCGAACAACTCGAACTGTGGAAACAGAAGAGAACATTCTGGAAAGAGTCGAAGAAGAACCAAGTACCAGTACCCGTCGCTTAGAACGTGAGTTACATGTTCCTAAAACGATTATCAATGAGGTTTTAAAAGAACAGTTATTACATCCTTATCACGTGCAAAAAGTCCAGGAACTTTTACCGACTGATCCCCCCATGCGGCTTACATTTTATCAAATTATTAGAAACAAAAGAATCCGTGATCCAAATTTTTGTAGAACAATTATGTTTACTGACGAGGCGTGCTTTACAAGATCTGGAGTAACCAATCTGCACAACGAACATATTTATTCCGATGAAAATCCACATGCCATTAAAGTTGCACATCATCAGCATCAATTTAAATTAAATATTTGGGCAGGTATTATTGATCGCTACCTTATTGGTCCCATTGTTATTCCAGACAGGTTAGATGGAAATATTTATTTAAATTTTTTGCAAGACACATTACCAATTCTTCTGGAAAATTTGCCAATTTTACTTCGGAGGCAAATGTGGTATATGCATGATGGTGCCCCGCCCCATTTTTCCGTTGCCGTTCGGCAATACTTACATCATCAATATCCCAACCGATGGATTGGAAGGGGCAATGATGCACCAGTAAAATGGCCACCACGTTCTCCTGAGTTAAATATGTGTGACTTCTTTTTGTGGGGAGCTATTAAAACAGAAGTTTACAATACTCCTGTAAACACACGTGATGATTTATTGCAGCGACACATTTGCTTAAGTAATGTTTTTGGTTTACTTAGTTTCTTACAATAAATAATTTCAACTTTATTATACCTACTTTGATGTATGCAGGTAATTGTAAATTTTTTTTTTCTTACGAAACAGCTCATCCACCGGGAAATATTAAAGAGGTAAAATAGCTTCAAAATACTTCCGGTCACTCGACAAAAATATCTGGGTTGTCATAACGCCGTTCATATAAAAAATGAGGAGAAATGTTGTATTATATCACTTTTATAACACTTCCACTTATTTACAGCCGGTGACTATACTACTAGAAAACGTCATTTTATAGTATTAGTCTACATACTAAAATTCATTAAAATCCATTAGCAGGTTTTCACGTAATTTAGTAAAAAACCAATATTTTTACAAATTTTTGACGCCCTCTACCGGCTAAACGAGACAATTTTGGATATAACTAAGTCGGCTTAGATCGACATATTTTGACGTCAGGAGTCTGTCGTCAAACGTTGTACACGTATTTTCCGGACACCCTGTATATACCAGGTGTCCAAGAGCACCCTGGACATAGGAGATTAACATGGGAAAACGGTTTTGATTTATTTGCGCCTGTACGGTTGATTTGATTGAAAAATCGTATTAATGAAAGTTGTAGTACCTATCACGGACTACTTTTCTGCATTTTTTTCGGATCTCTAACTTGAGCCCTTTCGTCGTAAAACACGAACAAAAATGCGAAAATTTAAACTTTTTACCTGCACTGTATAAGCGGTTGCCGAGCAACCGTACCAGCAACAATGACCTGTTTACCCGTTGCCCGACAATCGCCTATACAGTGCAGGCCAAAAGTTTAAATTTTCTCATTTTTGTTCGTGTTTTACGACGAAAGGACTCAAGTTACAGATCTGAAAAAAATGCAGAAAAGTAGTCCGTGATAGGTACTACAACTTTTATTAATACGATTTTTCAATCAAATCAACCGTACAGGCGCAAAAAAAATCAAAACCGTTTTCCCATGTTAATCTCCTATGTCCAGGGTGCTCTTGGACACCTGGTATAGCCATTAACAATAATAAAGTAATACAAAAACAATCATAAGGTAATATAAATATAAGTGTAGACCTCATAGCTGCTGATAAGTAGCATATGGCCCCATGTTGTCTAAAGGTTCTAATTGCGCGATAAACGGCTGTGTTACCGCGTGTCCAAGAATTTCTTCAGTTTATCGCTGATTAATGGGCCCTCCTTTTTGCACCTGCGCCAGGTTATCCGGATTTGGGCATAGTGCCGGATTGCGGTCGACCTGACTTGCGTGTGATTCAGGAGGTCCAAATGCACCTTCAGAAGATGTGCCAGCAGAATTTATTTCCGATGTTTCATCCCTTTGTTGTGCTTGGGGCACTACTGGTACCCGAAATTGATATGTCATATCCGGTACATAAGCATGCGGATATGACGAATGACCTGGTTGACTCAAAAATTGAGTTCTCCCGTACACACATGTAGCACAAGGACATCTTTGCACAAATACATCTCCCCATGCTCGCCAAAAATCCTCAGGTCGATATTCTGGTTGTTGGGGTGATATGCAAATTGCACAATCACATGTCGAAAACGGAGTGCCCCCTTGACGTACCTTCTCGCCAAGTAGAAGTATGGTATACTCCGTATGAATGATTTGAGTCCACAGGCCAAGTAGAGATTTTGTAATCCCTAATAGTTGTATTGATACCACTCGATCAAACTCTCCTTGCAGTTCCCACAAGTGGTACAGTGCCAATTGTTGAAAGTTACAAAGAGATTGTTATTACAAACTGGATTCAAGCTGTTCACGATGCTGAATTTGTCTTACTGCAACCTGTAGAGCTACGCAACAGATGGGCAGATGACTATGGTAGTTATGACCTGAGGGTATTTCTAACAGACTACCTATCAAAGAACTTTCCATTGCGGCAGTCTAGTTTGAGACAATAAAAATATTAGTGAATTAGATTTATGTAAATTCGCTGTCTGTTTTATTTAGTTATTTAAGTACATACTATACTAACTTGTTTTTGTCCCAATTAAATATAATAAACTTATTATAGCCAGGTAGAAAATGAAAAAATAAAGTAAAGTAAATAAGTATCTTTTGCAGGTAAATACTAAAATATATTTGCATAAGACATTTAAATACATATATTATGAATTAACTTTATTAGGTATGTATTTTTTATTCTAGGGTTTTATTAGTATTTGAACTAATATTATATTAGTAACTCTAAAAAATAAGAGTGTAATTCTAATGACATCATATAAATAAATAACAAAACTTATAAAACCAAAGTTAAACAACTTAATATATTCTAATTAAACATATATAATATTAGTCTTAAACACAGTGAAAACACAACTCATCTACTCTGTATTTGGTGACAAAATCTCTTTAAGCCCTTCCATAAACTTAGAAGTGGACTGTAAAATTATTTGCTCCTGCTTTTCCATCATTTTTAGGAACAATTCTCTATTTTTTTCTCCCTCGCTTTGTATAACTTTTTCCAAGTTTTTTAAAGCATCCTCATTAAATGATTTTTTTTTTAAATTTGTACCTTTGCCTTTGGTGACTTTGCCTTTTTGAATGGGAACATCATTTTCTTTGTGTGTAAGAGATTGCTGCTCTTCAACAAATACATCCCTGGAACATCCAGGAGTGGCATCTTCTACCACTGATTGTGCATTCTCAGTAACAAATTCTACAAAGAACATAAGAATTAGTGTCTAATAGGGTTGGTGCAACAGAATAACAGATACATATGACATACCTGTTGAACTTTCAAACCCAAATCCGCTAGACATGTCTTGACTTTGGGTCATAGGTCGATCCCTCAACAATTGGTCCATTTCATCATAAAATTGAAAATTGTAAGGTTCATTACCACTTACACTGTTATGCCTCTTGCATTTGTAATATTCAGCTGCAAAATGAAAGTGTAAGAACTTAAATATTTTGTATGTTTAAAACTAGCATATTGTCAAAAGTATCATGATGTAGATCAAAAAAACAAACAATCAGTTGGTAGAAGTCTTTGTGGAAAGGAACATATTCAGTTGTATAGAGTAATTCACTCTTTCTCACGAAATAGCATTTTTATTAAAAGTTCTGACTTGTTTGATCCTCACATAATTATGTAGTACATATAGTGCCTACTTACCTTTTAAGTTTTTAAACTTTACTGATAACTGGGTGGGGTCCCTAACATATCCCATTTCCCTCATCGGAGCTACTAAGGTTTTAAAGATATCCGAAACACGAAGACGCTTTCCAACCATTAATCCCAGAATATGTTTTTCATGTAATAGTTGCAAAAAGTATCGAATTTCATTAGATCACCAAACGTTTCTTTTATTATATTTTATTCGAGATGACTCCATGATAGTTATTTACTAAATTACAAAGCAGAATGTTTTAAAATGTTTAAAAAACTTTTCATAAAAGGACAAAACGTGAACGTTGAACAGAAATGTAAATATTTAAAACTTAAACTATGACTTGTCTTGTGATTACTTCATTCACTTGTCTTTGTTAACGTCAGTTGTCAAATGCCAGATTTTCCAATCCCGTATATCTCGTTTAAAAAGTCGCGTTTTAATCGGATTCAGTGTTTCAATCCTGTTAATATTTAGGATCGAATAGTCAATCCAAATCGTTAATCTGCGTTGTTTATATCGACGATTTTATGGCGGTTTACTTGATCGGATTGAATAAGCGGATTCAATTTGCTCGATATAAACGTAGTCAGTGTCACTCAAATTCATACAAAAATCGCATTGGTGTATAATATAAGTCTTTTTTAACAGATAACCCGTTACATATATTAGGGCATTTCCTTCAGGTGAAGTTAGATTCTTATAATCATTGACACATACTGGAAGTGGTACTTTATTTGACTCAGATTTGCTAAATTCCTGCTGAAAACTTAATAAAATTGGAGCATTGGTCAGATGCAACAATGTTTCATTAATATCTTTCATGCAATTAAACCCATCGCTTTGGTGGAAATATTTTAATGAAAACAGTTTTTTGAAAGCTCTACAAAATTGAATTGACGTCGGATTTTTTGAATTTCCACAGCGATTCCGAATTTGACCAAAAAAATTCTCCAAACAGTCTTGGTTCAAATTTCTGGTCATCAAAAAGGTAGATTATTAGTCTTAAGTTTTTCAAATAATATTAAAACAGACTTAATGGTTAACTGCCATCCAAAAAGGAATTGCATTTGTTTTGTAATGTCTTTGCCTTGGACATTTTCAACTCTCAACGTTTTAAAGTGTTCTGCCATTTGATTTAAAAATAAAACTTGTTCTTCAGTACCTTTGAAAACAGCAATATTTAGAAGCGACGCCGAATTTAAAATGTCAAACAAACTATTTATATTTTTAATGAAATTCACAGTGGCGGTAGCAGATTCTGGCAAAACATTAAAATCTATATAAGCTGACCAACTAAATACTTGAGCGGCTAATTTTACTTTCATTTTCTGAAACGCGCTTGGGAAAATATGTGCGTTAGTCAGTTTAGGCATTAACCGAATATTTTTTGTTACATCAATGTCATATATTTTTTGAAGATATTGTTTACTAGTTACTCCAGCGCTTGAAAGAAATTTATGTTGAAAAAAATTGTTTCTTGTTGATTTTAATAAGTGAGGTACATCAAAAATATAAACTATTTCTTTGTTGTCAACTGAAAAGCATGGGTTATCTGGAGTTAACTTTGATGATTCCTCAGAATAATTTTCATCTATAAATGTTTCTACATCACTCATAGTATTTACTTGTCTAATCGCCTAATATTCTCATCTGCAAGTTTTTGTAATTCCTGGATGGACTTTCTTTTTCTGGGAGTTGAAGCCGATAAAAAAGCCGTTTGACTAGCCATATCTAAAAAAAAATGTTTGAATGCCAAAAAATATTTCCTTTCATTTTATACAGGGTGTCTCTAAAAGGTCTGTACAAAATTCTATGACATATTCCTGACATCAAATAAGCCGATTTAAAGCAACTTACCTTAGTCCGAAATTGCTCATTTTTCGAGATACAGGATGGTCAAATAAAAATTGATTTTTTAAAAATGTATTTTTTGTAACCTATTACTTTCAAATCTACTACCCAAGGGTTTCTAAGATGCGAAAGAGACACCCTGTATAGTTACGGCGATAAACTACTCTATTTGAAAAAAATTAAAAGCTAAATAAATTTCATATAAAAAGTTGTTCATTACCTAATTTTGTCGTGATTTGTGTTTCGGTAGATTGATCTTCATAGAACACTATGTTGGTTTGAATTCCCAAGTCGCACATATTGTTATGTGCCCTTTGTTCACTACTTATGTTGGGAAGTAAATTAGCATCTATTGCTGCAGATTGTCCGGAAACTAATAAAGTTGGAATCGCTCTATTAAGTAAGCTATTATGTAGTGAATTCGTGAAACTTTTTGTCGAAAAATGTAAAGAACACACAATTGACCTTGTGTGACATTGTTCTGGTGTAAGTTTTGAAAACGGGTGATTTCCGGTAAACCCCAGTTTTATTTTCCACTGTTCGCATCTATAAAAATACATAATGTGTTACACCATTTTCAAAATATGACATTATTATATATTACCTCAATTCATCTTTGGGAAACCGGAAAAACGAAATGTTTTCTTTTCCACGATGGGAATGACAAATTGGTACTGAACAGTAGTCACCAGGCATTATTATTTAGAATTAAAATCTTAGTATTAGTTAAAAGTTATGACAAACACAAAACAAAGCCACCCGATATCAATAGGTTAAATATACGCTACGAGACGCAGCGGCACGTCGCCGATTCACCGTGTGTGATATAATTGAATGCGCTTGTTGATGTTGAATTGAAGTTGAACATTGTGAAAATATAAGGGCACAAAGCCCTTAAAACACTATTGTAACTAATTGCACAATTGTGTTGATTTGATTAAGATATATAATATTTTTAGTAGTGGGACAACCCGTATTTATTAATTTCAAGTCAGCTGTTCTAGCTGTCAAACTGCTTTGTTTGAATACTAAAGCCCAAAAAAAGTCAAAGAATTCCATTGGTTTACTAAATGGCAGTTATTAGAATGAAATGTATTTTAACACTCTAAAAATGAAATGTTACATAAAGTGATCATCAAAAGGCCGCAAAATTACCATCTTAAATATCGAAAAGTTGGTTCTGTAAATAAAATGCTATTTAGTAACTAGAACGAAACCAAACGAAAAAATAAAGGGGTCCGGAATTATGCCAGGAGGCATAATACCTTTCATAAGTAGTGTAGAATTTATTTACAGATTGCCCCAAGACGTTTATCAAACGGCAAAAGTCAGCAAGTTATTACTCTTAATGGAGAATGGAGGCATGGAGCAGTATAAAGGAAAATCTCTAGCTGAGATCAATATCAACCCCGAAGAGGAGTTTGCTGACGAAGAAACAGAACAGATCCTCCATAAAGACAATCCTCTGTACGATCTAAATGACAGCAATGATATCATGGGTGACAGTCTAACAGATGGTATGTTTTCACTAACACCACCTTTAAAATATTACTTTTTTTCCGAGATATTGTTTAATATAAACATGGTAATTTATTCAATACGCAAATTTTTGGGAAAATGTCAGTTGCCACAGAATTTTGTTTTCACCGTAGATAATAGTAATCCACATCTAAGAACCGGTAGTAAATTTTGTTTCCTCTTTTAGAGAACAAGACTTATGTTTAAGAACCACTTCAATCAACCTCATCACCATCTATTTCACAACTGGCAGTTCAAACGCAGAAGAGTCCATCTACCTCAAAAACTAAAGTATCCGGAAGAATTCGGTGGACCACAAAACCGTCTATGTTGGTAAAAAAGTATTTTAGCAAACACATTAGAAAGAGAGAAACATTATGAAATTCTCAAATACAAGGACTGGGTTAGAGTAAAAACTTTACATTGTTTACAATCTTTACAGAGATAAGGAATGAAAATTTGTTTATACTTTTGCGATTTAAACCTTTCGGTTACGAATTACTGTACAGGGTGCTGCATTTTCGATGGTTTTACGGGGTACAGAGAAAACGGTAATAGATAGAAAAAAAGTAGCATACGTGTTCCGATCTCTTTTTCTGAGCTGAGATGACTGGCGAAGAGTGGGCTGCGCAAACTTCTTTTGTTTCAAAGATACGGGGGGTTTTTGAAAAATGGTAATTTTTCAACCTCCTCTGTATTTCATTTGCTATAAAAGTTATTAAAAAAAATAAAAACGGTATCTGGTACAACTTCTCACGTAGAATCCAATGACGTAGCCGGTTTTTTTTCTATTACGTTTAGTTTTTGACATATGGCAGTAAGTTACAATTTTTTAAATGGAACACCCTATATATTTGTACGTCATTTAATTCTGTTCATTTTTACCTTTTCAACAGTGTATTACAACATATAAGTTTGTAAAGGTTAATCCTTTTATTTAAAAAAAAAGTCGTTTGCTAAGTTAAAAAAATGCCAATATCTAAAATACGAAACAAAAACAATCGGAAATCATATAAACCAACACATCAGAAAATTCAATATTTTTAATAAATCCTATAATTAAAAAAAATCTAAATTACAAACAGTTCTACCGTCGCTTTAATAAGAAAAGTGGCCATTTACTATTTTTAAGGTAGAAGTTAAAAAAACTGTTTATAAACGACATGTAACATGTTAATATGAACATAGCCAGATTTTGTTTCGACTGTGGGTATTTTTATACATATTATTTAGCCCGTTTTTGTTAAAGAAACGCCTTTTTTCTAATTACCAAGATTAACATTTACAAACTTATATGTTTTAATACACCGTTGAAAAAGTAAAAATCAACAGAATTAAATGACATAAAAATATATAGGGTGTTCCATTTAAAAAAATATAACTTACTGTCATATGTCAGAAACTAAACGTAATAGAAAAAAACTGACTACGCCATTGGATTCTACGTCAAAACTTCTACCGGAAACCGTTTTTCCTTTTTTGATAACTTTAATAGCAAATGAAATACAGAGGAGGTTCCAAAATGACCAATTTTCAAAAGCCCCCTGTATCTTTGAAACAAAAGAAGTTTGCGCAGCCCACTCTTCGCCAGTCATCTCAGCTCGGAAAAATAGATCAGAACATGTATGCTACTTTTTTTCTATCTATTACCGTTTTCTCTGTACCCCGTAAAACCATCGAAAATGCAGCACCCTGTACAGATAGTTTCCAAAATGAAACAAGCCCTGTTTGTTTTATAATTTGTCACTTTGTGAAAACTAAGACTGTAGTTAGGTACTGCAACTTTGAGGATTCAAATTAAAAAACTTTTTTTTTACTTTTCACGCTAGTACGGTTTATTTCATTGAAAAACGGTCTAAATGAAAGTTACAAAACACATTTTTGCCTATCAGCATAAATTTTTTTCAATTTTTTTTCGTCATAGAACACTTGCAGAAGATATGCCTGAGTGTGATGATTACGACAGAACATTTTTAAGTAACTAAATTGATGGGGCTGAAGTGAATGGGGGGGGAGATTATGACTCCATTGCTTTATTATGAACTGTATTTACGTTTTTTTGTAATACCTCTTTTGTCATTATTGCCTGCCAATTTCAACGAACCAAATTAAAATAGTCATTTTTAAACTAGAGTTGCGACAAAAGAGGCAACACTAGAGAACAGAGAAAATTGCAAAAGTTACAGTCTAATAGCCAAAAAGTTGTTCTACAACTTTCATTTAAAAGTTTTTTAATTAAATACACCGTACAAAAAATGAAAACAAATTCCTATGCTAACCTTCTATGTCCCTCTCGTTTTTTTTTAACATCCGGTACATATTCCCTAGTACTTAACTACAATAGGTTAGATCTTGTTATGTTACCGTTATGAAATTAAAATTTTATGATAAGGACTATTTTTTTAAATTATTTTATTACTGTAGTCATTGGGCGACGTGTCCCAAATAGTTTAGGAACTTTTTTACTTTTTTGTTCAAAACTACTTCTAGTTTTCTTCTTAAAGTGGGTTACTTTTATTCTATGCTAGTCATGTTGCGGCAAATTTAGTTACTTTTTATATTTTATTCGAGTTTTAGTTATTTGGAATAAAATGTTTTTATCATATTTCTATCAGTGTTTTTATTTTGAACTTACTTTCCTGATTCCCGCAGTTGGTAAATATCTACATTCAAAATTAAAACGACCAGAAGTACATGTAAATTTTCCAATTTTAAATGGTAAATTAATTCTAAAATCACATTGTCAGAGCATTACGAATACCTCATAAGTAATGTTCTCTATTTTGAGACAGTTACCAAGATATTAAATATAAAAAAATACACTTGCTAATCGTAAACAATTTTTTCTGTACTTTTCTTAAAAATATAAATTCTCATTTCAAAGAATTAGAGCCTTTTCACACGGACCACTCAGCAGCGCTGCTAAGTAGCGCCACTCAGAAGCGCCTGCAACTTTTTGCAAACGTTTGCCTGTCATAAACGCGCCACCGATCAACAGTTCAAGTCCTCGGGTCAGGTCAGTCTTCAGTTTGATTTACAATGGATAGTGAAACAGAAGCATTGTTTCTTTTGTTGGCGATTCGAAGGCGTCGACGTCATCACAAAAAGAAGAAGATTTTGGGTCCATCCATTGCTAAGTGAACGACTTGAAAGAGGATTGTTTGCAACGTTGTACAGAGATTTGGAACAAGACGACGAAAAATTGTATGATAAGGAGCTCCCAACTATTCTTTTTAATTATTTTATTACTGTAGTCATTGGACGACGTGTCCCAAATAGCGGGAAACTGCTCGACGGCAGCTATAAAGTCCTCTGTATTTATCTCCTCATCAATCTCTGTGGGCTTTTGTGGCGACACTGAAGTGTCTCGTGTGAACAGTCGCATTTAAAAGCATGTGTTGCTATTGGTGGCGCGTCTTTTGGCCAGCGAGTCGACCAGTACCCGCCACCGTAGCGCTGCTAAATCGGTGATCGAGCCCGTGTGAATAGCTCCATAGAAAACAGTGTTACGTCAAAACGCACTTCTCAGTAGCGCTTCCAAGAAGCGCCACAAAGTGGTCCGTGTGAAAAGGCCCTTAAGTCAACGAATAAAACTTAATTTTGGGCCACCTCGTATAACCATAAAAAATAGCAGACCCGAAAATTAAAATAGACATGTCCGAGTCCTTTCTTGAACTTTAAACAAATGTGTCAATCTGCGCGACCGTACTGTCTGAAAAATTTTCCTAAAACTCTAATTTTCAATTAATTTGATGAATTTGTTTTGTTTTTTAGTTTAAATAAACGAATTGACATCTACTTCCTGGTATAAATAAAGGCATATCTTCCTTGAAAATATTTTAGATGTGTAAGATTTAACTTAAGACCAAACTTTTTTTAAATCACACCTTCCGTTCTTGAGATGTGGGTAGAATCCCAGATCAGTAGGACACCCTGTATCATAAAATAATCTATATAGAACCCTATATATTATTAATATATCATTCTTCCCACCATGCATTAAGTTGAGTGGTCTCCGACCTTCCCCACCTTCCAATATTATAATATTCGTTAAATTCAACATTAAATTCTTTCTGTATTCTCGATCATTTAGGCTCCAACCCCCTCACTCTTATATGCAACTACGAAATTTGGTATATGCTCTCGATCAACTGGCCTCCAGTAAGTAATGCCGCGGTGTTGCCGCTTTTTTGAGTCGGGTTAGCGGTGTTTTATGCGGAGTTGATGCCGCACAGGCCATGTGTCGTTTGTATAAATGTATGAGATCGCTGCGCCACGTTGTGGAATTTTCGTGAACTGCATTGTATAACTGTATAATATTATAATATAAAACTTATTGGGTACTGGTGCTTTTTAAACTATCTCCCAGTAATTGGTACACTTTTGCCTTAAAACCAATTTTTTGTGCTGCAGACAACACCTTCATCTTTGCAGCAAAACTCTTTGCCAGTGAACATCTGGGTCATCCTGGCCACTACATTGTTGCGCAAATTTCTTTACGGTGCTTGTTAATGACTGGCACATTTCTTCTTGGGGCGTTTTTTTTTTTGAACCTTACTTCTCTGGAGGGAGGGGTCAGATTCCAATAATCTTTTTGGAGTAGGAGCTGCCTCTGTCACACTGTGTTCTGAGGGTTCTTCATTACCGCCATTGTCGGATACCACCATATCTGCTTCCTCTAGAATTGTACTGATGGTATCTCAAGGGCTCTGGGTAGTGATGAGCGATACCGTGATATTTAAATCACAACGTTAATTGTTACCGTTATATTTTGATATCAGTGATTTAATAGTGTGACGCGATCACGACATTCACGCATTCACGATTTCGGCTACAAGAAATAAAGATCATCTTCCAGCCATAGCTCGATGTACGTGCTGTTAATAAGGCGCGATGTCGCTTGCGGCTCGTGTTAAGTCTTACGATGGTATTCGATAATCGACTTTATAGCAAAAACCGCGTTTTAGTAAGTCGCAACTTTGAGATGGGAACTTGGAAAAATCAGAAAACTGTAATCGTAATCACGTTATTCACGTCACGCTTTTGCGATACTTTTGGTAGCAGTCGTGATCAGTGATTTCTAAATATCAGTGATTAAATCACAGTTCGTTATATTTCGCTCATCACTAGCTCTGGGTGTCACTGGACCCTCCTGCTATGCTGCTACTACCCATAGAAACACTTGACACCCTCCGTACATTTGATATAGTTCTGCAGAATCAAAGTTTAAAAATGTAAAATCTAGTATCCAAATCATTTATTTTTTTTTATTACTTTCTGGATGCTATAAATGGGTCCAAAAAGGCCATTGCCTCAAAGTATGACCAGTTGATGTTGTGGGCCCCCAAGCCAGATGGCGGTTCCCTCAATTCCTTATTGAGGTGAGTGTATCTCTGTATGTGTATCATCCGCTAAAAAATTCTTGCACATTGTAAGCTTTCACTAATAATAATGTTACGGTTTGGGCCTACTATGCTCGATACATATAATGTATGAAATATGCATTAAGTCATGCATTGGGCGCTGTATAAACCCAGCCGGACATGGAGTGGCCATCACTCCATGTCCGGCTGCGCCCAAGCCATGAAGCCCCGCACGGTCACACTACCATAGTGACAAAAAGGGAAAGTTTCCCCCTATTTTAATCTGTTCAGTGTCCAACTTGTGAATGTCCACCGCGGTTTTTGTTGTGTGACGTCCCTTTCGTGTCTATTTGGTCTCCTTCAGATAAACATGCGGTTTTTACATCATTCAATTTCCTTGGGTTTTGATTAAGTTTTTTCCCCCTTCAAGAATACAAAACCAAGCAACTGGCTTCTTCTCTTTGACATCAACATTGGGTTTTGATTAAGTGTTTTTCCCCTTTGAGTTTAAAAACCAAGCAACCTGTCACCTCAGAACCAGAACTGGGTTTTTTGATCAAGGTTTTTTTCCCCTGTGTAGAATTAAAAAATTACCTTAGTACATCTGGGTTCAGCTGTCCCCCCTTGTAGAATGAAAAGAAAGAAAATCTTCAGCAGCACCTAATATTTTAGAATTTATTGCCAAAATTACATATTCTTGCTGTGATGGATCAGCATTAAAGTATCGTGTGTGAAAAGTATCAATTTCGTTTACAAAGGATTCCAATCTCAGTGGATTTCCGTCAAAAGTTTTTAGAAGAGGAACGGTTGATCTTAAAGCATCACTCTTTTTGTCAATATGTCAATAGGGGTAGTACTTCTTACACCTAAATTATTCTCTAAACTACTTCTTATATTACTATTATCGATTTCTTCTAATTGAAGCGAAAAATTTGGAGAAATTTCCGAATACAAATTAGTGAAACTCGAAGTTAAATCTTGATCTGAACTAATTTTTCGTTTGGTATACGATATATCCTCTAATACTTTATCTTTTTCAGTAAATTTCTTTATTTACTTTTCATCCCTAACTAACAGGTACACCAACTATAGGAAATTACTGACTCACAGTTTGTCTCCCAGTATTTCGTCCTGTATCAAACGGTACGTTGCTAAGTAGCTTTACTATCCGGGTAGTACTGCTTGTAGTGGACACTAGTACTGCTAATATGTCCCTTCTGGCTTCTCTCGTTGTGGCGAACCAGAAAGCGATGTCTGCCAGTAGTCACAAGATGCTTTGCGTTGGTCCTTTCTTCAGAATCCTTCTGACTGTTGACACAGAGAGGGGGCTACTTAATCCAGTGATGTAACCTTCACGAACTCCGAACTTTTCACTAAAACAGAATTTTTTATTTCGCACTCCGAAAGAATCCTACCGACTGCGCCAATTTTGTTCTTATTAATGCAACTTCTGTTTTTTAAAAAAACTTTTATTTTATAAAAACGAACGAAATTACATTGAACGTTAACCAAGCGAGTTATCTTAATGACTAATTACATGCACAAACGCTGCTGTATAAATAGAAAAATAAATGCTGAATTAACAAAGCTATTCTAAAGATGTCTATTTAATATTAGATCATCAGAAATGGTCATATAATACGCGTTTGAAGCGATAAAACTTACCAAAACGGGTACTGCATACCAAACCCCAGTATCATAAACCTATTCGTCATAACACCTACTAGAATATTGATTTGAGTTGAACCGTTGCGAAATTTAATTAAATTAATATTTGAAAACCAACGTTTTATAATGTCTTTTAATTAAAGTTTTTCCTATTCCTAGTGGTAACTAGCGCTTTTCACAAAGATAAACAAAATTGTCTTTTAAAATACTGTCACGTTTAATTTATGAGCCCTTCTGGGTTCATCAATTAAACTGACTCACGACGTTAAACGTCGCGCCGGAATCTCAGTTTTAAGGATGGAATCAAACACTGGGTTTTCTATTAAACACTTAAATCTATTAGCCAAACAAGTGGATCGGTATAATTGTAAGCCTAATAAGTGGATCGGTGGATCTTTATAAGTGGATCGGTACTAACACACTAAAAGTCAATAATTCAACAATTGTACTTACATGAATACATAAGCTAAGGACTTAGCATTTTCTGGCGGCTGGCTTGGTCACTTTCGTGTTGGAACAATTCTGCAGAATGGACTACTTAACTTGATCTTCTTTTCTCGAGGAGAGTCGACATCTCGACTTCTTGGTTCAGCTGGTCGCACTACTGTCGATTGGTTCACACTCTTCTCTTACTGCTGAAATCGGCGTATTTAATACCCGATTGATCGACTGACGTAGTTTGTTATTGTTCGTCGCCTGTTTTTCATATTTCTGTAAAGCAGGTGGTGGTGACTCATCATCGATACGATGCACTAGGTGCATCCTGGTGCGACCTTGCCTCGTGCGCTTAATATTTCGCAATCCTCGAATATTCTTGTGTTTTTAAGGCAATAAGTCCATCTTTGATTGATTGAATGATTGAATGGATTTTCCATTCGTGACAATACAAGCATGCTTTTTAGATTTAAACTTACGTTTGTAAAACATTTCTGTTTTTTTTTATTGGTGCTCTCAGCCTTCCTCGATGTCTTTTAACATTGCAAATAATTATTTGAAAAATACCTTTTTGATTATGGATTGATGAAATCCACCCTACCTTATGGTTCGATATAATCCTCGTCGCCAATTTGTGGTACCGCACAACAACACAAAAACACTTGGTGTAGAACAATATAAATTTATTAACTTTCAACACTTTCTTCACATCGAACTAAACAGCAAAACTACTACTATCTAACTAACAACGTTTTCCCTTTTCCGCTACCCCGTCGCGCACCTCATCTGGTTCGACCTCTTGCGTCACCTTCGCGGGTCTCCACACTGTACATTTTAATTATACTAAATCCATTTTCATTACCCGCATGAAGAATAATGAATCTAAATGTTCCAGTAGCATTAGTTTCAACATCTAATACATAAATCATAATTTTCAAATGGGATTCTGAAAAAAAGCCTCAGGATTAGATCATGCAAAATTAGAAACAAAAAGATAAGCATTTTCTAAAAAAAATATAGTTAAATTTTGACTTAAAGCGTTTTGCTTGTAGCTAACCTTTTGCCATCTACCCTGGTGCTCTTCACACTATGTTTGCTTTCCTGCCAGGAATGGCCTGGGGTCCCATTTTAGAATATCCATGTCTCATCTATAAAAACAAATTAATAGAGATTTTGTTGCTTTATTTCTACATACCTGCGTAAGATATGAATTCTTTTAAAAGCTATATCAGGAAGTTCTATTAATCCTCTTCGGGTGCAATCTTTTAACCACTTAAACCCAATTTTGTGAAGCACTTTAGACAATGATTTTAATCCGCCAACAAAAATTTCTTTACTCCTTAAGTTTTCATAAATATTTTCCATGGTTATGTGTTCTTCTACGAAAAAGTGTTACCAAAACATTAATGAACAGGACATAAAATAAATAAAACAAATTATTTTGTTCATACATCTCATATATGGAGTTGCGAATATCTGGGACATCAATATTGCCAATTTACCGTAATAGACTTTGGCCTACCTGGACTTTTCTTTGGTGAACTTAACGGAATGCCGTGCTTGACTTTCTGTGATATAGCACAAAGGACCTCTGTGATCTCGTTCACGTTCAAAAAATGATATTAAAGAAGCGACAAGCTGCTGCCTTTGTTTTCTTAAAGCCATGTTTATTAACTTACTCACAACACTCACTTTTAAACACCAAAATAATAAGTAATATTAATATGTACACAGACACACACTAACGCACTAAATAACTATTAACTACTGCAATAAATAATGCCAATTAACCGTAAAACACTTGAATAATATGCGATATATCCAAAAAATTCTCAAGTTGTTAAAATCAGTTGTCTCTCTGTAAGCAGTTTTTAGTGAAATCATTTGTGCAAGTCATCAACAACAAAAACAGCAAAGGGTCAACTAGCAATCTGGCAACAACCCACACAACTCGTTAAACGTCGAGATCGGGAAGGTCACGTTTGTATCAGAATTGCGTTCAGTTATAAGCTCGTGTGAGAAAGAGAGCTCTACCGGTCGCAACTAATCGGTAAGCAATACGAATGCATTTTCAAAACGTCAAACTCACTGATGACGTGCATCGCTCCCATTAGTGTCGCCGACCATACTCGTATAACAGGGTGATTGGTTGACGTTTGACCGCCCTCTTAAGTTTTTTAAATTTGGCTTTAGAAAAAAACATTAACTACAAAACTAGTAGATATTTAGGACTACTTTACTCTTAGATAAGCAGTTGTTATACAGGGTGTCCTAGATTTGAGTACGTTTACACGTTTACGTTTTTTTAAATACATTGACCAATTTTTTATCCAATATTTGAATTCTACGTCAAACTCTAGGCCTAATTGATGTAAAATGTCTGTATCGCTAAGCTGCTACAACTAGTTTTTTTACTAAAATCAAAAATAAGGTAGTTACGGGGGTGGTTAAAATTCAACCAATTACCCTGTACATACCTCATCTCCAGCCATGCCACGATGAAATCCATCGATGTATTTCCTATATTGGTAGAGAAAATTGGTCCTCAGGTTGTTGAATTTGATTTTAATTTTCACTATGGTGGTCCTTGGATGAATTTTTCACATTTCCGTGCAAATAGTTGAGAGTGCTTTTGTTCGGGCATGCTTGTTTGCATAGTGTTTGTCTTTCACGGCATACAAACATGCATGTTTTTGATACAAGTAAATTAGTTGTTGGACGACTTCAAAACAACTCAATAGTAAATAACACAAACAAAATGACACCGGGGATAGAGATAACTAAATAACACATAACCAACGCACATAACCTTATACTTCATACTTCATTGCGCATTCTGTTTGCGCCAATTCAGAAAACATGTTTTATTTATTAACCCAAAATGCGGCTGAATCTGCGAGCGCAGCAATCGCACTAAATTCAGTACTAAAATAATTCTCGTGTCATACGGCTTCTTAGATCAGGAATGTCCATTTGCTTCTGAATTTTTTTAAGTTTTTGTAATGCCGATGGGCTTCGCTTAAAATATTCTACAATACTTTTAACTTTTCCAACGAGATTTTTACTTATAGCGTCAATCCCTTTTTGCACCACCAAGTTAATAGAGTGCGCAAAACATTACAGATGTCTCCAATTACACACTCTGTCTGCACAGGTACATTTACAGCATTATCTGTAATAACTGCCGTAATTTTGTTGGTCAGGTTCCATTCTCTAGTAAACTCCTGAACATAGCAGCTAGATTTTGGGATGTATGTGCATCTGAATACTTGAAACAACCGAGTAAACTGGAGTGTAATGTGTCACCATCTATGTAATGTCCTGCTATTGCAACGAATGATTCGTTATTTATTGATGTCCAACTGTCCGTTGTTAAACACTTGCTTTTGCTTTGCTCTTGCTTTTTCTATCTTCATTTTCACATCTTCAAGTACCTCATTGTATACACCATTGTACCTCATATAACTTTGGAATTAAACTTTGTGACACCGTTTTTCTACTAGGCAATTCCTTTAACTCCTCACTTTTCACGATAGCAAAGGGTAGATATTGTTTGACAATCAGTTTTACAATTTGTCTGTCAGACTTATTAGATTTTAAAATACTGATAAGCATACAAATTCCGTAAATAGAGATTGTTGTCTTGATGGTTTTATTTAGTATTGCTGGTTCTGTTAAATAGGTGCTTGGTTCTGATAAATTATTACCCTTGGAGATCTCAGACATGGTAGAAGTGGACTGAGATGTTGTCAAACATGTTTGTAAAATCCTGGACGATTTTGATGTATTTTCATGCACAGGAACCGTCGGATGTTTGCGCTTTAGGTGTCTTGTTAAATTCCCTGTTAATCCTCCAGTGATACGGATGGTCTCAGTACAGTAACCACATTTAGCGGTGCTCTCGGAAGTTTTACTAAAACGTTTCCATAACTGACTTCTACTTCGATTTGACATGGTTGAAATAAAACTTAAAATAATATATTAATAATCTATACAGGGTTTTTCAATGAAAAGTAGCCACCCTGAATATCTTTCAAAATAATTTCTCTGTTAAAAAATGCTAAGACACGTCAACAAAGATTGCAAGGGGGACATCTTTTTACGTAGGATTTGAATTTCTGCCATCAGCCCCTTTGCCGCCATAGCCACCCCCACTAAGTTTTCAAATGGCACCATACCCTGTGTGGCACATCGTTGGAAAGGGTATTTCATAAGGATCTAATTGCACTATTTCCTTTAAAATGAGATGTAAGTCAATATTTTGACAGAAAATTCAAAATGGCGCCCTCGGACGCCATTTTGTCTGTCATTTCTTGAAACTGCGTGAAATTTCCTTTAAAATGAGGTGCGTCAATATTTTGACAGAAAATTCAAAATGGCGGGCTGGAACGCCATTTTGTCTGTCATTTCTTGAAACTACGTGAAATTTCCTTTAAAATGAGGTGCGTCAATATTTTGACAGAAAATTCAAAATGGCGGCCTGGAACGCCATTTTGTCTGTCATTTCTTGAAGCTACGTGAAATTTCCTTTAAAATGAGGTGCAAGTCAATATTTTGACAGAAAATTCAAAATGGCGACCTGGAACGCTTTTTGTCAGTAATTTCTTGAAAACTACGTGAGATTTCCTTTAAAATGAGGTACAAGTCAATATATATATAAACCATCTTTATTTCATTACGAAATGGGCTATCGACCGGAATGGTCTTTCTGCCCTTGTTTGTGTACATTTGTTATTTGAGGCTTACTTTAAGTTGGTATAATATATAATAATAATCTAAAATGCTAGTATTACAAAAGTTTATCTTAACCTAAAATTACATTTAATATTGTGTTATGTTTGTAAGTGTTCTAGTAGAGTCGTCGATGGAAAAAGAAAACGAGATTGTCTTGTTTGTCTTGTGAGGCAAAGAGGATTTAGTATGGTCCAGTTCTGTTGGTTGTTTTTCCATTTGGATTGGATTTGTAGTAGTCTTTCTGTTATTCTAGTTAAGTTTGTGCGCTGGTACAGTAGCTCATTTGGGGGATTGTGGAGTGAGTTTTGGGGATGTCTTATCGGGGGTAATTGCACAAGTGCATAAAAATTACCGATAATTTTGCATGAAAACTTGTTATCTCTTAACTGCATGAGTTTATTTTCATATTTTTTTGGCGAAAGAGCCCGACACCGAAGGTGGAGGGCTTTTTTAGAAAAAAATATGAAAATAACCGAATGCAGTTTGCAAAGATAACAAGTTTGAACGCAGAATTATCAGGTCATTTTTAAGGCACGAATGTAATTTTGGGGAATATTTCCCGAATAAAGAAAATGGTTTTGGTTTTGCTGCAACTATAGATTGCTCAATGGAGCTCAATGAACAAGTTCCAAACCGTTCATTAATTTTTGTTGACATCGAGTTTGACATTTTTTGGTTATAAAAAGTCAAAAAAATGCGCATGGACAACAATTAGTGTACTAGCAATAGGCTCTACAACAATGCAGTCGTTATAGATACGTACAGTGCAATTATCGAAATGCAATTATCACTTTAGAATGCAATTATCGCTGTCATTCTGGTGAAAATGCACTGCTCATATGGGACATTTAACACATGAGGGAAATATTCCGTGTAATCAGTCTCAGGGCGATTTGTTCGGTTGTTTGTATATGTCGTTTAGTTCTTTCTGAGGCGTTTGCCATAAGTACGTTGCCATAGTCAAGTAGTGGTCTACAAATTGCTTTGTATATTTTTGTAGCCGTCTTTGTGCCAATACCTTTGTTTTTGTAGGTCAGTGAGCGAAAATGTTTGGTTCTTTTAGTCATTTCTGTTCTGATGTTTTGTACATGTTTTGTGAATTTAAGTTTATGGTCTATTGTAATGCCGAGGTATTTTGCGTAAGATCTTGGTTCAGTTATGTGGCCGTCTGCTGTTATTGTAAAAGAGTTTATGTTGATTCTGTGGTTGGAAAGCAAAAGTTGATTTTTTGTCGCGTTAGGTATTAGTCTCCATTTGTAGAACCATGCCATTGTGTGGTTTGTGAGTGACTGAAGTTTGTTTACTGCTTTCTCAGTAGTCTTTTTATGGACAATAAGTGCGGTATCGCCAGCGTATTGTAGTATGTATGCCGTTTTGTCTATTTGTGTTTTGATCTGTAGGTTGTGATTGTATATGTCGTGGCAATAAACATTATAGAGAAAAGGCGAAAGCGGTGATCCTTGAGGTAGTCCTTGTTCTGGAGAAAAAGGAAAGGACAGGGTGTTGTTAATTCGCACTTCCAATTGTCTATTTTCTAACAAGTTTTTGACAAAAGTAAGTATTTAGGAGTTTGAAGTTCGTATAGTTTGTACAGTAAACCTTTATGCCAGACACTATCAAACGCTTTGTTGATGTCCATAAATAAACATGCTGATTTACCGTCGTTAAGGTAAGTAGTTTGAATGTTGTTTGTTAGGACAAAAAGAGAATGGAGAGTGGAGTGGTTCTGCTTAAAACCGAATTGATATGCTGGGATATGTTGTCCGATTAGTTCTTGCAGTCTGTTTTTAATTATGTGTTCAAAAACCTTGCTCAGCACCGGGAGTAATGTTATTGGTCTGTAGTTTTGGGTTTGTGTGTTGTCGAGTCCGTTTTTTGGTATGTGTCTAAAATCACATTTAGTCATAAAAAATATTATCAGTTTATATATTTCATAAACAACACGAAAGTAATTAACTAGGTTATTGCGGCTAATGCACAGCCAGCAGGTCACCGGGCAACCAGGTACCAAACGCAGCGTTAGCAGGAAAATCACCAAACCTTCGAATGTGGAGCACAGAACAATATTGGTCAGCACTTATTATTTTCATTTGTTTATAACGTTTGTAAATGTGTATAAATAGTTGTTAACTGTTAAATAAAAATCAGTATTAATCCAACAGCGGTTCTTACTCAACCTTCCAACCTAAACTACAATAAACTACCAAGTATCCTGAGCAATCTTCCTGAATTCCATTACAGGAATTTACATTGGTCCCTCGAGCAAAAAAAAAAAAAAACCTTCAAAAAACCAACTGATTAAAATTCTCTCAAGCCTGTGCGGTGCCCAAGTATACCTTGGGTGGGAGTGGTTCTTCTCAGTTAATTCCCTTTACAAATAAACACACATACCTTCCTTCCTGCTGTAACAAGTGCCTTGTCTGGTTGCAGCATTCCAAACTGATTAGAATTCTATCAAGCCTGTGCGGTGCCCAAGAATACCTTGGGTGGTAGTGGTTCTTTTCAGTTATTCCTTTGTATAGCAGGTGCACTGTCTGGTTATACAATTCTTGACCAAATCATACCATCCCCAACCAAACAAAGAAATCGGTTGAGATACCAACAAACAACAAACCCAAACAAAGAAATCGGTTGAGATACCAGCAAACAACAAACAACAAACCCAAACAAAGAAATCGGTTGAGATACCAACAAACAACAAACCCAAACAAAGAAATCGGTTGAGATACCAGCAAACAACAAACAACAAACAACAAACCCAAACAAAGAAATCGGTTGAGATACCAGCAAACAACAAACAACAAACAAAAAAAAAACACCTACTAAAATCATAAGAAGAAGCCAGGACATACAAACCTAGAAGAATGGAAGAAGCCAACGAACTCGCCAAGGCACAAGAGACCTTGGGTAAAAAATTAAAAACCCTATTTACCAATTACAAAAAAGACGCCCACGAGAGGAAAAATGAACAATATTTTCTCAAGAAAACTGCAGAGTTCGAGGCCATTTGGGAAAGCATTGAAGAAAACCATAAACAGCTTATAAAGCTTGACGTTCCGACGCATCCGTATTTCACAACCAGTTATTTTTGTCAACTACAAGAGCTACTCCAAGAAATTACCAAACATATTTCCGATTCCAAACAAAAGTTTCTTCAGGCAGCCAAACCACTCGCACAACAAGAAGCCTTATATTATAATCCGAACCAGTGTCAAGCACCGAAAAATCGTTTAAAAGAAGAAGAGGTCCGAGTAAACCAGATGAGTCAAACTTTAAGAGACATCTCAACGGAACTAATCAATGAGCAGTCTCGAAGCCGATATCAGTTCCTACTAGAGAAGTTATCCAAGCAATGGGACGTTATCTCTGAAATATACATCGAGCTTCAAGTTCAGGAAATTGACCATACCATCAAGAATCCCATACAAGACCTTGAAAAGCAGTACGAAGAAACAGTACAAAACCTACAAGACAAGATTCAAGGAGTTACAACAAACTGGGAGACAATGCAATATAGTCTTACCTCAAATCAAATTGCCAAATTTTGATGGCCTATACGAAGAATGGGTCACATTTCGCGATATTTTCATCAAAGTGGTTCATGAAAATCCAACAATTACAACAGTAGAGAAAATGCAGTATCTTAAAACGCATGTCAGAGGGAAGCTGGAAGACTGATCCAGCACTTGTCCATAGCAGAAACCAACTATAATCCTGCTTGGAATATTCTCAATGACAGATACAGCAATGATAGACTCATAGTCTCCAAACTAATAGATAGGATCTTAGATCTTCCAGTAATTCAAACATGAGTCACCATCCAAGATAAAGCAGCTTCACGATACAGTTGTGGAATGTCTTGAAGCCATCAATAATCTAAAAATTGATACTTCTAATTGGGGACCTATTATCAGTCGCATCATCTGCCGAAAATGGGATCATGAAACCAACAAGCTTTATGAACAATCGCTAAGCAAGCCCCATGAAATACAGGACTTTGTTGAAATTAGAAGATTTCTTCAAGCAAGATTCCAATCATTCCATTCAAGCAATGTCAGATGCACAAAAGAAAAATCCATACAACTCAAACAACAATAATGACAATAACAAACCCAGAAATACTGATGCCTGCAAGTACTGCAATGAAGCCCACTTGATTTACCACTGCACAAAAATTCAAAGCCTTATCATCAGAACTTCGGACAAAAAGCTATGTTTGAACTGCTTAAACCATGACTACAAATCCAAATGCAATTCATCACTGAAATGCCGCATTTGCAACAATCACCATCATACATACTTACACATCGATTACGACGACAAAGTAACAGCTCCAATACGAGAAGAGACAGAGATGCAGCAGACATTCTATTAAATACAATCAGAGCTGCCCAGCCACCCACAGAAGCGATTGTCCTCGAACCAGTATTTCCCCATGACGGCGCTGAACATTGATGGCATGGCAATAGACTGCCCAGAATGTCTAAAATCACATTTAGTCATAAAAAATAATTATCAGTTTATATATTTCATAAACAACACGAAAGTAATTAACTAGGTTATTGCGGCTAATGCACCGCCAGCAGGTCACCGGGCAACCAGGTACCAAACGCAGCGTCAGCAGGAAATCACCAAACCTTCGAATGTGGAGCACAGAACAATATTGGTCAGCACTTATTATTTTCATTTGTTTATAACGTTTGTAAATGTGTATAAATAGTTGTTAACTGTTAAATAAAAATCAGTATTAATCCAACAGCGGTTTTACTCAACCTTCCAACCTAAACTACAATAAACTACCAAGTATCCTGAGCAATCTTCCTGAATTCCATTACAGGAATTTACAGTATGGGAATTATAATACCATTTTTCCATGTTTTCGGAATTTTGTTTGTTGCAATGCAGATGTTAAATTGGGTAAGGATTCAGTCAATATTTTGATAGAAAATTCAAAATGGCGGCCTCGAACTGTCAAAAAATACAACTTTTTTATTTGTCAAGTTACAGTTGACGTCTCGGTGTCATTACCNTGATGGAAACTTCGTCCTTTCGNAGGANCGANTGNGGTACNTCATAAATCNANAGNCTTTNACGNNCGAANAGNGAAGNATAGACCCNGAACNACGANNCATAGNGCCTNGANCGCNTNCCNANTNCNCGCTGAAGCCCTGAAATCANTNATCACNGNTTTNAGGGNNGACGNTTNTNTGGGNNTAAAGAAGGNANCTTTANCTNNNATGNTCCANCCGACAAACGNCCGNNCTGATTTGAATCTTNNA